>CAWUFW010009532.1:0-600000 GCA_963921515.1 Calotriton arnoldi
GCTTCGTTCAGTTGCATGTACTACTGGCGGCACAAACTCAACATGCAGCCATCTGATAAATAAAGGGAGTGACAACAGCGACGATTACAATTAAGGTACCCAGAAGAAGACATTTGCCAAGTGTCTGATGGCAGGTTCATGCCTAGAAGCGCAACCCATGGACTGAGACAAATCGCCCAGCCTCTACTGCCCTCTTGTGTAAATGACTGCGCTCACGAGCCATGACTTTGCAGGTGTGTATCTGCTAGAGCTACAAATAAGCCCAATGAGTATTTGTATGCTGTTTTGATTGTTGTAGGTGAAATAGAAAATAAAGATATTTAAAAAAAAATTAAGTGCAATACAGAAGGCAAAAAATATATCAGAAGTCAATTAAGATGCATAATATTTCAGTTGAAGCATAAAAGCTCAGAAATCACTAAAGCAAAGACGCAGCATGAGCCAAGTCTGGAAAATAGTTTACGTCAAATTATGTAACAAATTATTAGAAAAATCAGACAACATCCTAGGCAGAGCTTCTTCTGGCTCACCCCCCAAAAAAAAGTTTTTGTATGAAGAAATTCACTATAGAATGTAGGAAATCACACACAGTGAATTATAGGGTGAGCAAATGTATCAGCATATCATCAAATCATAATACAGCATTACAAAATGTCTTATAATACCATCATCTTAGCACTATCATAAATAAGTAATATTGAATCTCTCTGACAAATGCTAGCACAATGTAGTTAAATAAACAATTAATATCTTGTTAAGGAATAGACCTACAGTAAGGCAAACAAGGAAAGGCCTTGGAGAGCAGAAATTTTACTAAAGAACTTCCTCAGCCTCTCCAAGAACAGCATGTAAACACAAGCGTTAGTGCACATTTTACTGCGTGTGGTGAATAAGAAAATTAAAACATATGGCTAAATTTTTATATCCAATTAGTCAATGCCAAATGAAGGCCTACTTGACCTATGCCAAGAAAACACAGTTCTGTACATCACAGCATTGTCGTTCCAACTGCAAAATGGTCAAATTACTGTAAATGTATTTAAGTAAAACATATTTTCAATACCATCTCCTTCTGGCATCGCTTGGTTTGAAAGAGGCATCCCCAGCCCTGCTCTAAACCAGCCGTAGCCTTCGTGCAGGTAAGAGTGAGTGGGGCCGGGTTGGGGATTTCGACGAGGAGACGACAATGAGGAAAATTCATTGGTGACTGGCATTCCTTGACGGTCGTCTGTCCATTCCTCCCTCTCCCCCAGCTTGACCCCTGCTCCACCGCTCTTACCTGCACGGGCCGTGGCTGTCCTAAAGCAACCATCTTTCTCTCCTGACACGGTTATTCTCACTTGGGTAAGAGAAGCAAGGAACCACCTTTCAGGAAGCTTCTCACCTCCTGCAAGACTTTTGGACCGAGGAACAGGGAAAGGTTACTGCTCCAGACTAGGCTGTCTGGGTTTTTAGTGCAAAGAGACATGGATCCACTTTATGCCTTTTCTCTCACTAATCATGTTACCTTGCCTCACTTTTTGACAAAGAGCTTTTCTTGCTGGACCGTGTCTTCCCGCTGTGGTTTGGCAGGTCTCCTCCTGCTAATTGGCTTCCCTAGACCAAAACCTCTCTTGTTTTTTTATGATCATGAGAGCTATTTACCCCTCACGTCCAGAATTTGTTCCACCTACACTTCCCTTACGGTGTTAACTTAGTCCTCCTATATCACTCCATGCTACCTCCAATCCGGAGCTTCTCCATCAGGCAACTCTCCTGTAAGATGACCATCCCTCTTTGTCAGACCTCCTTCAGAAACACATATTATACATCAATACCTTATCTGTTCACCCAATGTTTCCTCACCCCCAATGGAGGCTATTACGTAATCAACTCACAGAATGCCACGTCTGGCGAGAAACAGCTCCTTCACCCCATTTGCCACTCTGCATGCTTCTTCTGCCTCAAGGATTATGAAGGCGTAAAAGCTAACTCAAGCTCAGGCTCAAGGACCAACTTATTATTTCCTTCAAGAAGTCCCATCTGGGCACAGTCACCACCTAGTCAAAGGTCTGTTGGCTGCTTTCCAAACAATCAATGTCTCCAAATTCAGCACTCCAGGGGTGGAGAGTGCCAAACAGGAAAAGAGACAATTAGCTAACCACATGCAGAATGAACAAGGGTGGTGGGATATGGACATATACTGCTCCTCAACATGGCAAAAATGCTGCCTTGTCCATGAGGACCTGCAGATACCAGGACTGCCTTTTCATCCTGGATGCATTTTGTGGTTACAATGATCCTGAAAAACATAATGGGTAAGTGGGTATAAGAGAATGGGGAGACGATGGCAACCACAGAGATAGAATTAAGAATAAAATAAATAGCTCTTGACAAAAAAAATAGAGATTTCAGGATGTAGGATCTGCAGCTCAAAGCTACTTCCCGCAGATTTCAGAGCTATAGGTGCCACAAATCTGTATTATTTTGGATACATGGACGAAATTAGAGGTTGCCGATTAGAAAAAGCTAACCCATAGAGCCACAAATAAAGTGTGTGAGCAAATTAAATCTGTGGTTACAGTTAGACAGGTGAACACAAATAACATTGGGTTAAAACACTGAAATTCTTTATAAATCTTCAGTTAAGCCTTGAAATTACAATTATATGAATCTAAATCACTTAAAATTCACAAAGACCACTCTGGGCATGGCAGAACACCATGCCAGCCCAGCCTCTAAAGAACTGTGTTAAAACAAAGGACTCTGGCTATAAACCAGGAACAGAGCCTCAAAGAGGGCTGGGCCAATCAGCATCAAAGTGCCGAACATGGCTAAAGGCCAAGCACACACACTCTACATGGGAATGGCTGTGGGCAATTAACAGTCACATTTGGATTCGGGCACTGAGCTGTAGGTATGGCCATAGGCCAAACTCTCCACCAATAACACCGGGGACAGTTGGAGAGATTGGCTTTGAAAAAGCAAACCTTCACACTCTATGAGGCCCAGTTACAGATACACAATGGGCATGAATGGCGGCTATCGCCCTTGCTACTGGATGTGCCTAGGAGTAGTACATGTGTATGCTTAACTGTAGCTAAACTAAAGCTTTAGATGTACTGGACCTCAACGTGGGTCACGAAGACCGTTCTCAGCGCCAGTCTTGGCTGATGTGTTTAGTCTTCAAGCAAATGAATCCGTCAGTCATGTGCCTGGCCATGACTTTTCTTTGATCTGTCAACAGACAGATTATACAGGCATTACTAAATGGAAACAACAGTACAACGCAGTCATTACAACGCACTACATTTACAATGCAGTCATTACAACGCATGTCACTACAACGGATTCATTACACGCATGTCCTACAGCATGTCACTACAACGCATTACCCCTACACTATCCAACACTGTTCTCAGTCATGCACCCCTTGTTTATACAATCCCTCTGAAAAAGGACAGTGTTAAGTCATCCTAGTTCTCCCAACTGTGCCCTGTTAGACTTGCTTCTTGGACATGGTGCTCCTTCCTCCCAAGGAGAACCATTTCACATTCCCTGAGGAAAGGACATCCTAACCACATGTACATGCTTACTCAGCCCTCATACAATCATACTGTTAGGGACCTGATCCTTCCACCACTGGTACTCCTCCATGTACTCGCATTCTCTACAGTCAGCAGAAATCTACTGCTCGATCTCAGTACAAAAGCAAACCACAGAGTTCTGTCAGGGGCTTTCCATCATCAACGTTCTCACTTGCTCTGAACAAGTCATGTCATTTCCTGATACTTGGTAGTACAAAGTGAACGCCCGGACTTGCAGGACCTTTGACGCTATGAGCCACTGCTATATTTATTCTCTCATGTGAGATTGTCTACTGTATTTTTGTCCTGAGTAGATTTCAGAGCCAGATTCACCAGCAGTGTCATGTGCCTTTGGCTTCCTAGCGTTGAGTGAGGTAGAGGAACCTTATTGCCTCTGGCGCCTTAATCACAGCATGTATTTAGGAAATTTCCTTTACTCTGCACACTCCTGGCATCAGTATCTCTGGGAGTGATGTCTGTACTGCTGACAATGCAGAGTACTGGGTCAGAGAGAACGGATATTAAGGTGCACAGGGATGTCAGGAAGTGGGCTTCTTCATTTGATAACCATTATTTAGAAACACCAATTTCTGGAAAGTGAGCTTATCAACACCTATGCAAGATAGTTGTCTCTCAACCCCAAACCAAGATGGCTTTTCACAGCGGTACAGTTTCCTTTTTTAGGGTATATATACCAGGCTTGTGCTTGAAAAAAATCTTCACAATGCATTTTGTTCCTAATTCTTTGTGCTTTTGTCCCAATTGCTATTCCTTTTTATCTCTGGTTTTATGCCTTTTCTAGCCGAATTTTTGTCATGGATTTCAGCTTCAGAAGACTTTACCTGGCTCTTTTAGTAACCACTTATTCAGGGTGGTGTTGCTGTCTCGCTTATCAACCTCAGTCTTGACTCTGGCCGCTTAAGAACCACCAGCATTGCCAAGGTGTTTGTTTGCCCTTGTGGCATTTTTACTACTAATCTAGGACACACTTAAAGACCACCGGCACCTTTCACATGTTACTAGAAAATGCACAGTGGCACTGAGCTACTGTGATGAGTCACCTTTTCATTGCCAATCAACATAAAATCTAGAGAGAATTTACTGTGACAGTCCTTTACTACAGGATTAGATCTTCGGTCTGAAAACTCATGTTTACATACTTTCCAAACTGAAGACCTCCTGCAAAATGAGCTGCTTTCATGGAATGTCATATTCATGATAGCCATTGAGGCATGGAAAGAGAGTTGCCGGCCTGGTGCCTCCGAAGAAATACACAATCTTTCATCAGGACCAGGTGGTGCACTTCCAAGCACTGTCCTTCTATGCTCCAAAGGGTTGTCTGAATTCTACTTCAATTAGACGACTTACCGCTACTCTTCTTTCCACATCTAGCTTCTCCTTAAGTTAGGAGTGGAAGTAAGAGGCAGTATTATGAGGTAGGGCTGTTCAGTTACACCCTCAACAAGACTTTACATCACATTCGCTGGAGTGTAAGATCAAGTTGTAGGTGGAAGCCTAAATACTAGGAGAATCAACACAAAGAAAACATTACCAACACCTCATTTCAATGCATGCCTTACCTTCTTTCCCTATGTCATGTTTGACCGCTTCTTAGAACTCTTCACATCTGTTAGTGTTTTGAAATCAGTCACAAACTTCTTGTTCTTCTCTCCTTCCTTTTTTCTTCTATTAAAACTGGAAAAGCGATTCCTCAGTCGCACAGCACGAGCGATACATGCTGCTTTTTCAGCGGGCCTTTTCAGCTCACGAAGCACCGCAGACATATTGTGTTATTTAATCTGTAGTTAAAAAGACAATGGAAAAAACCTTAATCCCAATCTGTTTATATATTTTTAAAACAGCGGAAAGCAGCATATGATCTTTTAGCCAGCTGTATATATCCACCACATTTTTCTACAACTACCATTGTCAAAGTTGCTTGGTGGAAGATGTGGGTTTGTAAGTGAATAAGCAACAAATAACACTTCAGTAATTATTCAAGTTTAAGTCTGCAAATGACTAGTCACAACAAGTCTAAACAAACCCTTAAAATACTCTTTAGCTCAGCTAGGATACTAATAAAGGCAGACTCAGCCTTCCATCCAATTTCAAATGGATAAACAGTGCAAAATTGCATTGTAGCATCTGTTATTTACGGTACATAGAAATGGCTAAGTGCGGGATTCAGAGTTATTGGGCTGCCCCTTATGCTTTTGAGTGGAGGTGTCAGCCTTAGCCTGAGCAAAAGCTAATTGGAAGCATAGCCAGGTCATGATTTTGCAGCACAGCAGACCAGATGTGTTGTATTCCCTTAGAATTCGAGAGGACTGCTTAGCAGTGGCGGCTGGCATGGATTGGGGGTAGCGAGGCAGGAGGGTGGCGGGCGGGAAGGGTAAAGAAAAAGACAATTGCACTTACCTCCCTGCCGCGTCTCTCCTTGTCGCCCCTCCGCTCAGCCAGAACTGAAACACCAGGTTCCCCATAGCCAATCTGGCAGCTGCAATGCAGCGTTTTCCCCGGATGTGCGAAAGCATGGTTCGGCGCTCAGACGGGGACTGGTAACCTGGGGATGTTCTTCACCCAGGCAATAATGCAGCCTGTGAGGAGAACATGAAAGTACAGTGACTATTTGGCCGGCCCAAGACGGACAGCCAAACAATCATACGTGCCCACTGAGTGCCCACCACTCTGCACACAAGCTACCGTAGCAGGAAAAAAATCAAATGATAATCAGAAATTATTATCATTTTATTTTCCCTTTCTTCAAACTGCGAAATTAGTTGAGCAACGCTCCTCCGCCTTAGTGGAGAAACCGCCACTACTGCTTAGTTTCCCCTCAGTAGAGCCTGCTGGCCTTTATCAATCAGCCCCTCAATCAAGATCTCTTTTTCTACCAGATCAAAGAAAGCCCAATTGAGGATCAGAGCCAAAACAGGCTACAAACCACAGGGTGAAAAATAACAGATGGATGCAGAGTGTCAGCTCCTGTCTCACTCTCTGTAATTTATGTGAGCAGATCTTTGGGGCTCAGCCAGTTAAAAATTTCTTGAGTGGGCAGTTGCATATGTTCTGGGACTTGAAAGCAATTGTGAGAGTTGTAGGTAGGACTCACCTCATGAAAAAAGATCGCCTTGTGTTCCTAGTTGAAGTGCAAAACCTACAACTCAGCGAACCCAGGAAGAGGTTGGCACATAGTATGTATTCCTCTGTTCATTTTTGCTAGTGAGGGGTAAATAGTTCCTACACTGCTAAATCCAGATGTAGGCTTTTAGAAAAGGAGAATATTGGCTGCTGATTGGCCATCACCCAGCCCTCAGGCACTGGAACCCCTTTTTTGGAAGGCACCATACTTTACACCATCTCTGAGCCACCTTTTGGTGAAAATGCCACTACCAAGTGGTCTTTATCCTCTCTGGGACATAGATGCTAAACGATAGGGTCGAAGTGGTAAACTGGGTACTTGAGCAACCGACGATGGGCCCGAGCCTGAGGCCCAGTTAGCCAGGCTGGTGTTTTTCATCAGCGGTACTTGTTGAAAAAGGTTTCGGTGAAGGCGGTGTTGTTTAGTGTAATAAATGGCTTTTGGTGCCTAGCGTTTCTCTTGAAGAAGCCTGCAACAGGGACAGATAGTATCTTGCAGCCTCCCCACCTCATAGTAGAGGCTGGCTGCATCCATACTACATCCTTTGCTGGACTGGCCCATTAGCATATCGGGCTGGCTTGCCAGGCCACCTATGGACACACAATAATGTGTAGTGGGAAGATTAACCTGAGCGAGGAGAGGGGAATGAGTAGGAACAGATCTCTGGAGCCCAGCTGTAAAAGCCCGTTTAGCCCCCTTTCCTCACTGCTTATGAGGCCAGCAGTGTCCTTTCTCTGACCCTCACGATAGGTGTGGGGTGGGTTTCCTGAGCAACCTAGCAGGAGCCCAGGAGAGTGGGCCATTTCATAACCTCACCTCCTTGTAAGACACCTACATTGTACCACCCAGGACCCAGCCCCATCAGGTTCTCTGCACATGCCCTGCAACAGTGCTGTCCTCAGGAAATCCCACAGACCTTGCGACCTTCTAACAGGGATGACACAAGGCTGGAAAACAAGGGAGAGAAGTCGTAAAGGCAGAGAAAGGGTGTAGAGGCTGGGATCTACTTCCACAGGGGTACCCCCACTTTTTGCTGTTACTTCACTGGTTTTCGACATTAGTCTGGCTGGGGCCCTGCTATTCAGAACCCCAGCCTAGCTGTTTCCTCTTTAAAAGGGTCTCCATGTGCCTTAGGCACATCTCTGATTGGGATCTGGAGTGCCCTTGTAAGTCCCTAGTATATGGTATACTATGTACCAAGGGCATAGGTACCTCAGAGGCCTGCCAGGGGCTGCAGCATATATTATGCCACCCCTGGTAGGCCATCCAAACTGACACCACAGGTCTGCTACTGCAGCCTGGGTAAGGTGGTGCATGCACCCCTTGCTGTGGTATAGGTTACCTATATCACTAAATGCATACACACATATAAACCTATAAGTCACTCCTAAGGCAGGCCTTATCAATCCTAAAGGCAGAGTGCATGGTTCCTATGTGAGAGGGTGCCCCTGCATGAGCAGGGCCCCTCTGCAGCGTTCGGAGGCCATCTCTGATGCTGTTTGTAGTGCAGCCTGACCATATACTCTTAAACGCATTATATCCTCGCGGTAAAATGCTAACTATGGAATGGCTGCACCGAAACATGTCGTGTTTGGTGTCAAACATCTTGGAATACTACCCCCCGCCAATTCTGGCGGCGGGGGTAGCATTCCACCCTTCTAGAGGGAAAGGCATGTTAACTCTGACGAGTCCGGTAACTTCTTTCCAGAGCCTGGCATCACAAAATGGATGCTACTGCCACAGACACGAGTCTGGCCTCCTGCTGCTGGACGAAACTCCGGCAGGGGAGGCCTGGACAATAGGTTTCCTGTCCCAGGGAGGTGTGACCACCTCCCCAGACAGGACAATGTGTATTGGGGCTGGGCGGGAGCACTTTCGGGTGCTTTGAAGTCCTGCACTGGGGGCACATTTGGTGTCCCTAGTGCATACCCCAGTTCAAACCGGATCAGGGGCTTGCAGCCCCTGCTTTGGCGCGAACTGGACAAAGGGAAAGGGGTGTAGCCACCCCTCTGCCCTGACCCACCCATAGGTGGGGCCACAGAGTAGTCCATCCCCTATTTTTGGAATAAAGGTAGGAACCCAGTCCTTAGGACTTTAGATTATACCTGGACGAAACTCTGAAACAGAATCCTGGACCTTCGACGCTCTACTCACGATTAGAGGACTGAAGAATCTCCCTTGGGGTCAAGGAGTGACTCCCTGCTTGGCAGGCACCAAAGAAGCATCTGTCCGGTTCGCATCACTGAAGCTCCCGTCGGACGCCGAAGTCATCGCATCACCAGAGGTGGATTCTCAGACTTCCCCGAGGCTACCCTGAGTCCCCAGCAAAGCTGAGGCCCGTGGCTATCGTGGGTAACGTGAGACCGTGACCCCTGGACACCGAGCACACTTGCAAGTGCACCATCTTCTGGGTCTCCCAAGAAGTCGTGCTTTGGGCTCCGAGTAGCCCTAGCCTCCAGCACCACCTGCACCGAAGATCACTGGCCCCCACTCCACGAGTGTCCTGTAAGCCAGCTCCACGTGCGGCGTCACGAGGCTCCTTCGCGGTCGCTAGTCCGTTGGCTAGTAGCCCTTACCGAAGGCCAATCTTTTCTTTCCTTGGCAGTCTGGTTGCTCCAGGCCTGCCCTCACTTACCCTTGCTGGGTGAGTTCCCCAGACCTTGCTGGTCTGCACCATCGACGATCTTCAGCTACATCGAGACTTGCCGTTGCCAAGGCTTGTTGGGTCCAATCTGGTCGCCGACACCGCAGCACTCGACAGACATCGTGTACCAGACGGAATCCTGCTTCTGGTCGCCGACAACGCCTCCTGGACCTCGTGGCTGCAGAAACAAGACGACCGTCAACGCACCTGAAGCACTCGACATCGGTGGGCATCCGTCCATCGCCTCCCTGGTCACTGGCTAGTGACCCAGACTCTGTCCCCCCTGCTTTCAGGTTCTACAGAACTCCGATCCACTCTTGGATCCACCCGGACACTTTTCTCCTGGTCGCCAGCAGCACTTTGCAGCAGATCGCCATAAGAACCGACGACGAAACCCGACCCCGAAAGGCACCTATGCACCCGGCTTCCCTGGGTGAGGTAACACGAGTACTCCGGTGCTCCCGTGGGTAGAGACTCTTCAAAGTCCTAGATCTCAAAGGGTTTTGTCCTAGTCCTCTTTAAAGTGTCCCTTTCCTCTATTTTCCCGATCCCGACTTTCTCCATAGAAGTTAACGGCGTATCGCGGTTGTGTATTTACACTGCACGCGTCTCCCGTGGGTCCCCTGTGTCACTACCTTGGGTGGTTCCTTGTGGTCCAAGCACTTCTAGAGGCTCTAGGCCTAGTGTCTAGTTCAGTCGTGGTTCGCATACCACTTTATTGGTATATGGTTTGGTGCGCCCCTAGGGCCCAAACGTGTATTTGTGCTATTACTGTGATTTAAGATCTTATAACCTATGTATTTCGAACTCTAGCCTCATAAAGAGACTAGAGGGGTGTGTTTAGTAATAAATACATATATTTTGAATATATACCTGGTGTGGTGCTCTTTCATTTGGTCACTCAAGAGATTATAGACTGGTAAAACAAGCTGCTTTACATTCCTTCAAGACTTAGCCTGAAGGCTGCTCTCCACAGCTACCACTAGGATAGCTTTCAATAAGGTTGTCTTTAACCTACCTACCATAAGAGTCGATTTGGACTGGTGCAAGGTGCCCACTATAATTAGTGGACAGCATATGCCAGGCCAACTTCTCACATTGGTGTGCAGCGTGTGGGATTCCAGCTTGCTATTGTTTTACCAGATAATCTCAATTGAATTGATCAACTGAAAACCACTAAAGGTACCTAAGGTACATATAATTTAAGCTTAGAATATCAGTAAGTTCTACTGAACTTAGAGTTGTGTGTTAAGGGATAGCACAACCCTTTCTACAACTCAAGAGAGTTTAGTAGGCCACACTAGAGTAGGTAGTGCATACACCACACCACACTAGTAATGTCTTTAAAAGCAGGATCCAAAGATGCCCTGCAGGAAGCCCTTGAGCTTCCCCCTCCAAGTATGACACACTCCCATTCTTGGAACTGAGAGCTTTGTGTAACGTGAGGAAATTAAGGACAGGCCAAAGTCCCACCACCCAACACCTCCAGGAGTTGTTGGTGGCTTATGATCTTAGTAAGTCCTCAGAGACTGAAGGGGTAGGAGCAGAGGGTGGGCCAGCAGATGAGGAAGGGACCAGGGGTACTACTACCCCCAGCCCCCTCTGAAACTGACCAGGAGGGGGACAATGACCCTGACCTGGAAAACCCAATCCCTTCTGGGGAAGATGAAGATGAGGATCTGGAGAACCACACCTTTGTCCCCCAGGAAGGATTATGAGTGTGCTCAGAAAGTCTAGGTCTCCTTCTCAGGAGTCTAACCACTCTGGCACCTCAATAGGGAGCTCTGTTTCTTCTCACAGGAGGGAATCCTCTCATGAGAGAAGAAAGAGACTGGTCCAGTATGAGGAAACTCAACTGGAGATCAGGAAGAAGCAATTGGCTTTAGATAGAGAATCCCTAGATCTCCTTAAAGAGAGAAGAAAGTTGGGACTAGAGTCCCATGGTGGCAGCCATATCCCTAGAGATAGGGAAAGGTCCTATGACCATAGGAACCTGAGCAAGATTGTCCCTCCCTACCAGAGTGGGGATGATATCCACAAATGGATAACTGCTTTAGAGAGGGCCTGTAAGGTACAGAAGGTCCCTCAGGAGCAGTGGGCAGCAATCTTGTGGCTCTCCTTTGCTGACAAAGGTAGAGACAAGCTCCTCACTGTTAGAGAGGAGGATGCTGACAATTACAAGGTCTTGAAGAGTGCTCTTATTGATGGGTTTGGCCTAACCACTGAACAGTACAGGTTGAAGTTCAGAGACACCCAAAAAGCACAGACTCAAGACTGGGTAGACTATGTGGATTGTTCTGCCAAGGCTCTGGAAGGCTGGTTGATGGGCAGTAAGGTGTGTGACTTCTCAGGATTGTATAATCTGATAATGAGGGAGCAGATTCTTAATAACTGTCAAAACCAGCTGTTGCATCAGTACCTGGTTGACTCTGATCTGACCTCTCCCCAAGAATTGGGAAAGAAGGCAGACAAATGGGTCAGAACCAGGGTGAAGCAGAAGGTACAGAACCAAGGTGGGGAAACCAAGAAGCAAGATGCTAAGAACTCTGACAAGGGTGGGGAGAAGGGTAAAGATCAAAAGTCTTCATCAGGCCCCCAAAAATCTTCTTCTGGTGGGGATTCCCAGTCTACCAAGGGTAAAGGCCAAAGAAAACCATGGTGCAAGGTCTGTAAGCAAAAGACCCACTGGACCAGTGATTGCACCAAGTCCAAAGACTCCAGTCCAGCCTCCACCAATGCCCCTAAGGCACCTGTTCCCCCTAGTACAGTTGGTGGAAGTGCTCCAGCAAAGGGTTTAGTAGGGTTCACCCTGGGAACTGAGTTGGGCTCTGACTTAGTCAGGGAGCTGACTCAGGCTGTGTTAGTCTGTGATGGGGGCATGGATGTGACCTCCACTGTGAGTCCCAGTAATCTGGGCAAGTACAGACAACAGCCTTTAATCAATGGACGAGAGGCTTTGGCATTTAGGGACACAGGGGCAAGTGTCACAATGGTGACACAAGACCTTGTGCTACCTGGGCAAGTTATACTTGGTGAAATGTACCAAGTGACCAATGCTAGCAATATCAGAACAGACCATACTCTGGCAGTTGTTAACTTCTCCTGGGGAGGGGTAACTGGCCTTAAGAAGGTTGTGGTAAGTGCAAACCTACCAGTCGAATGCTTGCTTGGCAATGACTTAGAGACTTCTGCTTGGGCAGAAGTGGAGCTCAGGACCAATGCAGAAATGCTGGGGATCCCTGCAGATGTGTTTGCTGTGACCAGGTCACAAGCTAAACTGTCTAAAACTGAACAGGCCTTGGATTCTGGAAGAATGGACCAAGTGCCTTCCAAGAGGAGGAGTAGTAGGGTTAAGGCAGTGCCTTCCCCCTTGGCTCAGGAGGAAGATCAGTCCCTTGAGGGGGATGATCTCAGCCCTGAAGAAGGAACTGTCCCAGAGGAACTTGAGCCTGACCAGGTTGAGTTCTTGGGGACAGGGGGACCTTCTAGGGCAGATCTGAGCCAGGAGCAGCAGAGCTGCCCCTCCCTTGAACCCCTCAGACAGCAAGCTGCTGCTGAGGCTGCTGGGAAAGCTAGTGGTCCCCATACAGTGTATTGGGATGATGGACTCCTGTACTCAGAGAGTAGAGACCCCAAGCCTGGTGCTACCAGGAGGTTGGTAATACCTTTGAAGTTCAGGGGCTTCCTATTGACCCTAGCCCATGATATTCCCTTAGCAGGACACCTGGGCCAGAACAAGACTTGGGACAGAATTGTCCCTCACTTTCACTGGCCCCACATGTCTGAAGACAGTAAGGAGTTTTGTCGCTCCTGTGTAACCTGCCAAGCCAGTGGCAAAGCAGGTGGCACTACAAAGGCCCCCTGATACCACTACCTGTGGTGGGGGTGCCCTTTGAGAGGGTAGGGATTGACATTGTTGGTCCCATGGATCCCCAAACAGCATCTGGGCACAGATTTATACTGGTGGTAGTGGATCATGCCACCAGGTATCCAGAGGCTATACCCCTTAGGACCACTACAGCACCTGTGGTGGCAAGGGCCCTCCTGGGAATTTTCTCAAGAGTGGGCTTTCCTAAGGAGGTGGTATCAGACAGGGGTGCAAACTTCATGTCTGGGTACTTAAAGGCAATGTGGAAGGAGTGTGGAGTTACTTATAAGTTCACCACACCCTATCACCCACAATGCAATGGTTTAGTTGAGAGATTCAACAAAACCTTGAAGGGCATGATTAAAGGGCTCCCAGAAAAGCTTAGGCGTAGATGGGACATACTCTTGCCCTGCCTTTTATTCGCATATAGGGAGGTGCCTCAGAAGGGGGTTGGTTACAGCCCTTTTGAACTTCTGTTTGGCCACCCTGTGAGGGGTCCACTGTGCTTGGTGAAGGAAGGATGGGAGTTACCTCTCAAGCCCCCAAAGCAAGATATAGTGGACTATGTACTTGGTCTCCGCTCCAGGATGGCTGAGTACATGAAAAAGGCAACCAAAAACCTTGAGGCTAGCCAGGAACTTCAAAAGGCCTGGCATGACCAAAAGGCTGTCCTAACTGTTTACCAGCCAGGACAGAAGGTGTGGGTGTTGGAGCCAGTGGCCCCAGCAGCTCTCCAAGACAAATGGAGTGGACCCCACACTATTGTTGAGCAGAAGGGTGAGGTCACTTACTTAGTAGACCTGGGAACACCCAGGAGTCCCCACAGGGTTCTCCATGTCAACAGACTTAAGCCATATGTGGACAGGGCAGACATGGGCTTGCTCATGGCTACTGATGAAGGGCAGGAGGAAGAGAGTGACCCACTCCCTGACCTGCTCTCACAGAACCCTGACGATGGGTCAGTTGATGGTGTAGCCTTGGCAGGCAGCCTCACTACCCAGCAACAAACTGATTGCAGGCAAGTCCTCAATCAGTTTAGACATATGTTTTCTCTGACACCCAGTCAGACCACCTGGTGCACTCATGAAGTGGACACTGGGGACAGTCTGCCTATTAAAAACAAGATTTATAGGCAACCTGACCATGTCAGGGACTGTATCAGGACTGAAGTCCAGAAGATGTTGGAATTGGGAGTGATTGAGCCCTCAGATAGCCCTTGGGCTAGTCCAGTAGTCCTAGTACCTAAACCTCACACCAGTGGTGGAAAAAGAGAGATGAGGTTTTGTGTAGACTACAGGGGCCTCAATGCAGTCACTAGGACTGATGCCCATCCAATACCCAGGGCAGATGAGCTCATAGATACTTTGGCCTCTGCCAAATATCTCAGCACATTTGACCTAACAGCTGGCTACTGGCAGATCAGACTAGCTGATGCTGCAAAGCCCAAAACAGCATTTTCAACCCCTAGTGGGCATTATCAATTTGTGGTGATGCCCTTTGGTCTGAAAAATGCACCTGCCACTTTCCAGAGGTTGGTGAACACAGTTCTCACAGGACTGGAAGCCTATAGTGCAGCTTATCTAGATGATATTGCTGTCTTTAGCTCCACCTGGGAGGATCACCTGGTCCACCTCAGGAATGTTTTACAGGCCCTGCAAAAGGCAGGCTTGACTATCAAGGCCACTAAGTGCCAGATAGGGCAGAGTCAGGTTGTGTACCTGGGCCACCTTGTGGGTGGAGGCCAGGTTCAACCTTTGCAGAGCAAGATCCAGACCATCATGGACTGGACTGCTCCCACTACCCAGACTCAGGTGAGAGCCTTCTTAGGCCTGACTGGGTACTATAGGAGATTTGTCAAGGGGTATGGATCAATAGTGACACCCTTGAATGACTTAACTTCTAAGAAAATGCCCAAAAAGGTTCAGTGGACAGTTAGCTGTCAAAAGGCATTTGATGACCTCAAGCAGGCCATGTGCACTGCTCCAATTCTGCAGAGTCCTGATTACTCCAAGAAGTTCATTGTTCAAACTGATGCATCTGAATTGGGGGTAGGGGCTGTACTGTCACAATTGAATGAAGAAGGTCAGGATCAGCCAGTAGCTTTTATTAGCAGAAGGCTGACCCCTAGAGAGAAACGTTGGTCAGCCATAGAGAGGGAGGCCTTTGCTGTGGTCTGGGCTCTGAAGAAGTTGAGGCCATACTTGTTTGGTACACACTTCCTGGTTCAGACAGACCATAAGCCCCTCTTATGGCTAAAACAAATGAAGGGTGAAAACCCCAAACTGCTTAGGTGGTCCATTTCCCTACAGGGGATGGACTTTACAGTGGAACATAGGCCTGGGAGTAACCATGCGAATGCAGATGGACTCTCTAGGTATTTCCACTTAGAACA
This sequence comes from Calotriton arnoldi, assembly GCA_963921515.1. NCBI lineage: Eukaryota > Metazoa > Chordata > Amphibia > Caudata > Salamandridae > Calotriton > Calotriton arnoldi. The sequence goes on from CAWUFW010009532.1 coordinate 15,613, forward strand.
TGAAGACTTAACTGGGCAAGGTTAGTTTAATGTCCCTACGTTTGGGGGGTTGTGTAGGAGAGTAGGATCTGCTTCACAGGGGTACCCCCACTTTTTGCTGTTACTTCACTGGTTTTCGACATTAGTCTGGCTGGGGCCCTGCTATTCAGAACCCCAGCCTAGCTGTTTCCTCTTTAAAAGGGTCTCCATGTGCCTTAGGCACATCTCTGATTGGGATCTGGAGTGCCCTTGTAAGTCCCTAGTATATGGTATACTATGTACCAAGGGCATAGGTACCTCAGAGGCCTGCCAGGGGCTGCAGCATATATTATGCCACCCCTGGTAGGCCATCCAAACTGACACCACAGGTCTGCTACTGCAGCCTGGGTAAGGTGGTGCATGCACCCCTTGCTGTGGTATAGGTTACCTATATCACTAAATGCATACACACATATAAACCTATAAGTCACTCCTAAGGCAGGCCTTATCAATCCTAAAGGCAGAGTGCATGGTTCCTATGTGAGAGGGTGCCCCTGCATGAGCAGGGCCCCTCTGCAGCGTTCGGAGGCCATCTCTGATGCTGTTTGTAGTGCAGCCTGACCATATACTCTTAAACGCATTATATCCTCGCGGTAAAATGCTAACTATGGAATGGCTGCACCGAAACATGTCGTGTTTGGTGTCAAACATCTTGGAATACTACCCCCCGCCAATTCTGGCGGCGGGGGTAGCATTCCACCCTTCTAGAGGGAAAGGCATGTTAACTCTGACGAGTCCGGTAACTTCTTTCCAGAGCCTGGCATCACAAAATGGATGCTACTGCCACAGACACGAGTCTGGCCTCCTGCTGCTGGACGAAACTCCGGCAGGGGAGGCCTGGACAATAGGTTTCCTGTCCCAGGGAGGTGTGACCACCTCCCCAGACAGGACAATGTGTATTGGGGCTGGGCGGGAGCACTTTCGGGTGCTTTGAAGTCCTGCACTGGGGGCACATTTGGTGTCCCTAGTGCATACCCCAGTTCAAACCGGATCAGGGGCTTGCAGCCCCTGCTTTGGCGCGAACTGGACAAAGGGAAAGGGGTGTAGCCACCCCTCTGCCCTGACCCACCCATAGGTGGGGCCACAGAGTAGTCCATCCCCTATTTTTGGAATAAAGGTAGGAACCCAGTCCTTAGGACTTTAGATTATACCTGGACGAAACTCTGAAACAGAATCCTGGACCTTCGACGCTCTACTCACGATTAGAGGACTGAAGAATCTCCCTTGGGGTCAAGGAGTGACTCCCTGCTTGGCAGGCACCAAAGAAGCATCTGTCCGGTTCGCATCACTGAAGCTCCCGTCGGACGCTGAAGTCATCGCATCACCAGAGGTGGATTCTCAGACTTCCCCGAGGCTACCCTGAGTCCCCAGCAAAGCTGAGGCCCGTGGCTATCGTGGGTAACGTGAGACCATGACCCCTGGACACCGAGCACACTTGCAAGTGCACCATCTTCTGGGTCTCCCAAGAAGTCGTGCTTTGGGCTCCGAGTAGCCCTAGCCTCCAGCACCACCTGCACCGAAGATCACTGGCCCCCACTCCACGAGTGTCCTGTAAGCCAGCTCCACGTGCGGCGTCACGAGGCTCCTTCGCGGTCGCTAGTCCGTTGGCTAGTAGCCCTTACCGAAGGCCAATCTTTTCTTTCCTTGGCAGTCTGGTTGCTCCAGGCCTGCCCTCACTTACCCTTGCTGGGTGAGTTCCCCAGACCTTGCTGGTCTGCACCATCGACGATCTTCAGCTACATCGAGACTTGCCGTTGCCAAGGCTTGTTGAGTCCAATCTGGTCGCCGACACCGCAGCACTCGACAGACATCGTCTACCAGCCCGAATCCTGCTCCTGGTCGCCGACAACGCCTCCTGGACCTCGTGGCTGCAGAAACAAGACGACCGTCAACGCACCTGAAGCACTCGACATCGGTGGGCATCCGTCCATCGCCTCCCTGGTCACTGGCTAGTGACCCAGACTCTGTCCCCTCTGCTTTCAGGTTCTACAGAACTCCGATCCACTCTTGGATCCACCCGGACACTTTTCTCCTGGTCGCCAGCAGCACTTTGCAGCAGATCGCCATAAGAACCGACGACGAAACCCGACCCCGAAAGGCACCTATGCACCCGGCTTCCCTGGGTGAGGTAACACGAGTACTCCGGTGCTCCCGTGGGTAGAGACTCTTCAAAGTCCTAGATCTCAAAGGGTTTTGTCCTAGTCCTCTTTAAAGTGTCCCTTTCCTCTATTTTCCCGATCCCGACTTTCTCCATAGAAGTTAACGGTGTATCGCGGTTGTGTATTTACACTGCACGCGTCTCCCGTGGGTCCCCTGTGTCACTACCTTGGGCGGTTCCTTGTGGTCCAAGCACTTCTAGAGGCTCTAGGCCTAGTGTCTAGTTCAGTCGTGGTTCGCATACCACTTTATTGGTATATGGTTTGGTACGCCCCTAGGGCCCAAACGTGTATTTGTGCTATTATTGTGATTTAAGATCTTATAACCTATGTATTTCGAACTCTAGCCTCATAAAGAGACTAGAGGGGTGTGTTTAGTAATAAATACATATATTTTGAATATATACCTGGTGTGGTGCTCTTTCATTTGGTCACTCAAGAGATTATAGACTGGTAAAACAAGCTGCTTTACATTCCTTCAAGACTTAGCCTGAAGGCTGCTCTCCACAGCTACCACTAGGATAGCTTTCAATAAGGTTGTCTTTAACCTACCTACCATAAGAGTCGATTTGGACTGGTGCAAGGTGCCCACTATAATTAGTGGACAGCATATGCCAGGCCAACTTCTCACAACCGCCCCCAGCATGACCCCCTACACTGCACGAACACTACTGCACTGCCCTAAACCTTGAAACACCAGCCCCAGCAAGACCCCCTACACTGCCCGAACACCACTGCACTGCCCTAAACCCTGAAACATCACCCCCAGCAAGACCCCCTACACTGCCCGAACACCACTGCCCTAAACCCTGAAACACCACCCCCAGCAAGACCCCCTACACTGCCCGAACAACACTGCAGTGCCCTAAACCCTAAAACACCACCCCCAGCACGACCCCCTACACTGCCCGAACACCAAAGCTCTGCCCAAAACCCTGAAACACCAGCCCCAGCACGACCCCCTACACTGCCCAAACACCACTGCACTGCCCTAAACCATGAAACACCATCCCCAGCACGACCCCCTACACTGCACGAACACCACTGCACTGCCCAAAACCCGAAAAACTACCCCCAGCAAGACCCCCTACACTGCCTGAACACCACTGCACTGCCCTAAACCCTGAAACATCACCCCCAGCAAGACCCCTACACTGCCCGAACACCACTGCACTGCCCTAAACCCTAAAACACTCCCCCCAGCATGACCCCCTACACTACCCAAACACCACTGCACTGCCCTAAACCCTAAAACACTCCCCCCAGCATGACCCCTGCACGACCCAAACACCACTGCACTGCCCTAAACCCTGAAACACCACCCCCAGCAAGACCCCCTACACTGCCCGAACACAACTGCACTACCCTAAACCCAGAAAAACCACCCCCAGCACGACCCCCTACACTGCCCGAGCACCACTGCCTGCACTGCCCTAAACCATGAAACACCATCCCCAGCATGACACCGTACACTGCACGAACACCACTGCACTGCCCAAAACCCTGAAAAACTACCCCCAGCAAGACCCCTACACTGCCCGAACACCACTGCACTGCCCTAAACCCTGAAACATCACCCCCAGCAAGACCCCCTACACTGCCCGAACACCACTGCCCTAAACCCTGAAACACCACCCCCAGCAAGACCCCCTACACTGCCCGAACACCACTGCACTGCCCTAAACCCAGAAACACCAGCCCCAGCACGACCCCCTACACTGCCCGAGCACCACTGCCTGCACTGCCCTAAACCATGAAACACCATCCCCAGCACGACCCCCTACACTGCACGAACACCACTGCACTGCCCAAAACCCTGAAAAACTACCCCCAGCAAGACCCCCTACACTGCCCGAACACCACTGCACTGACCTAAACCCTGAAACATCACCCCCAGCAAGACCCCTACACTGCCCGAACACCACTGCACTGCCCTAAACCCTAAAACACTCCCCCAGCATGACCCCCTACACTACCCAAACACCACTGCACTGCCCTAAACCCTAAAACACTCCCCCCAGCATGACCCCCTACACGACCCAAACACCACTGCACTGCCCTAAACCCTGAAACACCACCCCCAGCAAGACCCCCTACACTGCCCGAACACAACTGCCTGCACTGCCCTAAACCATGAAACACCATCCCCAGCACGACCCCCTACACTGCCCGAACACCACTGCACTGCCCAAAACCCTGAAAAACTACCCCCAGCAAGACCCCCTACACTGCCCGAACACCACTGCACTGCCCTAAACCCTGAAACATCACCCCCAGCAAGACCCCCTACACTGCCCGAACACCACTGCCCTAAACCCTGAAACACCACCCCCAGCAAGACCCCCTACACTGCCCGAACACCAGTGCACTGCCCTAAACCCTGAAACACCAGACCCAGCACGACCCCCTACACTGCCCGAACACCACTGCACTGCCCTAAACCCTGAAACACCATCCCGTGCATGACCCCCTACACTGCCCGAACACCACTGCACTGCCCTAAACCCTGAAACACCAGCCCCAGCACGACCCCCTACACTGCCCGAACACCTCTGCACTGCCCTAAACCCTGAAACACAACCCCCAGCACGACCCCCTACACTACCCGAACACCACTGCACTACCCTAAACCCTAAAATACTCCCCCAGCACGACCCCCTACACTACCCAAACACCACTGCACTGCCCTAAACCCTAAAACACTCCCCCAGCATGACCCCCTGCACGACCCAAACACCACTGCACTGCCCTAAACCCTGAAACACCACCCCCAGCAAGACCCCCACACTGCCCAAACACCACTGCACTGCCCTAAACCCTGAAACACCACCCCCAGCACGACCCCCTACACTGCCCGAACACCACTGCACTACCCTAAACCCTAAAACACGACCTCCTACACTACACAAAGACCACTGCACTACCCTAAACCCTAAAACACTACCCCCAGCACGACCCCCTACACTACACAAACACCACTGCACTACCCTAAAACACTACCCCCTACAGTACACAAACACCACTGCACTACCCTAAAGCCTAAAACAATACCCCAGCACGAACCCCTACACTACCCAAACACCACTGCACTACCCTAAACCCTAAAACACTACCCCAGCAGTACCCCCTACACTACCCAAACACCATTGCACTACCCTAAACCCTAAAACACTACCCCCAGCAGTACCCCCTACACTACCCAAACACCACTGCACTACCCTAAACCCTAAACCACTACCCCCAGCACGACCCCCTACACTACCCAAACACCACTGCACTACCCTAAACCCTAAAACACTACCCCCAGCACAACCCCTACAATACCCAAACCACTGTAATACCCTAAACCCTAAAACACTCCCCCAGCACGACTCCCTACACTATCCAAACACCACTGCACTACCCTAAACCCTAAATCTACCCCCAGCATGACCCCCTACACTACACAAACACCACTGCACTACCCTAAACCCTAAAACACCACCCCCAGCACGACCCCCTTCACTACCTAAACACAACTACACAATTTGTTACAGGCGTTGCAACGCAGGCCTGTGGTGCTTACTGGAAGTACTTGGTGGGCTAGTTGGGCCCCAGGGACCCTCAGGATTCAAGGTGACCTAATCCCCAACTTAAAACGCGCCACGGGGCACGTTTGCACAGTGGTGAAGGGAGGGGGTGGGGCCTCAGGTGACATGTGCGCAAACACGCTCCCTTGAATCCTGAGGGACCCTGGGGGCCAACTAGCCCACCAGGGACCTTCAGTAAGCACAACAGAGTTGCGTTGCAGAGAGGTGAAAAAGGTGCGTGGCCTCGGAACGCCTCTCTGCAACTCAGCTCTGTGGTCCTAACTGTAGGTACCTGGGGGCTAGTTGGGCCCCAGGGACCCTCAGGATTCAAGGGGACTTAATCCCGCAACTTAAAACGCGCCACGGGGCGTGTTTGCACACGCGTTTTAAGAGGTAGTTTTAATCCCCCTGCCCTATTATGTTCTAGGGACTTACAGAGGAGGTCATGCTAATCACAGGGGTACCCCAATGCATAGTGTTCCCTAGTGTATGTAGGTGTTTTCACTGTATTCTAAGTGTCTTTTAGCATAGCACTGACTCTGGTTAGTCAGAGTCAGTTACCACCAGTACCCGTCTGAAAAGTTGTGGGCACAGGATGATTTTGCAACATGGCCTCTTTCTGCTCCTCTGTTGGTTCTTTCTGCACATCTTTTGCTTCTTCCTGCACTTTTCTTCGTCTTTGTGGACTTCTGTTGCTTCTCTCTGCATTTCTTTTGCTTCTTTCTGCGCGTTTTTTCTTCTTTCTTCACATGTCCTACCTCTGTAGGCATAGTTAGAAACTAGCATTTAAAAAACCTTTGAAATTCACTTAAAAAATCATAGGTTTCACGTTATAGTTAGAAATTAGCATTTAAAAAACCTTTGAAATTCACTGAAAAAACCATAGGTTTCAGACACGTTATAGTTAGAAATTAGCATTTAAAAAACCTTTGAAATTCACTGAAAAAACCATAGGTTTTAGGGACAGTAATAGTTAGTTGGACATTTCACTCGTACAAAACCATAGAAATTCCTCGTTATAGTTAGTTCCGCTAACTATAACTAGCGCTCCATAATGCACTGCTGATGACGTCACATATTACATCACTCATGACATGGTCAGTGACATCACTGATGACATCACTGATGACATCTCAAATGACATCACTGATGACATCATCCATGTGATAATTTCATGCATCTTCTCACACCCTAATATAGCTTTTGATACACCCACTCTAAATTACAGACTGCCATTCTCAAAACCATACACACTCCAATACCAATAACTACATACCCACTCACTGATTCTTAGGTCTACACACACACATCTACTCACTCACCCGTACAGTCACTCATACTTACAGTCACTCAGTACAGGACTATCATATGCACTCATACACCTATATAAACACTCACACACTGCCACTCATCCATAGAGGTACTCACACACCTAGTCAGTCATGCAAAAATTAATCACACACCCATTTACTCACCTATACAGTTATACACACACCAGCTCACTTACTCATACAAATACTAGCACATTCTTACGCTCTTATACAATAACTGATACAAGCACACACGCATCCTTACAGCCACTCTCACAATCACACACTCTCACTTATAGCCATTTAAATACTCTAACACACATATATACTGCCTTTTACATATGTAGTTACTCGCACATGTACCACTGAGATATACATTCACTCACTAACACACCCATACACACACTCACCCACCCAAGCAGTCCATCACAGATGCACTCTTGAAATCATGCACCCAGTGAATCACCCACTCACACATCTATGTACAGAGTCACACACACCCCACCCACACAAACACTCAGGCAGCCATACAGATACTCAGAGAACCAATCAATAACCCATATAGACACTCATGTAGCTATTCGCAAATCCATGCATCCACTTACACACCAACAAACAGTCGGATACAGACATTCACACAGTTTAGTCACTAACCCATGCATTCAGTAAGATACGTTTAATCACTCACTTGTAGAGTCAGTCACGCACGTACTAAATCATCCATTCAGACACTTAAACACTCCACTCATTCTTCAATACGCCTTTCCTATATATATATTAAACATATTTAAACTTTACAGAAACACACAGTCACTGGATGATGTCATCAGTGATTTCATTTGAGATGTCATCAGTGATGTCATCAGTGATGTCACTGACCATGTCATGAGTGATGTAATATGTGACGTCATCAGCAGTGCATTGCGGGGGCGCGAGTTATAGTTAGCTGAACTAACTATGACGGGGGAATTTCTATGGTTTTGTACTAGTGAAATGTCCAACTAACTATAACTGTCCCTAAAACCTATGGTTTTTTCAGTAAATATATATATATATACTCACTGAAAAAACCATAGGTTTTAGGGACAGTTATAGTTAGTTGGACATTTCACTCGTACAAAACCATAGAAATTCCCCCGTTATAGTTAGTTCAGCTAACTATAACTCGCGCCCCCGCAATGCACCGCTGATGACGTCACATATTACATCACTCATGACATGGTCAGTGACATCACTGATGACATCACTGATGACATCTCAAATGACATCACTGATGACATCATCCAGTGACTGTGTGTTTCTGTAAAGTTTAAATATGTTTAATATATATAGAGAAAGGCGTATTGAAGAATGAGTGGGTGTATAAGTGTCTGAATGGATGATTTAGTACGTGAGTGACTGACTCTACAAGTGAGTGATTAAATGTATCTTACTGAATGCATGGGTTAGTGACTAAACTGTGTGAATGTCTGTATCCGTCTGTCTGTTGGTTTGTAAGCGGCTGCATGGCTTTCTGAATAGCTACATGAGTGTCTACATGGGTTATTGATTGATTGTCTGAGTATCTGTATGGGTGCCTGAGTGTTTGTGTGGGTGGGGTGTATGTGACTCTGTGCATAGATGTGTGAGTTGGTGATTCACTGGGTGCATGGTTTCAAGAGTGCATCTATGATGGACTGTATGGGTGGGTGAGTGTGTGTATGGGTGTGTTAGTGATTGAATGTATATCTCAGTGGTACATGTGTGAGTAACTACATATGTGAAAGGCAGTATATATGTGTGTTGGAGTATATAAATGGCTATAAGTGAGAGTGTGTGATTGTGAGAGTGGCTGTATGGATGAGTGTGTACTTGTATCAGTGATTGTATAAGAGCGTAAGAATGTGCTAGTATTTGTATGAGTAAGTGAGCTGATGTGTGTATAACTGTATAGGTGAGTAAATGGGTGTGTGATTACGTTTTTGCATGACTGACTAGGTGTGTGAGTACCTCTATGGATGAGTGGCGGTGTGTGAGTGTTTATATAGGTGTATGAGTGCATATGATAGTCCTGTACTGAGTGACTAAGTATGAGTGACTTACGGGTGAGTGAGTGGATGTGTGTGTAGACCTAAGAATCAGTGAGTGGGTATGTAGTTTTTGGTGTTGGAGTGTCTATGGTTTTGAGAATGGCAGTCTGTAATTTAGAGTGGGTGTATCAAAAGTTATATTAGGGTGTGAGAAGATGCATGAAATTATCACATGGATGATGTCATCAGTGATGTCATTTGAGATGTCATCAGTGATGTCATCAGTGATGTCACTGACCATGTCATGAGTGATGTAATATGTGACGTCATCAGCAGTGCATTATGGGCATGCGAGTTATAGTTAGCTGAACTAACTATAACGGGGAATATATATATATATATATATATATATATATATATATATATATATATATATATATATATAATTTCTTTAAACTGAGGATTTAGGCAAGTGCCTGTTTCATCTTGCAGCTTTTGATTAAACATACACATAATGTAAATAATTAAAATGTGCATTCAAATTCTAAAAGAGTTTCCAATATTAAAAACACAAAAGTGCATATTAAAATCATATGCATTTCACATGTTTCCAAAATTTAAAACCTCCAATAAGAATTTTAAATAAGAATTTTTCGGCAGATCAACTTGAGTAAGGTACAAGTGCATCGTAAACAAGTTTCTTCATTCATATATTGTCTGTAAGGGTGTTGGATAAATATATAAATACATAAATACTCAATGTTGACTTTATGGTCATTATGTTGGAAGTAGTATGAAATAAAGTGCAAGTGCTTCTTTCAATCTCTACTCTGAACAATAAATTCAGACTTAAAGTCAATACAGTACAAACGATAATAAAGTGCAAGTGGTTAACCGATAAATTCATTCTTTAGCACCAATTTGGCTATATTGAGCCCCTAAATTATATGAACAGATGCTAGTACAACTTTGAATATGTTTTCACTATGACCTTCTCTCATATTCTCCAATGACTCTGCCTTTGAAAATAAATTATTTAAGAAATGTAATTGCATCAATATTGCAACATATTGACACCCTAACTCTAAATGTTAAATAATTTCTTCCGGGTATTTTGCAACTTCCTTTCAACACGTCTAACCCATATTACTAATCTCATAATGGGTTTAGGAGCTTGTTGTTAAAATGAGCCACCTATTGTGGATACTGCTAGTGGCCTAGGTGTACATGCAAATCCTCGTCTGTGTTTAATCCCGACGGTATTATGGTGTTTAATAGTATTATGTATTTAGATTCTAACTGTCGCAATTGTTTCTCTCTATTTCCCCCTCTTCTCATTTTTGCCACCTGGTCAACTGCAAAGAAAGTTAGATCTTCTCATTTGCCCTTGTGGATCTCATTTATGTGGCGTGCCACAGGATAGGTTTTATCATTATTTTTACTGCCCGCATGTGTTGGAGAATGCGAACATGGACCATGTGGATGGTGCTTCCTACATATAGCTTTGGGCAGGAGCATTGTAAAATGTAAACTACATGGTCACTTTGGCAGTTCAAAAAGCATCTAATTTTCCATGGTTTTGCCATTAGTGGGGACATGACTGATTTGGCGTTTTGGGCAATTGTGCAGGCCCTACACGTTTGACATTTATAAAAACCTGGGTTCGCCCTCAGCCAACTCTCTGGTTTTAATATTTCTGGACTACTGTCTACCAGCTCTTGTCTCATGGATTTAGCTTTTTTAAAAGTCACCTGCGGCCTCAGTTTTACCACTGTGCTGAGCATTGGATCACTTCTAATTAGGTGCCAGTGCCTACTCACACAATCTCTCACCTTTGTGTGGTAGGCACTGTACCGTGTGATCAGCCTTATTTCCTCGTTGTCCTGTCTTTTAATTTCTTCCTTCCTTTCTTTTGGTTTTAATAAGACTTCTCTTTTGATCTCACTGACCTTCCGTAGTGCTTTTGTGAGAATCTGGTCTTTATAACCCCTTTCTTTAAATCTCCTGGTAAGGCCATTTTGAACATCTTCTAGTGCCTGCCTCTCACTGCAATTGCGTTTCATCCTGAGAAGCTCAGCATACGGGATGCTCATTTTTAGTTTGGTGGGATGAAAAATGTCCACATGCAGGATGGAGTTTCCTGCTGTTGTTTTTCTGAATGTGCGTGTGTGTAGTCTATTGTCTTTCACATAAATTTCTAGGTATGTTACTCGGGACCTATCAAGGGTGTCTGTGAAATTCAAATTTAGTGTGTTATTATTGAGCTGACTGACAAAACATGCTGCAGACTCCATTGATCCTTCCCAGACCACAAAAAGGTCGTCAATGAACCTCCTCCACACAATCACATTCTCATTCCACTCTTCGGCGTAATTGAACCTGAGCACCTGCTCCTCCCACCAGCCCATGTGCAGATTGGCATAGCTGGAGGCGAAGCAGGTGCCCATGGCAGTCCCGCGGACTTGTATATAGGTTTCATTCCCAAACATAAAACAGTTATTCTCTAGACATAATCTGCCCATTTCAATTAACATTCTTGAATGCTGATGGTAGGAGATATGTTGTGTATCCAAGAAATGACGCATAGCGTTCAATCCTGTCTCATGTTTGATGCTCGTATACAGTGAAGTAACATCGAGCGTGATTAGCAGATAAGAATCTTTCCAGGTCAGTGTTTCAATTTTACTTAAAAAATCTCGAGTGTCTTGTATGTATGCATGAAGTTTTATAACAAACTCCTGCAGGAAGTGATCCAGATATCTGGAGGTTGTTTCAAATAAGCTGCCGATGGCAGAAATGATAGGCCTGCCGGGTAGTACTTCCTTGTTCGTATGAATTTTGGGGATTAGATATAAAATCGGTGTCACAGGATTGTCTACCTTTAAATATAGGTATTCACCTTGGGATAATATCCCAAGTCCCCTCCATCGTGCAAGATCTTTATGGAATTTGTTTTTCACCTCTTAAAGGTTACTATGAGGGACCTTCACATAATAGCTATTATCTCTAAGTTGTAACTTTGCTTCATGATTGTACATTTTTAGTGGCCAAAGGACCACGTTCCCTCCTGTGTCTGATTCTCGGACCACTATCTCCTTATTACTTTTTATTTTTTCCATGACCTGATTGTATTTCCTGTCATGATAGCTGTTTTCTTTTTCAAAATTCTTGCTTGATGTCAGAGCTAGGTCTTTCAAATCTTTAATTACAGCATCGGAAAAAGAATCAATCAAATCTTTTGGCACATTAGGTACAAATGTGGATGGTGGTTTAAAGTTCGTCTTTACGCCTCTGTAAATGTCCAGTCCCAGAACCCCTGCTGTTTCTCTTGGTGTCCCTTGTGGCTGCAGGCCTTCACATTCTATTTCAAGTTCATGAAGCTCATGTAGGGTATGTAAATCTCCTACTTCCAAATGCAATGCTTCCTCCGGTGTATCCTGTATGTTTTCTGATTGCTTTCCTTGGGAAAAGAACTTCCTTAGTTTCAGTTTTCTCATGAACTTAAAAAGTCCACGCGGGTCTGGCTACAATCAAAGTTCGTTCTTTTACAAAACGATAGACCCAAGGCTAATATATTGTTTTCCTCTTCTGTAAGCACCACATTTGTGAGATTGATCACAGTGGCTGGGTCGCATCTTACTTCTGTTTGTATTTTTCCTTTGTCTTTGTTCCTGATCTGAGTTCCATTCCCTCCTCTCCTATCTTTGCGCCTCCTTGCTGGTTTTTTCCTTTTTGGTATTGTGGCCTCTTTCTGTTGTTTTGTGTCCGATCTATGCCTAAAAAAATGAATTCATCAACTACGGTCGGGGTTATTTCAGCGCTCTGGGAGGTACCTGCACCATCATCCTGAGAGCCCGTTTCCACATTGGAGCTCGTAAGTGAACTTCTCTCAGATGCACTATCAGTCCCTATGTTTAGTCTTCCTTGTTTTTCTCCTGGCATCACTTTCCCAGACAGTTTCTGCCTCCTTATGCTGTCAAAACGGCGGGCAAAGGTGTAAATCTGCCCCCTCTGATAATCCAGCTTGTCTCTCAAGAACTTAGTAGCCTTTCTGTCCCTTCTCTCTGCTTTCATGACTTGTGACAACTCAACTTCCACACTTTTAATTTCTTCCAATAACTTTTCTCTGTCCTTACGTGCGTACTTGACGAGTATCTTCATCGTGTTTCTGGAGGAGTCTGCATTATTGGCGGCCCACTCCTTTAACATCTCCGGATCTGGGTCCTCAAACGTGGGGGCCATTAGAATTCTTAGTCCCCGTGGGACTCTCCCAACTTCCATATACTTTTCAGAGGACTTGACCTCCCACCATTTGGAGACTTCTCCTTGTTTGAGTTTTTCTAGTCTTCGCATCAAGTTCTGCACATTAACTTCATGTGTGACAACTTGTGACGCTACTTTGCGACTTTCAATTACCTCTTTGTTATCATCAAACACAGAGTTTTCTGCCTCCTCCCGTTCTCGTAGCCACGTATCCATAATGGCTTTACTTCTGCACATGTTTATTTTTTCTCCGTTAATAGTTTTTTCGAGAGTCTGTATTTGTTCATTCAGAAACCGTTGCCCACCGGGTAACCTCCCCGGCTCCTCTCCCCGTTAGTACTATTTGGGAATAACCGCACTCTGAGACACGGAACTCACCCAACCGCAGGCGTCCTCCGACCCACTGCTACCGGCTCGCTCCTTCCTCGCGGTGGTTTCTCCCTATTGCACTCCATCAATCCGGGGGGGCTTCCAGTTATGCACCGCATTTAACTCCCATTGCTGGATTCCAGGAAGAGCCCGATCAAGGGTGTGTCGGTGACTGCCACTTTCCAGCAACGCAGCTCCTATACAAACACCAGCTCCAGTTTCCCTCCAGTTCCTGGATACCGACACAAGGACTCGGGTTTCAATTTTTTAAAAGACTCTTGCTTTTATTTTCTCTGGTAACGCGTTTCACCTGTCTCCGCAGGCTTGCTCACACAATAAACGCCACTGCCATACCATCATTTTAAAATCACAAGCTCCCTGATCACATGGCCCGCTACTTCCATTGCAATGGAAGACAGACTCTTTCACAATTCGTGATTAAAACAACATTACATTTGTTATCGTGTTGATCCTTTTTTCCTCATCTTAAATTCATTATTTACACTTTTAATTCATTGCAAAGCCTGTTCAATGGATATCGAAAATTTGGGGTCATTTCCGGTATATACAATATGCAGTCCATCACAGAGGTTTTTTTCTCTTTCTTGAAATATATATATACACACACACACACATGCATATACATATATACATGTGTGTGTGTGCATATATTTATATACATATGTGTGCATGCGTGTGTGTGTGTGCATATATATATATATATATCACGTTTGTGTTGCAGGTGGAAGAAGCACCTTTGTTAGTTAGAATAATGTCTTTGTTTCAGGAGTTAGGCAAGGAGAGAAGCGGATACATGGGAAGTTAATGCCGATAAGGAGAACTGTTGTATTTTCTCACCGGAGATGGCCTGGGAATCAAGGTCATCTTGTCGCTGTTCGGGAGCACCGCTGTCTTGTGGAAAACTACCTATGAGAATGTGGTCTGATCGGATGGCGTGACCCGAAAGGAATCCTGGGAAGACACCTATGATATTGGAACATTGCAAGTAGGGGGAGAGCCCCAATTCTTCTTTTACTTTGGAGAGAGCATCTTAGAACGAGCTCTTAGTCTGTAGCTTCCTGCTACCTGACCCATTTAAGTGGAGAGACTTCTAAGAAAGACTCCACATGCTGATACCTTTACCTATCTTACCCCGAAGAATGCTTAAGTAGGGATGTCACGCTAGTTCTAGTGTAGGGACAGATTAATGCTCTATTTTCATCAACCCTCAATGCAGGGGAACTTGGACTCATGCTTTCCGATTCTCTGCATTCTAATTCTTGAATTAATTGTTTTGTGCATGTTGCAGATTTGGCTTTATGTTGGTTCCAATGTATTTCTACACCCCCGTCTTGAGGTGTCTCTATGTTCAGTTATTTTTGGCTTTGTAATTAATCAACTAACCTTACTTAGTAGTCTGTGGTTACTATGGGTCTTGAGAAACTGCGATTGATTGACATTGCTAAGAACTTCTCTCCCCTCCACGCTTTCATGCTGAGAAAAAGTACCATTGACTTGTGGTTCTAGAACAGATCTAGAACGTACGGGCCCAGCCACTTCATTATTAAGTCAAATCATCAATGAATCAATATGTATCAGCACCCCTCCCTCCTTGCTGCTAGCTAATATTTATAATAGCAGAAAAATGCTGTATGAACAACTTTCTTACATGACCTTTTTGCACACATACCTTTTACTCTTAGTCTTTCCTGTTTCTCAAATGTCAGTGTCTATCTTTGTTTTGTCATGCTTTTCTTGAGAAAATAACACGTAGCACTAGCCATGCCAGTGTGTGACCATCAACTAGAATGTTTGCAGCTTTGATACTCCCTCTGAAACCTAAAGATTTTCTCTGTCAAGTTGCTTGTGACTCTTAGTTACATATGATTTTTCAGCATTATCATGATTGAAACAGGCCTTGTGATATCTGTTGTAAGGTGTGAAAAAGCAATATATTCGTTTTTAAAGTATATTATACTTCATAAATCACAATATTGAATTCATAACATCGTCTATTTAATTTATTTTATTTATTTTGAAGGTTTTGTATAGCGCGAACAAGACAGACATATACATAAAAGTACTATAGGTTATGGTAATATAGAAGTAGTAACTAATACAGAGTAGCAAATATATACACGGCTGTATAACTAGATCAAGCGAATTTGGCCAAGAGAATCGATTTCACTTCTTTTTTGAAAGATACCGCAGACTGGTTCTGTCTCGTTTCTGGGGGCAAGGCATCCCAAATCCTGGGAGCCAATCCTGAAAACGTTCGATTGTATGTTTTCTTCTTGGTAAAACGTTGTGGTTTCAGTAGAAGATTATAGGTTTTGATTATTGATTCATTACCATTCTATATCAAAGCATCACAATATACAATGAAAACAAGCAATGACGTAATGATCAACATCACCCATTATGATTATCTAATGAATAATTAAATGCTATGAGGGATTCGAAAGATGGAAAAAATACAATCCAACTTCCCCCGTTATCACATCGGCCAAGAGGGTGAAGCAGCAGAGGCACTGGTTCCTGCATACCAAAATCATAGCTTTGCCCCAGATCCATGAAGGATAGTGTGTAAGAGGTAGAGGCAGGGGCTGCAGATGAACTCCTTTGCTCCCAATACTTACTCTTTCATACTTATATATAAAAGGGCAAAATGCTCTCACCCATGATGACAAACACTTAAATTACTGAATGTCTATGCTTCTCACAAATCCCAAATATGAGCTGCATTTTCATCTGAACAGGACCATGATGTTCGTTACCCTATCATTGAGATAGATGTGATAACAGACTATCCATCTCCCTTGGATTAAGGCAGAAAAAGCCAGGTCTTCATCCTCTAGAATTTCATATGGTTAGTGAATTCCATCTAATGTGCGCAGTCTCAATGCTGGACTGTCACTTACAGGGGAGCACTAGAACCTGTTCTTAATCGAAGTGATCTGTCACACATAACTGAACAATTTGGAGGACTTTAATATACCCAGCCAGTCTGTCAACTTCTTTAGATCTCACAAAGACACTCAGATATAGGATGATAATAAAAATGCAAATCTCAATTGATCTCTCCACTTCTCTCTCCCCACAACCATGCCAGCGCAGAACCACAACTAAAATAAAATCTCAGATTGGACAACCCAGTGCAGTAACCAGCAAAGCAGACTGCATCATAGGAAATACCATAAAGGGACTTGCAGAGCTGTTCAAAGCTACCAGCTTATGAAAACCATAAAACTGTTTATCTCTCACATTTCACAGTTCAACACACTGGTATGTGCTGCATCCCAGAACACGATAACCACATCTCGGTGGACATTACGCACACCATGGAAACACTTCCCACAGAGGATCAAAACAAAGACAACATCCTTTCGATCACACACCCTACACAGTATAGCATGCTACCGATGTAGGAAAGCGCTTCAGCGCCACATATAGGGCAGTAAGTGCTATATAAATGCTGCAATGCAATAGAACTAAGCAATGTCCCCAGGGGGCTAAGACATTGCTCCTTTCCATGTTTCTTATTCAATGGTCTGAGCCAAATTATGAATGTCACTCTCAGCAAGCAATTTCTGAAATGAGATTTCACAAATTCCTTCAGCAGTGGCCCGATTACAAGTGGAGCGTTTAATTGTAATCCCTGTGCAAGCACCTGTTTGCACAGGGATCAATTATAGGTGGTGCAATGTTTATCACACCCTGTAATTAAAAGGCGTGATAAAAATGACACCTTTCGCTAAATTTCAGGACGTCATTCCTGCTGGAATTTAACATGGGGAAAAGGCCCGGTATTTACTGGGACAAGTGGATTTTGGTACAGTAAGCACCAAATCCACATGTTATTCCCCAAAAAGTTGTGGTAGGCGATAATTATCGCATCAAATAAATCAGAACACCTTGGGGGCAGATTTTTATTTTATGCAATAATTATCAGCCTACTCATTTTTTCTCTTTATTTGATAAGTTCTAAATCCAGACAACAGAATAGAAATGTAGACGATTCAGAAAAACGTGCGGTAAAATATTCACTAAAAATATTATGAATAAAATTGAGGGTTGGGTGATAGAAACCAAATAGGTTTTTGTCTTGGTCGTTGTCCCACTATGTCATAACTGGTAACAAATACACGTTTTTGGAGTTGTGTATTTATTTGTGCACATGCATAGTGGGCCTGATTCACAGAACTAACTTACGTCGTAAACGTAAACGTAAAGTTAGTACTTTTAGGTATTCACAGAATACACTTACTCATTTTGGTATTCACAGAATGAACTTACTCATTTTGGTATTCACAGAATAGTACTAACTTTACGTTTACGTTTACGTTTTTGACGTAAGTTAGTTCTGTGAATCAGGCCCACTGGGCCTGATACACAGAACTAACTTACGTCAAAACGTAAACGTAAACGTAAAGTTAGTACTATTCTGTGAATACCAAAATGAGTAAGTGTATTCTGTGAATACCTAAAAGTACTAACTTTACTTTTGCGTTTACGTTTACGTTTTTGACGTAAGTTAGTTCTGTGAATCAGGCCCATAGTGTTTCTGAAACATCTAAGCATTCATGATTGTTGCGGGAAACGCAGCAGAAAATCGAGCTAGATACCTTAATGGGGGCATATTCCAAAGAACGTGTGATAACCATCGCAAAAGTTACTTAACGCAACCTTCAACATCGCAGTCCATCGCGGGAAATTTACGCCATGTTAACCAAGTATTCACAACACGGCGGTACCATGCGATAGTCACCAGATAACGCGTCAACTGACTGCGTTAAAATCAACGCCATGCCGCAAAAATGCGAAACATGAACGCAAAAAAAGCTGCGAAGAGGCCAATCGCAATACGAAAATCAGCGAAACCCAGCTACAGGCCTGCAATTCACACGCGTCAGGCGGGAACAATCACCATAAAATGGAAAAAAACCAGACAAACAAATGCCAAACAACAGCGAAGCACAATGGACTGAAGTGGTTCAGTCTGCAGGAAAACAGGATCCTGATAACGGAGGTGACAGAACACTATCAACAACTGTTCGTCACCTCCACTGTGTCATTGGCAACAAAAAATGGAATATGGCAGTCCATCGTGGACAAGGTGAATGCAGTCGGAGTGCTGAAGAGGACAATGGACGAGGTCAAGAGGCGCTGGAATGATATCAAGCGCAAAACCAAGCT
Source organism: Calotriton arnoldi (assembly GCA_963921515.1). Lineage (NCBI taxonomy): Eukaryota > Metazoa > Chordata > Amphibia > Caudata > Salamandridae > Calotriton > Calotriton arnoldi. The sequence goes on from CAWUFW010009532.1 coordinate 34,503, forward strand.
GAAACTCGCCAACAACCTGAAGGCAGCAATGCAGACTGGAGGTGGGAGCCCAGCGCCACAGGAGGAGCTGGACGACATGGAGGAAATGGTGTCCACAGTCATCAGTGGGGAGACGGTGGCAGGAGTTGGGGGCCCGGACACTGCTCAACAGGACCCGACACAACAGCAACAGGGTGAGTAACGACCAGGGCCTGGGGGGTCAGGGGAGATGGGCACAATGGCACACATGCACAATTAAGTTGAGCACATGTGCGGACACACCATGCCCCAGATCACCAACTCCCACCAAGAGACCAATGTACCCAAGTATGCAACATGTCAGCACTGTGCAAGCACAGAAGTCAAAGGCACACCTCATTAAAGGGATAAGGGGCAGCAAAATCTGAGCTGCAGTGGCGACTCCCCAAAATGCAGCACACACATCACATGCATAGCACATCTAAATTGACAACGATACACAATCCGCAAAACACCTTCAACAGAACACAGGACACAACTGGCGCCGCTTGGGTGCAGACACTGGCCAATCACATTTGGCATTGCAGGGAAATGTGCGTTGATAATGTACAAGTACAAACACACACACGTCTGTTGTCGAAATGTCCACTGTCCCCCATCAAATAGGCAGCTCCTCCCAAACAGTCACAATGTACCCAGTCATGCTGTCTGTATGAAAACATGTACAATGCGACAACATACATGTGAACACATTGTTAAACTGCATCTCCCCTTCACATTGCAGAGGGAGAATCAACACCACCTGCAGAGCAGCCCGACCCTCTCTTCTCTGGAGACGAAGAGGACCGCCACAGCTTCGACTCTGACGCCCTCCAACTGCTCGTGGACAGACTACGCAGCCCACTTCCAGGAGCTGGGCAGCCCAGCTGCTATGAGGAGACCCCACCCCCTGCACAGACCACACAGCAGGCAGCAGGCAGCACCCACCACCACTGCTGGCTCCCCGGACCCCCACGAAGAACACATGGCCTTCCAACGCCGTGTTTTGGGGTGCCAGGAGAATCTGGCTGAACAGGTGCGGGTGGGCTTCGACCGCATGGCAGACAAACTAGATGCCATACGTGGGTGTCTAAGTCCCATCAGGGACCACTCACGGTCCCTAACGGACACCCACAGTCCACTCCATGCTCTCCAACAGACCATGGCTGACATCGCTGGAGCCCTGACTCAGAGAATAGTACAACTGTCCAGTCCGAGTGGCTCTAGCGATGTCACACGGGAGTTGGGAAACATGCGGAGGTTAATGGAGCCCATGGAGCGGGCGAATGCGGAACGAGCGGCTGCCACGGCTGCACACCAGCGAGAGGTAGCTGGGTTCCTCAATGACCTCAGGACCATCCTCATGGCATTGCTGCCACAAGGCCTGGCACGGATGCATGCTGCTGCCACCACTCCATCCACATCTCCGCCCCCTGATGTGTCACTGCCACACAGTGCTGGAGACAGAACACCACCACCCACACATGAGGCACATGAAACAGCAGAGGACGAAGATGCGGATGATTCTGCCCTCGTGGTAAGGACGCAGCAGCATGCATCTCAGCCATAGGTCCGGCTTCAGCTTGGTACTGCCCTCTGCATCATCACCTTCCACTGTCCCCCGATGCACTCTGCGACACTCACCTTGGACCTCGACATGGACTGCCATATGCTGTTTGATCGCCATTAACACAGCAATCAGACTGCGGACTGAACTCGTCCTCTTCCTTTGGACTTGTCATTCCCTGACTGACCCTGGCTGGCCCTCCACGGGACAACATCGTCATGTGGGGTTTGCATGGCCCTGTACTGCTCCAGATGCAACACTCCATTGAATGTGCATTAAACAGTCATATTCACACAGATGTGTCATGTCTATGGTCTTTCAAGTGTGGAAGTATGGATGAATGTAGGCTCACTGGACTCCTCTCATGTCCATGTGGCTCATGTCGTAGCACAGGGGTCACAGGGTGACACTTTGACGAATGCGGTCTGGGTGGCGCTGACACAACAACAGGGACACACGCATGAGTTACTTCCTTGTCCAGCCCAGTAAGGAACCACGCCCAGGGCCCCGAGGCCATTTACACACCCTTATGCTGGACTGGCATACGCCAGGCCAGCCCACTCTGCTTACGCTCACAGGGGGGGACGGCAACGCTACATGTCCAATGTCTTTCCTGTAGTGTACTGCTGCTCACAGGTCTAGTTGTCAGCATGCCACAGCCACTCCCTCACGGCTGGTGTACACCCACACCACACCCATCCAGCACACGCGTCACAGGACATGTGACTCTGCCAATAAAAAGGGCCGGGTGCACGTGCTCGACGCCATTTCCACTCTCTATCTGGGTGCATCCGAGTGGTGTTAATGTAGGCATGAGGGCCTCGGGCCCTGCTACATCACATTCCCCAGGACCGGAGGTGACATGATGGCGTCCGCAACACGATACCCATTCATACAGGGTCCATGACTTTGGGACACAGACTTGGTGGCACCGGATACATTGCGGCCGGCACAGGCACACCGCCACGGGATGGTGACTTTGGGTGCACTGAGGTAGGGGCAATTTAAGTGCTGAGCGGGTGTGCAGCCTGCGATGATGCCCCGTCCCGGCCGTCCGGACTGCTCAGGATTTGTGAGCCCTGCTGGACCGCAATGTAGGCCAGAGCCAGCGGGCAGCGCGGGCTTACCGCCACGTGGCGTCGCATCCCGGATCACAGAGTTAGTGGCACCTCAAGGGCTGATCGGGTGTGCAGCCTGCGATGATGCCGGGTGCACTGGTATGTCCTCTGCCATGGCGAAATCAAGACCCAGAATCATATGTGAGACCTGGTGGCCTGCGGAGAGGGGCTGCATGATGTGGAGGGTGCCATGTCCGCGGGCCCCGGGCATGTGGCTTGCAGCGGTATGTGGTGGGCCCTCATTGCAAAGGTGAACAGTGAGGCCTGGGTGCGCAGGGGCGGGCATGCACCGCTGGGTGGCGAGAGGTGCTGGGGTACATCTGCCAGGGTGCGCAGGGGCGGGCATGCACCGCTGGGCGGTGGGAGGGGCTGGGGTGCATCTGCCTGGGTGCCCAGGGGCGGACAGGCGATGATGTCTTGTGCAATTGTATGTACTTTGCCATTCAGGTATCTGGACTCTGTTACAGATGACGGATCTGTTTCAGATGTGTGACCTGGTGAACTGCACTACATACCGGCACGTGGTTGGAGACACACCGGTGGCAGCTGGTGAGCAGTGTGGCCTGGGTGCGCATTGTCGGCACTCTCTCTCCCTGTCCGTCTCTTCTGTTATCTGTGTCTCACTCCCCGTCTCTGTCCGTCTTTCTCTCGCTCCCCCTCTCTGTCCGTCTTTCTCTCGCTCCCCCTCTCTGTCCGTCTTTCTCTCGCTCCCCCTCTCTGTCCGTCTTTCTCTCGCTCCCCCTCTCTGTCTGTCTTTCTCTCGCTCCTCCTTTCTGTCCGTCTTTCTCTGGCTCCCCCTCTCTGTCCGTCTTTCTCTTGCTCCCACTCTCTGTCCGTCTTTCTCTGGCTCCCTCTCTTTCTCTCTCTCTCTCCTTCGCTCTCTCTCAGTCCTTTGATGTGTGCAAGACACACCTTCTCATCATGATTTTTGTCTTGCAGGCTGTGACCTACGGATTGTCCCGAGGGGAGCTGCCATGTGTCTTCATTTCTGTTCTGTGTTTCTTTGAATACATTTTCATTTGTTACATCGAAGGTGTATGTGTGATGCTCATTTTTGTGACGACACATGCATGTCACCAAATGTGGTTGTGCGACATCAGGCGGAATATTTGGTACATGATTCCGTGTGGTTCATGTGGCATGTCTTTGGCCGGGGGGGGTGCCCGGGGAGTGGGGGTCCTGGGGGTGGTGGCGGTGGGTGTTGTGGCCCTGTTGGGGCTCCGAGCTGCATGATCAGTGGCTCCATGGCATCTGTTGCCCTTCAGGTGTGGCTCTGGGCTGCGCTCCATTTTGTGGTGCAGGCTGTGGTCCGACTTTGCACCAGGTCAGAGCAGGTGTTAGTTTCCTGCTGCAAACGCGCCTTATTGCCTGTTTTGTGGTCTTGTCACCGATCTGGCTGGTCGTTGAGAATGTTGCGGAGTGGTGTTTTCACGCCTTTTTGCATGGGAACGCCTACTCTGCATCTCATTAGCGATAGTTGCGGGGTCATCTGTGGCGATGTTTTTTGCGGCTGCTATCGCGGGTAAACTGGTGTTATTATGGGCTGTTAACACCAGCTTGTGAATGGGGCGATAAATTTATCGCAACTTTGGCTGCAATAAAGTGCTGTTAACTCGGTGATAGCTCCTTGGGAATATGCCCCTGGGTGTTTTCGTAAGCATTCAGTTTTAAATATAAATATAAATGGAGGCACAAGAAATGTATTCAATAACACCACCTATCAGAACGAAATCATGGTCTCAGTATTTGATGCATTTCCCCGGTGTTACTTAATCTATTCACATGTATTCACATGTATTCTCTCAGATTCATTAAGCCTTTTGCTCTTATCTTCTGAAAATATGCCCCCATTGTGATGAATTTATTTCAAGTGCTACATTAATAATCAAATCCTGTTTGACAAAATGCCTTCAAAAACAGCTGGGTGCTTGAAAAATATTTGATTTGTATTGTGCTTAAGTGAAAAACGTTACATATGTCTGGAAGCTTACAAGTGTAGCAGAGGTAGCACACTCCTACACTTTCCGGAAACATTCATGGATAATAATATGCATTGGTGAGAAAGTCTGAGGTATTGCTGTGGATAAAGCCATGGTGACTTATTGAGGCAAATTAAAGTCAAATATTTTGTTGGCATTTCTGTTTGGTGCGACAGACTTATGAGGCATAAGTACTTTCACAATCATTATATAGCATAGAAAATTGGAGTTAGTTTGAGGAGGAGATGGTCTTAAGTTAGAGAAACGAGGAGCAATGCATTATTTCTCCTCGTTTTTGCTTTTTCCATGTGTGCTGCCTTGTGCATTACACATGGAAAAATCAAAATGACATGGATTGTTTATGTACAGGAAAGTCCCCCTTCCTGTACATAAACAAACTTTTAAAAAAATGTCATTTTGTGACTTTCATGAGTGCTGCATTAAGCAGCACACATGAATGTGACAGAATGGCATTTCAGGATTGTTTATGTTCCAACGCCTCCCTTCACCACTTCCTAGTACATATCCCCCTCAGTCTCCCATCTCCGTCTTGAAGGTCTTAAACTCTTCAACAACATTGGGCACTTTAAAAAATGTTGGGGCATATTAGCAAGACCGGCGATAAAATTATCGCCGTTTTAGCGGCAGGAAACTGCCGCAAAAACGGCGATAATTGGCTTGCTAATAAGCGTTATAGAATTCCAATAGAAGCCCAGGTTAGATGTGCAGGACATCTAACCTGGGCTTCTATTGGAATTCTATAACGCTTATTAGCAAGCCAATTATCGCCGTTTTTGCGGCAGTTTCCTGCCGCTAAAACGCCGATAATTTTATCGCCGGTCTTGCTAATATGCCCCGTTGTGTTTTAAGCACTCCTAAAAATACGCCCTGCCCCGTAATTCCCCCTCATGCCCTGCTTCTCACATAATGTATTTTCACAAGATATGCTAGTGTGATTGTTGGGAAATCTGAAGTTCAACCCCCCAATCTTACTGACCAAGCTACGTCCCTGCCCTTTGAGAATGTTTGAAGATGTATTTTTTAAGAGCAGGCAATAGCTCCACGGACCACTGCCTACTCTTAAAAAGTGATTTTGAAATGTTACATTTTTTTCTTTTTAAATACATCCCGTTTCCCTTCAAGAAAAACGGGCTGCATTAAAAAAATATGCTTTATTAAGAAGAAATCACAGACATAGTGGTGTGCTGATCCCAGCAGGCCATGATTCCCGTGATAGCTGCGATTCCTAATGAGTCGAAAGTTGCGACCTACCTCATTAATATTCATGAGGTAGAATTGCTAAATGAAACTCAGTCAGTTTCATACAATAGGAATAGCGATTTACCGAATTGCAATTTGCAGTAAATCACAATTAGGTAATCGACATTCCTAATGCTGATACATCTAGCCCTAAGGTTGCAAAAAGTAGGATGTGGTATACCGCATTGGGATTGCAGCCACAACCCCCTTGGCGGCCATTAGAATAGGTCTTTGTTTGTGCTTAACAGTGTCTAAAGCAGAGTGCCACCTTTCTGAGGTTTGTGTTACACACTGTTAAGAGGATGATAAGTTGGTCTGACTAAGCAATGTGTTAATTACATGAAAATGAATACTTTCACAGAAAAAGATCGTTTTCTAGGAAAATCATGGACCTCTTGAACTAAATGAATTCACATGGCCTTGAATAATGAATTTCAGCTATTAAAAAAGTAAAATATATTTCCAATGCTTTGACTAAGAGACATAAAAAGGATTCATTGAATCCAAATATTTTCCTATAAGATATTTATGATCATAGGGTTGAAATAAAAACAATTTTTAATGTTCAAACATAAACCTCATCTGAGAAAGATATGCATGGCAATACTCTTTATGCAATTTAAATACTTCCAGCAATGAAAGTTTTAGCAAAGACAAGAGGTAATGTTAGAATTTGTATTCCAAGATAGACAGGGGCATAATATGAAACACTTCATGCTATATTACGGTGTATGAAAAAATCTGAGGGTGACCTGTTCCTAAATGTTTCAGTATCATGACTAATTCTGGACTGGTGCTTCTGGTGTTCTGTTTTAGCGCCATCTGATGTGTCAAGGGCATTTTACAGTTTACTTTCCTCGGGTTCATATATATTAAGAAACATTTTTGTTGTGGAACTAATATTTGTTGTGCTATATTGAATTAGACAAATGTTTTTGGTCTTTTAAAATGCGAGGACTTTGGATAATTATGTTAATTATTGGACACTGGGACTATCTTGGCGGGTCAAGGCAGGACTTCTAAGCCCAGAGGCCCTTTCACCTGCGAGGAGAAGCCTGGTGGAGGTGAGCTCTCTGCACTTTTAGCGTGTTTCATTTCCCCATTGCACAGACGTGAGGACAATCTTGGAGGGTCTGTGCAGGACTTCTAAGTCCAGAGACTCACCTTCGAAGAGGAACCTTGTTGAAGTGAGCTCTCTGCGCTTATACACACTTTATTTGCTTATTGCATGGGCTCTGACGATAATTTTGGAGGTTTTGGGCAGGAGTTCTAACCCCAGAAACACTTTCACTTGCAAGGGGAGCTTGGTGAAGGTGGGCTCTCTGAGCTTATAGCCTGCTTAATTTCCCCACTGCACGGGACACGAGGACAATCTTGGAGGGTATTGGCAGAACTTCTAAGCCCAAAGACCCTGTCACCTGTGAGAAGGAGCCCGGTGGAGGCAGGCTTCCTTTACTTATCAGACACTTTCTTTTCCCACAGTGCGGGATGCTAGGACAACCATGGAGGGTCTGGGCAAGGCTTCTCAGCCCTGAGACCCCCTCACCTAATAGGAGGAGCCATGTGGAGGTGGGCTTGCTCTGCTTATCGCTCACTTCATTTCTCCACTGAGTGGGATGCAAGGCCAGTCTTGGAGGATCTGGGCAGGACTTCAAGGTCCAGAGGCCCTTTCACCTGTGAGGAGGGGCCTGGTGGAGGCGGGCTCTCTGTGGTTATAAGGCTCTTCATTTGCCTACTGAGCAGGACATGCCAGGGCTGTGCCTGGGCGAAGACCAGTCCAAGAGCGGGTCCATCTGTGGCCTTCTGAGTCTGTACAAGACTGGGCCATCCCCCTTTAACAACTCATCCTGGTCTTGTTACATGGGCAAGCAGAAATCTACAGGTAACGCCTGCGCTCCTGTAAAGGGTTCTATGATGGATAATTTTCTTGCACATGCAGTTAAAGATCAAGCTAGCAGAAAGGAGACTTTCTACAGACCGTCAAAATATACAATTGCTTTCATTGCATGCTGAAAGTATCACCAGGCTTTCAGAGACTCCTGGTCAGTCCAGTAGGCTTCAGGAGCAGCTTGCCATCTCTGGGTCACCATGCGTTAACCCTGTAGTTAAGTGCATGAAGAAAACAGTCTGCCTGCCTAAATACTAAGATTGGGGAGTAAGCACTTGTAATGACCTGACTGTCAACCCATATCTGAGAAGCGCATGGCGAAAATAGTTTGTGATATGGTGGGCTCGGTCTTAAAAGAGCTTTTGCTCTTCTTCACTGAAAGACTGGAAAGGATTGCATCTAAATTGCAGAGTCTTGGAAATGATGAGAACACTCTATCAAAGGAGCATTCTCAAGAACCATCGTTCTCCTATGGTGTTAATCTGAGGTCTAAAATGCCTCCTCCTTGTGAAAGAATTGTTCAATCTGTGGCTATGGCCGATTCTGTCAGTTTATGTCCTAACTCTAATATCTCAGGTCCATTAAAGATAAATGCTAATGTGCCTGTTCATGGTGGAGTTTTAGATAATATTTCTCAGAAAGGCATTACTTTTGACTGTCATATGCCTGTTTTAAACCTCCTGTCTGAGGCGTGCCAGTATGTTCCCATATTGGGTAATGTTCTTACTTTGTCACCCAATGAAGAGAAAAAGGGGGACCAACGAAAGAATAAAGTTGCACACTGGTTGTCCAAGAATTTGAGTATTAATGTTTGTGATGCTGATGATTTATTGTTTGTCCGAACAGTTTCCTGGGTGGACACCTCATGTAAATTAATGGAGGGTGACAGTGTGGTCATTATTTTCCAAAGAAGATCTTTGTAAGAAATTTACTGGCTCATCTTAGATATCTAAAAGAGTCACTACCGAATTATGGCCTTACTACTGGCTACATTAAAAGGCCACCAAATATTGGGCAAAGTATTAGCAAGAGTTCCATCCCCTAAGAGACAATAAATTGTGACAGAACTACTATTAACCTTCAAAATAGACTTGCCCCCTCTATCAAATTCTAGACAATCTAGATTGACCGGTTTTGAACCTTCACAGGGTGTCCCACTCCTTACCCCTAAATTCCTTATACAAAAACGGGGGGCATCCACATCGAAAAGTGGGCTTACCGCTTTGTCTGAGTTTAATAAGTTGCAACATTTCAGGCTGAAGGCTAAATTGAACACTTCTGAGTGTCTTAATTTTATTAACTCGTACGACATCATATTGTTTCAAGCAGTTTCCAATTTATTATGTAAAGGCTTCGAATGCTATTCTTACCCGCCATTCCCTTTAATTCTGGGAGAGCAAAGAGAGGCTTGGCTGCATGGTTTAACTTAACATTGAAAGTGTCAATTACGGTTCTTGACACTACCTGTCGGCACATTCAGAGGGTTTTGGTAAAATTTTCTGCGGACGGTAGTTTCTTTCTTAATGATGATTTCTCTTATTCCAATATCAAGAATTATCAATTCTTGTTTAATTTTGTGGATAAAATATTTAACTCAGATTGTTTATGTACTATAAGGCAGCATCTCGTACTTTGTGGGGATTTTATTGCTAAGCTATTGGCTGGGAACTCCTATTTTTGATCAGAAGGGCCCTCACTATATTTACGGCTCATACCTAGATGCTTGTGATTCCCGAGCTCTCCAAGCCAATATTCTCAAAGGTGTCACGGAACGCAGCGCAGCTGCCAAAAATGCTGCACCACACTGTGTGACAGGGAGAGAGCAGGACAGCACCATATTCACCAAGCTATGGCACTCTCCTCCCCTCTGGCGAGCGCAGGCGCTGATTTCAGCTGCCATTCACCAGGCACACACCTTAGTGTCACAGTGATAGGGCGTGTGCCTGAATCTACCATAGGGTTTGTACAGAAAGGCTAGCCTTCCTGTACAAAGTACTATGACTAGACAAGTGAAAAACCTTTTCCTACTTTGTAAGTGTGCTGTACAGTGCAGCACACATGCACAATCGGAAAAGAAAGGAGAAATAAAAGCATTTCTCTTTTTAATTCCTGCTTTTCAGCTGAGTACATTTTTGGTGCTAAACCCTCTCTACTATTGTTAGTAGATAGTGTTTAGCATCAAAAAACATGGGTGGTTTGCATGGGAGTGTCCATGTACCAGCCATGTAATGCCCCTTGATGCAAAGTAATGCAAAGCACCATTTTGCGCTAGTTTGCGTTATTTTTGGGTACTTTCTAGTGCAAAACAATTTTTGCACGGGAAAGTGAATGAGTAAAAAAAGCATTTTGTGTTGGTTGGCGTAACCCAGTGCAAAATGTTTGAGAATCTCCCCAACTCTCTAATTATTTAAGTGATCGACTTATTTGATCTTTGCCTGTCTGTAATAGCCACTGATAATTTAATAGTAGCAATTTATGTAGACTTATGCTGGGAAGTGAACTCCCTTTTATTAGAACCAGTTCATAAGTCAGACCTCCAAACAGGTAGGTGGTTTGACTATAGTTGTTCGGCCGCAAGAATGTGATTATGGGCTGCTCTGCAATCTGCACTAAGGGATAGATCTATGATCTCAGTATATCGTGCGTTTTACAGGAAATCCTTGAAGCTTAGGAAACTAGAGATTCAAAAACATAAAGGGAGCAATTAACATCAGCCTTTGAGTTCAAGAATAAGAAGGCATGGGGGGCGCTAGAGAGCCGGCGAACAAGATGGCCACACTCTTGTGAGGCTCTGTTAGCCCGGGTAATCAATCCGGCACCATCCTCCTCTTAAACGTGGCAAAAACTGCCCAAACATATCGGATGCCAGGCATCATATACCAAAGAGACTCTGAGCTGCCTAGAAGAGCTGCAATCCGCTGTCCTGAACACCTGGCGCAGTGAGTCTTGTTTCTGCGGCTCAGGACGGCCCAAGATGGTGGCGCAGGAGCGTACTAACTGAGCCCCTGGTCCCACTACACTGCTACCCAATAACACCGCGAACAGCCCTCAATATTGCTGTGACCAGGGCTGGTAATCAACTCACCGCGGTGCCGAGGTGCGGAGGTGCGGAGGGCCGGCCAAACGACGTGAAGGTGGGACGCTGGACACCGCTGGGACTGCGTGAAGTAGGCCTTGTATCGGTGCTGCTGGCCGTCTGGGCCCTGCCCGCGCTGCCCTCCCCCTCGAAAGAGCGCGACCGCTGGCCGATTCGGCTGGATGCCCCGGTGAGGGCGCGGCTGACAAAGACGCCTGACATTTCAAGTCCTGCCGACGCAAGCACAGCACATCAAAGAAGATTGCGGGAAGGAAACTCGCTGTGTTGGCAGAGGACCGCGGGGCCGGCCCAGCGCTACTACCGGAGGCCACTGGGGATCGACAGGGTGGCAGGAGGTGAGCCCTGTGCAAGTGCCGGGAGGTGACTGGGCCCGCCTGTGCTGCAACCTCCTTCAAGGGATCGGCAGTATTGCCTGGCCCGACGGGCCATTCCAGTGCGAGGCGTGGCTGCTGAGAGCTCCGGGGTCTGGGGCCTTGGCCGTGTTCGATCCGGGGGCTCGAAGCTGCTGAAGCCTTACTGGGACGTGCTGCAGGCAGATGAGGCGGCCCCACGCGACCGCTAACTGTTATATCCCGCATAGATGCCCTAATGTAGATCCGTTGGTACATGCCCTAAAATGGACGTATTCATATTTACCCTAATATGGTCATGGCCGCATATGCCCAATTATGGTCACAACTTCCAATGTCCTATTATAGTATGATTCATTATATAGGCATGATCTTTCACCTACATTGGTCCCAGCTAGTACACAACGAGCTCTGAGGGCTGAACATTATCTATCCTGTGGTTTTGAATGCAGCAGGGTTCTTCCAAACACAGGCCCACACTGTACTCATTAATTATGCATGGCTTTCTAAGAATACACCACCAGCATAATGTATGTACAAAGTTCACCCCTGACGTCTTCCTCATGTCCAATACAAACCATACTGAGGACCGAGACTCTTAAGGGTATAAATACACCACATCTTGCCCCGGTAAACGAGAGGGAACGCAGACTTCTATGCTGACACTCTGACCAGAGACGCTGAGGCTCCTGCATGCAGTCGCTCCAGCTGACAGTGGTCTGACACAGCCCTGACGGGGTGTCCAACTCGAGACCAGGACGGGGGTCCCACACTCTCTATATTCAGGTATGGGGGTTCGACTAAATCCTAGAAGGATTCTTGGCTCTTAGGCTTTAGACCTACACACATATGCTAGGTACACTCAGGTACATCTAGTTAGGCATCGTAGGAGTACGCGCACTTGCATAATGCTTTTATATTCATGTATGTACTCATGATTATCGCAATATGGTAGAACTGTTCTATCCCTTTGCTTTTATCGTACTGCTGATCATATATCTCTGCTATTGTCTGCGTGTTACCGCAGCACATATATTTTACACTAGAATAACAACTGTTCAATAAATACTTATTGAAACGCCCGACTGTTTATTCTGTGTAACTCTCTGAGACAAACCGAACAAGTGAGCACGAGTGACTGAGCGAAAGGTAGTACATTGTTTCCACAATTCTGAGGGAATCCGGGTTGTCATGTTCTAAGGTTGCCAGAAACTAATCTCTCCCCGATAAGAGGAGACACTAGTGGCACTGCGAGCTAGCTAATGCAAACCAGGCTAACATATACGGTAGGGGTGCACGGAGTCAGTCTGCCACCAAGCCCGCAGTATATGTTATCCAAACGCGCGGGTCCTGCAGGGGTACTATAGGAGCTACACGACATGGCGCCGCCAACGTTGGTTGGGTACATATTTAACAGTAGAATCTGAGTAGTTCAGTCGTGCTATTCCCAGAGAACCTACTCACAAAACCCCAGAGACGTCTGGAGTGAGTGGGCACTAAATCCGCCGCAGCTGAGTAGTACGAGAATACTATTTATTGGCTGTTGGTTACTCAAGCTTGAAGGAAATATAGTTCCTACAATTGTGCATTTACACCTTATCTTAAAAACTCTTTAATCTCCCTTCTTCCACTTAAAAATGGTGGAAGAAACAAGTGCAACAGGGAGAGTTACAACAAACCTCTTTGGTTTAGAAGACGACCCTGAAGAAGCAATACTAATTGCACCAAATTTCAGAAGGGCAGTCACCATAAAACTTCTAGAACATGGCTTAAGAGCCAGGGGTGGTACAGTAATTTTCGTGATTGAGGCACACGAATCCAATAAAACAGAGGTGTTATATTCTTGTGTTACACTCCCAGCAGTAAATGCAATTACAAATGTATTTCACAACTACCTAGAAGGTGAAACACCAGCAGACTATACTCCTTTTGAGGAAGTAGAGGTCCCGCTCACATACCAAGGAGCATAATTACTGGTTTAAAGGTGCCCTACCCCACGTACATGGAAAAGCAAGATTAGGCCCGCTCGGAGGAGCAGGAGTCACATGGCCCATATTAGCAGCATACACACCGCATCCTGACATTAACACAATGACACAGCCAGACTTACTCGTACAACACAGAGATTTAATTAAAATCTACAGAAACCTCACACAATTTGTGATGAGGACCTTAACAGTTCAGCCTGCGCCAGCTGCAGCACAAGACAATCCAGTCCAGAGTACAGTTAATAAAATTACTCCACAAACATTACACGCGGAAATGGGCAAAATGCCAGCAAAACGCAAACAAATCCCATTCTGGATAGCTCAGAAAATAACTCAGCTTGAAGCAGTATTCCCGAATACTACAACCAGTGATAAACACAGAATTCTAACAATCTGCTTGCCCATGGGTCTCACACCACAAGTAGAGGACTGCACCTCTTGGGGTTCAGTCTTTGCTGCCATATATACCAGAACACATGGTATCCCGTCCTTAGCAGTAGTACCAGACGTATTGAAACCGATACAAAATGAGTACGGAGCAGAGCCTGCCCTTAACTTAGGGATGAAGTTGCTAAACAACTTTGAACAGGTCTCAGCCATAATACTAGCTAACATTAAGGGGGAAGCAGCTTCAGTGGCGATCCGCCAACGCCTAAGGGAGTTCAGTCCAGACGACCAACAACACGAACTACCCAAAATAATCGAAACTGCATATGCAGAATTAGGCGGAGACAGTCTAGGTGGGAAAGCATTAAAACCACAACTGGTTGGCAGTCCTGAAAAGGACACTACAAAGTAGACACCTACTTCTTCTAAAAAGAAGTGGGAAAATAAAAAACAACAAAAGTCTAAAGACACCAGATCTCAGTCCAGAGGTAGGTCTCCTCAACAGGAGCCCTCTGAAAAAAAGTATAACCTCAGGAATAGGGATAACATTAAAAAACCTGACCGGTATCAGGATACTGATACTCGTTCCTCTCGTTCCTTTCAGGGTTCATCATGAAACTCCAAGAGGGAAGGACGATCAAAGGAGCGTACAAAGTCCAGAGACACACAACACGCTGCGGACTACGCACCTAAAAAAGAGGATAAACAAAAATCAAAACCTCAGTTCAAAAAGAAGAAGGTAGCAGGTCTCAAGATCGGACATGCCCAGAATTCTGAGGACACAGCTTCTGAACGGGGAATGGGCTCTGACGATGCTAGACAGCGCGGTAGAAGTAACGATAGCTCACCAGAACCTGAAGGAATTTCTGGTGACAGCGGAGTTGAGTGAGTATATTACGGTGGAAACACCTAATACTCGGGTAAGTGTCCCACATAAGTTACATGAGATAACACTCCGGATGGAGGGGGACAAGCCCAGAAAAGTTAAGGGTCTCTTTTGGAAAAATCTGTCATCTGGTTATGACATTCTATTAGCAGAACAAGACTGGCCGACAGCATTCGTCATGGAGTGCCCGAGGGGAGAAACGATAATTTTTCCAGCCTTTTCCGACCTCGTTCCCATTCACATAAAACATGCATATGCGCAGGAGTGGGCGGTGGGCCTAGCCCCAGCATTGTATAAAAATCATGCTGGTTGGGATGAGGATTCAACCCACCACATGATCTCGTTAAAAGTTTCCCCAAATGCCCAAAGGCAATACCCAATAAAGCAGGAAGCTAAAAAACAAGTCAGGGAGATTCTAGATCAACTTGAATATCAGGGGGTGATAGAAAATTGCACTTCACCTATGAACAATCCTTTGTTCTCCGTAGCCAAACCTGACAACACATATCGTCTAGTTTTAGATTACAGACATTTAAACACTTGCACAAAGACATTTGCAGTTCAAAATGCACACAGTGCCGCATTAATGAATAACATTGTGCGGAAAAAATACAAAACGACACTTGATATCTCAAATGGATTTTTCTGCCAAAATATAGCGCCTGAAAACAGGTATCTGACCGCATTCAGTGCGTTAGGGCCTCAACGGCAATTTTGCCGACTCCCCCAAGGGTACAAGAATAGCCCGGGGTTGTTTTCAGCAAGGGTAACAGAGTTACTCCAAAATTTGGATGAAGAAGCATTGTCCTATGTGGATGATATTTATCTGACGGACGATGACTTAAAGAGGCACTTGACCAGGGTGAGCACCATTATTATGGGATTCGCCTCTGAGGGCTATAAATTTAATTTCAAAAAATCAAAAATTGCCCACCTCAATGTTTTTAGGATACGAGCTGTCAAGTGAGGGAAAAAGCCTGGCAGCTAACTTTTTAGAAATGTGTGCGCTGCTCCAACCTCTAAAATCATTAAAGAATTTACAATCAATTCTGGGATTCCTAAATTTTGGTCGAACATACATTTTGGATTACGCAGAAAGGGTAAAACCTTTCTACAACTTAATAAAACCTGACTTTTCAGTCAAACAATGGACACAGGAACACACAAATATCCTGCGTTCCCTACAGGAAGACATGATAGCTTCTAAACATTTACAGACACGCGTAAATGCACAGAACTTAGTGATCCGAGTCATAGCGGGTCAATGCGGGTACACATATTTAACTTTTAATGAAGGTGAAACAGTACCAATCGCATACAAATCCCACCTGTATGCAAACGCAGAAATGCATTTCACTTCAACAGAAAAAATCATGACAGCAGTGCAGACCGTTGTAGCAAGAGAAAGAGCCCTGGCTCAGGGAAAACACATAATTGTCGTGACCCCAGTACCAGCTTTAGAAGCTGTTACAAAAGCTAGCATTCCAAATGCTAAAGCCTTACATCCAAGATGGATACAATGGGCTAATTCTCTTACTGCAACGGATGTTGAATACAGATTTGATCCTAGTTTAAAAACACAGGCATTCCTGCAATACGAACAAGAATACCCTCTACCAAATGAAATTTTGCCTCTAGATCAGTATGAATACATTATCTATACTGACAGTTCTGCTCAACCAGCCACAGGAAGTAAGCAAGCTTACAGCGCAGCGTGTGCGATTGTTAAAGGTCGCATGCACGATGGCAAGTTCCATCAAAGTTGCACAAAAATGCAATCTCTAGGAGACTGCATGGCACAGTTGGCAGAACTCAAAGCACTTATACTGGCACTTATAAATACGGATTACGAATTCCCCACACTTATTGTGTGTGATTCCTTTTACTGTGTACAGTCGTACAATGAATATCTACATCATTGAGAACAAAACGGGTTCAAAGATGCAAAAGGTGGCACAATTAAGCATAAAATGCTATGGGAACAGGTAGTGGAGTTGAGAAACAAACTACCAAGGGCTCACGTGATACATACACTGAGTCATCAGCGTGATGGCGTTCACGTTGAAGGGAATTCATTGGCTGATGAAGCCACAAAAGGGGCTGTTCGCACAGCCGCCGTAGCTGCAGTTACTCATTCAAAGACGAGGGTAGACGGCGAGATAATGGTAGCTGTCAATGCTTCACGCAAAGGCAGCACAGCAGAACCTAAAAGATTTCCACTCAAGTACTCCTACAAGTTAGATGCACAAAACATTCCATATGCTCAGATTCCTGGAGTGGGGGATAGAGTAATACCAAATATGGATCGTAGGCTAGGCTTAATTATGGCAGCACACGAAGGAACAGGTTCTGTACATAACGGACTTAAGGAGACTGTTGCTTTGTTAAAAGAACGCTACTGGTGGCCCGTGATGAGAAGGTTGATTAGAGACTACGTCTGGAACGGCGACATCTGCAAGCAGATGAATGGGTCCACCGCAACACGTCCAGTACAGATACCATTGTTAGACAGCATTAGGTTGTCCGTTCGTGCGCGTCCAGCTCAAGTTTCCTCAAGGTTTGGCCTCAGCGCTCGGCTGACGCTCGAACTGTTATAAAAGATTTGCGAGTCTTTATCGGCACATACGCATTTGGCACGTTACATTCTGACCGTGGTAGGGCGTTTAGCTCTCGGGCTTACAAAGAGGCCATGGAAGGAATGGGCATAGCATTGCGGTACTCCTCTCCATACCATCCAGAGGGAAATTCTGTTGTGGAGAGGAAAAACCGAGACTTAAAGCAATCTTTAACAGCTAGGGTATTAGGCAAGGGCGGTAGATGGGTCGATCACCTTTATGGGGTACAGCGCGTGCGCAATAATCAGCCAAGAAGCTCCTTAGGAGGTGTCACTCCTTACGAGGTCCTATTTGGGACAAGAATGTGGGTACCTGATCTTGATTGTGAAGGCACAGTGCGGATGAAAAACCATTTGATATCCATGATCGTTTGGCTGTTTTACAAGATCTAAATGAATCCAGGACACAACAAAGTAACGTGCTCCAGAAACAGGCCGCCACTGAGGAAGTCAAGGCAGTAACGGCAAGACCTATCTGGATCCCAAAAATCGGGGATCTGGTCAGAGAGAAGATTGCTGACAAGAAAGAATTTGGGCCATCTTACAGAAAGCCTGTACCGGTCCTTGCAATCCACGGCACAAGAACAGTACTTCTGCCGCCTCTTGCCGGGTAAAAGGAGAAAAGATTCGTCTCAATTGACTTAATCAAACCACACTATGTGGCCGATACTAAACAGTAGGCCTCGTGGACTCCACAGTAGTAGACACCCTCCTCTCACTACAATCCAAGAAGTCCAAACAGAAAGACTCATCACGTTCGAAGAGCCACCTGTACGGAATGAAGGACTAAGCAACAATGCTATGGAACTTGTTCCACTTCAACAAGAAATTCATCTCCAAAATGAAAATCAACTTAACAACCAAGTTGCAATCAGACCTAATACAGACATCTACGTCAATGTGCCTCGACAAGAAAACACAGCAATTTCAACAAATCCCGATGCAATTCCAACAATTGATCGAACTGCTTCTGGCTATTTCATGAACTTTGATACGTTTTCACTGGATCCAAGCAAGCCGGAAACGACGCCAGCCAAAAAATCACTCCAACAGAAACTCATTGACTTTTTGAACTTTTTCAGAAAGACTTACCTGGTGTCACCTTGGATGGAACTATGGTATATCACTGGGATTTTATTTTTCATTTTCTGGCTAGGTTTAATAATAACTTTTAGTATGCTTATTAATGGACGATACCTCCAACCAAGCTCTACAGCCCAAAGAGTCAATTTGATTTTAAAACCACACCAGTCTTCACATCGTGAACCAAGAGACTTGTCTTCAGTGAACATCACAGCAGTTCCTATACCGGACGGTATAGTATGGGACAAGATTGATTATGATATATTAGGTCCGACTGAACTTTTAAAACTAAAACATGTAGTTAAAATTTCTTTAAGTGATTTCATTACCTCCAGTACATTTTCTGATGATTGGGACACTGAAACTGTAAATGCTATGATGTCTGATTTAGAAAAACTGCAGCATTTCCGAACAATGAAATGTTAGAAGGTACTTCAGACTATGATACATTGTACTGTTACCAACATTTTGGTGATCATTTCTTACACAAGTCTATAACACCTAGAAATGTATTTGGATACCACCAGTGGGAACACTGCCCAACACCTCCAAAAGGTAGTTCACAAGCGTTTGCACAGAAATTCACATACTTCTCAGGGTTTAACACATCCGACCCGACGTCATTTTATTATAAAATGGAGAAAATTTCAGCTCAGAAAATTATTTTAATAAACACCAAACATATTTACTCTGCATCCTTTCTGAACCAGTTGTCTAAACAGGGTTTCTATCTATGGAAAGACACAATAGAATCCAAATCAATCTGGGGTTCTAGGGACTGGCAAGTCCAGGGAATAGAAGCACTTTTTAGAGCACGCATCATTCCGCAGCAGATTTTATTTCTGAATGAAACTGTGCAACAGACATCCTGTCTTGGATTAGCCAAAGGCAAGGAAATGAACACACCGGGGTTTCCAACACCATCGCAGATGGGTGGGGGGCAGAACTCAACTACACAAGGGGTAGGATTAGATGCCATTTTCCAGTACAACAGATCAGATCCTGATTGGACAGAATGGCTGGTTTGGCGCATTGACACAAACAAATGTCAACAGAGATTTATGAATACAACCAGAGGGTTTAGTATCCATAGGCCAGATCCACGCTATGTACAAAGACATCACCCAGGGGTAGTGACACCGTATAGTGTTGGGAAGTTGTGCCTTGATTGGCTAGAGACCTCAACACTGACAGAAGTAAAGCACCACTTGACCTTACTCACACCTGACATGGATCTTAGAGATTTTCTACTGGGACCCAAGAAACAGCGTCAGAAACGTTTCATATATGCAGGCCTTTATGCCTACTATAATGAAAACTGGAAAATATCCCAACAAGAGGCCGCAGAAAGAATACAAGAAATAGACCGTATTAACTTAGAAAAAGCATTAGCAGTGGTGGATAATGGGTTAACTACTTTGACCTCCAGGATTTACTCCTTAGGCAACATTGTGTCCTCGGCAATCGACATATTAGAACATGATCTGGCCTTGTTACAACACGGGCAATGTCAGCTACGTTCTATTATGATGTTAAGCTGGACGCTGCAATCTTTGCGTGCACGCTATGTGCCATGGTGTTTTATAAACACCACGTCTCTGTTCTCAGAATACAATCTAACTGATAAACAGACAGAAATGGCACAAAGGGGAGCCAAATATTCAATGCTGCGTATTGAGAAACTGGAAAGGTTACCATTCACTGTAGTCGAATCACCATCAACAGAATGGCTCATTCATGGCCAAATAACTCTGCCGGTCACTACGTTTCAGTTTCAATATTGCCTTGAGCAAAGGCAGGCAGGCAAATATGTAAAAATGGGTAAGGGATACATCAAGGAAACTTGGGAGTTACCATATAGATACTGATGCCGGATTGGGGATCGAGAAGTATATCTGAGTGGTACTAACTGCAAGAACGCTTTGAGCGGTTCTCTCATGTGTCAGGATATTTCTCTAAACGAAGCCTACAGTGGTTCAGTGGCGAACTTATCTTTTCACATGTCAGGGACCCCAGCGGCCATGATCACGCCGGTTTTCCAGCTGCTCTCGAATGGGAGTTATTTAATGCAAATTGATCAAGGTTGTTGTGGGATGCTTCCGGGCGTCGCATATCTAGTAACTGTTAACTCCAGGGTTACTTGCTGTATGCAAGTATTGTTTCCGCCACTGAACACAGTCAGGGAGGCGCCGTTATGGCCTTCGCTGGAGTGAAGTGTGTGGTGCAGCGGCCAGGGCAGCTGACTTCAGAGCACAGGGTTCACGGTTCAATACCCGGCTCCGGAGGCAGCTCAGCTCAGCACCATGTGACTCTGGGCAATAGCTCACTTAATTTCAACTCCGGCCCCCAGCGCCTTGAGACCCGTAAGGGTGAGTAGCTGCGCTATATAAAAACGGACTTACATTTTTTCGCTGAATGTTACTTTTATACAGTTTGATACTCCGAGCAGATTGAAAGCCATGCTTTTACAGCAACCCGTGCCCTTAACCTCCGCTCGAGAAACCTATGAACTTCAAGTTGCAAGGACCTCGACCGAGATCCAGGCACTCATACGTACAAACTGCCCCATTCATTTTGCAGAAATGGTGGGACGTATCTTCAATATGTCTGATACGAGCGGAATTGTACACCTATTTAAGACCATAGGGTCCGGACTGTTAAGCACCTTTCAGACAGTCCTCAGAGTAATCCCAAATTTTATACACTCCGGGCCCGATTCACAGAACTAACACGTCAAAAACGTAAGTTAGTACCTTTGGTATTCACAGAATACACTTACTCATTTTGGTATTCACAGAATACACTTACTCATTTTGGTATTCACAGAATACACTTACTCATACTAACTTTATGTCCGCACTCGGGCCGGAGATTCCGGCCGTTTGTGGAGATTCCGGCCCGGAGGTGGAGATTCCGGCCGTTTGTGGAGATTCCGGCCGTTTGTGGAGATTCCGCCACCGGCCGGAATCCCCACAACCGGCCGGAATCTCCACAATTGGCCGGAATCTCCAAACGGCCGGAATCTCCGGCCGGAATCTCCACAAGCGGCCGGAATCTCCACCTCCGGGCCGGAATCTCCACAAACGGCCGGAATCTCCACCACCGGGCCGGAGTCTCCGGCCCGAGTGCGGACATAAAGTTAGTATGAGTAAGTGTATTCTGTGAATACCAAAATGAGTAAGTGTATTCTGTGAATACCAAAATGAGTAAGTGTATTCTGTGAATACCAAAAGGTACTAACTTTACGTTTTTGACGTAAGTTAGTTCTGTGAATCAGGCCCTCCGTATTGGGAAGCGTATTTGCAGGATTCCCGCTCATCCTGTTCCTAATCGCAGGAATCCTGAGTGTAATATTGCTGCTACGCAATGGACAGCCCACTTCCCGAGGGAATGGTGAACACGCTCCTGGAGCGGAAATACCGTGAATGCATGGTACAACTTCTGGGCATTTCTTGCCTGCGAGAACTCAGTGCCTCCTGGTTTCTATCATTTAGACCAGTCTGGATAGACTGCATCTTACCTGTGCTTCGATGCCTGTTCTGTGGAGAAGAATGCACGTTGGATCTTTGTCTAACATTTCCATCAGATGCGCCGGACACGGATGCAATGCTGGACCCCATAAAGGACCATGCTCTGTGTTGTCCCCAGCGGCTTCCAATTCTGATGAATGCATTCCTGGAGAATCCACAGGTGCTGTTCGCTCCTGCTGGGTTAGGTGAGTCCTCCACAGGCACCCAGGTTACAACTGCCACACAAGCTGCCGCAGCACCGACTGTTGGCAGTACTACATTCCATCTATGTGCGATTGACGTTCTCTGTGAGGCGTTGGATTTGTCATCTACAGCAGCTGACACCGATAATATTGAGCTTCCCAGCCAGGACGCATAATCTTGAATTGGCTCATCGTGTCCTGGGAAGGAATTCGGCTTCTTCACTCGTTTCAAAATAAAACGATCTAAATTTGGAAAATTTTCTTACATTGACACTTTCGCTTGAGAAAAGTATGGCCTTCTACTGCTTATGGTAATACAATTTCTATAGAGAGACGATATTGACTTTTAAGTGGCAACTAGAAAAAGCTGAATTTAAACTTTTTTTTTTTTTTTTAAGCACCAACATTTTTTAACGATTTTTTAGAACCATGTTTTTACTTGCTTTTAAAAATGTTTTTACATTGTCCAGATTTTAAGTATGGTCATTTATTATCCAGTTCGGCAGTGGAGTGGGTGTTATATCCCGCATAGATGCCCTAATGTAGATCCGTTCGTACATGCCCTAAAATGGACGTATTCATATTTACCCTAATATGGTCATATTCGTACTTGCCCAATTATGGTCATGGCCGCATATGCCCAATTATGGTCACAACTGTACATGTCCTATTATAGTATGATTCCTTATATAGGCATGATCTTTCACCTACATTGGTCCCAGCTAGTACACAACGAGCTCTGAGGGCTGAACGTTATCTATCCTGTGGTTTTGAATGCAGCAGGTTTCTTCCAAACACAGGCCCACACTGTACTCATTAATTATGCATGGCTTTCTAAAAATACACCACCAGCATAATGTATGTACAAAGTTCACCCCTGACGTCTTCCTCATGTCCAATACAAACCATACTGAGGTCCGAGACTCTTTAGGGTATAAATACACCACATCTTGCCCCGGTAAACAAGAGGGAACCCAGACTTCCATGCTGACACACTGACCAGAGACGCTGAGGCTCCTGCATGCAGTCGCTCCAGCTGACAGTGGTCTGACACAGCCCTGACGGGGTGTCCAACTCGAGACCAGGACGGGGTCCCACACTCTCTCTATTCAGGTATGGAGGTTCGACTAAATCCTAGAAGGATTCTTGGCTCTTAGGCTTTAGACCTACACACATATGCTAGGTACACTCAGGTACATCTAGTTAGGCATCGTAGAAGTACGCGCACTTTCATAATGCTTTTATATTCATGTATGTACTCATGATTATCGCAATATGGTAGAACTGTTCTATCCCTTTGCTTTTCTCGTACTGCTGATCATATATCTCTGCTATTGTCTGCTTGTTACCGCAGCACATATATTTTACACTAGAATAACAACTGTTCAATAAATACTTATTGAAACGCCCGACTGTTTATTCTGTGTAACTCTCTGAGACAAACCGAACAAGTGAGCACGAGTGACTGAGCAAAGGTAGTACATTGTTTCCACGATTCTGAGGGAATCAGGGTTGTCATGTTCTAAGGTTGCCAGAAACTAATCTCTCCCCGATAAGAGGAGACACTAGTGGCACTGCGAGCTAGCTAATGCAAACCAGGCTAACATATACGGTGGGGGTGCACGGAGTCAGTCTGCCACCAAGCCCGCAGTATATGTTATCCAAACGCGCAGGTCCTGCAGGGGTACTATAGGAGCTACACGACATAACGGTGGGCGGCTGTGCAAGCAACAACCCTCATCAGCGCCTAAACAGAGGCCCCCACCGCTGCGAAGCAACCCCTGGAAAATAGGGGGAAGAAGGTTCCTCCCCCACTTCCCACACAGGCAACCCAAGGGCACAATGGGACTGAGCCCCCCCCCCCTGTTCCAACTGAAGATAGAAGCAGGGCAACGAGCAGAACTGGGGCACAGAGGACGTGCTATCACTCCATGCCCTCCTCTGAAAACACGCAATGGCACTGGCCAACAACAGAGGTCTGGAACAAATAAAAGGTTAACAACATTAATCAAAGTCCCCTGGACCTGTGAAGAAGCTGCGAACCATGGGTCATGCTGATGCGAAGCAAGCCAAGCTGCAATTTTCAGCCCGGAAAAACAACGCTGATATGGCGGAAGATACAGACTCACGCCAGAAAGAGGAACGCACAGCCACAAATTAAGCACGGGACACAGACATTAAAGAACTTCTCCTTACAATGAGCCAAAGCCTCAACTCCATTGAAACCATGATGGACACCATGACCATGCGCATGGACTACATCACGCAGCGCCTGGACAAACATGACGGTCTCATCACCGAAACGGTGCAGTGCATATCTGCCCTAGAGGACTCCACTTCTGACGATCACGGATGCCTCCAAGAAATGGACAAACTGTTAAAAATTACTGCAGGTAAGAAGGAAGATTTGGAGGCACGCTCTTGTAGAAACAACATGCGCATAATGGGCATCCCAGAGTCCACTGATACAGGGCGCATGAGGACTACGTGGAGCGCCTGCTGCTTGGACTGTTCGGCGCGGAATCCCTTTCCAAAGTCATGGTGGGAGAGAGGACCCATCGATCACTTGCAGCCCAACCACTGCTGGGATCCCAGCCCCGTCTCATACTAGCGCGATTACTCAACTATAAAGATCGCAACACGATCCTAAGACTTGCCAGGGAAAAGCAGGACCTAACCTTCGAAGGGAACAAGCTCTCGATCTTTCCGGACTTCACAATGGTGGTGCAAGAGGCGCAAAGGAAATTTTTACTGATTAACCGGCAGCTCCAGCCAGCTAATATACAGTACGCGATGCTTTACCCCGCTAGACTGCGAGTCCCCTACCGGGGCAAGCCCCACATCTTTAACAGCCCGCAACAGACCCAGGATTTCCTGAGGGCCATAGACAAGCGTTTGCCAGCAAAACATAGTGACAATCCTGGCTCCCGGCGGCCGACGCCCGACCCTGAAGAGGACTAAAAACATGAGATGCGAGGGGTAAAGGTAACTGACTATACCGGTAAGATTACACTTTCTATACTACATGGCTGAACTTTTGCTTAACAAGAGCCAGCCAGGAAAGCCGTGATCAGTGGCTGACCCTGATGATTCCTACTAAGGAGGCAGGTACAGGACTAAAGACTTTGCCACGAATAACTGTATATCCGGGAACCCTCGCTCCTGCGAGGTGCGCTTGCGGCCTCTCTGGCGCATTCCCCCAGCGGAAATTCCCCCAAAAATGTATTTTGTTGTCACTAGGGTATTCATTGTCACATGTTTGAGTATACTGTTACCACCAGCCTCAAGATACCGCTGTCACATTGTTATGTGGATGTTAAGTAACACAACATATGGGACATGTCAGCATATACTTAAAAACAATTTGTTTGGCTGGAAGGAAAATGGGGTGGTGGGGATGGACACTATTCTCTCACGGGTTTGGGGCGTGGGTGTGGGTGGGAGGTGGATTGGATCTTTGGCTGTTATGTATAACAGCACTGCAGGAACAAGTATTATGCACACACAACTGAGAATGTACAAGAGACAATCCATACAAAAGATCTATGACGGACCACACAGATACACCTAAGATCAATGGGGGTGTGACAGGCAGGGGGAAGGTGGGAGGGGGTCAGATCCCCAGCTACAACTTTCTGACGTGAAATGTGCGAGGACTTCGCGACCCCCGCAAACGCAGACAGGTCTTAGGATATTTGGACAGACACCAGGTACAGGTGGCCATGTTGCTAGAAACACATCTAGACCCTAAGGTGACACCTTACTTCGGGAATATATGGGCGGCTTACAGCTGCTTTTCATCCTATTCGACGTACGCCAAGGGCACTGCTATCCTCATTAAGTCTAGCATGAGATTTTGCCCGATGGGAGAACTGCACAATACTCAGGGCAGGTACAGCGCGATGTGGGGCAGAATAGCTGGGCACACGATTACTTTGGTAAGCTGCTATGCTCCCAACACTGACGATGCCTCCTATTTCACTAATCTATGGGGACACATCCTGGCAATAGGTTCCACCTACATTATATGGGGGGAGATTTCAATTTAACATTAGATTCACATGCTGACCGCTCACACAACACCCCAATCTCACGCCCAAAGCAACCAAGCACCTTGCAGGTATCATGACAGACTACCAACTCTTTGATGCCTGAAGGAACATTCACCCATCGCGCAGGGAAGGAACCTTTTACTCTAGTGTGCACTCCAGTTGGTCTCATATAGACCTATGGTTGATGTCGAAAGGTCTTAGCACATGGCTTCAGATTGTAACTCATTTGGCGCAAACCTTCTCAGATCACTCCCCCGTTCTCATGAGGCTGACCCCGCCGGGCAACGAATCCCCATACCGTTCTTGGCGACTCCAACCCACAGCCCTGCTAGATAGCACCTTTTGTGAAGAAATACGCCAAGAAATACTCGAGTTCTTCCCTTGTAATAAAGACAGTGTCTCAACACTGGCATGTGTATGGGAGAGCTTTAAGGTCACCATTCGAGGGTCGTGTATAGCCAAAAGTGGAGGGATCCTGAAATCCATAAGGGGAACTTTAACTAGATTGGAGAGAGACATCAAAACAACAGAGAAGCTACTGGCCTCTGCCCCCACCACACAGCAGAGGACATGGCTTAAAGAGCTACTAATGGAATACACTGAGGAGGCGGACCGAGAAGTACAATTTCGCTCCAAATATCATGTGGCCAGATCATATGGGGAAGGTGAGCACCCGGGTAGGGCCTTTTCCGAAGCAACCAGACACCCCAGATTTACTAACCAAATATTGGAAATAATAGATGAGACAGGAAACAGGCATATTGAGTCACAAGAAATTCTTAATATTTTTTCTACGTACTATGCAAAACTCTACCACACACATAAAATAGACCCCCCTGATATAGCTGCCTACTTTGAAGATACCGCCCTTGGCTGGATCAGCAATTCAAGCAGGGAATTTCTCT
The DNA here is from genome assembly GCA_963921515.1 of Calotriton arnoldi. Lineage (NCBI taxonomy): Eukaryota > Metazoa > Chordata > Amphibia > Caudata > Salamandridae > Calotriton > Calotriton arnoldi. Next base: position 61,386 of record CAWUFW010009532.1, read on the forward strand.
CGGCTGATCTAGAAGAGGACGAGATCCGGGCCACAATATGTGTCTACGATCCGGCAAAGCCCCGGGACCTGATGGTCTACCGGTGGATTTTTATAAATGTTATATAGAAGAACTGGTCCCATTACTTAAACAGCTATTCGATGAAGCCAGAGATAGTGGTCCTTTACCTATGACCATGCGGCAGGTCCTGATCATATCTCTACTCAAGCTGAACAAAGAGGCCAGCAGCTGTGAGTCTTACAGGCCTCTATCGCTCATAAACTGTGACACTAAGATACTAGCCAAAATTGTCGCAAACAGGCTGTGGCTGTTGATGGAGGGGCTGGTCCTCCCGGATCAGGCAGGTTTCATCCCTGGCAGGGTCACGTCCCATAACTTGCGCACAACGGGCCCGATTCACAGAACGAACTTAAGACAAAATCCTAAATTTACTACCATTTTGGTATTCACAGAAGGCACTTACTCATTTTGGTATTCACAGAAGGCACTTACTTACTCATTTTGAGTAACTTACTCATTTTGATATGGAGCTATATTTCCTGGCGGCCCAGGCCCACTACACAACATATTGGCTTCCCCCACCACCCTTCATGCCACACTTGGCCATGGAGCAGGGCTATATGACCCCCAAACCCATGACCTCCTTTCTGGGTAACCGAGTCAACGGGGAGTGCATCACACAGTTACCTGTACCAATTATGCATGGGAACACCTGGCCAAAATGGCGGGGAAGCCAATACATTACTCCCCTCTCATGCCACTCCCATACCTTGCGCAGGCACCGGTCACTCACGAAGCTGTGTGCCGCGAGATGCTTCGCAGAAGAAACCTAAACTGCTGGGGCGCTCTATACCGAGAGGGGGTTTTCGGGGAGCAATGAGATCTGCTCACCGAGGACAATGTTACCCCCCTGGAGACATTTCTATACATAAGACTGAAACATGAAATTAGAGCAGATGTCCTAGGCTTCCCCGAAGAGCCTTCCACTCTAGAAGCACTACACACCCTGCTTAAAATGGCGGGACCAGCACACACGGTATCTAGAATATACAGGGCTGCACTACTTGAGAGGATGCAGTCGAAACATGGGGCCAGAGAGGCATGGGATCTTGACTTAGAGTCACCCCTGACAGACAAGCAATGGGCATACTGCTGCACCCAGACGGAAGCTATCACAGCAAGCAGCCGCTTACGAATAATACACTTCAAATACTTACACCGAACTTATCATACGCCCGCGCGACTGTACAAGTACAAACTGAGACAGGACGACCACTGTGAGAGATGTCGTCAGGCAGGAGCGGACTTCCTGCACCTTGCTTGGCAGTGCCCTGGCGTTCATGAGTACTGGCGCGAGGTGATTACTGCCCTTTCCCAAATGATAGGCACCCCCCCTCCAGGCGTCTCCCTTGCTGGCACTTCTCAGCCACACAGCCAACAGACAAGCACTCTACAAACGATTCGTAGCAATGGGACTATTATTGGCCAAATGTAGGGTGGCATGCAGATGGGGAAGAGGACGAGCCCCTAAATTCAAGGACTGGATGACTGACCGTATCTACTGCTGGGATCAGCTCACGACCTATGCTGAACTTCTCCCGACCTCATCTCGCCCGAGAGATATCTGGGAACCTCTGGTGAATTATTTAAGGATCAACCAGTTTGAACTCATACGCCCTAGACACTGATACCCAGACTGGGCGTGCGGGGTTTAGCTCCTACGCCTGGAAGGAGGCACATGATGGGCGGAAGCACTCCCTCATGGCCTGTATGACTTGCCTGTCGAACCTGCTGCGGATGCGACACGACCTCATGAAATCGCACCCCAAACATGACGAAGATCTGTGATCCATCAATAAATCATTGTCAAATAGGTGGTGAGATCTGAAGCAGATACCAGATTGTAATAAGATTGATGGAATGTGAAAGGTAATTGTTCGTGATGTGCATACAGATACAGTATTGATGTACAGTACACTTTCTATGTAAGCTAAAAACTTGTTAAATAAAGTTTAAAAAAAACCTAACAAAAAATATTAATAAAAAAAGGAATAAGAAGGCATTCTGGAGTGTAGTAAGAGCAACTAGAAAGAATGATAGTAACCTTTCTAGTTTAAGTGTTCATATTTCGCTGTCATGGGGGTTAATCATTTTTCAAATATCTATAGAGCCACTGCTAGCACAGATATTAACTTGCCGGATACTTTCTTTTCTGTCTCTGGAGAAGGTCTATCTATCAAACTACATGAGGTTACTTGTGCTGCAAGTTGCGTCTCTCAGGTAAGGCTCTAGGTCCTGATGGGGTGCCCATGGATGTATTTATCAGGAGCATCGATTTATGGACACCCTTACTTAACAATTTTTTTTAATAACATTTCTTTTAAACACTTACCCAGGTGCTGGTCTCAGTCTGCCACCGTACCAGTTTTTAAAAAGCTCTCCCTTATTGTATCAACAATTAAAGCTCTGGGTTAAGATCATATATAATAGTGTTAGGGAGTGGAATGAGGAAAAGGATATTATCACCCCGTGCCAGTATGGGTGTCGTGAGGGCTTAGGGAACCATATAACAGTGCTTGAGGCTTCATTTGATTTTGAGCAAATATATTGTTGCCAAGTACTGTCCCATGTACCTGGCCTTCATGGACCTTTCTTGTGCATTTAGCCGAGTCAACAGACGGAACCTGTAGGCAATCCTTTGGATCTGGGATTGGATGTCACTTTGGTGTACTTCCTCTCTGACTTACACTCTGAACTTGAGGCTAGAGTATATTTTGGGCCCAACGGGGAGCATTTGGCTCCTATTAAACTGGGGCAAAGGGTATGGCACGGCTGCATATTGGCGCCCATTTTGTTACTTTTATGTATTAATAATCTGAGTAACTAATTAAACAAACGTGAACTGGATATGGCACAAATTAAATCTTCGTCTGTTCTAGTGCTACATTACGCAGCTGATGTGGTATTATTAGCTTGTACCCCGAAAAGTTTGGAGAAGTTGGTCAGAGCTTTTTTTAATATTATGTTTGGATTAGATCTCAAAACCAGTTTCACTAAATCCAAATTGATGCCATGTGGTCAACGTTGTTTTGGGTTGCGATCCTTCCCCATAGATGGAAACAAGTTGGAGAAGTTTTCACAATTTCCAGATCTGCGGATCGTCTTTGAACCATTGAACCATTGGAGTCCTAACTTGCCTGCTAGAAGTCAGAAGCTCAGACAACCTGTGGGTGCTCTATTAAATCTCTTAAAGCCTATTGGAGTTAAGCCACTGGCTCTTTTATTAGAAATATATGAAAGGCAGTGTGTGCCAGTAGCAGTGTAAGGAGCCAGAGTTTCAGAATCGCTGTCCCCACCCTCTTTATCCCCTCCCCCTTCATGCCCCATTTTTTTTGTCATGAAGGAGCTGAGTCTCCAATATAAAGATGACCTCATTATGATGGCTCCCATATAGTTTGGCTTTCAGTGTGGTCTAACCCTCGTGCGTTTTAATCGTCTCGTCAATAATGATTATCTAAGCTGTGTCAAGGGGTTAAGTATGCCATGGATCTCGTATGTTAAGATCACCTTGGTGGCGTTAGGGATGTCAAACCTTTTTGATGAGGTTGTTAGTATTGTAAAGAAGGCTAAAATGCAAGTGAAGCAATTGTTTTTAGATTGCAGGGGTACTGTTAAGGAGGAAGTTGAATTGGTGAAATCATCTGTTAGGCATTATAATCTGGCGAAGACTTCCCCACGTATTGAACCATACTTGTTGAGAGTGGCTGTGCCCTGGAAGAGAGCTTGTTTGGCTCGTTTTCGAGCTGGAGTGACATACACTCAGCTATGTTTTCGTTTGAGTCAATATGATGGCGACGATGGAGGCATTTGCTCCTGTGATGACTCCCCAATGCAGATTGCACTTTGCTTTTTTTGTAAATGTTATCTTTTTTATTCAAAACGGTTTATATTTCCCCAGTTGAAACGATACAACTTTAAACAATGCAGACAAGCACTATGTTTTTTACAGATGTTGAAAGGGAATGATGAATTTTTTGCAGTTGGCTCCTTTTAAAATTGGTTATGAAATGTTGTAACACAATGTTTTTATAACCTTTTAACTTATTTTATTGCTGATTCTACTTGTATGATTACAATATTTAAATGAATAAAGTTATTTTTACTACTACTAATTATGTTCATTATTTTCTGCAATTTTTCATATTCTTAGTTCAGTTAGTTTTATAAAGTAGTCCCTACAATTAAATTTACTATAAGCATCAGTCATTGGTCACATCGGCTATTTAAATTAAGGGACATGGAAAAATAGAGGGGCATATTAGCAAGACCCACGTTAAAATTATCGCCGTTTTAGCGGCAGGAAACTGCCGCTAAAACAGCGATAATGGGCTTGCTAATATGCGTTATGGAATTCCAATAGAAGCCCAGGTTAGATGTCCTGCACATCTAACCTGGGCTTCTATTGAATTCTATAACGCATATTAGCAAGCCCATTATCGCTGTTTTAGCGGCAGTTTCCTGCCGCTAAAACGGCGATAATTTTAACGTGGGTCTTGCTAATATGCCCCAGAGTTTTTAGTTTGCTTCTGAATTTCATCGGAACTGATGCTTACCTAACGACTTCCAAAAGGTTATTCCAACAAAGCAATACGAAAGACCTTAAGCCCTATCTGCCTGCAGCCCAGAGATCACAGGTTTCCTGGTACAGAAATATCCCTTCAGACAAATGGAAGGCCTGCTTAGAGGTTACCTTTTCCACTCAGGAGCCTTGGGCCAGGCGTTTGAATTATATGCAAAGTGATTTAAACTTTTGCCTGACCAATGCAGTATCCTTCTGAAGGTAGTTAATGTATGGACATAGTCCTTCCTCCTGTAGCTGACTGTAAGCAGTGCTTAACTTGAGCCAGTGGTTTCCGGTGCACTTCACCTGCACTCAATTGCTATCACTGGCACTTATGACAACTGTTGTTTATTAATTCAATATACATTAAAAATAACTAATACCTGCCACCCAAGCCATTCTTATAGTTTTGGGGGCTGGGAATAGTCTGAAGTGTCACAGGTGTAGGAGTGTGATGGTTAGTAGATGTGTTTGTACTATCATCAACAGCACGGTCTGGGGCATCGGGTGGTGCAACCTGCAGGGGCTCCCTGACGAGGCCCTGGCACTTATCTTTTTTACAAATAAAGCACTAATTGCAAGTCCATACCAAAAGTTTTGGGCTTTCTGCAAGAGGGTGAGCCTGCTTACAGTGATGTCCAAACAGAAGGTATTCCCGGAAGGCAGTCCCAAACTAACCTTTGACCTAATCATAATACGTCTGTATATGGGTGGAATTTAAGGCAATATTTATATAGATACAGGAGGTGGAAAGCAATGTTTTTAACTGTCTGTTCCACCTGACATGGATAGATCAGATGTCATCTATACAAAACACAGATTTCTTTTCTTGTCTTTTGGATAGATAACCTGGGCAATTAGCCAGGGTATCACTGACAAGGATAAACACACTGATGTTTAAGCAGAGTTTCTGTTTAACCTCAATTGAGGTGAGGAGCGTTGATTTATCTGTGATTTAACTTCTTGCAAATACAATGGAAGTGTTTCTGATTCAGCTTTGTTACCTAACCCTAACAGTATCTGTGTTCCACTGACTTAAGACTGCTCCAAAACATATATTCAATAATGATGGTCACAAATTATTTAAGGGAAGTATTACATTGACACAGAATTGAAGGGGACCTTAGAGCACCCTTATGTAATTGCAGATGAATTGAAAGCTCCATGTTGAGAAAGTGCGCCTTTCTCATGAAAGGAGGAGAACCACCCATTGGCATGCTAATATTAGCTTGAAGTTTCTTTTGAGGACTTGAACACAATCCTGTGCAATAAGCCCATTCTGGAGTTAATATTTGAATAATGTTTTCTATACCTAAACACAAAAAAAACAATACTGTTCACAGAAGTCTCAGAGAATTAATGCAACAAAGTGGTCAGAAAGTTGTGCATAAGGAGGCAGTATGTAGATTTGTCTTTCAGAAAAGGCAATAGGGCTGAAATATTCAGGTGGGTGGTTCACTGCCACCAGCCATGGTAGAAGTATGGCAATGAGTGGCAGATGAGTAAGCAGGAGGGCTTTTCATTTGTGCACTGTTGATGTGGGATTCTGATGAGACGGAGGTTGGGTATTTGCTCGCAATATTTCTGTGGATTAATGAGAAAAGAGTTATATGAATTGTTGAAGGTAACCCAAGTGGGTTGGTTTGTCTGTGGTATTGGTTGTGCATTAGAGAGAAAACGGGCAGCATGTTTAAATTGAGCGGTTGTAGTTTTTTTGGTGCTGGTTTGTGTAGCGTCCTGTAAACCCAGGTACTCATCAATAAACATGCCACACATGGAGAGTAATTTTACACGTCTTTATTCCACTACTTATAAGTCAGAACTCAATATTCTAAGCCTGCCTTCAACTCATCTCTCCTATGCTTATGTCAACAGCCTACAGTGTACAGTGGGAGCCAAAAGAGTTCCAGCATTCTTTTATTTACAAGACATTACATATCCCACTTTGTTAAATAAAAATGTGCAACTTTTTCAAAATAAATAAATTACTATCAATACATAGATATACAGGCAATTATAATTCTTCAATTAATCGTCATGGTGCCTGAATCACATGTCCTGATCTTGTCACTGGAAACCGGGATCTGGCAGTCGAAACGTCAGTGATCTACACAGGTGACGTGGAATCATAATCAGACACCCAGTCATCAAGAAAGAGACAAACTTTTGTGGTCTTTTGAATCAATAAATATTCATTAATAGGTCGTAAAGAAGATTTAAGTTGAATTTTTATTTTCTTCATGCAAAATGGACAAAAAGCGCTAATGTGTTTCACGACACATGTTGCTTCATCAGGGCCAGTTCATGATTAAATAGTCTACACAATTTGTGTAATAAATAAGAACAGATAGAAATTTGTTGAAGTAAGATGAAACAAATGGAAAAAAGAAATTGGGAACACAAATTAATACATTAATTCAGTATAAAAACTTCTAGTTCATGACATTTTCAAGTAATGAGGCAAAAAATATACAAAGAGAACTCGAAAAAGGGAGAAAAATATCAAGAGGTGAAAATATATTGTTGCTTTACTTGTCAAGTGAAGCAGATACCTCGCATGCACCCAAGAGTCCCGTGCATAAGATTTCGTAAAAAGTGCTAATCATGAATATCATAACTATATGATGTTATGTTATGTTATGTTATTATAACTTGTATAGCGCGCGTATACCCTTAGGTGTCTTGGCGCTTCCGGTCTTCAAATTACATTACAACCACTGATCCTAAAAGAGCCATGTCTTTAGCTGTTTTCTGAACTCCAGGAGGGAGGGAATCTTCCTAAGATAGAGTGGGAGAGAGTTCCATTCCTTTATGGTATTGTAACTGAAACTCCTCCCACCCCAATTTGTTTTTTTAATTCTAACAGTAGGCATCAGATTTAAATTTGCCGATCGTAGAGATCTATTGGGGGAATACCATCTGAAGAGGTCCCATAGAAATTTCGGACCTTCTTTGTAAAGGGCCTTGTGAGCGATACAAAGCGCCTTAAATTTTACCCGCTGACCGACTGGCAGCCAGTGCAGGTCCTGAATCCCTTTTGTCACTGACTGATACTTGGGGATATCCAATATGAGTCTTGCTGCAGCATTTTGTACCATTTGCAATTTTCTAAGGAGAGAGGATTGAATGTTAATATAAAGGCCATTGCAGTAGTCAAGTTTTGATAAGACTAGGGAGGAACTATGGGGTCTATTAGGATGGCGACCGAAAAACCACCCCGACTGCCATGGTAGCGGAAAACAACCGCCTGCCGGTACCGCAGCAAAACCGGCGGCCAGATTAGGATGTCCCGCCCAAAAAAAACGACCGCGGCGGTAAGAGCTGCCTAAAAACCGCCCGTAGCGGGCGGAGAAGGCCAAAACCCGTCCACGGCGGTCGGATTCTCGGAGGAAAAAACCAAACCGCCGCCAGGACAGCGGAGACACCGCACGGAATATTAGGATATCCCCGATGTGACCGCGGGACGTACCGCTGTATCCGACCGCCGAAAACGCCAACAGTGATGAATGGGAGAGCCGCCGGAAGAACAGCAGCATAGCCACCGCTGTGGACGCTCCGTGACAAATATGGCGGTGGACAGAAAAAACTCACAACAAGGCCGCAAAGTGCACACAGCAAACTAGCCATGCACCAAAAAACACATAACACACCCCAATGACACAACCACATGGCAACTACAAAAATACAAATCCCAGGACAACACACCTGACAGCAATTCCCCATTTTGACACACCCACATAGCTGAGTATAAAACCAGCCCCTTCCCTGACCACAATCCTTTGCAATACTCCACAACTGAAGGGCCCAACACCAGTGCACAAAGGAGAGGCAAAACTGCACACCATCACTACTCACACCACACACAGCACCACCACCACTTCCACACCTGCACCTCTAACCCCTCTGCACATCACACACCATACACATCACCCCCACCCCCACCACTTACACACCTGCACCTCAAACCCCTTAGCACATCACACACCATGGCACCACAGAAAATGCCAAAATTCACAGACAGTGAGTTGACAGTCATGGTAGATGAGATAGTCAGAGTTGAACCACAACTGTTTGGTAACCTGGTCCAACAGACACCATTAGCCAGAAGAAATCAAATGTGGGCAAGGATAGTCGATAAGGTCAATGCAGTAGGGACCATCCCGCACTCCAAAAAGGAGATCATGAAGCTGTGGCATGACCTCAAGAGCAAGGTGAAAGAGAAGAACAACAAGAACCGTGAGCTGGCTCAGAGGACTGGCGGAGGCCCTCTCATTACACCAAGAACATTCACTGCATGGGAGGATAAGGTGCTTGCCATACTGCATCCAGAGAGTCTCACAGGAATACCCGGGGGAGTGGAGGCTGGTAAGTACAAACAAAAGTAGATCATTACACAGCAATGTACTGTCCAGCACAACTACAAAGCTACATCTCAGAGGCACAAGCATATCCATATGCACCACAATATCCAACACATGTCCCACAGATGAAACATCCACTACATCTGAATCACACCCCAAAATGTAGCCAACATTTACAGGGTTGTATGTGCCCAGGCAAATAGCACTACAACTCCCACCATGCCCCCTGCCCCACCCCTGAGCATGATGGAGCACTCCACACCCAGAAGCATTTGGAAGCCATTGTCTCACCACAAACAAACTAACAGATAGGTAGCCATCTTAACAGGGAGGGCTGTTTGGGGGTGGGAGGCCTGCACAGCAACTCCCACCAAGCCCCCTGTCCCACCCCTGAGCAGGATGGAGCACTCCACATCCAGAAGCATTTGGAAGCCATTGTCTCACCACAAACAAACTAACAGGTAGGTAGTCATCTTAATAGGGAGGGCTGTTTGGGGGTGGGAGGCCTGCACAACAACTCCCACCATGTCCCCTGTCCCACCCCTGAGCAGGATGGAGCACTCCACACCCAGAAGCATTTGGAAGCCATTCTCTCACCACAAACAAACTAACAGGTAGGTAGCCATCTTAACAGGGAGGGCTGTTTGGGGGTGGGAGGCCTGCACAACAACTCCCACCATGCCCCCTCTCCCACCCCTGAGCAGGATGGAGCACTCCACACCCAGAAGCATTTGGAAGCCATTGTCTCACCACAAACAAACTAACAGGTAGGTAGCCATCTTAACAGGGAGGGCTGTTTGTGGGTGGGAGGCCTGCACAACAACTCCCACCATGCCCCCTGTCCCACCCCTGAGCAGGATGGAGCACTCCACACCCAGAAGCATTTGGAAGCCATTGTCTCACCACAAACAAACTAACAGGTAGGTAGCAATCTTAACAGGGAGGGCTATTTGGGGGTGGGAGGCCTGCACAACAACTCCCACCATGCCCCCTGTCCCACCTCTGAGCAGGATGGAGCACTCCACACCCAGAAGCATTTGGAAGGCATTGTCTCACCACAAACAAACTAACAGGTAGGTAGCCATCTTAACAGGGAGGGCTGTTTGTGGGTGGGAGGCCTGCACAACAACTCCCACCATGCCCCCTGTCCCACCCCTGAGCAGGATGGAGCACTCCACACCCAGAAGCATTTGGAAGCCATTGTCTCACCACAAACAAACTAACAGGTAGGTAGCAATCTTAACAGGGAGGGCTATTTGGGGGTGGGAGGCCTGCACAACAACTCCCACCATGCCCCCTGTCCCACCTCTGAGCAGGATGGAGCACTCCACACCCAGAAGCATTTGGAAGGCATTGTCTCACCACAAACAAACTAACAGGTAGGTAGCCATCTTAACAGGGAGGGCTGTTTGTGGGTGGGAGGCCTGCACAACAACTCCCACCATGCCCCCTGTCCCACCCCTGAGCAGGATGGAGCACTCCCCACCCAGAAGCATTTGGAAGCCATTGGCTCACCACAAACAAACTAACAGGTAGGTAGCAATCTTAACAGGGAGGGCTATTTGGGGGTGGGAGGCCTGCACAACAACTCCCACCATGCCCCTCTCCCACCCATGAGCAAGATGGAGTACTCCACACCCAGAAGCATTTGGAAGCCATTGTCTCACCACAAACAAACTAACAGGTAGGTAGCAATCTTAACAGGGAGGGCTATTTGGGGGTGGGAGGCCTGCACAACAACTCCCACCATGCCCCCTGTCCCACCTCTGAGCAGGATGGAGCACTCCACACCCAGAAGCATTTGGAAGGCATTGTCTCACCACAAACAAACTAACAGGTAGGTAGCCATCTTAACAGGGAGGGCTGTTTGTGGGTGGGAGGCCTGCACAACAACTCCCACCATGCCCCCTGTCCCACCCCTGAGCAGGATGGAGCACTCCACACCCAGAAGCATTTGGAAGCCATTGTCTCACCACAAACAAACTAACAGGTAGGTAGCAATCTTAACAGGGAGGGCTATTTGGGGGTGGGAGGCCTGCACAACAACTCCCACCATGCCCCCTGTCCCACCTCTGAGCAGGATGGAGCACTCCACACCCAGAAGCATTTGGAAGGCATTGTCTCACCACAAACAAACTAACAGGTAGGTAGCCATCTTAACAGGGAGGGCTGTTTGTGGGTGGGAGGCCTGCACAACAACTCCCACCATGCCCCCTGTCCCACCCCTGAGCAGGATGGAGCACTCCCCACCCAGAAGCATTTGGAAGCCATTGGCTCACCACAAACAAACTAACAGGTAGGTAGCAATCTTAACAGGGAGGGCTATTTGGGGGTGGGAGGCCTGCACAACAACTCCCACCATGCCCCCTCTCCCACCCATGAGCAAGATGGAGTACTCCACACCCAGAAGCATTTGGAAGCCATTGTCTCACCACAAACAAACTAACAGGTAGGTAGCAATCTTAACAGGGAGGGCTATTTGGGGGTGGGAGGCCTGCACAACAACTCCCACCATGCCCCCTGTCCCACCCCTGAGCAGGATGGAGCACTCCACACCCAGAAGCATTTGGAAGCCATTGTCTCACCACAAACAAACTAACAGGTAGGTAGCAATCTTAACAGGGAGGGCTATTTGGGGGTGGGAGGCCTGCACAACAACTCCCACCATGCCCCCTGTCCCACCTCTGAGCAGGATGGAGCACTCCACACCCAGAAGCATTTGGAAGGCATTGTCTCACCACAAACAAACTAACAGGTAGGTAGCCATCTTAACAGGGAGGGCTGTTTGTGGGTGGGAGGCCTGCACAACAACTCCCACCATGCCCCCTGTCCCACCCCTGAGCAGGATGGAGCACTCCACACCCAGAAGCATTTGGAAGCCATTGTCTCACCACAAACAAACTAACAGGTAGGTAGCAATCTTAACAGGGAGGGCTATTTGGGGGTGGGAGGCCTGCACAACAACTCCCACCATGCCCCCTGTCCCACCTCTGAGCAGGATGGAGCACTCCACACCCAGAAGCATTTGGAAGGCATTGTCTCACCACAAACAAACTAACAGGTAGGTAGCCATCTTAACAGGGAGGGCTGTTTGTGGGTGGGAGGCCTGCACAACAACTCCCACCATGCCCCCTGTCCCACCCCTGAGCAGGATGGAGCACTCCCCACCCAGAAGCATTTGGAAGCCATTGGCTCACCACAAACAAACTAACAGGTAGGTAGCAATCTTAACAGGGAGGGCTATTTGGGGGTGGGAGGCCTGCACAACAACTCCCACCATGCCCCTCTCCCACCCATGAGCAAGATGGAGTACTCCACACCCAGAAGCATTTGAAAGCCATTGTCTCACCACAAACAAACTAACAGGTAGGTAGCAATCTTAACAGGGAGGGCTATTTGGGGGTGGGAGGCCTGCACAACAACTCCCACCATGCCCCCTGTCCCACCTCTGAGCAGGATGGAGCACTCCACACCCAGAAGCATTTGGAAGGCATTGTCTCACCACAAACAAACTAACAGGTAGGTAGCCATCTTAACAGGGAGGGCTGTTTGTGGGTGGGAGGCCTGCACAACAACTCCCACCATGCCCCCTGTCCCACCCCTGAGCAGGATGGAGCACTCCACACCCAGAAGCATTTGGAAGCCATTGTCTCACCACAAACAAACTAACAGGTAGGTAGCCATCTTAACAGGGAGGGCTGTTTGGGGGTAGGAGGCCTGCACAACAACTCCCACCATGCCCCTGTCCCACCCCTGAGCAGGATGGAGCACTCCACACCCAGAAGCATTTGAAAGCCATTGTCTCAGCACAAACAAACTAACAGGTAGGTAGCCATCTTAACAGGGAGGGCTGTATGGGGGTGGGAGGCCTGCACAACAACTCCCACCATGCCCCCTGTCCCACCCCTGAGCAGGATGGAGCACTCCACACCCAGAAGCATTTGGAAGCCATTGTCTCACCACAAACAAACTAACAGGTAGGTAGCCATCTTAACAGGGAGGGCTGTTTGGGGGTGGGAAGACTGCAGTACTACTCCCAACATGCCCCCTTGTTCCCCAGCTCATCAAGATGGAGCACTCTCTCCCACCCAGATGCATGTGTCAGTCATTGCACTGTCCACTTCAAACTAACAGGTAGGTAGACATATTATGCCCTCCTGTCCCACCCCTGAGCAGGATGGAAGCCTCCAACACACACACACATAGATGTGACACAGATCCAACACAAATGTGAAAACAGAACAGGTAAGTAGCCAGTACATGCACACAGCCATTCCTCCTAAAAAGCATGGTGCCATATGACCAGCCCTCTCATCACACAAAAATACACACCGATCCTATTGCCACCCACAGTGAGCAGACAGCTACGCAAATGTAACTGTCACAGCAACCAAAGTGTGACACACCAATTCACATGTAGTAGAAAGTCTGTGCACAATCATGCACAGCTCTGAATGCCATGTGTAAGTGTCATGTGGCCAGAGCAGCAAGGACCATATGTAAACAAAGAAAGCATGGTTGTCGGTGCAAATTCTGATTTGCACATGACATTATAAAGGTATGCATGAGATGACAATGGCCAGTTCATGCTCAGATGTTATGTCTGCCAGGGCAGAGTGATCAACAAAGAGGCGTCACAGAAATGCTTTGTTGCGCTAGTCCCTAGATGGCAACATGTCCCTGTAATCATAAAACATGCACGTTGCGCATGGTATGTTGTGACACCTCACACCATGGACAACTAATGCATGTACCTCAACATCATCTCAGGAGGCACAGTAGTGCGCATACAAACAATGTGATGACTAGTCAACTGTGTGGTGTACAAACAGTGAATAATACACAGCTAACACAAAGCTTGCGGGGTGCACTACAATGACCATTTCCCATCTGTCCCACAGATGACCAAGAACTGACTGCAGAGGACAACACCAGCAACCTGCAGAGCCAGTCACCCCCCACCCCCCCCGGAACATGGACTCTCGGATGTTGACCCCCGGTATTCAGAGGACGAGGACCTCGGACCCGGCACATCTGGTGTGCCGGTGCGCAACCGGTCCCAGGACCCCATCGTCCCCCCCACCACATCTGCAGCAACACCAACAGCTACGCAGACCACTGCTGTTACGGCCTGTGCGTCCTACACCACCACCACCACCAGTGCTGCCTGCAACACCCTCCCTGTCCCAGAAGATTACCACCCCACACCACCAACTGAGGAGGGCAGGGAGAGGATGCGGGTGCCTACAGTGGTGAGGCAACAGGTCTGTGGCAGCAGGGCAGGTGGGAGTGGCAGGGTCACTCACAGACAACCAGAGCCTGGTACCGAAGCCCTGGACAGCATAAACAGAGTCCTTGGGGCATATGAACGGGCCCAGGGACGAACAGTCCGGTCAGAAGAAGATTCCTGCGAGCTCCTCCGGCTGAAGAGGTCCATGGATACCCGCATGGGACAAATTGTGGACCTCCTGGGCCAGATAGTGGCGGCAATGAGGGACAGGCCTGCGCCACAAACAACACCTCCACCTCCCCCTGCTGTGCCGCAGGATGACAGTTCAACATCCTCCCCTACGGCCACAGAGAGGGGTGAGTCCTCAGACCCCACAGGCCCTAAAGCAGAGGCCCCCCCTGCCAAGCGACGAAGGGGCCGTTCCAAGAAATCCCTGGGAGTATCCCGTGGCAAAGCAACTGCCAAACATCAGTCACGGAGCCAGCCATGATGGCAACACTCTGCACTACTGCATTGACTTTTTGGACTCCTTCCCCACACTGCCTTGTGAATGGCATCTGTCTGTTGGACTGGGTCACCACATCAATGTGGTGACAACTCGATTCTCTCATGTGCCATAACTGTCAACTCACTGCTTCACTAATCACCTCAATGTATATGTTCACCCCCCTCATATGTCACCATTGTAAATAAATACACCTCACACACATGTTGTTGTTTATGCTCCGTCTTTATTCCAGGATGTGCAGTCTTCACCATGCTCAAAATGTACCACGAGTATGGAATGTATGTAGGCAAGGAGAGGCTGAAGTGACCTAGGAAAACACAACAGAACAAGATTCACTAGTCTGGGTGTGGCATCACAGACATCACACAACACATACCATAAAGCTAATACAGCATGCACACATCACAATGAGCAACAAGTACCAACATACACATCCTGTAGCTGTTCGAAATTACCCTGTCCCATAAACATTGTCAGCCACCACTGAGTCAACAACCGGCTGCAGTCACAAAGCTCACATACACCTTCACAAGAACAGCAACATCATCAGACAATGGGTCCGTTGTACATTGTCACTCACCTTCAAGTGAAGTAGCGGTCGATGAGCTGTTGACGCAGGTCAACACCATCCTCCTCTCCACTGTCCTCATCACTGGACACGGGTTGGTTTGCAGGTGGTGGCCTTGGCTGCTCATCATCCTCCAGGATCAGGGGGATATCCTTGCGAATGGCTAGGTTGTGGAGCATGCAGCATGCCACTGCAATCTGACACACCTTTCCGGGCGAGTACATGAGTGCACCTCCCGTCTTGTCAAGGCAGCGAAATCGGGACTTCAGGAGACCAAAAGTCCGCTCCACCACACGACGTGTCCTCCCATGGGCATCATTGTAGCGTACATCAGCTGGTGTCCTGGGATTCCGCAGTGGGCTCAGCAACCACGGACGGTTGGGATATGCAGAGTCACCTAGGTGTGAGAAACACAGATAAACCTTGTAATTATACTGTGGCAGAGGACAGCATGTCACACACACAGCACGCTACTGGACTCTTCGTACTCACCCACAATCCATGCACGCTCAGGAAGCAGATTAGCCATGAGCTGTGGTACGACGCTGTTCCGCATGATGTATGAGTCATGGGCTGAGCCTGCAAATCTGGCACACACGTGCGTGATGATCATGTCCGCCTGGCACACCATTTGCACATTTATGGAGTGGAAATGTTTACGATTCCTATAAATGTGCTCCCGTGCCTGTGGTGGAACAAGCCCAACATGGGTGCAATCAATGGCCCAAACAACATTGGGGATGTGTCCAAGGGCATAAAAGTCTCCCTTCACAGCCGCCAATTCAGGCACCCTGGGGAAATGGATATACCTGTCCTTGTATATCATCATGGCGGACAAGACATCACGCAGCACCATGCTGAACATGGGTTGCGACATCCCACCTGCGCTGGACACTGTGTGCTGAAATGATCCAGAGGCAAAAAAATGCAGTGCCGCCATCACCTTAGACGTTGGGGTGAAAGCTGTTCTGCGAGGCTGCAGGTGGGGCTCCAACATGGCACATAGGTTTTGAAGGGTGGCTCTATCCAGACGGAATTTCCAGATGACCTCCTCATCCTGCATGTCTGCCAGCACTGTGTAGGGACGATGCAGATTTGGTCTCCTCCTAGTTGAGATGAAAGTGGACACATGTCAATTCAATACACCATGAGACGTGTACAACATCTTACGTTTTGACTGACACAACGCCAACAATGACTGTCATCACAAGTGAGTTACAGAGCAGCTTACACGTAGGGACACCTTCATCAACACTACTCGCACACTTGTCCCCTTTCACACAGCAAGTACATCCAAAACAACATCGGACTATGCGAATGCACGTAGGGATATGGCCACATCTAGCATGAGCAGGCCTGAGAGTACTTCATACAGCATATGTGTAAAACTGCAACACCACTGTCTCATACCTAGCTGCTGTACCTGACACACCTTCAGGCGTAAGTTGAACATAGCACACATCAACAACACAATGACCACAGGCTGAGTGTAAACAACAAGTGTGCGTATTATCCAAGAAAACAAGATGGTCAAATCTGAACATCCTATATTAAGACATACATCACTGTGATTTTCACAGCACTTTCACACATTGACATGTGTACACATTTGAGAGTCCATAACAACACTGTTCTGTGTACATGCCCATCAATATCACAAGTGACATGTGAGTGAGTACATGCCAATGTACTACATGACATACACAAACATGGCATGTGTAGTCAGCAGTGTGTTAAATGTTACACTGGCATCGTGTGCACAATGATGTGCCATTAATCATGTGGCCAATGTGCACTGTTGATGACTGCCCATTGGCCATTGACACAGCATGATGTGTCCATAGGTGCTGACCAAGTGCCCCGCCACCCAAATCACAATCACTCACGTCAATGTATGGCACCCAAATCGCGGAGGCTACCGCCTGCCACCAGTGGTGTGTCACCACCAATCCCTAGAACACACTCGCGGTAGTGAGGGACATCTATGTATTGCCAAATGGCGCTTGGCATGCTCCCCCACCCAAATCACGGTCACAGGCACCAATGTATGGCACCCAAATCGCGGAAGCTACTGCCTGCCACCGATGGTGTGTCACCGCCAAAGCCCATGCCCTTGCAGCCAATGGGAACTCCAATCACGGTAGCCTAATGCAATTTTGAAAATCGCGGAAGGCGTGCTCCGCCACCGCGGGGCCAGTCATTGGATGCAATTGAAAGATGCACCACCGCGGTAGCGCACGCCTTGCCCCTGCGGTGTGTCACCGCCAATGCCCATGCCCTTGCAGCCAATGGGAAGCGCAATCGCGGTAGCCTAATGCAATTTTCAAAATCGCGGAAGGCGTGCTCCGCCACCGCGGGGCCGGTCATTGGATGCAATTGAAAGATGCACCACCGCGGTAGCGCACGCCTGGCCCCTCCGGTGTGTCACCGCCAATGCCCATGCCCTTGCAGCCAATGGGAACCGCAATCGCGGTAGCCTAATGCAATTTTGAAAATCGCGGAAGGCGTGCTCCACCACCACGGGGCCGGTCATTCGATGCATTTGAAAAAGGCTGACCTGGCACACCAATTGCAGCAGCTTGGAACCACTGAAACTGCCCCAGGGGGCTATATATGTGGGAGAGAGCCTCACATTTCCACAGCTTCCAGGGACTGCTGCCTGAGACCCCTCACCTGCTGCTGCTGCTGTCTCCAGGGACTGCTGCCTGCCACCACTCAACACCACCTGCTTCTGCTGCTGTCTCCAGGGACTGCAGCCTGCCACCCCTCAACACCAACTGCTGCTGCTGCTATCTCCAGGGACTGCTGCCTGCCACCCATCAACACCAACTGCTGCTGCTGCTGTCTCCAGGGACTGCTGCCTGCCACCCCTCAACACCAACTGCTGCTGCTGCTGTCACCTGGCCACAGTGATGGGGAGGACTGAGAAGATCCGGGCCAGTCCCTTCACCAGCAAGGAGCTGGAGGTCCTGGTGGACGAGGTGCTCACACAGTATCCAAGGCTATATGGTGCCCCAAATGTCGTGGTAAGTCTTCAACAGTGTGAGTGGGAGTGCAGGGGGGGCACACATGAAGTTGAGCTGCTGCAGTATGTGCCTGCGAGTGTGGGGTTATGCCATGCACTGCCTAGCATGCTTTCTCCAGAGGGAAGGGGTGTGTAGCCTATTTCCCACGTTTCCCTGCCTGCACATCAAGATTTGAGGGACATGTATTGTCTTGTCAGCCATACAGTGATGCAGCAAGTTGGTAATGCAGGAGTCAGGACAGTGATTGCTTGTGTGAATGGCTGTGTGGGTCCCTGTTGTCCTTCCCACCTGTTAGATGTGTCTTTTTATACTTTACTCTCCTTCAATGAGCCATCTCAGCCCTCTAGCTTGCACACGACAGGCCTTGTGAGAAGGGTGTGGGTTTGTGAGATCATGTCCCTCAATGTGACCTCCATGACACAGTGAGCCATTCACAGGGCAAGGTCATTGAGGGCTGCGCAGTGTTGGACACAGTGAGTCTAACCCCCAACATATGTTGATATGTAATGTATGTCTTGCTCTACCTAATGATGGACAGTAGATGAGGGCAGACTAGACATGGCTTCATGTGCTGGCATCCTGCATGTGTATGTGATGGGCAGGTACTGTGTCCACCCTCACACCTGCATGCATTTACGTGTTGTTCTCCCATGCTGATGTACCATGTGAGATACATTCTTGTCTCTGTGAGACATATCTGTGTATTTGGTATGAGTCAGTATCATGCCACTGTACTGAGAGATATTGGTACATAACACTGTGTCACTGATGTTTTCCCCCTCTTGTCTCCCATGCCTGCAGCTCAAAGTACACCAGCGTAAGGCCATGTGGAGGGCCATTGCATGCAAGGTGCGGGCTCTGGGTGTCTCATACTGACGGCGCACCCACTGCCACAAGAGGTGGGATGACATCTGCTGGCTGAGCAAGAACGTGGCGGAGATGACACTGGGTCTGCTCCCTCAGACTGGCGGGTTGGCGCAGCGCAGCATGACACCACTGATGGCCCGCATCTTGGCCATGACACAGCCTGAGCTGGATGCACGTTTGAAGGAGCATCAGCAGCAAGCTAGGGGTGAGTATTCTGGGAAGGGTGACTTTGGCTGTGATTGACTGCATGTGTTCACAGCCAGGGACAGGGCTGGGCTATGTGATGTTGGTAGTGTGATGCAGTGGCTTGTGAGTGGCCTCTGTGCTGGGTGCCGCTGTAATGCATTTGCCCTACCTGTACTTCCTAGTGTGATTTGAGAACTGAGCATTGACATTGCATTCTGAGTCGTGGGCTTCAGGTATCGTCTGCATTGGGGTAGCCTGGGAAATCACATGGAAGGGAACGGCAGTGTGCCTAATCTGAGTGTGTTCTCATCAATGCGTGCATTGCCTAACCTCAGATTTGTGAGGCTTAGACATCTGACGCCAATGTGCTACAGTACTTGTGCCCCACAGTACAACATGGTGGATGGCATGAGCTCATGGCCATTGTGGACTGTTATGTTGGAGTCTGTATCTGTGTTGTCCCCTTCTGCTCCATCCAGATATGACAGTGGCAACATGTTGTGGGGTTCATCCTTGCCCTATGTGTGCTCAGAGCTATTTGTGTGCCTGGTTGAACGGAGCCACCGGCAGGATATTGCCCTGTGTGGGCATCACATGGCTCACTTATGCCTGGTTTTCTTGTTTACACGCACTGTTCAAGTTCAAAATTGAGGGTGCACAATGTCATAGCACAGGGTGGTGTGCAACATGTAGATTTCTTCATCTTCAGTGATGCTTTGCTTGCATATGTTTGTTCTGTTGATGGCAATGAACTGACCCTACATCTCTCTCTCTCATGCAGCATCTCCCGTGGGCAAGGAAGGACAGGGGACGGACACCAGTGGTGAGGCGTCAAGCACAACAGCTGCACACAAGCACAGTGACACAGATGTGACCAGCGCCTCGGAGGGGGACAGGAGTCTGCTGGAGGAATCACAGCCAGAGACGCAAAGCTCAACGTCATCTGACACCAGCGGTGACGCATCCATGTTGGCGGGCACAGGGGACGGGGACACTGCCTCCTCTTCTACCACACAGCGTACAGTGCCCACCCTCCCAGCTACTTCCACTGTTGCTGGCCGTGTTCGCACCAGTAAGCAGGGAAGAGTGTCCTTCACCCCAGGCACCGCTGCCCCTGCCCTTGTCCCCCCTGCTGCCATTAGTGCTGAGTCTGTGGACCTTTTACGCCAGCTGTGTGTGGGCCAGACAGCTCTCCTCAATGCCTTCATAGACCACGACAAAAAGTTGGCACAGGTGGTTGCTTTCATGGAGGGCATACATTCAGACGTGGGTGGGCTACACCGAACTGTACAGTCTTTGTCCTCCGCAGTGACGGCAGCCCTTCAACTGGCACAATCTCGCAGTCCAGCTCCAGTCCCTTTGTCCACCCTTGTGCCAGTGGCCACATCGGATGATAGTGACCATGCACAACAGACTTCAAGGTCAAGATACAGCACAGGCAGCACACAGCAGCAACAGCCCAAGCGGTCCAGGGCGCAGACACCATCCCCACAGAAAACTAAAGCCACCCCAGAGCGCAAAGGCATAAGCCCGTCAGGCGACACCAAGGGCCACAAAGCCAAGAAGCAGACCTCAGGGTCACATGCCTCAGAGGCATCCCCAGCCAAGGACTCTCCTGTCCCAAAAGCGTCTCGCAAGCACAAGCAGACAGTTTCCGTGGCCGCTGAGAAGGTAGTGCCTGCTAAAAGTACACATAAGAAGGGCTCCAAGGCAGATTCACCCACAACCTCAACTCCCATCCAAAGCCCTGTGAAGCAGGGAAATGCTGGCACTGTAGGGGGAAAACCTGGTAAACAGGGAATGGAGGGGCAAAGGCAAGGCCAGGCCAAGCGAACAGCTGGATCCAGCATGTCCCCAGAGGGAGGGCCACCGTCTGCACCTGATGCAGCTTTGGTGGTGAGTGTGCCTGTTGTGGCCGCCCCACCTCCCACTCCTACCAAGACCCCTCCACATTCTCCCTCCCACACTGTGTCTCATGGCAGCATATCTCCGCCTCCACGGGCCACCACACCACCCGGTCCAAGCAGCCCTCCGGCTCCCAAAGCCACTGATGCCTCAAGCTCAGCTGGTCCGCTCTCTCCCAGGTCCAGTCCTCCAACTGGCCCCGACACTCAGCCAGCTCCCAGTCAGACTGACAGACAAGTCTGAGGCTAAATCCCCCTCACACACCTGTCTCTCCCACAGTGGTGCCTGTACTGCCCATTGTTATCCCCCTAGCTGTGTTGCTGCCCATGACTGTGTACATTCTCACACATTCCCTGTGCAGCTTCTCATGTACCTACTCTGCTGTTTGGACTGGCCACTGGCCTTGTTGTACATTGCTGTGTTTGCCCATTCCCTGTGCAGCTTCTCATGTACCTACTCTGCTGTTTGGACTGGCCACTGGCCTTGCTGTACATTGCAGTGTTTGCCCATTCCCTGTGCAGCTTCTCATGTACCTACTCTGCTGTTTGGACTGGCCACTGGCCTTGCTGTACATTGCTGTGTTTGCCCATTCCCTGTGCCGCTTCTCATGTACCTACTCTGCTGTTTGGACTGGCCACTGGCCTTGCTCTTGTCTACTTTTTATGCCTATCAATGACATTTGTAATAAAGACAGTTGCTCCTGTTGTCTGCTTTGTCAGTCTCCTTGCTAAATAAAGGGTTTTCTTTGTGGGTATGGTTTGATGTGACACATGCTCTGTATGCCACTTTAACATTGCCAGTTGCTAGTTACAGTATTTCAGAGTTTGGCTGTGGTGAGAGGCACTTCGGTTCTACTTGACTCTGAGGCTTGGGGGTGCACTGATGGTTGTTTGTGATGATCTACTGTTATCCTAATGATTCTATGTTCAGGTTTGCTAAATTGTACACATGTCATGTTAGGATGCACTACCAGCACAGAGTGGGATTCTATCCACAGGATTGCAGGCAGGCTGGCCAGGGTCATCATGTATGTGTGAACTTACTTTATGTGTGCCCAGCAGTGTAGGTGTATAGTCATCTTGTGATGGTCAGTCATCCTAGTCACATGGGTTACTTTCAATGTGTGCACTTGGGTGGTCAGGAAGTGTGCAGTGTGGAGGGGGTGACTTTGGCATGAGTGTTGATGTGTGTGTGCACCTGCAATGTCAACTACACACATGTATCCCCCAGGAGTAGGGTGCCTGATTGTGTAATTGTTCAGCCCTGTGATTGTGTGCACATGTGTGTGTTGTATGTTGTGCACTGTGCAGTGTGTTGGTGTGTCCTTGCAGTTCTGGCTGACTCCTACTTGTTGTTTTTGGCAATTGTGAGTATGCAGAGTATGTGACTGGCAAGTCAGTGTTGTGTTTTGTTGATCATCCATGTGTCTTGATGCTGTTTGTACTCACTGTGCATCCCTGCTCAGCCACACTGACATTGTGGGTGTGTTTTCTCATGTATTGCTCTCACATGGGGCTTTATTGCCTCCAGTATGGCATGTGGTGTGTGGTGTCATACCATCCCCTATCTGTGCTTCAGATGCCTACCCATTGTGAGTCTGCACTCCATCTATTTGTGTATGGTACACTCCTGCCATGTCCACTACTGACGTACACACCACTTCACTTTCATGTCAGCTGTCCCCTTGGTTTGCCTGTGTGTGTGCCTCCCCATCACTTCATTTGTCACACTGTGCTTTGTGGTGCAGATCTTTGCACAGGACCAATGTGCCACTCAGGACATTTTCCCTATTGGTTATATGTGATTTTCTTGCACTGTTTAGCAATCATGGTTGCTCATATGCAGTTCAACTGTTTGTGCTGCACAGTCCTCTGGTCAAGTTGTTTCCACTTTGGTGTCCCAGACTTGTGCATCTGTGGGTGTTGTGTTAGGTGTATGTGTGTTTGCTGAGGTACTGCATCACTTCCTGAGTGTGATGTTGTCAGTGTGCTGTTTTGATTGTTGCTGTGGGTGTTCATGGTGTGTCACTCATGTCTGTGTGGGACTGGTATGTTTGGTGTGCACACACTGCTTGGTGTGCATGCAGTGCTGTGGGTGTATGTTGCCTTGTCCTTGCCTGGTGTGCATCCCCTGATGTCCTGCTGTGTTTGCAATGTGATGTATTGGCATGTGCTTCTGTTGTGTGTTTGATGTGGCTGTGTGCAGTGTTTGGGCTGTGTTGTCTCTTGCAGGTGACAGATGCTCTTTGTGTGGTGTTCTATTTGCATGTCAGTGTGTGTGTTTTGTTGGTGTGGTGTGTTCATTCAGATGTGTGTTGCCAATGTGGTGTGCCTTACTTGTGTGTCTGTCACATGAACGTAGGTCTATTCTAGTTCCTGTGCTTGTGTTAGGTGCGTCCTTGTTGTTTTCTCCTCTCATACCTGAGCTGTCTCTTGTCAGTCTTGTGCATGTGCAGGCATGTGGTACACTGTGACATCATGTTGACTTGATGGGTAGTGTGGTATGTCTGTCTGTGTGTCATTGTAGGCCCATTTCTCCCAGTTTGTGTCCATGATTGTTTTGTGATGATGCACTTCTTGTCTGTGTTGTGGTATGTTGTCTGTGCATTGTTCCTGACTGATGAGGTTGTGCACTCCTGTTCTGTCTGAGCTCCCATTGCCTTTCCACAGTTTGGCTGCACAGTTCATGTCTGGTCTTGTTGTGCTTCTGTGTGTGTTTTAGTTGAGTTATGTGTTTGGCTGTTGTTTTTGTGCAGACATTGGTTCTGGCATCCCTGTGTGTGTGTGATGTTTGTGGGTGCCCCCAGGGAGTGTGATTGTTTGTCTGTGTATTGACTGGACTTTATTGACACCCTTCTGTGTGTCTGGCACTGGTGTTGTGTGCTGCAGGTGTGATGGGGGGTATGTGTGAGGATTCCTACTTGTGTTTGACAGTCATGGAGTGTGTCAATGGGCCCTGTGTGTTGCGCTGCTGACATGCTCCTGTCAAGTAGTTGGATACATATGTGTGGCTGTTCACTGTTTGACTTCAGGGCCTTCCTTTCATCCCTGTGCCTATCCATGGGTTGCCTTGCTGTCTCCCTGAGTTGTTGCACTGAGGTGACTGTGATTTGACTTCACTCACTGTGCCAGCCATGTGTGATTTGATGGGCTGAGGGTGTTCTTATATATTCCTTGTCTTGCATGTGATGTACACATGCTTGGTAGTTGGCTCCTTGGCCTTCCAAATGTGGGCACCTCACTTTAGCTTTCCTATTTGTTGTACTCCATTGCTGCTGGCATGTGGTCTGTGTATGTGGCTGTGTGTCAGAGTGGGGTATGTCTGTGTGACTTGGCAGGCTGTGTGTCCAGTGGAGTGATTGTTCATTATCTGTGTGTGTGTGCATTTTCTGCTTGGACTCAGTTTTCTTGCCATGTGTGTAGTGTTGTTGTGGTGTGTGGGTTGCCCTGGCCCTGTGCTTCTGTGCTGTGTGTTCCTCTGCAGCCACTCCTGCTGTGGCTGTCTCCCTAGTTGTTTGGTGTGTGGTGCAGGGTGTGGGTTCACCTGGCTTGTTGTTGTGCATGGGGGAGCACAGGGGGGGGCACATGGCATGTCCATTCATGGGGGGCCTGGTGTATGGGGGTAGAGGTGTGGCCCTGTGGTCTTTGTGCACTACCCATGCCTGGCGCTGGACCTGCCTTCTGCATTGTGCGCATGTTTTCCTATGTTTTCAACGCTGCGGTGACGTGACCAGGACATCACTTCATGATCGCGGTGGATGGGTGACCTGGATGCGGAGGGGTGATTTGGTGACAGGTAGGACATGTGTGGGTACACTTGTGGATGTGTTCCTGTCCCCACCAGGGTGTCTGGTGTGGATAGGAACCCTAGTTCAGCCCATGCGTTGTGTGTTGTGGTTGTGTGCGGAGTTGTGTTGTGTACCTGCGGCGGCGTCCGCGACGGGCCATGAGTTGCTGGTGATGTATCAGGTACAGCGCCGGGAAGACGTGCAAAGCTGGGTCCATTGCGCTCGGGACTGGGCGGTTGGGACCGGGGATCAGGTTTAGCGCTCCGCTGTGATGCTTCTGTCGTCTCAGGTTGGGCGGTTTCTCCGCTGCGGTGCGACTGGCTATTTGGGGCATCCTCATTTGTACGGCAGTCGGGACGTCATTCCGCACGGCGGTGAGTCTCCATTGGCTCCCACTGCCGCGGTGGCGGGCGCACTTTGATGGCGGTTAGCGTCGCACCGCGCCGGACGGGAAATGGGCTACGTTTTGCCATCCTAATATGGCGGGCGTGAGATCCGCTGCTGGCGTGCGGAAAAAAGCATTTTCCGCCACCGCCAGCACCGCGGTGGTGCCTCCGACCGCCATCATAATAGGCCCCTATGAAAGACACAAACAAAAATCAGCTGTGCATTAAGTCAAAGAAGGTTAAAAAAGAGATTGAAAAAGATCCAAACCCCGTGAGTAAAAAACAAGGTGATAAAGATTGAATAATTATCATACCCAGATAACATATGCAATATCAGCACTAATGTGTACTTTTTTAAGTTTTGTGATTCAAGTGATCATCTGAAAATACAATTTAAAACAAATATCTTTTAACGTCTTCAGAAAAAATGTAAGTATTTATAACTAGTATCAGTAAAGTCTTTTTAAAAAATACTCACACAGCAAGAAAATTAATACGACTGATGTAAGATAATTTAAAGTGTGTTCTGTACACCAAACATAAATTCAATAATACTGAAACAAAAACTAAACCACTTTTAGAAATGACATTACAGCCTCTGCTTGAGACAAAATCACAGACCAGGGACTTTTTAAGTTTACCTACAATTAAATTAACAAGAGGAAGAAAATACAGAGCAGAATAATTTAATTCAAATGCTTCTGAACCTCATTATTGAACATGTGTGCAAATGAAAGTTTCAGAAAGTTACTGTAGTAGTTTCCCTTTAAGCTTGTTCCACATGCTCTGTATTTCTATGATGTCATTGTCATGACAATGGAATGCTGTTTGAATCCCAGGAGGAGCAGTTCCTGGAAGCTGTGGAGATGAACAGTCAATAAAGTATGTGCTCTTACTCCTACCTTGTTTGGCGTAATCACTACAAATTTGGCGACGAGGATGACTGTTCCTCTCTCCACCCACTTGTGCAGCGACTGTCTTCAGTGTCTCTAGCTATTCCTGACTCATCTATGTGGTTTGCAGTGCAAGGAGTCATCTAGCTGAGACGTCAAGGAACAAGTACGCCGATCCTTCATCTGCTCTTCGTTTGCCAAAGGATTTATATTGCCTCTCCGTTCTGTGCTGTGTCGCTGGTGAGACATTTTCAGCATCTTTTGATCTTCTGTGCTGCTGACTTACTACCAGCGTTCGAGTGTTAACCTGTGGCAACTTTTGTTGGTGTGGCTGTACTTCGTTCATGTTTCTTTGCATTTCACTGCTGGGACTCGTTTGATTGCCTGAAACACGCGCTGTTTTGTGCTCCTTTCCGAGTGTTTCCCAGGAGGTGTCCGTTTGTATCCCTTGGACGAGATATCCTTCTCCGTTCACAGTTCCCTCTTGTTTGATGACGTCTTGGAGTCCTCTGCGGGAGTTAGCAGAGAGAGCGCGTCACAGAGGGAGAATCCTGCTTCAGTAGAAGTTTTCCCGTCATTTCGCTGTTGAGGAGTGAGCGTGTCAGGTTGCTTGGTTACCCTGCGCGTCAGCACGTTCCCATCGTCAGAGGAGAGAGCGCGTCAGGTTGCTTGGTTACCCTGCGCGTCAGCACGTTACCATCGTTAGAGGAGAGAGCGCGTCGCAGAGGGTGAGTCACGCTTCAGAAGAGGCTTTTCTATCACTGCGTAGAACTGAGCACGTCAGGTTGCCTGGTTACCCGGCGTGTCAGCACATACCCATCAACACGTTTCCTGTTGTGTCGGCGTTTCCTGGATACCCCCCTTGACTGCGTAAGGAACTCCTCTAATTGTATGTTTTTTTTTTGTTCTTTCTTTGTTTTCTCTTTGCTGCAAGTACCCTGCTGTGGCATTGGTGTTTCGCCTGGGGCATTTCATCTACTCGCTGTGAGTAAAGCAACAAAGGAGACTGTGTTGGCAGTGAAGGAGACTGTGTTCATCCTGCTATAGCATTTGTGTTTCGCACGGGGCATTTTGTCTACTCGTGGTGTGAAGGCAACGGAAGAGACTGTGTTAACAGCAAAGGAGACTGGGTTTATAAGTGCGCTACCAAGAAGACTTTGTCTTCACATACTCCTCACTAAGAGTCCTTATGTGACATTTGTGCGTGTGATACTGTGATCTAACAGTATTTCTCAGCAACGTTTGGTTCTGCAATTTCTCTTCATCAGCTGCAATTGTTTTCACCTCAACGAGTGTTTCTAAGTACTGCACAAGTTAGCAACTACGCTTGGTTATTTATTTATTTTTTTCTATCTCATTGGAAACCATTTGCTGTTTTGTTCATATAGGTACTATTGTGTGCTAAGTAGTTTTTTTCTCCACAGGTATTGCTCTCTTCATATTGTTTTTTTTTTTTTGTCATGCAGAATGTACAACCCCTCCCCCTTTTTTACAGCTTCCAGGTGACCCCCCAGTCAAGTGGAAAGTATGGTATAGAGCTTTCGTAAAATATTTAGGTGCTATGGGGGGCTCAAGATTTAGTGCTCAAAGGAAACGTTTCATTTTAGAGCATAATCTGGGGTTTGAGGGACAAGCTGTGTTAGAACATTTACCTCCTCTGGCCATTGTTGAGGGTGAAGACGAAATAGATGTCTATGATCAAGCTGTAGCTATGCTGGAGAAACAATTTGATGTGGAGAGTAGCCTAGTGGTTGCTAGGCACAAGTTTTTTTACCAGAGAACAAGAGAGTGATGAGAGTATAGTGTTGTATGTAGCAGCTTTACGCATTCTGGCTTCAGAGTGTGAATTTGAACATTTCACGTCTCAACTTATTCGTGACCAAATTGTGGTACATTGTAGAGACAAAAAGGTCCAAGAGAAATTGCTTACTTTAAAGAATCCTTCTCTTGACGAGACGGTTACCATTGTGAAGAGTATCGAGCTCTCTCAAAAAGCCTCGAAAGAGCTCAAACCTGATAAGAGTGTGGTGAATGCAATTAAGGATCATAAAGATATGAGTGAGAAGTTACAGGGAGACAAAGCAAAACCACAGTCTGAACAAAAAGGGAATAAGCCTACATACACTAGAACAGAGAAAAAGGGTTCTTATTCCAGAAATCTCTGTACCAAGTGTGGGTTCCCGTCTCATTTCCCCAATTCAAGGGTGTGTCCGGCAAAGAATGCCTCTTGTCGGAAATGTGGGAAACAGGGCCATTTTGCTAAAATGTGCGGTTTCCGGGGAAGTATCAATGTTGTGTGTTCTGAAGAATCTAAGAACGATTCTGTGTGTGAAGTTGTAAGTTCTCTTACTGATTTTGTTGTGGTTGTCAAGGATGATTCCGAGGATTGTGTCTGAATATTTTGTGATCCTCTATATAAAGAGTACAATACAGATAATTGATCATTTTATCACTGTAATTCTAACGTTAGCTCTATATTCCGAGAATTTTGATTTAGAATAGAGTGACAAGGTAATAAGGTTGTTACATCACCTTTCCATATGATGAAACTATCATCAATGAATCTGAGCCATAAAAGAACATTGTCTTCAAAAAAGTATGTTGTGACTCTACTGATCTCATATTCAATAACAGCCATCATACGGAATGCATACAATGGTGCAAATCAATAACCCATTGCTTTTCCATTAATCTGATGGTACAGTTTATTTTCATAAAAGTAAAAATATTGCTCAATACAAAATTGGCCATTTCTATGAGACAACAAATTTGCTCTTCTACTGTTTAAAAAGTATTCCATACTTGTAAGTGTTTCATTGAGTGGGTAACTTGTGGTTCTGTAGTATTCACCCAATTACATTAAGCGATTAGATGAATTAGCTTTTTGGTCATGTGTAGGTCATTATGGTACTCCCATTTAGTTTGGAGTCATTATTTTTATTTGTGGTTTTTTGGTACTGTAGTGTTTTACCATCACAAGCTAAGAACAAGGGCGATTTCATTTTTGAGCTAAGCATTCTGGTCAGAACATAGTGTTCTGAGTAACTTGGAAGAGAGCCTGTCTCTGAATTAATTATCTGCTTATTGATATGATTTTATTTTAATAAATTCTTTTTATTTCACTATAACTATTATAGTTTGCATATTTAGTTTAATTTTATATAATACATGTATTGAACTTTTGTAGTGATTTATTGTGTCATATCTTAGTGGAAAAATGGCTGTTTTCACAAGCCGCTTTACGCAAGGAGTTTACTTTTTAGTTCTTGTCAGCTTCACTGATCATGTGATCATGAGTGTGACTAGTCTCTATGCCTTTAAATTTAGCGTGGGACCACAGATTTGCATCTACTTCCTTGGACACATTTTCTCTTTTATGTGGTTATCAAGCTGGTAAGTTAATTGGGTAATATTACACCTCGAACTTTTAGGATTATTGTGGCACATTCTGCCATGTTTCGCATTGCAAAAATAACGCCGATCAATATTGAGTCATCCACGCAATGTTTATTGTTCATGCGGTGCACTTCGCTGTTTGGTTTAGTCAGCTATTGATTATAAAAAAACGCTCTAGCGAGCGGATGCTGGTTGCCTATTGTTTATATTATTACTGTCGCTGTGGCTGTGGTGAAATCATATCATATTCTTCAATTTACACATTCTATAATTTGATAACTGTCAAGTGGCACGTTGTACTTAGTATATTTTAAATTTTTATCATTTCCAATTGCAACCTGTATAGTCTCAACCATCACAAAATGTGAATTTATAAACGTCAATGCGGCACCGATATGTACTGTTGAGCTATCTTAATCATTTAGTAGGCACAAAGTACACACATTTTATTTGTGCTTGTTTGTTATTCATCGCTTTGCAGCCGCTAATATAATGGCGTTACCACTCATATCTTGGAGAAGTGCTCTTCTTTTTGTTCACACATACATCTTTCTGAAACTTTAATTTGCATGCATGTTCAACAATGAGGTTCAGAAGCATTTGAATTAGGGTATTGTGCTCAGTATGTTCTTCCTCTTTCTAATTTAATTGTAGTTAACCTACAAAACATTTTTTGGAACCCTGGTCTGTGATTTTTGTCATGCAGATGCTGTAATGTCATTTCTAAAAGTGGTAATTATTTTTTTCAGTAAATATCATATTTTATGTTTGGTGAACATAGCACAATTTGAATCCTGTGCAACTACATGAATCGTATTAATTTTCTTGCTATGTGAGTATTTTTTAACCAGACTTTACTGCAAAAACTTTTTAGTCTTTTCTTGATATATATAGTCAAATTTTCCGAAGACATGTTAAAAGATATATGTTGTAAATTGTTTTTTCAGATGATCTCTGGAATGACAAAACTTGTTTTTGAAAGTACACATTAGTGCTGATACTAAATGTTATCTGGGTACGATAATCATTCAATCTTTATCACCTCAGGTTTTTACTCATGCAGTTTGAACCTTTTTCAATCTCTTTTTCAACCTTCTTTTACTTAAATCACAGCTGATTTTTGTGTTTATCATAATTCCTTCATCATATAATTATGAATATTCGTGATTAGAGCTTTTTACGAAATCTTATGCATGGGAATCTTAGGTGCATGCCCTGTATCTGTTTCACTTGACAACTGTAGCAAACTTATATTCACCTCTCCATCTCTTTCTCCCTTTTAGAGTTCCTTTTGTATATTTTTGTCTTATTACTAGAAAATGTTATGAACTAGAAGTTTTTATAAAGAATCAACGTTTTCTTTGTGTTCCCAATTTATTTTTTCCCTTTTGATTTTTCTTACTTCAACAAATTTCTATCTGTACTTTTTTGCCATTGTTATAGACTCCCCTGCTCCCAAACTCTAAATCACACCTTAAGATAAGATCCTAAAAGATAGTGAAACATTTCTTATGAGTGAATCTGCCATTGTTAAAAAGCATTTGACTCTTAGGACTTCACTATGATTTGGATTATTTCACCTGACGTGATACCTCCAGTTGAAAATAGCCATCTTCCAATTATAATTGTGCTTAGATCCAGAATAATAGAGTCCTAAAACTCCAGATTCTCTAGTTATGGCCCTGAAGACGAAGGGCCTACTCCATTTGCTGCAGGCCAGGAGGTGCACACGGCAGCATTTCCCAGCCCTGTATACTTCCTGCAGCAATCTGGGGGAGCAGATAATGACACCCCCAGAGAGGTACAAGTGTAATCTTCTCCCCTGGACCCTATCGACACCCCAACTGCAGTCCCGCTGACACTTTCCAACTGCTCTGAGCAGAAAATGTTTGTGTTTGATTCTTCAGTATTGTGTAAAACTGTATGGATGTGAATATTCTCCTTTTGAGAGAAAAGTTCATCATGATCAGACTTTGCTGTGGAAATACTAGCCAGTAATTTAAATTCCAGCAGCCCTCCAGTATCGTCACAGCAAAGTCTGGCCAAATCATAATGAGGCCCTAAGTGGAAGAGTTTACTTTTAACAAAGAGTTTTATCAATCCTCTGCATCTGCTACCTTAACCAGAGAGATAACATGGCTTACAGTACTTTTGCCACTAATCATTGCCTTTGTTGCATATTCAAATGGTAAATATTCTATGGGTCTGCTTGAATTGCCCCCATTGCTGAGAGGTCAAATGAATAGATGATGCATCACATATCATCCTCATTATATAATGATCAAATGACTTGCATTGTGGGAAGAGGCATTTCATAAAGTACAGGACGGTGTTCTGTTGGTCCAGAACATCAAGTATCATGAAATAAAGTGATCCCCATTAGCTCTGCCACTTCCTTAACTGATTCCAGGCTTTAAAGAAGGCCAATTTCCATTTATTTTGTAAACTATGACCACTACCAAGGCCAATTATGCTTCATTTTTTAGGATGTCATGCACAAGGAAGTTAAGGCAGATCACAAAATAGACTATGAAGAAGTATTCACTATCTGTCATGACATAGAAAACATTATGGTTGTTGTCACTGGTAGAAAACCTAACATTAAAACCACTGAAGCCATTCAAAAGCTTTGGATTTCAAGGATGCAAAGAAACTGACAGTTGTGTCATATTTTTCCATGCTGAACATTGTTAGGATGAACCTCGTATGATGATGAATGTTTAGCATGATAGAACTAATTTTGGGTTGCTTGGAGTCAAATGTCTTTCAAATACCTCAATAGGCAGTGATGCACATCCAATCTGTATCCTTTCCATTGATCCATGTGACTGGTACAATGACAATTGAAACATAGGCGGTACGGAACAGGCCATTTTGGACAAATGGCTACAATAAGGTCTAGTAACGCCACTGCCTCCACCAAAGAAAAAGGACGGGGTAAATTGCCCGCCTTTGGGTCCTGTTGTATAAATGGGCCATTGAATGGTTTTAGTGATACTTTGTTTTTGTCTTGATATTAAATAGTTATCTGTCACTTGTTTATAATTGATATGAATGTGCACTGCTTGTATCATCAACTAAGCCTGAGCATGAAAGGGCAGAGGTGACATGCCAGAGGAAGTTTGATGATGATCACACACTAGAGGAAGGGCTTGTTGTCCTCAAATTTGGAAATTTGTTATTAGCTTTTTTATCCTCATTCCCTCCTCTCTCCATAGATAATAGATAGTCAGAAGAGATTGAACCAGCAGTCTGAATGTGCTGCTTCTTTAGGTATGTTTCCTATAGAACTAAACAGATAACTTCCAATTTGCTCTATTTGCTTCAGTCTGTAAGGTGCATACTACACTGTTCCCTCCAGAGTGCGCGCCTGGGCAACTGCGCACATTATCATTTATCGCCACGCAGGTTGCCCTCTAGAGCAAAGGGACCTTCTGCTGATCGGCAAGAGAGCTTTTTACCAACATCAACATCTGAAAACCAACAAATACAGGGGCACCAGCAAAAAAAGAACTATAAAGGTCCGGGGTAACTGGCTCTCTTTAGTTAAAGCACAGCAGGATTGACCATAAATGACCCGTTTCGAGGCAGATTGCTGTGGGGTGCTACTGTTGTGGCATTTGTCTGTTGTGCTACAGATAAGACTGGAATTGAATAAGCAGAGCACTGTAAATCTAAGGTATAAACACATTACAAAGAATGACTTTTTTTCTTTTTCAGCATAGACTATACTCTGTGTCTTCTTTTTTACATTTTACCCTTTATAGCCATGCCTTTATTTTAACCTAGGCCAGGTTTTCCCAAACCTCCTTTTTGGAGGTATGCCTAAGTGATAAATAAAGATGCCTTTAAATTCTGTATTTATCTTGTCACGTTTGCTGTGGCTTCCTACACATAGGTCCAATGTCAGGCTATGTCTTCTGCTGCTTATTACTTTTTAACACAGGACTGGTGTTTACAAACTCTTCTCACTTTGCAGTTGGAGAAAGAAAAGTAAAGTGAATTATGTGCCAATCATGCTGAGGTGCATGAACTGGGAAAAAAGGAAAGTCTGTAAGGATGTCATTTTTTCATAACTCACAACAAAATGTTTATACCTGTAAATAAACTGTACAAATGAAGGAGTCAATAAAGCAAAAATGAAGCACATTTCTGTATAATTCTGAAGTGTGATTAAAACAAAGATTTTAATATTCTCAGAACAAATCGAGACCTTTTACTCAATGATACACAAATAATAAATATTCACTGAAACCTGATTACCACACATTATCATTTGTCTGCAATATAGTTCAAAACTGTATGTCTGTGTAGAAATAGTGACCATTTCACTGGAAATAGTCTGGTTGTAAATGACAATGCGCTAACACATCATGCTTTGGCTACATTAAAAAATTGTCCACCTCATGTCCATTAAAGCTAGTTGGGCTGCGAAAGTTTGTCATACTGAAAAGTAGTTTGTGGTTTTTAAATGTTTGGGTATCACTTCACTAGGCACAATTGAAGGCAGTAAAATTACACCAAAAAAGTACTTTTAGTAAAGATCTTGGTCCAAATGTACAAAGCACTGGTCACAAAATACTGGTCGCACTTTGCAACCAGCATTTTTGCAAGAAGTGTGGTATTTTGTGAACTGACCTATGTAATATAGGTCGGTTAGCAAAATACTAAATCATAATGCATCGTAATTCAACC
Source organism: Calotriton arnoldi (assembly GCA_963921515.1). Lineage (NCBI taxonomy): Eukaryota > Metazoa > Chordata > Amphibia > Caudata > Salamandridae > Calotriton > Calotriton arnoldi. The sequence continues at coordinate 95,815 of CAWUFW010009532.1, forward strand.
GACCTCATGAATACTAATAAGGTAGGTCACACAATACGACCCGTTATTATTTCCCAGACATCACATTGATAGTTTCCTGCTGGGGTCAGCAGGTCACCAGGTCTGTGATTGTTTTAAAATAAAACAGTAATTTTCTTTTTCAAATGTAGGCCATTTTCCTTAAAGGAAAACGAGATTGGGTAAAAAAAAGCACATTTTAAGTGACATTTCTTCAAGAGAAGGGAGGGGACCACTGTGTACTATAAAAACAAAATTTTTCTCAACATTCACAAAGGGGAAATGGCTGTAGGAAGCTGGCTCTTTATATGATATACCAAAAAGAGATATACTATGTAAAGAGTCCAGGCATCCCTTACTAGTGGACAGGGGCTTGCTCTAGCAATCCCTAGGTGCTCTTCTAGGGGGTAGTGTGGTCGATCAGCCTTAGGCAAATCGAGAGGAGTGTTAGACATCTGCAGATACACACAATAGTCAATGAAAGATGCTCACATCTCAATAAAGAGATCTCCACCAATTTATAAAAATAACACATATCTTTATATACGTTTAGGCACCAGAACCAAAACGATCAGGTAAGTACATTTTGCAAGAGAAATACTTTACATTTTCAAAAGTGGACACTTAAAGCATTTTCAGAGGCTGCAATGTTATCCTATAGGGGGGAATACATCAACTTACGAGAACAACTCCTGGAATTAAGGTGAGTATGGGGCAAAATCTAAGGCAGCACCGCAGCAGCAGGTCACCTCCAGTGGCACTAGGGCAGCCGGGTGCAGTGGTGCAATACGGCGTCAAGTGCCTAATGTTAGTCTATGGGGATCGGTCTTTGTGAAAAGATGCTTCAAATTTTGACTAGGAGGCTCAGGTCTCACGATACTCGGGGACACCTTTGGTCCTCTTCTCAATGGGTCAGGGGTGACAGGTGCAGAGGTGTCCCCAGGCATCAGTTTTTCGTCACTAGGACTGGTCACAGTTGAGGGGGCCTGCAAACAGGGTCTGTAAGTGGTGTTGAGAAGTCCAGAGCAGGGAAAATCAAGGTGGCGTTCGAGTCTTGAAGATCTGGGGACCACGCTGACACAGTTAGCCCACTTCAGCTCGGGCTAGGTGGCTCGGATGCAGTGGCGCTTTCTAGCATCCGCTCTTGGAGTCTCACTGCTCAGTCTTTGGTACCTGTAAGATGCAGGGGAGCAGCTCTGCAATTCCATGGGAGTTCCTGGTTGTTGGATGAAGTGCTGGCAGTTCTCCCAGTCTTTAGAAATACAGCAGCTGCCGGAGAAGTAGTCTTTTGGCACAATTGTCAAAGTCAACATGCAGGCCAGCACGGTTGGTGTCAAATCAGTTACTGGGGCTTCTGTTCTTGCTTTTTGCAACTCTCCACATCTGTCTTTTTCTTTCAGGTTGGCAGGAGCTGATTTCCTGGTACCAGCAGCTCTCATAAATACTGAACTATGGGGCTTTAGGGGATTGTAGGGTACTAGCCAATGGGCTACCTACCCTGGGAGTCACTACGCCCCCTATGTGACCACTTCCTGTCCCAGAGTTCCTAAGTTTACCATCACCAAGATGGCTAACTTTGAAAAGTAGCCTCCACTTCAGGTAGCCCACCTTAGGGGTGGTACTAGCCTGAGGGTAGACACGCCTATCTGACTAGCTAATTTTCCCACTTGTCCAGGTGCCAAAGGGATTTCGACAAAGGGGGTCAGCCCCCCCCCCTGTGAGGGAAGCCAGATTTGCATACCAAAGGCAGTGGGCTCTTTGAAGATCACCTGCCTTGAAATGATAATCTCCAGGTCATCCTGTGGGGGTGGGGGACATAATTGACCAGTTTCGAGGCAGATTGCTGTGGGGTGCTACTGTTGTGGCATTTGTCTGTTGTGTTACAGATAAGACTGGAATTGAATAAGCAGAGCACTGTAAATCTAAAGGATAAACACATTACAAAGAGTGACGTTTTTTCCTTTTCAGCGTAGACTATATTCTGTGTCTTCTTTTTTACATTTTACCCTTCATAGCCATGCCTTTATTTTCGCTCTAGGCCAGGTTGTCCCAAACCTCCTTTTATGGTGGTATGCCCAAGCGATAAATAAAGATGCCTTTAAATTCTGTGTTCATCTTGTCACGTTTGCTGCGGCTTCCTACACATAGGTCCAATGTCAGGCTATGTCTTCGGCTGCTTATTACTTTTTAACACAGGACTGGTGTTTACAAACTCCTCTCACTTTGCAGTTGGAGAAAGAAAAGTAAAGTGAATTATGTGCCATTCATGCTGAGGTGCATGAACTGAGAAAAAAAGAAAGTCTGTAAGAATGTCATTTTTTCATAACACACAACAAAATGTTAATACCTGTACATAAACTGTATAAATGAAGCAGTCAATAAAGCAAAAATGAAGCACATTTCTGTATAATTCTGAAGTGTGATTGAAACTAAGATTTTAATATGATCAGAACAAATCGAGATATAAATATTCACTGAAACCTGATTACCACACATTATCATTTGTCTGCAATATAGTTCAAAACTGTATATCTGTGTAGAAATAGTGACCATTTCACTGGAAATATGCTGGTTGTAAATGACAATGCGCTAACACATCATGCTTTGGCTACATTAAAAAATTGCCCACGTCATGTCCATTAAAGCGAAAGTTTGTTGCACTGAAAAGTAGTTTGTGGTTTTAAAATGTTTGGGTACCACTGCACTAGGCACAATTGATGGTAGTAAAGTGACACCAAAAAAGTACTTTTAGTAAAGATCTTGGTCCAAATGTACAAAGCACTGGTCACAAAATACAGGTCGCACTTTGCGACTAGCATTTTTGCAAGCAGTGTGGTATTTTGTGAACCGACCTATGTAATATAGGTCGGTTAGCAAAATACCAAATCATAATGCATTGTAATTCAACCAACCTCATGATTACTAATAAGGTAGGTCACACAATACCACCCATTAATATTTCCCAGACATCACGTTGATAGTTGCCTGCTGGGGTCAGCAGATCACCAGGTCTGTGATTAATTTCAAATAAAATAATAATTTTCTTTTTAAATGTAGCCCATTTTCCTTAAAGGAAAACAAGATTGGTTAAAAAAAAGCACATTTTAAGTAACATTTTTTCAAGAGAAGGGAGGGGACCACTATGTACTATAGAAACAACATTCATGTCAAAATTCACAAAGGGCAAATGGCTGTAGGAAGCTGGCTCTTTATATGATATACCAAAAAGAGATATACTATGTTAAGAGTCCAGGTATCCCTTACTAGTGGATAGGGGCTTGCTCTAGCAATCCCAAGGTGCTCTTCTAGGGGGTAGTGTGGTCGAGCAGCCTTAGGCATATAGAGAGGAGTGTTAGACATCTGCAAATACACACAATAGTCGATGAAAGATGCTCACATCTCAATAAAGAGATCTCCACCAATTTATAAAAATAACACATATCTTTATATATGCTTAGGCACCAGAACCAAAACGATCAGGTAAGTACATTTTGCAAGAGAAATACTTTACAGTTTCAAAAGTGGACACTTGTAGCATTTTCAGAGGCTGCAATGTTATCCTATGGGGGGAATACACCAACTTACGAGAACAACTCCTGGAATTAAGGTGAGTATGGGGCAAAGTCTAAGACAGCACCAGCAGGTCACCTCCAGCGGCACTAGGGCAGCTGGGTGCAGTGGTGCAATACAGCGTCAGATGCCTAATGTTAGTCTATATGATCGGTCTTTGTGAAATGATGCTGCAGATTTTGACTAGGGGGCTCAGGTCTCACGATGCTCAGGGACACCTTTGGTCCTTTTCTTAATGGGTCAGGCGTGACAGGTGCAGAGGTGTCCCTAGGTGTCAGGTTTTCGTCACTGAGACTGGTCGCAGTTGTGGGGGCCTGCAAACAGAGGCTGTAAGTGGTGTTGAGAAGTCCACAGCAGGGAAAAACAAGGTGGCATTCGAGTCTGCAAGATCTGGGGACCACGTTGACACAGTTAGCCTACTTCAGCTCGGGCTATGTGGCTCGGATGCAGTGGTGCTTTCTAGCATCCGCTCTTGGAGTCTCACTGCTCAGTCGTTGGTACCTGTAAGATGCAGGGGAGCAGCTCTGTTATTCCATGGGAATCCTGGTTGTTGGATGAAGTGCTAGCAGTTCTCCCAGTCTTTAGAAATACAGCAGCTGCAGGAGAAGTAGTCTTTTGGCGCAATTGTCAAAGTCAGCATGCAGGCCGGCAGGGTTGGTGTCAAATCAGTTACTGGGGCTTCTGTTCTTGCTTCTTGCAACTCTTAACATCTGTCTTCTTCTTTCAGGTAGGCAGGAGCTGATTTCCTGGTACCAGCGGTTCCCATAAATACTGAACTATGGGGCTTTAGGGGATTGTAGGGTACTAGCCAATGGGCTACCTACCCTGGGAGTCACTATGTCCCCTATATGACCACTTCCTGTCCCAGAGTTCCTAAGGATACTATCACCAAGATGGTTTACTTTGAATAGTCACCTCCACTTCAGGTAGCCCACCTTAGGGGTGGTACTAGCCTGAGGGTAGACACGCCTATCTGACTAGCTAATTTTCCCACCTGTCCAGGTGCCAAAGGGCTTTGGAAAAGAGGGTCAGCTTCCCCCCCTGTGAGGGAAGCCAGATTTACATACCAAAGGCAGTGGGCTCTTTGAAGATCCCCTGCCTTGAAATGCTAATCTCCAGGTTATCCTGTGGGGGGGGGTGTAAACACTCTCTGCCTGAGCAGGCTTTGTTTCTGACCATCTGAGAGGAAAGGCCCTCACCCTTGGGGGTCAGAAACTTGTCTCTGGTGGCAGGCTGGCGAAAACCAGTCAGTCAGCACACCAGTAACTGGTAGGTTTTCAGGGCACACCTCTAAGGTACCCTCTCTGTGCATGTATTAATAAATCCAACACTGGCATCAGTTTGGGTTTATTAATACGAGATGTTTGATACTAAACATATCTTATTCAGTGAAGACATCATGTAGCTGGGGAACTCATTTGCACCAGTGTCCAGCACATGTACTTAAAGTGACTTCCCTGTTCACTTGTTCTGGCAGCAATAGAGCTGACTAGTACAGGGGCATATCAATTCATGCGGATATGTCTTCACATGTAATATAGCTCAGCCTGCCTTAGGGCTGTAAGGCCTGCTGTAGGGGTGAATTACCAATACTTCATGCAGTGTCTGTAGGCATGGCACACAGGGATGTGTGTCATGTAATGTTTTCACTTTTGTCTGCACCAAGACATGCAGCCTGCAGTGGCAGTCTGCATATGTTTAGTGATGGGTTTTTTAGGGTGACACAATTCATGCTGCAGCCATTATGGCCTCTTTAACCTCCTTGCCCTAGTCACCAGGGGCACCCTTTACTAGGAACATACAGGGGGTGGTAAAGGTATTGCCAATTGTAGGTACAATTGCACAGGTTTGGGGCAGAGGTCTGGGACTGGGGACCTGGTTAGCATGAACCCAGTGCACTTCGAGTCGAACATCAGATCAAATACCAGCCAAAACGTGGGGATGACCATGTCAAAATGGCCACTTTCCTACAAGGGCTACTGCAACATTTGTGTAGTCAGTAAAATATGAATGTTTTGCAACATACTTTCGATCACAAAACATTATTGCATCCCATTCCAAACAGGTATTTGGAAGGGACGCCCTAAACACCTCACTAACAAATACAAATTTAGTATTTAGTCGCAAACCCAAATTACAATTCAGTAACATGCTACTGTATTGCAATTTGTGTTTGTTACATGCCAAAAGGCATTTTGTAAGGTTGAAAATAGCCATATTTTTGGAATCAGATTTTCTTTAACACAAAATGCCTTTGCATATCTGGCCCTTGTTGTTATTAGCCCTTTTGGAATCAATAACCACCATTTCCTGTACAACCCATTATTATGCTGAAAGCTGGATATTCATTTAATAACCCTGTGCAGCCTAGGAGTTGTAGTCTTGGTTTACATGGGTTGATCTATTTGAACTAACACACCTGGAAACAATTTTCCACAATTTTATTTAGTGAAAACCTGGCCCAAGGGCCTTGGAGCACTTTATATGAGCCCTGGAAAATGTTACCCTTTTTTAGGTCTTGCCTAAGACAGCACAAGCAACATCTTTTGTTTCATGTACAGTGGTCTTGGAGGCCACCTATTCTTGCCATTGGTTGGCTTTTTGTTACTCTCATTTGCTTGCATCTTATTGGTCAGCTGCCGTAGGCTTCCTTACTCTTCATATATTTGTCACACCCCTGGAGTACTGATGCATTACTTGTGTCCTTCCACTGCTCTTTTTATTAGGTGCTACTATTTCCTTTAGGTTTTAGCACTGCCAAAGTACATCTTTTTCATTTGCCTTCCTCATGTACTTTCCCCTAATCCTGCTGTTTGTGTTGTTGCTTGCCCCTCCTGCCCATTGGCCGTATTGTAGCTTGACTTCTCCCACCTTCCTCCTGCTTTCTGTGTTGTTGCTTGCTCCTTTCTACTCTCTTTGCTGTTATCTGCCCCCTCCCACCCTCTTCACGCTGCCTGTGTTGTTGCTTGCCCCCACCCCAGTCCGTATTGGTGCTTGCCCCTCCTGCTGTCGATGTTGTTGCTTGCCCTCAACTGCTGTCCTTGTTCTTGCTTGCCCCAAACCATTATCTGTGTTCTTGCTTGCCCCCTCCCTCTCTCCTTTCACTGTCCATGTCCCTCCACCTGCCATCACAAAAAAAGAAATATGACGCTGCCGACATTGGCTGCATCATAGCACTTATTTAAAAAACTTCCAGTCATAAACCCCTCCTCCCGTTTCATCTAAAAATGAAAGAGAGGTTTTGTTTTTCACCCTCTTTAGATATACCATGCTCACTCACATAGTGGCTCATGTTATGACTCAGTTGCACACACAGCCCAGAAAAGTGAGCTCACAGATATTGCATTACAGCACAGCAAAATAAAAAAATTAGAGGGAACATTGCCATACTATATGGTACCCAAAGTGTGCTCAGGACATGTCAGTGAAAGAACACCAGTGGACTGCAGCACTCACTGTGCCATTCTCTATAGTGGCAGTGCAAACATGCCTTCAGACTTGACACCAGTAACATGGCTGTGAAGGTTTAAACTACAAATTCAACTTCTCAAAAAAAGCCCTTTTTGACAGGCTTAAACTCTCCTTTTAAATATTAATATGCCATCTCTGAGTTAGCCTTACTGTTTATTAAGGCAGGGAGCATGATGTTTAAGAGAAGGACATGTAAATGTCCTGACAGTGAAAAAGCCAAAAAGCTATTTTAACTGTAGCAGGGTTGGCTGTTCCATAGAAAAGCATTGGGATACAATATTAAATTTAAAATTGCTATCTCCTCCTAACTGCTTAAAGTCTCAAGCAGCCCATTTGCATGAACTTCAAACTATCAGCCAAGAGCTGAAGAGCCCCCTTGACGAGATGTGAACTGCTTCCCAGAGCTGAGACACAGACCTTGAGTGTAGGAAGTTTTTCTGTTTTTCTGGTAGGCTAATCATATGGGCTATGCCCAAGAACTTAATTAACTTCAAAGGGACATGCCCTGTCACATGCAGATGTAGCTAACCCCATGTCCAACCCCTATCTTTGTATACTAGTTAGTCAGGCACCAGGCCCAGTGGAAGAGGGGCTACCCCTAGAACTTGTTTTGAGTGACCACAGAGGAGGGGTTGCTCATTTTCCTGGTCACACTCGTAGGGTGGGCACAGGAGCTCTGCACAGGTAAGGTTCTGCCATGTTTGTTTTCGACAGGGAGGCGCACTCTGGGATTGTTTCCAGCAAAACACACAGGAAGTGCTGCAAAAGTGGGTAGGCTCACCCCTGGGAACATTTTCCCCCAATGGTTAGGGAGTGGTCAGGAGTTTCCCCCACCAACAGGCTGGCACTGGGCATAAATGTGGCACCTGCAGTACCCTCCTCAGATCACTTTTGCCACTTTTGACTTGTGGCAGAATAGAAGAAGACTGTACCTGCTGTCAATGACCGGAGAAAAACCCTCATAATTGGGCCTGGTCTCCCTTTTGTACTCCAGACAAAGAGGTGGATTCCAGTGGTCATAAGACGAACCTCAGGTTTTGGATACAGCTTCAATATCCAAATAGGCCTTTTACTGGAGTGTGCCTCGACCCCCAAGTGCTATCCCCAAAGGCCTGGACCCTTGGTGGGTGTCGAGGGGACTGCTCAAATCCTGGAACCTGTGACTTTTGCCAACGTATTGCTTTGAGCACTGGTGGAGGACTGTGACTGACCTGCCAAATCTATCCAATAGGGGGGTGTTGCTGCTTTGCCAAGAATTCTAGTTGCTCCCAATGTGCTCTTTTCTGCAGCAGAAAATCTGATTCAGCAGCACCTAATGGAGAATGTATCTGGCCTCGTGTAACCCTCATCAGCTGCAACCTGAAGCCTTGTCCCGCTCGAAGAATCCGAGCTTCAGAAAATGACTAAGTCTGAAGTTAGAAAGCTTCATTCGGTAAAGGAGTGAATAGTATCCTGTTGGGTAGGGACCTTCTCAGGACATTAACTTCAAATGTCTCCCTCTCTCAGTTTTCCTGCCAAAACTCAACATCTTCACTGAGAGACCTCCTCCAGCGTCAATCCACGACATGGGCACCTCTTTGGCCATAGCCTGCTACCTTGCCCTGCTTAGGGTATGTTTACTTTCATTCCAGGGACTAAGTCCACAGGTAAAACCTTTCACTAGGACAAACCTGGTCCCTGTATCCAACCCACGCTCTATCACAGTTAGCCTTAAACTTTATCCTTGTCCCAGTCAAGCCTAACCTGATGACTGCAGCATTTGCCACTTAATTATTTTTGCAATGTTTAGAACTATACACTTAAAAAAATGAATGACTCTGCTCCGGTTCTACCTATTCATTGTTTGATGCTTTTGTGTAATTTTATTTATTAAAATTTACTCTATTTTTCAAAATTGGTTTGTGATTTTTCTTGCATCTTGCTGTGACTTCATTACTGTTTGAGCACAGCATAAATACCTTTCACGTTGCCTCTAAGTTAAGCTCTATCTGCTCTGTGCCACAGCTACCAGGGAATTGAAGTTAAATGTGTGACTTTAAGGGTTCTCCTGACAAGGATTGTGATTATTATTTGAGGTTGGTATTCACTGCCCATCAGCTAATAGCCCAATTTCTCACGATAGGGGAACATGCAATGCTAAGCGGAAACATACATCTTCCCATATCATGGTCCCAAGTACCCAAGTCCCAGTACTTTGCTATGCCTGGCATAGGGTCAGACATGTTAATTCAATGCATTGTTACGTATGGGTCCATTAGGTAAGTTGTCACTTCTGATCCACTGGATAATGTGGGATAAGGTGAATAAGTTGAATGACTTCTGCTCCTTCATGGAAATAATACGCACATTGGTGTCACTGGTGTGCACCTGTTACTCTGCAGTGCATGGAGTACTGGCTTAAATTTGTGTGGCCTTGTCTTAACAAGCAATTCTCTATTGTAAATTGAGTTTTGTAACTTGGAAAAATGCAGCCGCACTATTGCCAAATGTAGGCCATATTGTCTTAAATCTGGCCACAACTATGCACTACATTGACATATCTTACTTATTAGTCCTTTTGAACAATGATTATGTCATATGAGCTGTGCATCAGTTACTATATTCTGGACTTTTCTCCTGACCGATTTAACCAGAAAAGGATTGAGTAAATCTATCAGGATAAAATGCTAAGATATTAATGCAAAACATGAAGTATTCGATGTGATAAACGCTGATTCCACATGTTAGGCTTCATTCTGATTTGGGGAACCCAGGAAAAGTTAGTTATATTACCTTTTCAACACCCCACATCAGGGTAGCAGCAATTACTATGCACACTAAATAGAATTCAAATTCTACATTGGTGTGAACCATCACCGGGTCTCCAAATCTGTTTTTGTGCTTCTATCATTCTTATATCCATACAGGTACAAAGCTAACAACATAGTAGTTTGGGGTGACCAAGCTGACATAGTTTGTCCATTTTTCTACCTGGTGTCGTAGCCTCTAATAGACCAGATGATGTATGTCTACTCAGGTCTCTAAAATGTTTATCTTTAGTTATTACACCTGCTTTTATCTTCATCCTTGATATCTCTTTTCATCTTGCACTCTCACTAGTGGATAGAAGAAGGGGTTGCCAAACTGAGACTTGGACTACAGGGCAGAAACTAACTAGAGGCTTATCTTTCTTTTAACAGCAGTCACTAAAATTGGTGAGAAGTTCTGGCTCACTGGCTTTCTAGACATCTTGAAAAGCACCAGTTACTAGATGCCAGCTGGATGAGTTTGAGGCCTGTTTTAGGCACTAAATCTGCTCCTGCGGTTATATTATATGATTTCAGAAAAGATTACAATGATGGCATTTCCACATGCCTCATCCTGTTGTTGCAATTGTGTCCTTCTGCTGCCTATGACTGAGGATCTTGAAGAAAAAATCTTCTTTTTATTCTGTGCCACTTGAAAGATTGCGCCACCAGCATTCCTAGATTGAATTATGCCAATGCTTTCTATATTGTCCTTCCTAAGTCACCTATTTACAAGCTTCGAGTCATTCCAAATAAGGCAGTGTGACTTGCCATGAACTTCAGGAAATTTGATAGGTTTTCCATGACTCACCTGTAAACTGCAGATATTGCCTGTTTCTTGAAGGATCCATTATAAGGTGTTCTGTTTTTGTCACTTAGCCTATTATTAAACAGGCCACAGGCCTGTGCTACACATTTGTTTATTTCCAACTCTAAGGGATCACTTAATTCTCACTCTTCCCTCCTGTAATCAATCCCAATTTAGAATGGCTCGGTGGGGACGGGAGGTATAAAGGGTATATTCCCTCTTTTCTGGTGCTTCCTCTGTCTGGACTGCAGTCTATCTTGGCCTGCACAATATAGAGGAAGGCTCTTAAAATGAGTCTATTTTATTAATTACCTACATATGCTTTCTGATGTTTTTCAGTGCCAAAATGCCTTAGGGCATTCATTGAACTTTATAAGTAACATTCAACTCATATCTTTCATGAAGAGATTTTCAATTTATTTAGTGGGTGGGCTCAGGCACTTAACGCAGGGCTGGTAGAAATTTTAAAAGAGGATTACTTGTAGCTCTTGTACTGTGGTGATGTCACTTTAGGGACTAGCTTAGGAACCTGATGTCTGACCAATGGATAGACTGAGAGATAGCACATCTATGTGAGGCCTGCACAGATAATTCATATCTAACCATGGGCATACCGCTGCCACCTAAAGCAAATGCCTCTATGATCAGTATCTCAGAGTACATTATAAAACAGATGTATAATTTTCTTTAACATATGCCTTGCATAGTTTGTCATAGTGATATTTTCCATACAGTGGCAGTACACATGCACTCCCCTTTTGTATGCATTGCATCGCTGTGTCCTACACCTTTGAACTAGTGACGTTTGACCGAACAATCCATTTCAAACATTATTGTGATGCCAAGCTATACTGGGTGTCTGAAAAGCAGCATAACTGATATTGTGTAATATTGTTTGCCAATGCAAAAGCGCTGCACAATGAAAATACTACTTCGTGCACGACTTGCTGCACTATTGATAACAATATTTTTGTCTGGTGTCTCTCATGTACGCCATTCACGGATATCCCTTTCTCTTTCCAGGCCTGGTTAATTGTTATCATTAGTATAGACATTTTATGTATAGTGAATATGGTAGTTCTTCTCAAAGGAATTTGGGAGAAATTTGTAAGAAATGTTGCATTTCATAATGTGCATTACCCTTGCATTATTTAAAAGTAACATTGATATGTTAGTGGGTTTCGCACTGTATGTGCTGGGCGCTTCAGAACAGAATTCAAAGTATTGTTAGTATTATAACATATGTGTTAGTCCTGTCAACCTTAGGGAGGTCTTCCCCTAAACTTTTTGCCTGCTTACCTCCAATTTTATTACTGGAATTCATTTTTGTTTGCCTTACCCTGTGCACCGTACTACTGCTAACCAGTGCTAGTGTGATTGTGCTCACTACCCTAAACATGGTTGAATTGTCTCACGAATGTTTGGCATATTTAATTTACTTGCAAGTCCCTTGTAGTGTGGTATACCATATACCCAGGGCCTGTAAAGTAAATTCTACTAGTGGGCCTGCAGCACTTATCAAGTTCAAAGTATTGTTAGTATTATAACATATGTGTTAGTCCTGTCAACCTTAGGGAGGTCTTCCCCTAAACTTTTTGCCTGCTTACCTCCAATTTTATTACTGGAATTCATTTTTGTTTGCCTTACTCTGTGCACTGTACTACTGCTAACCAGTGCTAGTGTGATTGTGCTCACTACCCTAAACATGGTTGAATTGTCTCACGCCTGTTTGGCATATTTAATTTACTTGCAAGTCCCTTGTAGTGTGGTATACCATATACCCAGGGCCTGTAAAGTAAATTCTACTAGTGGGCCTGCAGCACTTATCGTGCCACCCACTTAAGTAGCACCTTAAAAACAGGTCCTAGGCCTGCCATTGCAGCCGGATCGCAGTTTTAAACTGCCAATTCAACTTGGCATTATAACCTTCTTGCCAAGCCTTAAATGTACCTTTTTTACATACAAGTCACACCTAAGGTGGGCACTAAGTAGCTCATAGGGCAGAATGCATTGTAAATAAAAGTTTGGACATGTAGATTTAAGTATTACATGTCCTGGTGGTGAAAAACTCCTAAATTAATTTGTCATTACTTTGAGGCCTACCTGTCCCATAGGATAACATTGGGTTGTCTTATTACATTTCATAAGTGCTAACTTTTGATTGGGACCGGGTAGCCAGTTCATGTTGGTATCCATGAAATTGTAATGACAAATTCTCTTTAACTGTAAAGGCAAATTATTAATTTTAATTTTTTTAATGGGACTTTTGTAAAGTTGGTATTCTCCTGCCCTTTGAACTTTTGTGCCTTCAGCGTGTCTTTGGTCACATGACTGGGTGTAACTGACAGTTAGACTTTGTGAATTCCTCCCAGACAGTCACACAAAACAGGGATTAGAAGTGCCTGAATGGGTCATATAGTTGCAGGATGAGGGGTGAAAATGAGCACAGCCACACTTGCATCTTAATAGGATGTGCTCAGCCTTTACACAAAAGACCTATCACCTCCACATTGTCACTGCAGCCAGCTTGGAGCCAGAAACTTTCATGCACTTCGTAGAGACTTTCTAGAAGCTTCTCCCACCTTCCGGAGGTACGAGCACCAGGAATAAATATTGGACATCTCTCCACCTTGTCAATTCACTCCTGGACCTGCAGAAGGACGATCAGAGCACTCCATGTTGCTGTGACCAGCTGTCCACTCCGCAAGTCTGCTTTGTTGTACCTGGAAGGACTGCTTTGCTGCCTGGAGCCTGCTTTGAACCCTCAGAGGCCAGCCCTGCTGTTGAACTCCAGAGTTTCCCCTGAACCCAGGACTACCAGAGTAACTCCAAGGGTTAGTTTGTTGGCCTCCTGTTCATAGCCACAGGGACACAAAAGGCTTCCACGTTCTGGAACCTGCACCTGGACCCAGCCTAAGTGAGTCCTGAAGCCCCAAGTGGTGTCTCACCAGTCCAGGACCCATGTTTGTGGTGCTAAAAGTGCCCAGATGGTCAAAATCCAAAACTGAGGACTTGGACATTTTCTGGTCAAAAACTGCTCTGAGAACTGAGGGGAGACTGGGACCAATCTGATTGTCTGTCCACCCAAGGTGCATCACCGATTGGCCTATCATCGCGACTGCTACCACTACGCTCTTCTTGGCAGCAGCAAATCCTGTTCAGGTGTCCGTTATCCAAAGGGGTATTCGAGTCCCTGGAATTGTCTTCAGCTACAGATCTCTGCTTCATCCCGCTGGAGATTTTCAACTTCCAAAACATAGATTAAGTCCGAACGTAGAATTCATCACTGTGGTTTTGACCCAAGGCTCCCCAAAGATGATGCTCCCTTCTCGGATACCACCTGCACCCTTGCCCCGCTGAACTTAACGTTCTCAGAACATTTTTCTCAAAATTTCTTCCAAGTCAGAAGGTAAGCGGTGACTGGGCCCAACCCACTTCTTATATCCAACCCTCACTCCATCAAGGTCGACTATATTTTTCAACTTTGATCCAGTCTTGCGCAACCAGATATTTGCTGCGATCTTGTAGGCACTAGATTTTATGAAAACATTTAAAAATTCATATCTCCTGTTCTTTTGATTGGTGTTTTTGTCGCTTTGGTGTCAAATTATATGCTTGAATTTAAATTGGTGTGGAATTTTTCTTATGCTATGTTTTAACTTTATCACTGTTTGTGTGTTGCATAAATATTTTATGCATTGCCTCTAAGCTAAGCCTGGCTGCTTTTTGTGCCAAGCTACCAAGGGTTAAGTATAGGTTAATTTACTGACTTTTTGCGGGTCATCCTGGAAGGAACTGTGGCTGTTGCTTGATCAAGGCTCACACTGCTGTCAACCAAAGACCCAATTTCTCACAATGCGCTATTAAAAGGATCTATTTCTGTTTCTGTTTTATTGACATTTTTGCAGGACATTGGCCGTCAGCCACATATTCTACATGTTCTGGAGCTTGAAAGAATATTGGTATCCTTTGCATGCTAGACCACACCATTCATCTCAAATGAGTATGTGTTGATGAGCAAACTAAAAATGACCCTTTGGTCAACAGTCAAGCAGGAACATCTTTCTGAAGATAGAATTAAAATTATTTCTTGAGCTTTTTATCTTTCCATAGAAGTGGTCTCACAGAACACTTTCAAGAAAGAGTTGTCATCTTGAACAAACATTCTGACAACTGGCTCTAAACAGTTTTGTACTGAATTCAGTAGAAGCTTTTTTTTAGTTATCAAATCACTCATTCTCTTTTTTAAAGATCTCTATCAGTGACCTATAGCCATTGTCCTCAAATCCAAAAAAGCATGTTGTTTTGCAGTCCTATAGGGTTTGGGGTTTGAAATGCATAATTTATGGCTTTATGTTCTTGTACTGGCTCTAAGGATGTCTCTGCAATATTATTTGAAGTATTAGCCACGCCTCCCTGGTCGATCTGTTAGACACCCCCCAAAGCCCCACAAAGAGTTAGATATCCCAGTATCTATAAAAGGTGTTGAAATGTAACATAGATACTCTGTTTGTCTTCAGATGTGATGAAAAGCCAAAATGAACTGGTTAATCTCATTACTCAATTTAAAAATGTACAGGAGCATCTATCTAATGAGGGAGATGATTTCCAATGCGCTAATTTTCTTCTCTGTAAAACATTGAACAGTGGTGACCGAAATAGAGGTGTGTTGCCTAACCCTTTGCTTGAGATAAAATGAATCACAAAGAGCATGACACAGCCGGCTAATGTTATAATAACCTTTTTATAATATGAACAGCATGGCCTCACGCTGCTTGAAATCACTGTCGCGCACTGGTGTGAGTCGTCAGAAAATAAATGTTCCATATGGCAAGCTATGAGGACAGAAGTAGATACATATGCGCGAATTTACAAACAGATGAGCCAACGTACTCACTGCTCATCTCTGTTCTGCATATTTGGATAGAGAAATCAGACTGTTGATTTCCACGTTTGGCCAACAACAGTGTCACATTCTGGATAACGAGAGCTTAGCATGTGATTTATATCAAACTATTTAGAGATGAAAGTGAGAAGTGTTATGTTCAATTTTTCTGTTGGTACAAAACTGAGTGTGGCAGTTCCTTCAAATTATGAATGTGTTCTTTTGAACAGTGACAGAGGCACACTTGAATGATGGACATAGTATTTGCAGATGAGGCTCAATGAGTATAATCACAAGTGCAATCATTTTGATCTCATTAATACACAGGACCTGAAAGTAACTGCTCGTGAGAAGGTGAATCGATAGTATCATTAAATAAAATACTGCGGAAATAACATCAAAACATGTTTATTTTTATACGAAGATAGATTATTGAAAATATAGAAGGCCAAATTCACAAAGCTGTATTTTCAAAAGACGAAAATCCATTGCAATAACACATTTCATGTACATTCACTACTACTTTTATGGAATTCAAAAAAGCTCCTAAGAGCATTAATTTAAATATAGGGCACTCATACATTCCAAGGGGTACTTCAAATTTCCGATTTACATATACAGGGGCAGATTTACAAGAAACTAACGCAGTGCGGTGCCCCATGTCATTTTGCTGCGCCGCGCTGCGTTAGTTTCGAAGCACAGGGATACGACATATTTACAACAACATGTTGCATCTCTGTGCTTCCCCTTGCGCTGGTGCACACACTGCTGCCATGTGCCGGCGCAGGGGAGGATGTTTTTGTGCAGGAAGAGCACCTTCCTGCACAAAAACAATCAATTGAGGTGATTTCCTCTTCTAATGCGTGCTGTAAAATGCAGCACGCTTTGAAAGAGGAAAAAACCGGGGAGAAATGAAAACATTTCTCCTCGTTGCACCTCGCTACGGCGTAGCATTCTGACATACTTACAGATTTACGATTGCTCGTAAATCTGGAAATGCATCAGTGGACATGGGTGTTGCATGGGGCAATATTTACAAGCACAGGTAAAGCCACGCAGGGTGGCTTTACGTGTGCTTGTGGATATCAGGCAGCAGGTTGCGCTGCCAGTGCATTGTAAATCTGCCCCGGAGAATTTACACCACGTATTTCGTCCCCTTTATCCCTCTGGAAAGGCCTTAGACCTGCCTAAGACAAGAGTATTGCCAGCAACCAAATCATGTTGCCAGTGATCCTGTGTTTTTTAGTGCAGTTTGCAAGCATATAGATTTAACAATCATAATTCTGTGAATTAGGATGTGGAATTTATTCTTACAAACTGCTGTTTGCACATTTTTCTAGAGCTTAGGAGCCACATGTACGTAGGTTTTATATTGTGCGTTTCTAAAAGCCCATTTTTGTGATTCACTATTAGGAAATTGCAAACCCCTATGTACAAATGTGTCCTTGACACATTTCGCGATTCCTAATGGGGTTGCAATTGACCTACCTCATTAATATTCATGAGGTAGGTCGCAATTTGCGACCTATTGGGAATCGCTAAAAACACAGGGATGGTGGCCTGCTGGGACAGCAGACCACCATGTCTGTGTTTGCTTTTAAATAAGGCAACTTTAAAAAATAAATGCAGCCTGTTCTCCTTAAAGGAAAACAGGATGCATTTCAAAAAGAAAATTAAGCATTTCAGTTTCATTTAAAAAAAAAAAAATCACAAATGGCAAAGGGTCCCCTGGGGAACCCTTTCCCGCTTGCGACTGGGTTACCGCCTACTTGAAGTAGACTGTAACATGTGAATGCTTCGCAACCGCATTTCGGTCACAAAGCATTCATAGATGGCATTGCGAGTTACTTTTAGGAAGGGACGCCCTCAACACACCCCTTCCTAATACTGAATCACAAAATCCAAATTGCGACTGGGTAACAAGTTACCAAATCACTATCGGGACTTTGTACATGCCAAAAAGCCTTTTTGTGTTTGCAAATGGGCTGGTTCTGCGATTTGGCCCATTTGCAACCAGTAAAAAGATTTGTGCATGTGGCCTTGATGTCCTACTTTTGCATTCTGATTTTGTGACTGGTGTCCAAGGAAATTGAAAGAAACATTGACAACTGAGGATAGTGGAGAAATAAGTCGGTTGCCTTAATTCAAAGGAAGTGCTTTTGTTTTTCTCTTATTCTCAGGTAAGCGCAACTTCATCAAATGTCATCAGCTGATTGTAAATGTAATATGTGCACCTGAGCAAATTGCAGCAGAGGGTATGTGCACTAGCTGTTGACTCTGCACAGAAGTCATAGAAAAATGGCTGAACCAGTGTAAACTAAACTGTGCAAACTAATTTTGCATCAGTGCAGATTATTACTGATAGAGTTCCTAGTATTCCTCCTAATATTGGCTTGAGTGTAAAAGGGCCGGGGCCCATTTGTTCAGTTCTGCTACAATGTTAGACTTCCAATGGTTCTTTTTAGCAGCATAGAGAACCCAAATCGACAACTAATTGAAGGTTAGTCAAATTTATTACAAATTCAAAAATAGTTGGACATACACAAATCTTAGCATGAGAGTATAAAAATACAGGGAAAACAGAAGAAATTCAAATCTTCTGAAGATATTCAATCGGTGCAACATGAAAAGAATAATACATTCTATGACGATTATGCAAGAAATGAGGAAGCAAAAGTTCAAGTTCCCCTGCATTGGCACTTCATCGGTATAAAGCATTTAGTTCTATCTATCCCTACTCTAACTCTGGAGGTGGCCTCCCAAATTAGCATATAGGCAAAAGGTTCATAAGAGAAAAGGTGTCAGTGGGTAAAGCCTTCCTAAGAAGTAACTCCACCATAATATTGGTCCGCAGCATGAATCTACAAGCAGGAAAGTAGTAAGTTAGCACTCAGGTGCTCTCCGTCAGGAAGGCAAGCAGGAATGGGGTGTTTGTCTCTCTCTACAATGCAGCTTATACTCAAAGTTGTATTCAGAAAATGTCCCATAATGCTTTTCTCACACGTACTCTACAGTAGGCTCACCACAAAACATTTCCATGACATCGATTCCTTTCACAGCCTTCTTCGTGTACACACCTCTCCTTCATTTTGCAACTTATCTAATAGAACAATATCCCTACTCTTCAATAACAAACGTTTTCCTCCTAAATTACGAGCACCACCCTCGAATTGTTCAGCTCTATCACTACCTCCATCGTCACCTGCTGCACCTGTTCTGACATCAGTACTTGCTCCTGCTGCCACAGTGCCAGTTGATCTGCTAAGGCAGACTAGACAAATTGTAGCTCAGTATGGCAGTACTGCTACATACTGTCTCCTGCGCCATACTGTGATTGTTGCTTGAGAGAGAACTCACTATACACTAGAGGCTTGTCATGACTCACCAGTGTCCTCTCCATCATACTTGTTTTTTGGGGGCTTTTGATGTCCTCCTGTTTTCTGTTAAGAATTTTGTTTGTTGATTGGTTATGTTAACCTTTGGGTAAAAAAACAACAGAAAAATGATTTAAAAAGTTATTCTCAGAACTAACTAAATATCAAAAAAAAAGAGCTTGTGTCAATATTATCCATATATATCTAAGTGTCAGAAATACAACATTATAATTAATATAGAGATAAAAGTTAAGTGTAATGCAAGTTAAACACATGCCTTTGTCATGTAGTTCCCACTAATCCATAGGATCTGTGCATTTCTTGGACAACATAATGTTTGGGTGAGGTGCCTAGACTGATTCCGGGCACCCCACAGGATATGTTGGCCTAGAGACAAGCTAGCTCACAGTGCCACTGTAAGCCGCCTTAACCTTACCAGGGAGCGAATGGTTTCCGGCAACCACTGAACATGACAACCCTGACCCCTCAGGGATCATGGTAACCGATCAAAACCTTTCATTCAGTCACTCGTGCTTACTTGTGCTCAGAGAAATATGCAGAGAATGCACAGTGGGACATTTTCAATATATTTATTGAACCAAAGTTATTCTTGTATAAAATGCATGGTCTGCGATAATCAGTAGACAGAAGGAGATGAAAGTGATTACAAGCACCAAAAGAGTAAATAGTAGATACAGTTCTACCATGGTGCTTAAACAGTGTATATATGCAGGCATATAAAACAAGGCAGTAATCAGGTGTACTCCTACTATGCAACCCTACTCTGCATGTACCTAGAGTGTCTGTAGGTGTCAAGCCAAGAATCCCCCCAAGGTACGATCCAACCCCATCACCTGGAGGGAGAGAATGTAGGAGCCCCTCTTGGTCACGAACTGGACACCCACTCAAGGAGATGTCAGACCGCTGCATGGTGAAATCTCAGGATGCAGGGACCCTCAGTGTCAGCTGAAGTGCCTCCTCTGCTAATCTTTTGGGATGCTCAATATTTTTAATAGAAACCATCTTTGTAATGCGCGTATAGATTAGCAATGTTATGGATATGTAGATAGCCCCGTCACCCCATGGATAAAGATAGAACAACATTTGTACATTGTGCGTAAAAAGGCCTTGTACATGGTGTTCGAGGCATCGTGATAAGGTTATGCAAATCTAGATGTGTAAACAGGAGTAGTTTCAGAGAAACTAATCCAACATTGTCACGCACGCAAATATATGCAAAAGGTCACCGCAGAAATGTTTTTGTGCAAAATTGGGACAATGCAAGAAAATGTACAGCTTCTTTACTTGGGCGTAACCCAGGCACATAACACCTTATGGTGGCTTCATACTACATGGTAAGTTTTGAATACACTACTAAAGTGATATCTGATTGTATTTAGAGTGGCATATATGATCCTAGGGTTAAGTGGCATTGAGCAGAGTATCACAGAATGACATAGACTGGAGCAGAGTCTCATACAGTGGAGGACCATAGACTGTCCTACAGTGGAGTCTAGTATTGAAGAGTGGCCTAGAGTGGAGGAGAGTGTTGTAGAGTGGTATAAAGAGGAGTAGAGTGTCCTAGAGTGGCATTGAGTGAAGTACATTATCGTAGAGTGGAGTATTGTAGAATGACATGGAGTGGAGTCATGTAGAATGGCGTGGAGTGACACAGGGTGCAATGGTCTGCCATACAGAAGAGTGGAGTGGGGTGTCAGAGATTGGCATGTTGTAGAGTGTCTTATAGTGGAGTGTCATTGAGTGGGTCGCATCTTGTAGAGTAGAGTGGCATGTCGTATAGTAGAGTGGCATTTCGTAGAATAGAGTGGTGTGTCAAAGAGTGGAGTGATGTGGAGTGTCATAGAGTGTAGTGGAGTATTCTTGCAGTGGATTGGCATGTCGTAGAGTGGAATGTCGTAGAGTGCAGTGTAGTTGAGTCAAGTGGTGTATCGTAAAGTTGATTGGCATGTCATAGAGTGGTGTGATGTGCCGTGGAGTGGCATTGACTGGAGTAGTGTGTTGTGGAGTGCCGTAGAGCGAAGTGGTATGTTGTAGAATAGAGTGGTGTGTTGTACAGAGGAGTGGCGTGTCATAGAGTGGAGTAGTGTGGAGTGTCATAGAGTAGAGTGGAGTGGTGTGTCATAGAATAGAGTGGCATATTGTAGAGTGTAGTGGCATGTCACAGAGTGGCATGGTGTATCATAGAGTGGAGAGCAGTGGCATGTCATAGAGTGTTGTAGAGTGGAGTAGAGTGAATAGAGTGGAAGGGCATAGAGTAAAGTAGAGTGTTGTAGAGTGGAGCTGTAGAGTGCAGTGGTGTGTAGAAATTGGAATGGTGTGTCATTGACTGGAGTGGTGTGGAGTTTTGTAGAATAGTGTAGAGTGGAGTAGAGTGCCCTAGAATTGAGGGGCATAGCGTGGCGTAGAGTATTGTAGAGTGGAGTGTCATAAAGTGGAGCAGAGTGTCGTAGAGTGGAGTGTCGTAGTTTTTTGTAGACTGGAGTGTCATATTTTAGAGTGGGGTGGTGTGACATGTTGTAGAATATTGTAGAAAGGAGTGTAGTGGCATAGAGTGGAGGGGCTTAGTGTGAAGTAGAGTGTTGCAGAGTATAGTGGTGTAGTGGTCTAGAATGGAATAGTATGTCATGGAGTGGAGTGGCCTGTTGTAGAGTGGAATGGCATGTCATAGAGTTTAAATGGCATGTTGTACAGTGGAGTGGCATGAAGAATAGTAGAGTGGAGTGCCATGCGCATTTTTATCATCAATGATATCATTGCAAATGTTGTGGTGATATTATCAATGATGTCATAGAAGATGTCATGAGTGATATAATATATGGGATAATTAGCAGTGCATGGTCAGGGTGTGAATTATAGTTAGCTTAGGGCACAATTTTTAGTTATTTGAGATAACTATAACTGATGAATTTCAGTGGTTTTATACATTTAAATCATTATGTTGTCAGTGGAATTTTCACCTAACTATAATGTTACTTCAACCTTTGTTTTTTCAATGACTATTCTATTTTTTTTAAACGAAAAGTAATATTTTGCTACAATACGCAAAGCCAACTCCCACCGTGCACGGCCTTTGGATGTGGGCAGTGAGGGGTTGACAGCAGAGCCTGGTGCTAACTCCCCGCAGGCAGCCAAACCCACGCAGCACAAAACAGAAGGAACTGCATCCAACCCCCACTGGCAGCCAGACAAAATGCTGTGCACAGCCTTCGGCGTTCACAGAATGGGGTTGGCTGCAGGGCCTGTCCCATTAATGCATCCCCCTTCCCAAGCCCCTTCGAGCCCCAGGAACCCCATCCCCTGAAGCCTTTTTTTAAAAAGTGAGGGAGTATGTGGATCCCCTCCCTGGCTCACCTCAGGCCCCAGGGTCCCCATCATCCGAGGCCAAAAGATTAGTGAAGGGGAGGAGGGTGTGTGGCTCCCAAGCTGTAAGGGCCCGGGGTCCTCAACCACTGGGGTCTTTAAGAAGAAGTGGGGCCACTGCCTCCTCCCCAAGCCAATAGTACCACTGTGGACCCCATCTCCTGAGCACATTACTTAAATATCAGGGAGGGGTGCATGGCCACCTTTCTAGAGACTTAATAGGTCTTGGGAACCCCATCCCTTGGGGCTGAATTCCATAGAAAATGGGATGGGTGCCACATGCCCCCCCTCCATGAGCCTTAACCCCATTCTCTAGGGCCAAACAACACTAAAAAGGAGAAGGGGCTGCTGGGCTCCCTCTCAGAGGCCACATGCCATTAAAAAGGGGAGGGCACCACACAGCACCCCTCCTCAAGCCTTATTAGACCCTGTTGACTTCCCCCTCCCAACCCCTATTATGCCCTGGGGCCCCATCTCCTGGGGCAGCATGACATTATAAAGGGGAGGGGGCAATTGACATAGTAAAAAGCCAATTGTGAACCCAGAGACCCCATACCCTGGGGTCTGTCATAATTATAGGTGGGTGTCATGGTCCCCAACAGGGGCACCCACAAAGCAATATGTGTGGGGCCGCGAGGGGAGTGTCAGGGCTACCATGGCCCCAGCCAGCTCCCTGCATGCTGTGGGAGCTGGCATTGCTCCAGCCTGGTGGGAGCAGCTGTTTTCTGTTTGCTCCCACCTTGGAGGAGCAATCTGCTTTTCTCTGACCACAGGAGCTTGGGCAGGAAAAGAGAAGTTTGCTCCCACCCGGTGGGAGCATTTTAAAATGCATGGTAATTTTTGCATGCATTGAATATATGCATACATGTGCATACATGTGTATATATCAGTGAAATAATTTTCAGAATGATTTTGTCATTTTTGTGTTTACGATTGATATTCATGAAATGTGTATGACACGAGTATTGTTGATAGTTTATCACTAGCACTACATCTAATGATAACTCAATTTATATATGTTTTCTTAAAGAAACTCTGTGTTTTTACATTGGTTCGTCATATAAAGATGCGTTATATTACTATCATAACTAATTTTATGGCGGTCTGCCTCAAGATGGCAGTCATTGCTGCTCTGGTTTTGGTGCACATGTATGTCTAAGCCCTTTTTCACTTTTGCATCTTTATTTCAATACAGAAGTGCCTGGCTTTTGTAATTTGACTGTGAACAAAGCGTAATGCTGAAATGCGTTGGAGTAGTCATTACATTGAATGGCTTGGCATACAGGAACATCTGAGTATTCTTCAAATATGAGTGGAGGATTTTTGGCAATATTGGTAGGTTCCAGGTAAACTTTGTCAGACCGCTGCACGTAAGCCTATATCTATATATCTATATATATATATAAATTCACTGAAAAAACCATAGGTTATAGTTAGTTCAGCTAACTATAACTCACGCACCCGCAATGCACTGCTCATGACGTCACATATTACATCATTCATGACATGGTCAGTGACATCACTGATGACATCACTGATGACGCCCTGCGGCGTTTACAAGAGGTACCTGTTGGACTAGTTGGCCCCCAGGGACCCCCAGTATTGAAGGGGAATTAATTCCCCCACTTAAAACGCGCCAGTGTTGCTGGGAGGGGGCGGGGCCTCCGGCACGATGCAGGTCTTTTTTTTATTTTTATTTTTTAGAAGGGGGGCTGTGTGTCCCCCCTTCCTTTCCTGTTTTTTGGACCCTGTGGACCCCATCCCCCAGGGCCTGACCCTTTTAAAAAAATAAATAAATAATGTAAACGGGAAGGGGGCCCCCCTCCCATGGCCAATTTCGCCCCGGGGACCCCATCCCCCGGGGCATGGCCACATATATTTATTTTTTTGGGGAGGGGGGCCACGTGGCACCCCTCCTGGGCCACTTCTAGCCCCGGGGACCCCATCCCCCGGGGCATGGGCATTATTTTTATTTTTTTTAATATCTTTGGAGGGGGGCCGCGTGGCCCCCCTCCTCAGGCCATTTATGGCCCCAGGGACCCCATCCCCCCGGGGCCTGGCCGCTCCATTGGGGACTGTGGGGGGAGCCCCAATGCCCCCACGGTCCCGCCGGCTCCCCGCGTCCTGCGGGAGCCGGCATTGCTTTTCCACATGGGGAGCTGCTGACATGCAGCTCCCCTTGTGGAAAAGCAATCTGGTTTGGATTTTGGAAGTGAGAGCAGGTTTCCCTGCTCTCGCTTCCAAAATACAAACCAGTGTTTGCTATGGCAGGACGGGAGCTGCACGGCTCCCGCCCTGCCATAGCAAACAGCAGTGTCCCGGGGGTGGGCACCCCGGGACACTGCAGGAGCCGGCCCTGGGGGTGGTGGTCCCCAGGGCCATCGAGGGCTCCAGGAGGGGGGCCCCCCTCCTAACGTGTTTGAAGCCCCGGGGAGGTGGTGGTCCCCGGGGCTCGGGGGTCTGTAACGGACCCCTGATTTTAAATTTAGAGTGCCCCGGGGAGGTGGTGGTCCCCGGGGCGTGTGAGGGGGCTTGAGCCCCCCCACAAATCTTTTTTAATAAAAAAAGAGCCCTGGGGAGGTGGCGGTCCCCGGGGCTGCGGGGGGCCTTGGAGGCCTCACCACACATTAAAAAGGAAGCCCCGGGGCTGGCGGTCCCCGGGGCTTGGGGGGCCTTGGAGACCCCCCACACATTAGAAAGGAAGCCCCGGGGGTGGCGGTCCCCGGGGTTTGGGGGGCCTTGGAGGCCCCCCCACACACATTAAAAAGGAAGCCCCGGGGGTGGCGGTCCCCGGGGCTGCGGGAGGGCCGAGTGCCCTCCCGCACATTATTTAAAGCAAGCCCCGGGGGTGGCAGTCCCCGGGGCTGCGGGAGGGCCGAGTGCCCTCCCGCACATTATGTAAAGCAAGCCCCGGGGGGTGGCGGTCCCCGGGGCTGCGGGGGCCTCCGCATATATTTTTGGGCAATGCCCCCAGGACCTGGCCCACCCGGGGGCCTCAATTAAATGAAGCGCGGGAGCCCGCGCTTCATTTAAAAAAAAAAATTCGCCGGGATTCGCGACCCCAGCACGAATTTCACCGAAATTTAAAAACAAAATGCTTTTTTTGGCCCTGGGGGTCCTTGTGGGACCCCCTGAGCAGGCCTGGGGGGTCAGGGTGTTTCTACCCTGCCCCCTTTTCTTCATTTTTTCACTTTCTTTTTATTGTTTTCTTGTGACTCGGTTCTACCGAGTCACAAGATGGCTGCCAACACTTTCTGGTTTGGAGTGTTGGCAGCCAATCACAGTGAAGCTCGTGGTCGTGAGGGTCCGCGGATCCACCGCGCCTCTAGATATCAAAACTTTTATTTTTTGATTTTCTCAGCAACTACTAAACGAATTTACACCATTTAAAAAAAGGCCTCTTTCTGAACCAAGGGCTACCTTTTTGTCAAATTTGGTGTAATTCCGTTCAGCAGTTTGAGCTGTAGCCGTGTATAAAGTTTCCTATGGGAAATTGATTTTCCGACCGCTTTTTTTTAAATTTCTCAGGAACTACTGAACGGATTTACACCATTTAACAAAAAGGGCTCTTTCTGAACCAAGGGCTACCTTTTTGCCAAATTTGGTGTAATTCCGTTCAGCAGTTCGAGCTGTAGCCGTGTCTAAAGTTTCCTACAGAAAATAACATGGAGAAAACATGTTTTGGGACCCCCCTTTTTTCTCGGCCCCCGCTTGGCGAATCACCCCAAAACTTTCAAAACAGGAGCTGACCTGAGCGCCCCACTAGTTTTGAAAATTTCGCAAAGATTCGTCATCCGGTGCCAAAGTTTCCTATGGAAACTAGGTCCTAACTATAACTATCTATCTATCGACCGCCAGTAGATAATATATATATATATATATATATATATATATATATATATATATATATATATATATATATATATATATATTCACTGAGAAAAACACAGATTTCAGGGACGTTATAGCTAGTTGGACATTTCACTCATACAAAACCAGGGAAATTCGGCTGTTATAGTTAGTTGAGCTAACTATAACTTGCGCCCCCGTGATGCACTGCTGATGGTGTCACATATTACATCACTCATGACATGGTCAGTGACATCACTGATGACATTATCCAGAGACTGGGTGATTTTTTAAAGTTTAAGAATGTTAATTATAGATATGCAAAGGTGTATTGAAGAATGAGTAGGAGTATGAGTGTCTGAATGGATGATTTAGTGGGTGCGTGACTGACTGTTTAAGTGAGAGATTAAACGTGTCTTAGTGAATGCATGGGTGAATGACTAATATGTGTGAATGTCTGTATCAGTCTGTCAGTTGGTGTGTAAGTGGCTACATGGGTCGGTGAGTAGCTACATGAGTGTCTATATTGGTTAATGATTGGTTGTTTGATTACCTGTATGGGTGCCTGAGTATCTGTGTGGGTGGGTGTGACTCTCTCCATGGATGTGTGAGTGAGTGATTCAGTGGGTGTATGGGCTCATGAGTGCGTCTGCGAGGGGCTGTATGGGTGAGTGAGTGTGCGTATGGCAGTGCTGGTGAGTGAATGGATGTCTCAGTGGTATATGTGTGAGTAACAACATATGTGAAAGGCAGTATATGTGAATGTTGGAGAATATAACTGCCTATATATGAGAGTGAGTGATTGTGAGAGTGGCTGTATGGATGAGTGTGTGCTTGTGTCAGTGATTGTATAAGAGAGTAAGTATGTGTCAGTATCTGTATGAATAAGTGAGGTGGTGTGTGTATAACTGTATTGGTGAGTAAATGGCAGTGTGGTTGAGTCTTTGGGTGACTGACTAGGTGTGTGAGTATCTCTGTGGATGAGTGGCAGTATGTGAGTGTATGTATGGGTGTATGAGTGCATATATCAGAGGCTGTATTGATGAATGACTGCGTGTAATAGTGACTATATCGGTGAGTGAGTGGATGTGTGTAGACCTATGAATCAGTGAGTGGGTATGTACTAACTGGTATTGGTGTGTCTATGGTTTTGAGAATGGCAGTCTGTATTTTAGAGTGGGTGTATGAAAGGTTATTTTAGGGTGTGAGGAGGTGCATCAGATATTAGGTGGATGATGTCATCAGTGATGTCATCAGTGATGTCATTTGAGATGTCATCATTGATGTCATCAGTGATGTCACTGACCATGTCATGAGTGATGTAATATGTGAAGTCATCAGCAGTGCATTGCGAGGGCGCAAGTTATAGTTAGCTCAACTAACTATAACGGACAAATTTCTCTGGTTTTGTAAGAGTGAGTGGAGAGGTGTGGTGCAGCGGCCAGGGCAGCTGACTTTGGAGCACAGGGCTCACGGTTTGATCCCCGGCTCCCGCGGCAGCTCAGCTCAGCACCTTGTGACTCTGGGCAATAGCTCACTTAATTTCCATGACGGCCCCCAGCGCCTTGAGACCCGTAAGGGGGAGTAGTTCGCGCTTTACAAATACGGATTTATTTAATTTTATTCATTAATTTATTTATAAATGTCCAACTAACTATACGTCCCTGAAACCTGTGGTTTTTTCATTGAATTTCTAAGGTTTTTTAAATGCTAATTTCTAACTATAACGTCCCTGAAACCTATGTTTTTTTCAGTGAATTTCTAAGGTTTTTTAAATGCTAATTTCTAAATATGCCTACATAGGTAGGACTTGTGCAGAAAGATAAAGAAAGGCGCAGAAAGAAGCAACAGAAGTGCAGAAAGAGGCAACAGAAGTCCAGATAGAGGAAGAAAGGTGCAGAAAGAAGCAAGAGAAGTGCAGAAAGAACCAACAGAGGTGCAGAAAGAGGCCTACTTTGACTGTACCTTACAACAGACTCATACAAAGTAGCCTAATCACTAATCCTTCTCCCAAGATGTCTTAAACCTCACTTTTCTCTTGAAGGTTCACTATTAATCGACTGTTCAGAATGTTAGGCCTACCTACCAAATATATAACAACAATCCTAAGCATATCACTGTTGTAAGTCTGACCAAGTTTGTGAAGGTATGCATGTGTGTCTCTGCTTTTACCGAGTGACATGTTACAGAAAAATAAACAGAGAAATACTTGAATACCTGTCTTTCAAACAGCATACTCTGTAAATATGTGTACAAAAAGGTGTATGTATTTCTTTCTGCTCATAATACAGGGCACATGGGTATTCAATAGTATATTTGAGGGGCTCTATAACACCTATATACATAAGACATGCCTGCCTGTGCAACTGAATGACAGAGCATAACTGAGAACATTTAACCACCTATAGAAGAAGCTACCCACTTTTTAAGCTACCATCTTCAGATGCATAACACATGTGAGAATACTTATAGAAGTAGACATATACCTCAGTCACAAGAACACGCAGACCTTTAGACTTCACAGCTTGCACCTCCCATTTGAGTACAGAAAGAGGCGAGAGAAGTACAGAAAGAAACAAGGGATGAGCTGAAAGAAACAAAAGAAGTGCAGAAAGAAGTAACAGAGGTGAAGAAAGAGGCAGCAGGGGTGCAGAAAGAGGGAAGAGGGGTGGAGAAAGAGGCATGGGGCTGCATAAAGAAGCAAGAGCTGCAGAAAGAAACCAAAGAAGCGCAGAAAGAAGAAACAGAGGTGCAGAAAGAGGCAAGAGGGGTGCAGAAAGAAGCAAGAGAGGTGCAGAATTAAGTAAGAGAAGTGCAGAAAGAAGCAACAGAGGTGCAGAAAGATGGATGAGGGGCAGAGAAAGAGGCAAGCGAAATGCAGAAAGAAGCAACAGAAATGAAAAAAGGGGGAAGAGGGGTAGAGAAAGAAGCAAGAGGGGTGCAGAAAGAAGCAAGAGAGGTGCAGAAAGAAACAAAAGAAGTTCAAAAAGAAGTAACAGAGGTGCAGAAAGAGGCAACGGGTGCAGAAAAAGAAAAGAGGGGTGGAGAAAGAGGCAAGGGGCTGCAGAAAGAAGCAAGAGAGCTACAGAAAGAAACAAAAGTAGTGCAGAAAGAAGGAACAGAGGTGCAGAAAGAGGCAAGAGGGGTGCAGAAAGAAGCAAGAAAGGTGCAGAAATAAGCAAGAGAAGTGCAGAAAGAAGAAACAGAGGTGCAGAAAGACGGATGAGGGGCGGAGAAAGAGGCAAGCAAAGTGCAGAAAGAAGCAACAGAGAAGAAAAAATGGGTAAGAGGGATGGAAAAGAGGCAAGAGGGGAGCAGAAAGAAGAAAGAGAGGTGCAGAAAGAAACACAAGAAGTGCAGAAAGAAGCAACAGAGGTGCAGAAAGAGGCAAGAGGAGTGCAGAGAGAGGGAAGAGGGATGCAGAAAGAGGCACGAGGGGTGCAGAAAGAAGGGACAGAGGTTCAGAAACAAGCAAGTGTATGCAAAGAAAGAAGCAACAGAGGTGCAGAAAGAGGGATGAGGGGTGGAGAAAGAGGCAAGAGAAGTGCAGAAAGAAGCAACAGAGATGCAAAAAGGGGGAGGTGGGGTGGAGAAAGAGGCAAGAGGGATACAGAAAGAAACAAGAGAGGTGCAGAAAGAAACAAAAGAAGTGCAGAAAGAAGGAACAGATGTGCAGAAAGAGGCAACAGGGGTGCAGAAAGAGGGAAGAGGGGTGTGAAAGAGACATGAAGGGTGCAGAAAGAAGCAAGAGGGGTGCAGAAAGAAGCAAGAGAGTTGCAGAAAGAAACAAAAGAAGTGCAGAAAGAAGGAACAGAGGTGCAGAAAGGGGGAACAGGGGTGGAGAAAGTGGCACGAGGGGTACAGAAAGAAGAAAGGGAGGTGCAGAAAGAAACAAAAAAGAGCAGAAAGAAGGAACAGAGGTGCAGAAAGAGGCAAGAGGGGTGCATAAAGAGGGAAGAGGGGTGCAGAAAGAAGCACATGTAGTGCAGAAAGAAGCAATAGAGATGCAGAAAGAAGCAAGAGATGTGCAGAAAGAAACAAAAGAAGTGCAGAAAGAAGGAACCAAGGTCCAGAAAGACGCAACAGAGGTGAAGAAAGAGGGAAGAGGGGTGGAGAAAGAAGCAGGTGGGTGCAGAAAGAAGCAAGAGAGCTGCAGAAAGAAACAAAATAAGTGCAGAAAGAAGGAACAGAGGTGCAGAAAGAAGCAAGAGGGGTTCAGAAAGAGGCAAAAGGGGTGCAGAAAGAAGCTGGAGGTTCAGAAAGAAACAAAAGAAGTGCAGAAAGATGGAACAGAGGTGCAGAAAGAGGCAAGAGGGGTACAGAAAGAGGAAAGAGGGATGCAGAAAGAGGCACAAAGGTTGCAGAAAGAAGGGACAGAGGTTCAGAAACAAGCAAGAGTATGCAAAGAAAGAGGCAAGAGAAGTGCAGAAAGAAGCAACAGAGATGCAAAAAGGGGGAACAGTGGTGTAGAAAGTGGCAAGAGGGGTGCAGGAAGTGGCAAGAGGGGTGCAGAAAGAAGCAAGAGAGGTGCAGAAAGAAACAAAAGAAGAGCAGAAAGAAGGAACAGAGGTGCAGAAAGAGGCAAATTGGGTGCAGAAAGAGGGAAGAGGGGTGCAGAATAAGCACGAGTGGTGTAGAAAGAAGCAAAGAGGTGCAGAAAGAAGCAAGAGTAGTGCAGAAAGAAGCAACAGAGGTACAGAAAGAGGCAAGAGGGGTGCAAAAAGAGGGAAGAGGGATGCAGAAAGAGGCACGAGGGGTGCAGAAAGAAGCAAGAGATGTGCAGAAAGAAACAAAAGAAGTGCAGAAAGAAGGAACGGGTGCAGAAAGAGGCAACAGGGGTGAAGAAAGAGGGGTGGAGAAAGAGGCAATGGGGTACAAAAACAAGCATGAGAGCTGCAGAAAGAAACAAAAGAAGTACAGAAAGAAGGAACAGAGGTGCAGAAAGAGGCAAGAGTGGTGCAAAAAGAGGCAAAAGGGCTGCAAAAAGAAGCGAGAGGTGCAGAAAAATAAAAGAAGTGCAGAAAGAAGGAACAGAGGTGCAGAAAAGGGCAAGAGGGGTACTGAAAGAAACAAAAGAAGTGGAAAAAGAAGCAACAGAGGTGCAGAAAGAGGCAAGAGGGGTGCAGAAAGAGGCACGAGGGGTGCAGAAAGAAGCAAGAGAGTTGCAGAAAGAACTAAGTGAAATGCATAAAGAAGCAACAGAGATGCAGAAAGGGGGAAGTGGGGTGGAGAAAGAGGCAAGAGGGATAAAGAAAGAAACAAGAGAGGTGCAGAAAGAAACAAAAGAAGTGCAGAAAGAAGGAAAAGTGGTGCAGAAAGAAGGAACAGAGGTGCAGAAAGAGGCAAGAGGGGTGCAGAAAGAGGGAAGAGGTGTGCAGAAAGAGGCACAAGGGTTGCCGAAATAAAGGACAGATGTGCAGAAAGCAGCAAGAGAAGTGCAGAAAGAAGCAACAGAGGTGCAGAAAGAGGGATATGGGGTGGAGAAAGAGGCAAGAGAAGTGCAGAAAGAAGCAACAGAGCTGCAAAAAGGGGGAACAGGGGTGAAGAAAGTGGCAAGAGGGGTGTAGAAAGAAGCAAGAGGAGTGCAGAAAGAAGCAACAGAGGTGCAGAAAGAGGTAAGAGGGGTGCAAAAAGAGGGAAGAGGGGTGGAGAAAGAGGCACGAGGGGTGCAGGAAGAGGCACGAGGGGTGCAGAAAGAAGCCAGTGAGGTGCAGAAAGAAGCAAGAGAAGTGCATACAGATGCAACGGAGATGCAGAAAGGGGGAGTGGGGTGGAGAAAGAGGCATGAGGGATACAGAAAGAAGCAAGGGAGTTGCAGAAAGAAACAAAAGAAGTGCAGAAAGAAGGAACAGAGTGCAGTAAGAGATAAGAGGGGAACAGAAAGATGGAAAAGGCGTGCAGCAAGAGGCACAAGGGTTGCAGAAAGAAGGGACAGAGGTGCAGAAAGAAGCAAGAGAAATGCAGAAAGAAGCAACAGAGGTGCAGAAAGAGGGATGAGGGGTAGAGAAAGAGGCAAGAGAAGTGCAGAAAGAAGCAACAGATGCAAAAACGGGGAACAGGGGTGGAGAAAGTGGCAAAAGGGGTGCAGAAAGAAGCAAGAGTGGTGCAGAAAGAAACAAAAGTAGAGCAGAAAGAAGGAACCGAGGTGCAGAAAGAGGCAAGAGGGGTGTAGAAAGAGGGAAGAGGGGTGCAGAAAGAAGCACAAGTAGTGCAGAAAGAATCAAGAGAGGCGCAGAAAGAAGCAAGAGTAGTGCAGAAAAGCAACAGAGGTGCAGAAACGGGGAACGGGTGGAGAAAGTGGCAAGAGGGGTGCAGAAAGAAGCAAGAGTGGTGCAGAAAGAAACAAAAGTAGAGCAGAAAGAAGGAACCGAGGTGCAGAAAGAGGTAAGAGGGGTGCAGAAAGAGGGAAGAGGAGTGCAGAAAGAAGCACAAGTGGTGCAGAAAGAAGCAAGAGAGGCGCAGAAAGAAGCAAGAGTAGTGCAGAAAGAAGCAACAGAGGTGCAGAAAGAAACAAGAGGGGTGCAAAAAGAGGGAAGAGGGGTACAGAAAGAGGCACGGGGTGCTGAAAGAAGCAAGAGATTTGCAGCAAGAAACAAAAGAAGTGCCGAAAGAAGGAACAAAGGTACAGAAAGAGGCAACAGGATAAATAAAGATGCATGAAGAGGCAAGAGGGTTGCAGAAAGAGGGTAGAGGGGAGTAGAAAGAGGCACGATGGGTGCAGAAAGACGCAATAGAGGTACAGAAATAAGCAAGAGAAGTGCAGAAGGAAGCAACAGAGGTGCAGAAAGACGGATGAGGGGCGGAGAAAGAGGCAAGCTATGTGCAGAAAGAAGCAAGAGAGATGAAAAAGGGGAAGAGTTGTGGAGAAAGAGGCAGGAGGGGTACAGAAAGAAGCAAGAGATGTGCAGAAAGAAACAAAAGAAGTACAGAAAGAAGCAACAGAGGTGCAGAAAGAGGCACGAGGGGTGCAGAAAGAAGCCAGAGAGGTGCACAAAGAAGCAAGAGAAGTGCATAAAGAAGCAAAAGAGATGCAAAAAAGGGGGAAGTGGGGTGGAGGAAGAGACAAGAGGGATACTGAAAGAAGCAAGAGAGTTGCAGAAAGAAACAAAAGAAGTGCAGAAAGAAGGAACAGAGTGCCGAAAGAGATAAGAGGGGAGCAGAAAGAGGGAAAAGGGGTGCAGAAAGAGGCACAAGGGTTACAGAAAGAAGGGACAGAGGTGCAGAAAGAAGCAAGAGAAGTGCAGAAAGAAGCAACAGAGGTGCAGAAAAAGGGATGAGGGATGGAGAAAGAGGCAGGAGAAGTGCAGAAAGAAGCAACAGAGATGCAGAAAGAAACAAAAGTAGAGCAGAAAGAAGGAACCGAGGTGCAGAAAGAGGCAAGAGGGGTGCAGAAAGAGGGAAGAGGAGTGCAGAAAGAAGCACAAGTGGTGCAGAAAGAAGCAAGAGAGGCGCAGAAAGAAGCAAGAGTAGTGCAGAAAGAAGCAACAGAGGTGCAGAAAGAAACAAGAGGGGTGCAAAAAGAGGGAAGAGGGGTGAAGAAAGAGGCGCGGGGTGCAGAAAGAAGCAAGAGAGGTGGAGAAAGAAACAAAAGAAGAGCAGAAAGAAGGAACAGAGGTGCAGAAAGAGGCAAAAGAGGTGCAGAAAGAGGCATAAGCGGTGCATAAAGAAGAGAGTGGTACAGAAAGAAACAAAAGACGTGCAGAAAGAAGGAACAGAGGTGCAGAATGAGGCAAGAGGGATGCAGAAAGAAACAAAAGAAGTGCAGAAAGAAGCAACAGAGGTGCAGACACAGGCAAGAGGAGTGCAGGAAGAGGGGTGCTGAAAGACGCACGAGGTGTGCAGAAAGAGGCAAGAGAGGTGCAGAAAGAAGCAAGAGAAGTACAGAAAGAAGCAACAGATGCAGAAAGGGGGATGTGGGATGGAGAAAGAGGCAAGAGGGATACAGAAAGAAACAAGAGAGGTGCAGAAAGAAACAAGAAGTGCAAAAAGAAGGAACAGAGGTGCATAAAGAGGCAAGAGGGGTGCAGAAAAAGGGAAGAGGGGTGTGAAAGAGACACAAGGGGTGCGGAAAGAAGCAAGAGGGGTGCAGAAAGAAGCAAGAGAGTTGCAGAAAGAAACAAAAGAAGTGCAGAAAGAAGAAACAGAGGTGCAGAAAGAGGCAAGACGGGTGCAGAAAGAGGGAAGAGGGGTGCAGAAAGAGGCACAAGGGTTGCATAAAGAAGGGGCAGAGGTACAGAAAGAAGCAAGAGAAGTGCAGAAAGAAGCAACAGAGTTGCAGAAAGAGGGATGAGGGGTGGAGAAAGAGGCAAGAGAAGTGCAGAAAGAAGCCACAGAGATGCAAAAAGGTGGAACAGGGGTAGAGAAAGTGGCAAGAGGGGTGCAGAAAGAAGCAAGCGAGGTGCAGAAAGAAACAAAAGAAGTGCAGAAAGAAGGAACAGAGGTTCAGAAAGAGGCAAGAGGGGTGCAAAAAGAGGGAAGAGGGGTGCAGAAAGAGGCACAAGAGGTGCAGAAAGAAGAAAGATGTGCAGAAAGAAACAAAAGAAATGCAGAAAGAAGGAACAGAGGTACAGAAAGAGGCAACAGAGGTGAAGAAAGAGGGAAGAGGGGTGGAGAAAGAGGCAAGGGGGTACAGAAAGAAGCAAGAGAACTGCTGAAAGAAACAAAAGAAGTGCAGAAAGTAGGAACATAGATGCAGAAAGAGGCATGAGGGGTGCAGAAAGAGGCAAAAGGGTGCAGAAAGAAACAAGAGGTGCAGAAAGAAACAAAAGAAGTGCAGAAAGAAGGAACAGAGGTGCAGAAAGAGGCAAGAGGTATGAAGAAAGAAACAAAAGAAGTGCAGAAAGAAGCAACAGAGGTGCAGAAAGAGGCAAGAGGAGTGCAGAAAGAGGGATGAGGGGTGCAGAAAGAAGCAAGAAAGATGCAGAAAGAAGCCAGAGATGTACATAAAGAAGCAACAGAGATGCAGAAAAAGGGAAGTGGGGTGGAGAAATAGGGATACAGAAAGAAGCAAGAGAGGTGCAGAAAGAGGGAAGGGGGCTGTGAAAGAGGCACGAGGGGTTCCGAAAGAAGCAAGAGGCATGCAGAAAGAAGCAAGAGAGTTGCAGAAAGAAACAAAAGAAGTGCAGAAAGAAGGAATAGAGGTGCAGAAAGGGGGATGAGGGGTGGAGAAAGAGGCAAGAGAAGTGCAGAACGAAGCAACAGAGATGCAAAAAGGGGGGACGGCCGGAGAAAGTGGCATGAGGGGTGCAGAAAGATGCAAGGGGGGTGCAGAAAGAAAAGAAAAAGAGCAGAACGAAGGAACAGAGGTGCAGAAAGAGGCAAGAGTGATGCCGAAATTGAGAAGAGGGGTGCAGAAAGAAGCACAAGTGGTGCAGAAAGAAGCAAAGAGATGCAGAAAAAAGCAAGAGTAGTGCAGAAAGAAG
Organism: Calotriton arnoldi; assembly: GCA_963921515.1. Taxonomy (NCBI): domain Eukaryota; kingdom Metazoa; phylum Chordata; class Amphibia; order Caudata; family Salamandridae; genus Calotriton; species Calotriton arnoldi. The sequence continues at coordinate 131,358 of CAWUFW010009532.1, forward strand.
CAACAGAGGTGCAGAAAGAGGCAAGAGGGGTGCAAAAAGAGGGAAGAGGGGTGCAGAAAGAGGCACGAGAGGTGCAGAAAGAAGCAAGAGATGTGCAGAAAGAGGGAAGAGGGGAGGAGAAAGAGGCAGGGGAGTGCAGAAAGAAGCAAGAGAGCTGCAGAAAGAAACAAAATAAGTGCAGAAAGAAGGAACAGAGGTGTAGAAAGATTCAAGAGGGGTGCAGAAAGAAACAAAAGAAGTGCAGAAAGGAACAGATGTGCAGAAAGAGGCAAGAGGTATGAAGAAAGAAACAAAAGAAGTGCAGAAAGAAGCAACAGAGGTGCAGAAAGAGGCAAGAGGAGTGCAGAAAGATGGATGAGGGGTGCAGAAAGAGGCATGAGAGGTGCAGAAAGAAGCAAGAAAGATGCAGAAAGAAGCCAGAGATGTATATAAAGAAGCAGCAGAGATGCAGAAAAAGGGAAGTGGGGTGGAGAAAGAGGAAAGAGGGATACAGAAAGAAGCAAGAGAGGTGCAGAAAGAGGGAAGGGGGCTGTGAAAGAGGCACGAGGGGTTCAGAAAGAAGCAAGAGGCATGCAGAAAGAAGCCAGACAGTTGCAGAAAGAAACAAAAGAAGTGCAGAAAGAAGGAACAGAGGTGCAGAAAGGGGGAACAGGGGTGGAGAAAGTGGCAAGAGGGGTGCAGAAAGAAGCATGGGAGGGGCAGAAAGAAACAAAAGACGAGCTGAAAGAAGGAACAGAGGTGCAGAACGAGGCAAGAGGGGTGCAGAAAGAGGGAAGAGGGGTGCAGAAAGAAGCACGAGTGGTGCAGAAAGACGCAGAGAGATGCAGAAAGAAGCAAGAGTAGTGTAGAAAGAAGCAACAGAGGTGCAGAAAGAGGCAAGAGGGGTGCAAAAAGAGGGAAGAGGGGTGCAGAAAGAGGCACGAGAGGTGCAGAAAGAAGCAAGAGATGTGCAGAAAGAAACAAAAGAAATGCAGAAAGAAGGAACAGAGGTGCAGAAAGAGGCAACGGAGGTGAAGAAAGAGGGAAGAGGGTGGAGAAAGAGGCAAGGGGGTGCAGAAAGAAGCAAGAGAACTGCAGAAAGAAACAAAAGAAGTGCAGAAAGTAGGAACATAGGTGCAGAAAGAGGCAAGAGGGGTGCAGAAAGAGGCCAAAGGCTGCAGAAAGAAACAAGAGGTGCAGAAAGAAACAAAAGAAGTGCAGAAAGAAGGAACGGAGGTGCAGAAAGAGGCAAGAGGTATGAAGAAAGAAACAAAAGAAGTACAGAAAGAAGCCACAGAGGTGCAGAAAGAGTCAAGAGGAGTGCAGAAAGAGGGATGAGGGGTGCAGAAAGGCATGAGGGGTGAAGAAAGAAGCAAGAAAGATGCAGAAAGAAGCCAGAGATGTACATAAAGAAGCAACAGAGATGCAGAAAAAGGGAAGTGGGGTGGAGAAAGAGGAAAGAGGGATACAGAAAGAAGCAAGAGGCATGCTGAAAGAAGCCAGACAGTTGCAGAAAGAAACAAAAGAAGTGCAGAAAGAAGGAACAGAGGTGCAGAAAGGGGGATGAGGGGTGGAGAAAGAGGCAAGAGAAGTGCAGAAAGAAGCAACAGAGATGCAAAAAGGGGGAACAGGGGTGGAGAAAGTGGCACGAGGGGTTCAGAAAGAAGCAAGAGAGGTGCAAAAAGAAAACAAAGTAGTGCAGAAAGAAGCAACAGAGTTGCAGAAAGAGGGATGAGGGGTGGAGAAAGAGGCAAGAAAAGTGCAGAAAGAAGCAACAGAGATGCAAAAAGGGGGACCAGGGGTGGAGAAAGTGGCAAGAGGGGTGCAGAAAGAAGCAAGCGAGGTGCAGAAAGAAACAAAAGAAGTGCAGAAAGAAGGAACAGCGGTGCAGAAAGAGGCAATAGGGGTGCAAAAAGAGGGAAGAGGGGTGCAGAAAATGGCACAAGAGGTGCAGAAAGAAGAAAGAGGCACAAGAGGTGCAGAAAGAAACAAAAGAAATGCAGAAAGAAGGAACAGAGGTACAGAAAGAGGCAACAGAGGTGAAGAAAGAGGCAAGGGGGTACAGAAAGAAGCAAGAGAACTGCTGAAAGAAACAAAAGAAGTGCAGAAAGTAGGAACATAGATGCAGAAAGAGGCATGAGGGGTGCAGAAAGAGGCAAAAGGGTGCAGAAAGAAACAAGAGGTGCAGAAAGAAACAAAAGAAGTGCAGAAAGAAGGAACAAAGGTGCAGAAAGAGGCAAGAGGTATGAAGAAAGAAACAAAAGAAGTGCAGAAAGAAGCAACAGAGGTGCAGAAATTGGCAAGAGGAGTGCAGAAAGAGGGATGAGGGGTGCAGAAAGAAGCAAGAAAGATGCAGAAAGAAGCCAGAGATGTACATAAAGAAGCAACAGAGATGCAGAAAAAGGGAAGTGGGGTGGAGAAATAAGGATACAGAAAGAAGCAAGAGAGGTGCAGAAAGAGGGAAGGGGCTGTGAAAGAGGCACGAGGGGTTCCGAAAGAAGCAAGAGGCATGCAGAAAGAAGCAAGAGAGTTGCAGAAAGAAACAAAAGAAGTGCAGAAAGAAGGAATAGAGGTGCAGAAAGGGGGATGAGGGGTGGAGAAAGAGGCAAGAGAAGTGCAGAAAGAAGCAACAGAGATGCAAAAAGGGGGGACAGGGGTGGAGAAAGTGGCATGAGGGGTGCAGAAAGATGCAAGGGAGGTGCAGAAAGAAAAGAAAAAGAGCAGAAAGAAGGAACAGAGGTGCAGAAAGAGACAAGAGTGATGCAGAAAGTGAGAAGAGGGGTGCAGAAAGAAGCACAAGTGGTGCAGAAAGAAACAAAGAGATGCAGATAAAAGCAAGAGTAGTGCAGAAAGAAGCAACAGAGGTGCTGAAAGAGGCAAGAGGGGTGCAAAAAGAGGGAAGAGGGGAGGAGAAAGAGGCAGGGGAGTGCAGAAAGAAGCAAGAGAGCTGCAGAAAGATACAAAATAAGTGCAGAAAGAAGGAACAGAGGTGCAGAAAGATTCAAGAGGGGTGCAGAAAGAGGCAAAAGGGGTGCAGAAAGAAGCTGAAGGGTGCAGAAAGAAACAAAAGAAGTGCAGAAAGAAGGAACAGATGTGCAGAAAGAGGCAAGAGGTATGAAGAAAGAAACAAAAGAAGTGCAGAAAGAAGCAACAGAGGTGCAGAAAGAGGCAAGAGGAGTGCAGAAAGAGGGATGAGGGGTGCAGAAAGAGGCATGAGAGGTGCAGAAAGAAGCAAGAAAGATGCAGAAAGAAGCCAGAGATGTATATAAAGAAGCAACAGAGATGCAGAAAAAGGGAAGTGGGGTGGAGAAAGAGGAAAGAGGGATACAGAAAGAAGCAAGAGAGGTGCAGAAAGAGGGAAGGGGGCTGTGAAAGAGGCACGAGGGGTGCAGAAAGAAGCAAGAGGCATGCAGAAAGAAGCCAGACAGTTGCAGAAAGAAACAAAAGAAGTGCAGAAAGAAGGAACAGAGGTGTAGAAAGGGGGAACAGGGGTGGAGAAAGTGGCAAGAGGGGTGCAGAAAGAAGCATGGGAGGGGCAGAAATAAATAAAAGACGAGCTGAAAGAAGGAACAGAGGTGCAGAACGAGGCAAGAGGGGTGCAGAAAGAGGGAAGAGGGGTGCAGAAAGAAGCACGAGTGGTGCAGAAAGACACAGAGAGATGCAGAAAGAAGCAAGAGTAGTGTAGAAAGAAGCAACAGAGGTGCAGAAAGAGGCGAGAGGGGTGCAGAAAGAAGCAAGAGATGTGCAGAAAGAAACAAAAGATATGCAGAAAGAAGGAACAGAGGTGCAGAAAGAGGCAACAGAGGTGAAGAAAGAGGGAAGAGGGTGGAGAAAGAGGCAAGGGGGTGCAGAAAGAAGCAAGAGAACTGCGGAAAGAAACAAAAGAAGTGCAGAAAGTAGGAACATAGGTGCAGAAAGAGGCAAGAGGGGTGCAGAAAGAGGCCAAAGGCAGCAGAAAGAAACGAGAGGTGCAGAAAGAAACAAAAGAAGTGCAGAAAGAAGGAACGGAGGTGCAGAAAGAGGCAAGAGGTATGAAGAAAGAAACAAAAGAAGTACAGAAAGAAGCCACAGAGGTGCAGAAAGAGTCAAGAGGAGTGCAGAAAGAGGGATGAGGGATGCAGAAAGAGGCATGAGGGGTGCAGAAAGAAGCAAGAAAGATGCAGAAAGAAGCCAGAGATGTACATAAAGAAGCAACAGAGATGCAGAAAAAGGGAAGTGGGGTGGAGAAAGAGGGATACAGAAAGAAGCAAGAGGCATGCTGAAAGAAGCCAGACAGTTGCAGAAAGAAACAAAAGAAGTGCAGAAAGAAGGAACAGAGGTGCAGAAAGGGGGATGAGGGGTGGAGAAAGAGGCAAGAGAAGTACAGAATGAAGCAACAGAGATGCAAAAAGGGGGAACAGGGGTGGAGAAAGTGGCACGAGGGGTTCAGAAAGAAGCAAGAGAGGTGCAAAAAGAAAACAAAGTAGTGCAGAAAGAAGGAACAGAGGTGCAGAAAAAGGCAAGAGAGGTGCAGAAAGAGGGAAGAGGGGTGCAGAAAGAAGCACAAGCGTTGTAGAAAGAAGCAAGAGGAGTGCAGAAAGAAGCAAGAGAGGTGCAGAAAGAGGCAAGAGAGGTGCAGAAAGAAGGAACAGAGGTACAGAAAGGGGCAACGGGTGCAGAAGGAGGGAAGAGGGGAGCAGAAAGAAGCGAGAGGTACAGAAACAGGCAAGAGGGGTGCACAAAGAGGCAAGAGGGGTGTGAAAGAGGCACAAGGAGTGCAGAAAGAAGCAAGAGGAGTGCAGAAAGAAGCAACAGCGGTGCAGAAAGTGGCAAGAGGGGTGCACAAAGAGGGAAGAGGGGTACAGAAAGAGGCACACGGGGTGCAGAAAGAAGCAAGAGACTTGCAGAAAGAAACAAAAGAAGTGCAGAAAGAAGGAACAGAGGTGCAGAAAGGGGCAACAGGGGTGCAGAAAGAAGGAAGAGGGGTGTAGAAAGAGGAAAGGGGGTGCAGTAAGAAGCATGAGAGCTGCAGAAAGAATCAAAAGAAGTGCAGAAAGAAGGAACGGAGGTGCAGAAAGAGGCAAGAGGTATGAAGAAAGAAACAAAAGAAGTACAGAAAGAAGCCACAGAGGTGCAGAAAGAGTCAAGAGGAGTGCAGAAAGAGGGATGAGGGGTGCAGAAAGAGGCATGAGGGGTGCAGAAAGAAGCAAGAAAGATGCAGAAAGAAGCCAGAGATGTACATAAAGAAGCAACAGAGATGCAGTAAAAGGGAAGTGGGGTGGAGAAAGAGGAAAGAGGGATACAGAAAGAAGCAAGAGGCATGCTGAAAGAAGCCAGACAGTTGCAGAAAGAAACAAAAGAAGTGCAGAAAGAAGGAACAGAGGTGCAGAAAGGGGGATGAGGGGTGGAGAAAGGCAAGAGAAGTGCAGAAAGAAGCAACAGAGATGCAAAAAGGGGGAACAGGGGTGGAGAAAGTGGCACGAGGGGTTCAGAAAGAAGCAAGAGAGGTGCAAAAAGAAAACAAAGTAGTGCAGAAAGAAGCAACAGAGATGCAAAAAGGGGGAACTGGGGTGGAGAAAGTGGCACGAGGGGTTCAGAAAGAAGCAAGAGAGGTGCAAAAAGAAAACAAAGTAGTGCAGAAAGAAGCAACAGAGTTGCAGAAAGAGGGATGAGGGGTGGAGAAAGAGGCAAGAGAAGTGCAGAAAGAAGCAACAGAGATGCAAAAAGGTGGAACAGGGGTGGAGAAAGTGGCAAGAGGGGTGCAGAAAGAAGCAAGCGAGGTGCAGAAAGAAACAAAAGAAGTGCAGAAAGAAGGAACAGAGGTGCAGAAAGAGGCAAGAGCAGTGCAAAAAGAGGGAAGAGGGGTGCAGAAAGAGGCACAAGAGGTGCAGAAAGAAGAAAGAGGCACAAGAGGTGCAGAAAGAAACAAAAGAAATGCAGAAAGAAGGAACAGAGGTACAGAAAGAGGCAACAGAGGTGAAGAAAGAGGGAAGAGGGGTGGAGAAAGAGGCAAGGGGGTACAGAAAGAAGCAAGAGAACTGCTGAAAGAAACAAAAGAAGTGCAGAAAGTAGGAACATAGATGCAGAAAGAGGCATGAGGGGTGCAGAAAGAGGCAAAAGGGTGCAGAAAGAAACAAGAGGTGCAGAAAGAAACAAAAGAAGTGCAGAAAGAAGGAACAGAGGTGCAGAAAGAGGCAAGAGGTATGAAGAAAGAAACAAAAGAAGTGCAGAAAGAAGCAACAGAGGTGCAGAAAGAGCCAAGAGGAGTGCAGAAAGAGGGATGAGGGGTGCAGAAAGAAGCAAGAAAGATGCAGAAAGAAGCCAGAGATGTACATAAAGAAGCAACAGAGATGCAGAAAAAGGGAAGTGGGGTGGAGAAATAGGGATACAGAAAGAAGCAAGAGAGGTGCAGAAAGAGGGAAGGGGGCTGTGAAAGAGGCACGAGGGGTTCGAAAGAAGCAAGAGGCATGCAGAAAGAAGCAAGAGAGTTGCAGAAAGAAACAAAAGAAGTGCAGAAAGAAGGAATAGAGGTGCAGAAAGGGGGATGAGGGGTGGAGAAAGAGGCAAGAGAAGTGCAGAACGAAGCAACAGAGATGCAAAAAGGGGGGACAAGGGTGGAGAAAGTGGCATGAGGGGTGCAGAAAGATGCAAGGGAGGTGCAGAAAGAAAAGAAAAAGAGCAGAACGAAGGAACAGAGGTGCAGAAAGAGGCAAGAGTGATGCAGAAATTGAGAAGAGGGGTGCAGAAAGAAGCACAAGTGGTGCAGAAAGAAGCAAAGAGATGCAGAAAAAAGCAAGAGTAGTGCAGAAAGAAGCAACAGAGGTGCAGAAAGAGGCAAGAGGGGTGCAAAAAGAGGGAAGAGGGGTGCAGAAAGAGGCACGAGAGGTACAGAAAGAAGCAAGAGATGTGCAGAAAGAGGGAAGAGGGGAGGAGAAAGAGGCAGGGGAGTGCAGAAAGAAGCAAGAGAGCTGCAGAAAGAAACAAAATAAGTGCAGAAAGAAGGAACAGAGGTGCAGAAAGATTCAAGAGGGGTGCAGAAAGAGGCAAAAGGGGTGCACAAAGAAGCTGAAGGGTGCAGAAAGAAACAAAAGAAGTGCAGAAAGAAGGAACAGATGTGCAGAAAGAGGCAAGAGGTATGAAGAAAGAAACAAAAGAAGTGCAGAAAGAAGCAACAGAGGTGCAGAAAGAGGCAAGAGGAGTGCAGAAAGATGGATGAGGGGTGCAGAAAGAGGCATGAGAGGTGCAGAAAGAAGCAAGAAAGATGCATAAAGAAGCCAGAGATGTATATAAAGAAGCAACAGAGATGCAGAAAAAGGGAAGTGGGGTGGAGAAAGAGGGATACAGAAAGAAGCAAGAGAGGTGCAGAAAGAGGGAAGGGGGAAGTGGGAAGTGAAAGAGGCACGAGGGGTTCAGAAAGAAGCAAGAGGCATGCAGAAAGAAGCCAGACAGTTGCAGAAAGAAACAAAAGAAGTGCAGAAAGAAGGAACAGAGGTGCAGAAAGGGGGAACAGGGGTGGAGAAAGTGGCAAGAGGGGTGCAGAAAGAAGCATGGGAGGGGCAGAAAGAAACAAAAGACGAGCTGAAAGAAGGAACAGAGGTGCAGAACGAGGCAAGAGGTGCAGAAAGAGGGAAGAGGGGTGCAGAAAGAAGCACGAGTGGTGCAGAAAGACGCAGAGAGATGCAGAAAGAAGCAAGAGTAGTGTAGAAAGAAGCAACAGAGGTGCAGAAAGAGGCAAGAGGGGTGCAAAAAGAGGGAAGAGGGGTGCAGAAAGAGGCACGAGAGGTGCAGAAAGAAGCAAGAGATGTGCAGAAAGAAACAAAAGAAATGCAGAAAGAAGGAACAGAGGTGCAGAAAGAGGCAACAGAGGTGAAGAAAGAGGGAAGAGGGTGGAGAAAGAGGCAAGGGGGTGCAGAAAGAAGCAAGAGAACTGCAGAAAGAAACAAAAGAAGTGCAGAAAGTAGGAACATAGGTGCAGAAAGAGGCAAGAGGGGTGCAGAAAGAGGCCAAAGGCTGCAGAAAGAAACAAGCGGTGCAGAAAGAAACAAAAGAAGTGCAGAAAGAAGGAACGGAGGTGCAGAAAGAGGCAAGAGGTATGAAGAAAGAAACAAAAGAAGTACAGAAAGAAGCCACAGAGGTGCAGAAAGAGTCAAGAGGAGTGCAGAAAGAGGGATGAGGGGTGCAGAAAGAGGCATGAGGGGTGCAGAAAGAAGCAAGAAAGATGCAGAAAGAACTCAGAGATGTACATAAAGAAGCAACAGAGATGCAGAAAAAGGGAAGTGGGGTGGAGAAAGAGGAAAGAGGGATACAGAAAGAAGCAAGAGGCATGCTGAAAGAAGCCAGACAGTTGCAGAAAGAAACAAAAGAAGTGCAGAAATAAGGAACAGAGGTGCAGAAAGGGGGATGAGGGGTGGAGAAAGAGGCAAGAGAAGTGCAGAAAGAAGCAGCAGAGATGCAAAAAGGGGGAACAGGGGTGGAGAAAGTGGCACGAGGGGTTCAGAAAGAAGCAAGAGAGGTGCAAAAAGAAAACAAAGTAGTGCAGAAAGAAGCAACAGAGTTGCAGAAAGAGGGATGAGGGGTGGAGAAAGAGGCAAGAAAAGTGCAGAAAGAAGCAACAGAGATGCAAAAAGGGGGAACAGGGGTGGAGAAAGTGGCAAGAGGGGTGCAGAAAGAAGCAAACGAGGTGCAGAAAGAAACAAAAGAAGTGCAGAAAGAAGGAACAGCGGTGCAGAAAGAGGCAATAGGGGTGCAAAAAGAGGGAAGAGGGGTGCAGAAAGAGGCACAAGAGGTGCAGAAAGAAGAAAGAGGCACAAGAGGTGCAGAAAGAAACAAAAGAAATGCAGAAAGAAGGAACAGAGGTACAGAAAGAGGCAACAGAGGTGAAGGAAGAGGGGTGGAGAAAGAGGCAAGGGGGTACAGAAAGAAGCAAGAGAACTGCTGAAAGAAACAAAAGAAGTGCAGAAAGTAGGAACATAGATGCAGAAAGAGGCATGAGGGGTGCAGAAAGAGGCAAAAGGGTGCAGAAAGAAACAAGAGGTGCAGAAAGAAACAAAAGAAGTGCAGAAAGAAGGAACAGAGGTGCAGAAAGAGGCAAGCGGTATGAAGAAAGAAACAAAAGAAGTGCAGAAAGAAGCAACAGAGGTGCAGAATTTGGCAAGAGGAGTGCAGAAAGAGGGATGAGGGGTGCAGAAAGAAGCAAGAAAGATGCAGAAAGAAGCCAGAGATGTACATAAAGAAGCAACAGAGATGCAGAAAAAGGGAAGTGGGGTGGAGAAATAAGGATACAGAAAGAAGCAAGAGAGGTGCAGAAAGAGGGAAGGGGGCTGTGAAAGAGGCACGAGGGGTTCCGAAAGAAGCAAGAGAGTTGCAGAAAGAAACAAAAGAAGTGCAGAAAGAAGGAATAGAGGTGCAGAAAGGGGGATGAGGGGTGGAGAAAGAGGCAAGAGAAGTGCAGAAAGAAGCAACAGAGATGCAAAAAGGGGGGACAGGGGTGGAGAAAGTGGCATGAGGGGTGCAGAATGATGCAAGGGAGGTGCAGAAAGAAAAGAAAAAGAGCAGAAAGAAGGAACAGAGGTGCAGAAAGAGACAAGAGTGATGCAGAAAGTGAGAAGAGGGGTGCATAAAGAAGCACAAGTGGTGCAGAAAGAAACAAGAGTAGTGCAGAAAGAAGCAACAGAGGTGCTGAAAGAGGCAAGAGGGGTGCAAAAAGAGGGAAGAGGGGAGGAGAAAGAGGCAGGGGAGTGCAGAAAGAAGCAAGAGAGCTGCAGAAAGAAACAAAATAAGTGCAGAAAGAAGGAACAGAGGTGCAGAAAGATTCAAGAGGGTGCAGAAAGAGGCAAAAGGGTGCAGAAAGAAGCTGAAGGGTGCAGAAAGAAACAAAAGAAGTGCAGAAAGAAGGAACAGATGTGCAGAAAGAGGCAAGAGGTATGAAGAAAGAAACAAAAGAAGTGCAGAAAGAAGCAACAGAGGTGCAGAAAGAGGCAAGAGGAGTGCAGAAAGAGGGATGAGGGGTGCAGAAAGAGGCATGAGAGGTGCAGAAAGAAGCAAGAAAGATGCAGAAAGAAGCCAGAGATGTATATAAAGAAGCAACAGAGATGCAGAAAAAGGGAAGTGGGGTGGAGAAAGAGGAAAGAGGGATACAGAAAGAAGCAAGAGAGGTGCAGAAAGAGGGAAGGGGGCTGTGAAAGAGGCACGAGGGTGCAGAAAGAAGCAAGAGGCATGCAGAAAGAAGCCAGACAGTTGCAGAAAGAAACAAAAGAAGTGCAGAAAGAAGGAACAGAGGTGTAGAAAGGGGGAACAGGGGTGGAGAAAGTGGCAAGAGGGGTGCAGAAAGAAGCATGGGAGGGGCAGAAAGAAATAAAAGACGAGCTGAAAGAAGGAACAGAGGTGCAGAAAGAGGCAAGAGGGGTGCAGAAAGAGGGAAGAGGGGTGCAGAAAGAAGCACGAGTGGTGCAGAAAGACGCAGAGAGATGCAGAAAGAAGCAAGAGTAGTGTAGAAAGAAGCAACAGAGGTGCAGAAAGAGGCGAGAGGGGTGCAAAAAGAGGGAAGAGGGGTGCAGAAAGAGGCACGAGAGGTGCAGAAAGAAGCAAGAGATGTGCAGAAAGAAACAAAAGATATGCAGAAAGAAGGAACAGAGGTGCAGAAAGAGGCAACAGAGGTGAAGAAAGAGGGAAGAGGGTGGAGAAAGAGGCAAGGGGGTGCAGAAAGAAGCAAGAGAACTGCGGAAAGAAACAAAAGAAGTGCAGAAAGTAGGAACATAGGTGCAGAAAGAGGCAAGAGGGGTGCATAAAGAGGCCAAAGGCTGCAGAAAGAAACGAGGTGCAGAAAGAAACAAAAGAAGTGCAGAAAGAAGGAACGGAGGTGCAGAAAGAGGCAAGAGGTATGAAGAAAGAAACAAAAGAAGTACAGAAAGAAGCCACAGAGGTGCAGAAAGAGTCAAGAGGAGTGCAGAAAGAGGGATGAGGGATGCAGAAAGAGGCAAAAGAAGTGCAGAAAGAAGCAACAGAGATGCAAAAAGGGGGAACAGGGGTGGAGAAAGTGGCAAGAGGGGTGCAGAAAGAAGCAAGCGAGGTGCAGAAAGAAGGAACAGAGGTGCAGAAAGAGGCAAGAGCAGTGCAAAAAGAGGGAAGAGGGGTTCAGAAAGAGGCACAAGAGGTGCAGAAAGAAGAAAGAGGCACAAGAGGTGCAGAAAGAAACAAAAGAAATGCAGAAAGAAGGAACAGAGGTACAGAAAGAGGCAACAGAGGTGAAGAAAGAGGGAAGAGGGGTGGAGAAAGGCAAGGGGGTACAGAAAGAAGCAAGAGAACTGATGAAAGAAACAAAAGAAGTGCAGAAAGTAGGAACATAGATGCAGAAAGAGGCATGAGGGGTGCAGAAAGAGGCAAAAGGGTGCAGAAAGAAACAAGAGGTGCAGAAAGAAACAAAAGAGGTGCAGAAAGAAGAAACAGAGGTGCAGAAAGAGGCAAGAGGTATGAAGAAAGAAACAAAAGAAGTGCAGAAAGAAGCAACAGAGGTGCAGAAATAGGCAAGAGGAGTGCAGAAAGAGGGATGAGGGGTGCAGAAAGAAGCAAGAAAGATGCAGAAAGAAGCCAGAGATGTACATAAAGAAGCAACAGAGATGCAGAAAAAGGGAAGTGGGGTGGAGAAATAGGGATACAGAAAGAAGCAAGAGAGGTGCAGAAAGAGGGAAGGGGGCTGTGAAAGAGGCACGAGGGGTTCCGAAAGAAGCAAGAGGCATGCAGAAAGAAGCAAGAGAGTTGCAGAAAGAAACAAAAGAAGTGCAGAAAGAAGGAATAGAGGTGCAGAAAGGGGGATGAGGGGTGGAGAAAGAGGCAAGAGAAGTGCAGAAAGAAGCAACAGAGATGCAAAAAGGGGGGACAGGGGTGGAGAAAGTGGCATGAGGGGTGCAGAAAGATGCAAGGGAGGTGCAGAAAGAAAAGAAAAAGAGCAGAAAGAAGGAACAGAGGTGCAGAAAGAGGCAAGAGTGATGCAGAAAGTGAGAAGAGGGGTGCAGAAAGAAGCACAAGTGGTGCAAAAAGAAGCAAAGAAATGCAGAAAAAAGCAAGAGTAGTGCAGAAAGAAGCAACAGAGGTGCAGAAAGAGGCAAGAAGGGTGCAAAAAGAGGGAAGAGGGGTGCAGAAAGAGGCAAGAGAGGTGCAGAAAGAAGCAAGAGTTGTGCAGAAAGAGGGGAGGAGAAAGAGGCAGGGGAGTGCAGAAAGAAGCAAGAGAGCTGCAGAAAGAAACAAAATAAGTGCAGAAAGAAGGAACAGAGGTGCAGAAAGATTCAAGAGGGGTGCAGAAAGAGGCAAAAGGGGTGCAGAAAGAGGGATGAGGGGTGCAGAAAGAGGCATGAGGGGTGCAGAAAGAAGCAAGAAAGATGCCTACAGAGGTAGGACATGTGCAGAAAGAGGAAGAAAGGCGCAGAAAGAAGCAAGAGAAATGCAGAAAGAGGCAACAGAAGTCCAGAAAGATGAAGAAAAGTGCAGAAAGAAGCAAGAGATATGCAGAAAGAACCAACAGAGGTGCAGAAAGAGACCTTGTTGCAAAGTCATCCTGTGCCACCTACTTTTTGCTGACTGGTACTGGTGGTAACTGACTCTGACTAACCAGGCCCGGAGCCATTGCTATTCTGAAAGACACTTACATACCTACATACACTAGGGTACACTATGGGTTGGGGTACCCCTGTGATTGGCATGACCTCCCTTGTAAGGCCCTAGTACATAATAGGGCAGGGCGATTAAAACTACCTCTAAGCCCCTAGTATATAATAGGGCGTGGCAGTTTAGAGGCCAGCAGCCCTTTTGTGCACTGCTGAGCCTGAGGTCAGTTTAAAAGTAGCCCTGTGTGTGCAGAAAGAGGCAAGAGAGGTGCAGAAAGAGGCAAGAGAGGTGCAGAAAGAGGGAAGAAGGGTGCAGAAAGAGACAAGAGAGGTGCAGAAGGAAGTAAGATAGGTGCAGAAAGAAGCAAGAAAAGTATAGAAAGAAGCAACAGAGGTGCAGAAAGAGGGAAGAGGGGTGCAGAAAGAGGCAAGAGAGGAGCAGAAAGAGGCAAGAGAGGTACACACAGAGGCACGAGGGGTGCAGAAATTTGCAAGAGAGGTACAGAAAGAAACAAGAGCAGTACAGAAAGAAGCAACAGAGGTGCAGAAAGAGGCAAGAGGGGTGCAGACAGAGGCAAGAGAGGTGCAGAAAGAGACTAGAGGGGTACAGAAAGAGGCAAGAGAAGTGCAGAAAGAAGCAACAGACGTGCAGAAAGAGACAAGAGAACTGTAGAAAGAGGCAAGAAAGTTGCAGAAAGAGGGAAGAGAGGTGTAGAAAGAGGGAAGAATTGTGCAGAAAGGCGAGAGGGGTACAGAAAGAAGCAAGGGAAGTGCAGAAAGAAGCAACAGAGGTGCAGAAAGGGGCAAGAGGGGTGCAGAAAGAGGAAGAGAAGTGCAAAAAAGAAGCAACAGAGGTGCAGAAGGAGACAAGAGAAGTGCAGAAAGAAGCAACAGAGGTGCAGAAAGAGGCAAGAGGGTTGCAGAAAGAGGAAGAGAAGTACAAAAAAGAAGCAACAGAGGTGCAGAAAGAGGCAAGAGAAGTGCAGAAGGAGGCAAGAGAGTTGCAGCACCAGGCAAAAGAGATGCAGAAAGAAGCAAGAGCAGTGCATAAAGAACCAACAGAGGCGCAGAAGGAGACAAGAGGGGTGCAGAAATTTACAAGAGAGGTGCAGAAAGAAGCAAGAGCAGTGCAGTAAGAAACAAGAGAGGTACAGAAGGAGGCAAGAGGGGTGCAGAAAGAGGGAAGAACAGTGCAGAAAGAACCAAGAGACGTGCAGGAAAAGGGAAGAAGGTTGCAGAAAGAGGCACAAGGGGTACAGAAAGAAGGAAGAGAAGTGCAGAAGGAAGCAACAGAGGTGCTGAAAGAGGCACGAAGGGTGCAGAAAGAGGCAATAGAAGTGCAGAAAGAAGCAACAGAGGTACAGAAAGAGGCAAGAGTGGTGCAGAAAGAGAGAAGAGAGGTGTAGAAAGAGGCAAGAGAGTTGCACAATGAGGGAAGAGGGGTGCAGAAAGAGGCAAGAAGGGTGCAGAAAGAAGCACGTGAGGTGCAGAAAGATGCAAGAGAGGTGAAGAAAGAGGCAAGAGAGGTGCAGAAAAAGGGAAGACGAGTGCAGAGACAACAGGGGTGCAGAAAGAAGCAAGACAGGTGCAGAAAGAAGCATGGGAAGTGCAGAATGAAGCAACAGGGGTGCAGAAAGAGGCAAGAGAAGTGCAGAAAGAAGCAACAGAGGTGCAGAATGAGGCAAGAGAACTGCAAAAAGAGGCAAGAGAGTTGCAGAAACAGACAAAAGAGGTACAGAAAAAGGGAACAGGGGTGCAGACAGAGGAAAGAGAGGTGCAGAAACAGGTAAGAGGGGTGCAGAAAGAAGCAAGAGGGGTGCAGAAAGAAGCAAGAGATGTACAGAAAGAAGCAAAAGCAGTTCAAAACAACCAACACAGGTTCAAAAAGAGGCATGTGAGGTGCAGAAGGAGACAAGAGAACTGCAGAAAGAGGCAAGAGAGTTGCAGAAACAGGCAAAAGGGGTGCAGAAAGAAGGAACAGGTGGGCAGACTAAGGCAAGAGAGGTGCAGAAAGAGGGAAGAGGGGTGCAGAAAAAGGCAAGAGGATGCAGAAATTTGGAACAGAGGTGCAGAAAGAAGCAAGAGCAGTGCATAAAGAACCAACAGAGGTGCAGAAAGAGGCAAGTGAGGTGCAGAAAGAGACAAGAGAGGTGCAGAAAGAAGCAACAGAGGTGCAGAAATACGCAAGAGAGGTGCAGAAACAAGCACGAGAAGTGCAGAAAGAGTCGAGAGAATTGCTGAAAGAAGCAACAGAGGTGTAGAAAGAAGCAAGAGAAGTGCAGAAAGAGGCAAGTGAGGTGCAGAAAGAGGCAAGAGAGGTACAGAAAATGACAAGAGAACTGCAGAAAGAGTCAAGAAGGATGCAAAAAAGGGAAGAAGGGTGCAGAAAGAAACACAAGAAGTGCAGAAAGAAGGAACAGAGGTGCAAAAAGAGGGAAGAGGGGTGCAGAAATAGGCACAAGGGGTGCAGAAAAAAGTAACAGAGGTGCAGAAAGAGGCAACAGGGGTGCAGAAAGAGACAACAGGGGTGCAGAAAGAGGGAAGAGGGGTGGAGAAAGAGGCAAGGGGTGTAGAAAGAAGCAAGAGAGCTGTATAAAGAAACAAAAGAAGTGCAGAAAGAAGGAACAGAGGTGCAGAGAGAGGCAAGAAGGGTGCAGAAAGAGGGAAAAGGGATGCAGAAATAGGCACGAGGGATGTAGAAAGAAGCAAGAGAAGTGCAGAAAGAAGCAACAGAGATGCTAAAAAGGGGAACTGGGGTGGAGAAAGTAGCGAGAGGGGTGCAGAAAGAAGCAAGAGAGGTGCAAAAGAAACAAAAGAAGAGCAGAAAGAAGGAACAGGGGTGCAGAAAGAAGCAAGAGAGGTGCTGAAAAACAGAAGAGGGGTACAGAAAGAAGCACTAGTGGTGCAGAAAGAAGCAGGAGATGTGCAGAAAGAAGCAAGAGTAGTGCAGAAAGATGCAACAGAGGTGCAGAAAGAGGCAAGAGGGGTGCAAAAAGAGGGAAGAGGGGTGCAGAAAGAGGCACGAGGGGTGCACAAAGAAGCAAGAGAGGTGCAGAAAGAAGCAACAGGTGCAGAAAGAGGGAAGTGGGGCGGAGAAAGAGACAAGAGAGGTGCAGAAAGAAGCAACAGAGGTGCAGAAAGAGGGAAGAGGGATGGAGAAAGAGGCAAGAGGGGTTCAGAAAGAAGCAAGGGTGGTGCAGAAAGTAACAAAAGAAGAGTAGAAAGATGGAACAGAGGTGTAGAAAGAGGCAAGAGGAGTGCAGAAAGAGAAGAGGGGTGCAGAAAGAGGCACAAGGGGTGCAGAAAGAAGCAAGAGAGGTACAGAAAGATGCAAGATAAGTGCAGAAAGAAGGAACAGAGGTGCAGAAAGAGGGAAGAGGGGTGGAGAAAGAAGCAAGAGGGGTGCAGAAAGAAGCAAGAGAGGTGCAGAAAGAAACAAAGAGTGCAGAAAGAAGGAACAGAGGTGCAGAAAGAGGCAGGAGGGTGCATAAAGAGGGAAGATGGGTGCAGAAAGATGCAAGAGAGGTGCAGAAAGAGGCAAGAGGGGTGCACAAAGAAGCAAGCGAGGTGCAGAAAGAGGCAACAGAGCTGCAGAAAGAGGCAAAAGAGGTGCAGAAAGTAGAAGAGATGTGCAGAAAGAGGGAAGAGAAGTGCAGAAAAAGGAAGAAAGGTGCAGAAAGAAGCAACAGAAAAGCAGAAAGAAGCAAGAGAGGCGCAGAAAGAAGCAAGAGTGGCTTGCACACCATTAGTACCAATTTAACACCCACATTTAACAATAAGTAACAGGTGACCATTCTAGGTTTACAAAGGACCTTCCACCATGCTGCAACACTTGTCGCTGCATCTTTGGTAACGTTTGAGCCGTCTGCGCTAGAAACAAGGCTTTTTTTTCTCAAATCTGCAGATTAGGCAGCAGATGATGGATTATGTGGCTAATGCGGAAAATTTATAATTGTGCGAAAGTTGGTGCAGCCAAACAGTCGCATAATTCCAGTGGCCCTGCTCATACCTCTGACTAGGTCCAGAAGTGCTCCTCAGTGATTCCTTCTTTTTTAGTCTCATTGAGTTCATAGTTTGTTTTAAAAAAAATTTTTTATTGATTTTTATTAAATTGTACATATCATCCAAAATAAATATTGGCACATTGGTAACATATAATTATATAATCTTTGAGAGTGGTATGACTTGCGCTCAAATAATGTGCTTCCGTGTCACTAATACAAACACAAACTAAAAACAGAACAATTTCCGCCTAACATTATTGTTCATCACACTCATACATTCTTAGTTGCATATTTTACAGGTTCTTGTGTCAGTAACGTACTTGGGCTGCATTACTGTCGTCCTAGACATCCCACATCTTTGCACCTATACACAGTTTGACACGTGCCCTATGGTCAATTCCCCCCGTCCCTCCACATGTGTAGCCTGCAGCCTTACTGTTGTACCTGTCTACTGATCTCGCATTTCACTCCCTCTTTTGCCCAGCCATGTTGTGAATGGTTCCCATATATCCTTTGGGCGGGATCTGCTTGGCATTAGCTCCCAATAGTGGGGCAGTTGGTTTTTGCAATAGGTAGCATTTGTCACCCATTCTGCAACGGTTGGGGGCGTCTGTTTCTTCCAATGAAGCGCCACTTGTCTCTTGGCCAGAAGTAGCAGAAGGGCTATTAGTTTCCTCCTTCCCTTAGGTGCATCTAGTACATATCCCAACAGTGCAATCAATGGAGAACATACTATTGGATAGTTCGTCATGTGTCCTATATGATTAAAAACCGCTTCCCACCATTTCGCTATTGGTGTGCATACCCATGCCAGGTGGATAAATGTGGCTCTCTGAGAGCCGCATCTCCAGCAGCACGTGTCCGGTTGCAGTCCCATGCGATGTAACTGCAGTGGTGTACGATATAAACGATGTATATAGTTAAAATGAATCAGCCTAAGTCTGTAATTCGGTGATAAATGTTTCAGTTGGGTACAACAGAATGTCCATTGTTTATCTGTTATGGTAATTTCTGCGTCTTCCTCCCATTCCATTTTTGAGCGGGCTATCGTGATCGGAGATTCATGTTGAGTAATGCTGTATAGGCGGGTAATGAGTTTACGTGCTGACGGCACTGAAATAATATTTTCCAATGCTGGTAGTGTGGGGGGTATTTGCGGATAGTCATCATATCGGGCCCTGCAAGCTGCTCTTATCTGATAGTATATCAGCATGTCTAGTGCTGAGGGCGAGGTCTCCTTGCACATCTGTTTCATTGTAATAAATGTGCCATCTGGAAAAAGATCTTTGCCTGTCAGAAGCTTGTGGGATGCCGCCCTTTGTTTGGTGGCAGTGTCCAGTAAAGGTGCAATTAGTGGGTTTCCGCCAATCGGCATGGATGGCGCAAATAGAACTTTTTGGTGTGCCCTCTTTGCTAGCCCCTGCCATGCCCATCGAAGTGTTTCGACAGTATCTATCTCTAGCTGTGGGCCCTTATATTGTTGATAGAGTGCTGTATTTAAAGGGAGGGGGGCTACTTTGTCCAGTTCAATCGCTACATGTGGCTGGTATGGTGTGGGATGCTGCCAGTAGTGGAGGAACTGCGCTTGTGCGCAGTAGGCATATAGTTCGAAGTCTGGGGCTCCCAGACCTCCTTGTGTAAAGGGCAAGGTTAGGATATTCCAGGATACACGGGGTTGTTTGCCGGCCCATATCAGTTCCAATACGTTTGAGCGTAATCTTTTGAAAAGTGAGTAGTGAGAGGCATTGGTATATTTACGAAAAGGTATAATAGCTTTGGAAGTATTACCATCTTTGCGATCGCTACACGGCCCGCCAGGGACAACGGCAAATTTCTCCATCTTTGCACCTTTCCTCCAACCAGTCCATTGTTCTCCCATAATTCGCAGACCACAGTTCTTGTAGGTCTCTACTGATCCATATCCCCAAGTATCTTATAGGGCCATCAGCCCAGGGTATGGGGAATTCTGTGTCAAATGGGGTGGTACCACCTGTCAGGGGCAGTATCGTTGATTTGGCCCAGTTTATCTGGATACCTGTTAGGCCTCCATACCGCACCAGTTCCCTCATCACTGGCGCGAAATTTGTTTCTGGGTTGACCAGATATACCGTCATGTCATCTGCATACATTGATATAAGTAAGCCTCTCGAGCTGAACCCAATACTGCGCTGTGTATGGTGTTGTCGAAGGCGTGCCGCCAGGGGTTCCATAGCGATCGCAAAAAGAAGCGGCGAGAGTGGGCAACCTTGTCGCGTTCCTCTCGTTATTCTAATTGGGTCTGAGATTTGGCCATTCACCCTAACTCTCGCTGTAGGTGCGGTATACAACAATTTGATTTGCTTCTGAAAAATGGGACTTAGTCCCATGCGCCCCAGTAGCGTGAAGAGAAAGTTCCACTCAAGGGAATCGAACGCTTTTGTGGCGTCTAGAAGAGCTGCTATGGCCTGTACTTGCGGATCTAGATAGTGCAGTAGGGCAAATATGGTTCGCAGATTATGCGCCGTCGAGCGGCCTGGAATGAATCCCGATTGGTCAGGGAGTGCTATGATCGGAAGCAGGGGCTGTAACCTGTTTGCCAATAGTTTTGCATAAATCTTGGCGTCCAAATTTATCAGGGATAAAGGGCGATATGAGTCCGACTCAGTTGTTTCCTTATCTGGTTTAAGCAGCGTTATTATAGTGGCTTCACGTAGGGTCTGCGGTAGCAGTCCTGTTTCTTGTGCCTCTTGGTATACCTGCAAGAGTCGTGGGGCAAGAATATCGACATATTCCTTGTAAAATGCGGCAGTCAGGCCGTCTGCCCCTGGGGCCTTGCCAGCCGGCATGCTTTTGATGACTTGTCTTATGTCATCGGCTGTAATTAGCAAGTCCATATATTTGCGGTGCCCGCTATTGAACCATGCTAGTGCTATCGTGTCTAAGTATTCTGTAATGTCAGCCTCTGATGTTTCTGTCTGAGAAGTGTATAGAGTCTTGTAAAATTGTGTCATAGTTCGTAATATTTCTGTTGGTGTACGTGAGGGTGGTGCGTCCGTGTTTTTGAGTTCCGTAATATAGGCCGATCCCCTTGGTGTACGTAGGAGGCCTGCTAATGTTCTTCCCGGACGATCTCCCTCCCCAAATCTACGTGCTTGTGTGTATTTATGCAGATATTTAGTTTCCCGTCCTGCCTCTTCCTGAAACGCTGTGAGTTTGCTTCTAATTTGGGCTAACGTGGTAGGAGATAGTGTGGTGCAGTATTCACGCTCTAGCTCTTTGATCTCACTCTCCAATCGGGCAATCGTGTTGCGTATGTCTCGAAGCACTCCTGTTTTCAATGCTATACATTCACCCCGGGTTACTACCTTAAAGGCCTCCCAGAGGGTCCCTGGCGAATCTACTGTGCCTTCATTTAATTCAAAATAGTCCGTGATTTTTTGTCGGAGCTCCTCTCTAAATACCTGGTCTAGTAAGGCGCCGGATGGGAATCTCCAACTGAAGGGCTGTATATATGATTTCGGTATGGTTAGTGCAAGTTGTACTGGCGCGTGATCCGAAAATGTACGTGGATGGTGTATGGCGCTGGCAACCCAAGCATGCATATCTTTTGTAGTGAGCCAATAATCCAGTCTGGACCACGCGTTTCTATGGTGGGTTATGCAGGTCCCTTCTCTACTATTTGGATGCAACGCTCTCCAGGAGTCTATCAACTGCAAGTCATCTATGATGTCTTTTAGCATAGAGGCTGCCTGTGGGTGATGCACCCTGGAAGCTCCTATTCTGTCCGCTTCTAGGGATTGGACCACGTTGAAGTCTCCCCCCCATAGTAGTGCTGCGTCCCCCAGTGTTTGGAGCTCCCTCCATATTTGCTGAAAAAATTCGGGGCAATCCGTATTGGGACCATATGTATTAATTATTACTATTGGACTATTATACAGTTCTCCCTTTACCAGAACGTATCTCCCTTCCGTATCCGTTATTGTTTTATGTGTCTGCCAGTGTAGGCCTCTACGAATTAATATCGCTACCCCTCGGGCGTAACTGGAGTATCCAGAGCTGATTATCTCCCCCCATCTATTGTTTTTCAGCGTAACCGCTGATGTGCTGGTCAGATGCGTTTCTTGCAGTAAACAAATGTCCACTGCGTGTCTGGTGAGGTAGGAATGTACAAGTCTAGTTTTTCTACGGTCATTTAGCCCCCGTATATTCCAGGTAAGGCATTTAAGTGACGTTACGGCAGTATTACACATTGCGGAGGATGTCGCATGAGGCTGTCAGCCACGTGTCTGGTCTGTGAGGTGTGCATCTATGATGTATCGTGTATTCTGTACTTTGGGCTGTCTTTACTGACGATATTAGTAAGCATGATTGTCTGTACGATTGCCTTCTTCTAGTGAATGCATTAAATGTGACTATCAGCGGAAATTTAGAACAATTAACTCCCTTCCCCCTCCCACCTCCCACACCAACCCCCCAAACAGGTTGTGTTTTCCCCTGTGACCTTTCAAACAGTTTCAACAGATCTCCCAAACAGCGGGAGTATTTGGGATTCATCACTCGGGGATACGTGGATCTGCCGGCAAACACCCCTGCCGTGGTCCGCAGGGTGGCCGAGCACTCAGTGTTTGAGTTGGAGTCCCTGCTCAGAATAGGCTTCTTATGTCTCCCATAGTAGACCCTCATATCTGCCTTCCCCAGCATGCCGGGCAACGGTCCAACTTTTTCTCTGTATTGACTGATCTAGGCACAGAGAATCGGTGCAAGATGAATAAGAATGTGACTGCACCGTCATCTGCGTGGTCTGCAGCTCGTGTTGGTGATCTTTAGATCAGTCATTGTCGCTGAGGTTTTTCCCTGTATGATCTCCTGCTTCTGAGGTATGCTGGTTCTGGTCTTTCGCCATTTGTTTGGCATAGTTCAAAGCTGCTTTCGCGTCAGTAAAGAAGGTGGGACGTCCGCGGCCCTGAATTTTGAGCTTGGCTGGATATATCAGAGCATATTTGGTACCGAGTTGCTGAAGAATTTTTTTAGCCGGAAGGAATTCCCGGCGTGCGGCTTGCACTTGTATTGTAAAGTCCGGGTAAAGCGACACTCCATTACCTTGATATTGAAGGGAGCCTCGTTCTCTGGCTAAACGCATAATCGTGTCCCGATCTCGATAATTTAGTACACGTGCCAGAATAGGTCTTGCTGGCGCGCCTGGTGGAGGCCTAGGGCCGAGGGTACGATGCGCTCGTTCAATTAAAAATATTTGGGAGAGCTCAGATCCAAACAGTTCTTTCAACATAGTTTCTATGTATTTCTCCATATTAGTTATGTCTGTTGATTCAGGAATTCCTGTAATGCGTACATTATTTCTACGCGATCTGGCTTCCAAATCTTCGTTCTTGTTTTTTATTAGATACAATACCGCATCCATTTTCAGCATTTTGTCACGTGTCTCCGTTTGGCAGTCCTCTGTGTCAGAGACTCTCCTCTCCAGTGGGTCTAGTCGAGTTTCGTGCTTGTCTACTCTTTGTGTTATTCTGTCCATGCGCTCAGCCAGAGTGTCTATTTTAGATCCAATCTCCTGTAGGCTTGTTTTGAGATCCTTAAACATGGCGCGGATATCTTCGTCTGGTACTGGGCCCGCAGCAACCTCTTCAGCATTTTCCGGCGCGGTGGTGTCGTCTTCGGTTTGTTTGCTCAGTTTTTTGTCAAAATTAAGCCGAGGCTGTCGAGCATCCGGTTTCCCCATTGTCGCTTTAGGGAGGGATGTTTGTCCTTGGAGATCTTCCACCAGTCTCCCCACCCGCCGTCTGCTTTTTGCGCTGGTGGTATCCACGGCTGGTGCTGGCACTGGCTTTGCCCTTTCACGTCCTGCAGTTGTGACAGTCCGACCCGTGGTACTTGATCTGTCTCCTGGTTTTCCTTGGTGATGGGTCCCCAACTCCGCCTGATGCAGCTGACATGTCTTATATCTGCCTAGTGTAAGCGTGGCTGTTTGTTTGCCCTTTGTGCACTTACACACCTTCTGTACCTCCTCTTTTCTTGGGGCTCCCTTCTCTTGCTGTGCTTAATCTCGTCACGGCTCGCTTCAATGTGCCCCGGCATGTACTGTGTGCCTTTCTAGTACATATGTCTCTTTAGGTGCAGCAGCCCTCCAGTCTTGGCCTTACCGCTCCACCCGTTTTGGCGCGAGCCTACACCCTGTGGGGCCCCGTATACAGTATCGCAGTTATGCTTGCAGCTATTTACTCAATTTTCCACCGCCTCTGGCTCTGATTTGCGTTTCAGAAAAATGGCGGCGTCTCTACCATTATCAGCCGCTACAGCCCCTCGATCTCTGTGGGCCGCCCAGCCGCGATCAGTCCCGGCTCTTTCAGTGTTCTTTATGCACCCCCTCTTCTTGATTGTCCATGGGCGCCTGAGGTTATGTCAGCCGGTGCGCGCCTCCCCCAAAGCACATCCCAGCTCACCTTCGTGCCGTGGACAGTACCGCCGCTATCGGCGTCAGTAGTTCCACGAGTCTGTGGACCCGGTGTGTGTTTCAGCGGTTAGTACGCTTTAACGATATGAGGCCGCCTCCTCCCGGATCCCCGTTTGTCTCTTTGCGGCAATTATGCAATGTACGCGGCCACCCCCGTGTCCTGTGTGAGAGCACTCACCGCTATTTTCCGGGATACCGCCAGGCAGTCCGTTGTGCACATCAGCAGGTCACCCTGATGTCCTCGGGGTTCAGCGCGCCTCTTCTGTGGCCTCTGCTTGTGGCCCTCGGCGCCTCACACTGCCTCCGTGGGTTTGGTGTCTACGTGAGCGCCCGGCTTCCAGCGCTCTGCCTCTTTACCAGGCCCCACTCGGGTTGCGGCTCGACGTGCAGTGCCGCGGAGGAAGTTCACGGGGCCCGATGACCCTGCCTCGCTGGTCCGGTCCGGTTTCGCACCCTTAGGCAGTGTTTTTTGCCAGTTTCCCCCAACTTTTTCCGGATATATTGCGGATTTTGGTCTCGACCGGCGGAGCCGCTTTACAATGCGGCCATCTCGCTGCACAGCGTAGCCACGCCCCCATTGAGTTCATAGTTTAGCTTCTATGGAAATGAAGAAGACTAAACCTGAGGTTACCACTCCACAACACAGACTACCATACCACATAATTGTTCTCCATAACACATAATCCCACTCTACATAATTCCTATACACTAAATACCACATACTTTCTATCCACATAATTTCACTGCACAACATACCACATAATTCCACTACACACAACGTACATCCACTCCAAAAAACATTAGTAAAAAACTTTTACATTTACAACACCAATAGCTCTAACTCTTGCAAATGCGAGACCTATTAAATTACAAATGCTTCTTTAACTGGTAGTCATGTTTGTAGAGTGGTAGAGAAAGTGGGCTAGGCCTCCAACCAGCGTTCAGGAATTCCGCTGCATAGGACTTACAGAAGGTACCAGGAGGGCTTCTTGGCCCCCAAAGTTCCTCAGGAGTAAAGTGGACTTCATCCCCCAACCAGTACTGCGCCAGGAGGCACGTTTGCAGAGTGGTGGAAAAAGGGGGGGTGTGGCCTCCGAAGACCTCTTAGGAATCCCACTGTGTGGGACATAGTGGAGGTAAAAGGAGGGGTAGTTGGTCCCCAAGGACAAACTTGGGGGCCAACTACCTCTCCTATTACCTCCAGTAAGTCGCACACAGCAGCATTGCTAAGTTCTCATATCAGGCCACGCCCCCTTTCGCCACCACTCTGCAAATGCGCTCCCTGGCGTGGTCTTGGATGGGGATTAAAGTCCACTTCGCTGCTGGGGGTCCATAGGGGCCAACTAGCCTACCTAATACCTCCAGTATGCCCCAGATAGTGGGATTGCTGATAGGTGGACACAGGCAATGCCCCCTTTGTCCACCACTCTGCAAACGCGCCTCCTGGCATGCTCTTGGTTGGGGGATGAAGTCCCCTTTCCTCCTGATGGTCCCTGGAGGCCAAGTAGCCCACCAGGTACCTCCAGTAATCCCCACACAGCTGGATTGCTGAGAGTGGTCCAAGACCATCCCCCCTTTTTACACCACTCTGCAAACGCACCTCCTGGTGCACTGCTGCTTGGGGGATGTAGTCCACTTGTGTCCTGAGGTCCTCAGGACACAAGAGGACCTCATCACCCACCAGCAGTGTGCCAAGAGGCGCATTTGTAGAGTGGTGTAAAAAGGGGCATGGCCTCGAACCACCTCTCAGCAATCCCACTTTGTGGGGATTACTGGAGGTACCTGGATGTCTAGTTGGCCCCTAAGAACCCCTAGGATTGAAGGGGACTTAATCCCCCAATTCAGAACGCACCAGGAGGTGGGTTTTCACAGTGGTGCAGGGAGGGGGCGGGGCCTCCGGCGAGATGCCGGTTTTTCTATTTAAAAAAATATTTTTAGAAGGGGGCTGTGTAGCCCCCCTTCTTTTAGTAATTTTTGGGCCCTGGGGACCCCATCCCCCAGGGCCTGAGCATTTTTGTCTATTTTTATTTTTTTTTTAAACGGGAAGGGGGCCGCGTGGCCCCCCTTCCCTGGGCCAGTATTGGCCCCGGGGACCCCATCCCCCGGGGCCTGGCCTCTTTTTATATATCTATATATACTTTTTTTTTTCTCAGGAGGGCCTCCCCTGGGCCACTTCTGGTGGCGGGGATCCCATCCCCCAGGCCTGGCCTCATTTAAAAAAAATATATATATTATCCCGGAAGGGGGGCCACGTGGCCCCCCTCCCCAGGGCCACTTCTGGCCCCGGAGACCCCATCCCCCGGGTCTGGCTAGCCTGTTTTTTTGGGGGGAGGGGGGCCGCGTGGCCCCCCTCCTGAGGCCAATTATGGCCCGGGGACCCCATCCCTGGGGCCCGGCCTTATTACCTTTTTTTTTTTAAATACATCAAAAGGGAGGGGGCCGAGTGGCGCCCCTCCTGGGCCACTTCTGGCCCTGGGGACCCCATCCCCTGGGGCTGGCTTTCAGGTTGGGGACCACGGGGGGACCCCCAATGCCCCTGCGGTCCCTGCTGGCTCCCCGCCTCCTGCAGGAGCCTGCATTGCTTTTGGGCAAGGGGAGCTGCTAACATGCAGCTCCCCTTGTCCAAAAGCAATAATGCTTTGCTTCTTGGAAGCGAGAGCAGGTTTCCTGCTCTCGCTTTCAAGAAGCAAAGCAGTGTTTGCTATGGCAGGCCGGGAGCCGTGCTCCAGCCCTGCCATAGCAAATGGCAATGTCCCGGGGGTGGGCACCCCGGGACACTGCAGGAGCCGGGCCTTGGGGGTGGCAGTCCCCAGGGCCATCTAGGGCTCCAGGAAGGGGGCCATGCGGCCCCCCTCCCAACTGATTAAAGCCCAGGGAGGTGGGGGTCCCCGGGGGTCCGCAACGAACCCCCGCATTTTAATTAACAGTGCCCCAGGGAGGTGGTGGTCCCTGAGGCAGTGTGGGGGGGCCGCATGGCCCCCCACATTTAAATCATGTAGCCCCCGGGAGGTGGTGGTCCCCGGGGCTTGAGGGGGCCCTCCCTAAAATGTAAATGCCCCAAGGAGGTGGCTGTCCCCGGGGCAGCGTGGGGGGGCAAGAGCACCCCCCATGCATTTTTTTAAAAAGCCCCGGGGAGGTGGTGGTCCAATTAACTAAGCCCCGGGGAGGTGGCGGTCCCAGGGGAACGAACAGCGAGTTCCCTGTGGGACACCACCACCACATCTAAGGGGTCAGGGTATTCCCACCTCGCCCTCTTTTCTTTATTTTTAAAGTTTTTTTGTGGAACTCAGCTGATACCTAGTCTCAAGATGAATGCCAACACTTCCTTGTTGAAGTGTTGGCAGCCAATCAGATTTCAGCATGGGTACTGTTGGATTCGCGGAAGATCCGCACCCCTGAATATTCAATTTTGGAATTTGGTTAATATCTTTAAAACTACTCAACAGAATTACACCAAATCCCAAAAGGCACTTCTCTGGACCAATATCTACCTTTCTGCCAAATTTGGTGTAATTGCGGTCAGTGGTTTGAGCTGTAGTCATGTTCAAAAACCCTATGGGAATTAACATGGGGAAAATGCTTTTTGGGCACCCCTTTTTTGGGCCTCTGCTCCATGGATCACCCTGAAATCTCCCAGACACCAGCCGAAATGAGTATCGTATTAGTTTTGAAACTTTCGTGAAGATTTTATGAAGATTCGTCAAACAAAAAACACTATTCTTATGGATATATATATATATATAGTGGTTACTTAGCTGCCTTCACAATAGGGATTGATGTGCCATGGCTGGCAATGAATATCCCTGCTGCGCAAGCTGTAGCGGGACAGTTGGCCCCCAGGGACCCTCAGGATTGAAGGGGACTTAATCCCCCAATTTACAACGTGCCAGGGGGCGTGTTTGCACACTTGTTATGTCAGGCCCCGCCGTCTCCCTGCACCACTCTGCAAACGCGCCCCCTGGCACTTTGTAAGTTGGGGATTAAGTCCCCTTGAATCCTGAGGGTCCCTGGGGGCCAACTAGCCCACCAGGTACCTCCAGTAAGCGCCACAGAGCTGCGTTGCAGAGTGGTGTAAAAAGGGGCGAGGTCACGAACCACCTCTCTGCAACGCAGCTCTGTGGCACCTACTGAAGGTACCTGGTGGGCTAGTTAGCCCCCAGGGACCCTCAGTATTCAAGGGGACTTAATCCCCCAACTTATAATGCGCCAGGGGGCACGTTTGCAGAGTGCTGCAGGGAGGGGGCGGGGCCTCTGGCGAGTTGCTGTTTTTTTTTGGTTTTTTTAATTCTTATTTTATGGGAGGGGGGCTGTGTGGCCCCCCTTCCCTGGCCCACTTTTGGCCTCGGGGACTTCATCCCCCGGGGCCTGAGCATTTTTTCTTTTTTTAAACAAACCGGAAGGGGGCCGCGTGGCCCCCCTTCCCTGGGCCACTATTTGCCCCAGGGACCCATCCCCTGGGGCCTGGCCTGGTTTATTTATATTTTTTTATATTTGTGGGGAGGGGGGCGTGTGGCCCCCCTCCCCTGGGCCATTTCTGGCCCCAGGGACCCTATCCCTCTGGGCCGGCCCTTTGCGTTGGGGACCATGGGGAGAGCCCCAATGCCCCCACGGTTCCGCCTGCTCCCCGCCTGCTGCGGGAGCCGGCATTGCTTTTGAGCAAGGGGAGCTGCTAACATGCAGCTCCCCTTGCTCAAAAGCAATCTGCTTTGCTTCATTGAAGCGAGAGCAGGTTTTCCTGCTCTCGCTTCAATGAAGCAAAGCAGAGTTTGCTATGACAGGGCGGGAGCCGCACGGCTCCCGCCCTGCCATAGCAAACGGCAATGTCCCGGGGGTGGGCACCCCAGGACATTGCAGGAGCTGGCCCTGGGGGGTGGCAATCCCCAGGGCCATCAAGGGCTCCTGGAGGGGGGCCACGCAGCCCCCCTCCCAAGTCTTTAAAGCCCTGGGAAGGTGGTGGTCCCCGGTGCCCGGGGGTCTGCTACGGACCCCCGCATTTTTAATCAGTATGTG
Source organism: Calotriton arnoldi (assembly GCA_963921515.1). Lineage (NCBI taxonomy): Eukaryota > Metazoa > Chordata > Amphibia > Caudata > Salamandridae > Calotriton > Calotriton arnoldi. Next base: position 159,377 of record CAWUFW010009532.1, read on the forward strand.
CCCCGGGGAGGTGGTGGTCCCCGGGGCGTGTGGGGAGGCTCTTCCCCCCCACACATCATTTTAATTTTAAAACAGAGCCCCGGGAAGGTGGCGGTTGCCGGGGCTGCGGGGGGGCTGTGTGCCTCCCGTGGTTCATTATCAAAGCCCCGGGGAGGTGGCAGTACCCGGGGCAGCGTGGGGGGATTGGGACCCCCACGCATTTTTTTTAAAGCGCCGGGGAGGTGGCGGGTCCTGGGGCTGCGGGGGGCCGCAGTGCCCCCGCATACAATTAAATAAGCCCCGGGGAGGTGGCGGTCCCCGGGGCTGCGGGGGCCCCCACGGGCCCCCGCAAATTAATTGGTGAGTGCCCCCGGGACCTGGCCCACCCGGGGGCTTTCAAAAAAGAAGCGCGGGAGACCACACTTCGTTTTTTGTAATTTTCTCGGCCAGATTTGCAACCCCAGCGCGAATTCGGCCGATTTAAAAAAAAAAATGCTTTTTTTGGCCCTGGGAGTCCTTGTGGGACCCCCTGAGCAGGCCTAGGGGGTCAGGGTGTTTGTACCCTGCCCCCTTTTCTTGTTTTTTAACCTGTATTTCACTGTTTTCTGCACCCTGTCTAGGCACCCAGGCTGAATGAAGGTTTGTCACCTTCAGCATTTGCAACACTCTGACGGGCACAGTGGCATCGCAGCCACCCTGAACTGTGTGGTGAGCGATGCCCCCAAGTAAAGCTGCTTAAATGTAGTCTGTCGCCCTGTGAAGCGCGCAGGCTGCCCCTGCAGAGAAGCGGTTCCCTCCCTCTAACTCCCCAGTGATCACCGTCCGCCCCGCGGTTGCCCAGGGCATGCCACGCACATCTTACCTCGAGGTGCTCCGGGCGCATCCTTTTCAGCCACAAGCACCTCACGTACAGTGAGAGCTCAGTCTCTGCTGCGAAGCCTTCCTTCTTCCCCTTATACTGGCTCCGGGGATCCCCGGCGGCTCCTGCCTTGAGCCCGTGCCAAGCTCTGGGGACTAGCGGCGGGCCTGCGCTGCACGTGGCGCTGCCTTCTCCCTCCAGTATAGCGCCTGTGTGTAGAGGGCACAGTGTCACTGCAGCTGGTGGCGGGCTGGACCCAACGCCACCCTTAGTGCTACTCCGGGCTTGTTTATGGTCTGAAAACTAGTGACCTGTCAACCTCACTGAACAGATCCTCTGTGCATCTGCCTGTATGTCTGTCCATCCGCCTTTCTAGCCGTCTATCTGGCTGTCTTTCTGACGATCTACCTGTGTGGCTTTCTTCTTTCCTTCCTGAATGTCTCTTTTCTGTCTGCCTCTCTGTGTGTCTTTTTGACTACGTGTACGTTAGATATGGGGAGCTATTTGTACGCCTGTCTGTCTACATGACAGCCAGTCTGAATGTCTTTCTGCTTTTCTCTGTGTGTATCTGTCTACATGGTACTATACATGCCCCTTTCCCGACACGCTTTCCCGTCCACTGGTCCAGCCATGTGACTGTCTGGCTGTATGTCTAATGCTCTATCTGTTCCGCCATCCAGCCACCATCAATCCAATCATTCATCCCTCATTTGTTTCATAGCTAGGGTAATCCATTAATCCAAGTCCATCCCTCTATCCATCCACCCATCCATCCACCCACCCACCCACCCATCCATCCATCTCCCCATCCACTTACCCACCATTCATCCATTCATCCATCCATCCACCCACCCATTCATCCACCCACCCATCCATCTACCCACCAACCCATCCATCCATCCATCCATCTATCCATCCATCCACCTACCCGCCCATCCATCTACCCATCCACTTACTCACCCACCCATTCATCCACCCACCCATCCACCCACCTATCCATCCATCCATCGTTTATAGATGCCTTTGCACAGTCTTTCATTCGGTCCGAGCCGTGTGTTTCTTGTGGTCTGTCTAGTGATGTGAGAGGCCGCACCAGGACACCACTTAAACTTTGTATTCAGCACAACCCCTCGCGGCAGGCTTCTGCCCGGCCCTAGTCCCATTTCACAGCGGCGATAATTACCCCGGGTTTGTGAAAGTGCAGCAGGTTTATTGCCTCGAAGACTATGCACAGAGTGCCTGAATTATTCATTTTTGTCTTTGGTGTAGAATGCATCTGGGCACTGTGATATGACGTGTAGCTGTGTGTTTTTTTCAGGAACAAAGGGAATGTGGGAATGAAGGAGAGAGGGTGCGAGGCTGGCAGACGTGCTGAGCTGTGGTGAAGGTGTGTGCAGCTCTGCCCCCCCCTGCTGCTGGCTGCTGTCTGCTGTCTGCTGTCTGCTGCTGCCTGTGCCTGTTGCCGCTGCTTGCTCGTGTCCCGGCGCTGGGCTCCCACTGTCCGCCCTGCCGCACCGCCTGCCCTCCGAGCTCCACATGTGAGCACCGTCTCTCACCACCCTGACTGCCTGCCCGCTGGCTGCCTGGGCCTGGCCGGGCACCTCTGGGGCCACCCCAGCCCAGGCCCCTCTCGGGGAAACTTTTTCAGCTCTTTGCCACTTTTTCCCCAGCGTTTCCCTTCTTTTGCTTAACATTGGCCCTTCGAATTGTATGCATTCACTTCTGCCCTTGGGGGCTATTTGTTATAATTACGAATAATTAATTCCAACCCTATCCCCAAGATGATTTAGTTTTAATTTGCCTGAAAATTCCGCTGGCGTGCTCTTGGTGTGCATTGAGGTGGCGTGCTGGGGAGACGGTCGTTTTTATGTATTAATAGATTCTGAATGCAGCGCACCTTTTGCTCCAAAATGGGTAATTGAAAACTTACATTTCTGTGCTTTAACATCTTCTGGAACCCAGTTTCCCGTGCATACCTCCAGTCGCATTGTGCTGTGTTTTATATGCTCTTTGTGTTTTGTGTAATATTTCGGCTTTCAAGGTGTGTTTTGGAATGTCTAAAAGCACAGGTCCGCCCAGTGTGGTCCTCCGGTGTGGCGCTCTCAGCCCCAAGCACCTTCTTCCCTTTGCAGTTACATGGCTGGCTCTCACTCTGAAAGTTGGTGTTTTAAAAGGGCACGACCGGCAGACCGGGGAGCGTTGTGAACACGGGTTTGTGGACCCCCATTAGCAGCTACCATGCATTGGGGTGGGGGCGGGGGTCATTCTCCTCATGTACAGGAATGCTGTGTACTCACGAGGGCTCTGGCGTTCCTCCGCCCCGAGATCCAACCCCTGCCCCGGGCAGTCTGAATTTTGTTTGTTGAAGTTAAGACCTCAGGTTGCAGGAGTATTTGTGAAGCGCGTGCAAGACTCACTTGAAGACATCAGGCGCTGTTCAGAATTGCTGGTCGCGTTTATGTAAAAGTGTTACTGCCAAGCCGTGAGTTCAGGCTTTCCTGCAGATTTACGGTCAATATGAGGATTGTTGTACATTTTGGGCAGTGCAGCCGGCAGAGTGAGCGGTGCTGCGATGCTGTCTGACATTGCATCACTGTCCAGTCCTCGGCACTGCCCGGAGCTCACACCTCCCCTTCAGAGTGAGAGGTGCGGGATCTCCGTCTCACATTCCAGCATTGGCCGGTCCTCAGCACTGCCCGGTGCTCACGCTTCCCTTTAAAGCTAGGGGTGCCGGCACTGCCCGCTATCACTCCAGCACTGCCCCAGCAGGGCACTAACCTCCTCTAGCAGAGACAGTGGCGTGGGGTCCCTGCACATCGCCGAAGCCCTCTCCTTCGGAGAAAGGGGTGTCTGGTTCACACTAACAGTTCTGCCGACGGACAGCACTGTGCGTCCCCCGGCATTCCTCACACCTCTTGCTCCGGGCACATTTTGGATAGCTGATATGGACAGAGGCAATTGGCACCACCTAAGCGTGGCCGGGTGCCAGGCACGCCCTAGCAAACAGCGGCTTGTGCCGATGGGGCTGTTTGTGAACCTGCACACTCCTCATGCATGCGAAACACTGCCCACCGTACACAGCCTGATGTAGTGTCCTCATAGACTTTGCCGCCCTCAACTGTCAGGTGCAGAGCCGGCATCAGCGCCCCTGCATGTGTGGCACTCCCAGGCACACCGCGTAGCCACCACATAGACGAGGACCACTTCTAGGCGCACCAGAACATCACGAGCGCAAGAGGGCTTGGATTCGCACACAGATACACTTGGATTCACACGTGCACCAGGACATGGTGCAAGCACAGACATGTAAATAGGAGTGTATTCACAGCTCAGGAGGGCATGGAGAGGCACAGACAAACATCTAAATGGATGGCACTAACAGACAAGACACACAAGGGCCCCCGCAAATTAATTGGTGTGTGCCCCCAGGACCTGGCCCACCCGGGGGCTTTTTGAAAACCAAGCGCGGGAGCCCGCGCTTCGTTTAAAAAAAAAATGTCGGCGAATTCTGCTTGTTTTTTTGTTTTTTTAATGCTTTTTTGGGCCCTGAGCAGGCCTAGGGGGGTCAGGGTGTTTCTACCCTGCCCCCTTTTCTTGTTTTTCAACCTTTTTTCCACTCTTTTCTTGCGACTCGGTTACCGGCTGCCAACAGTTCCTGGTTTGGAGTGTTGGCAGCCAATCAGAATTGAGCTTGTGCTCGGGAGGGTTCACGACTCCTCCTCGGTGCTCAGGTATCGATATTTTTCTTTTTTAAACTTCTCAGGAACTACTGAACGGATTTATATCATTTAACAAAAAGGGGGCACTCTAAACCAAGACCTACCTTTTTGCCAAATTTGGTGTAATTCCGTTCAGCAGGTCGGGCTGTAGCCTGTAATAAAGTTCCTATGGAAAATAACATAGAGAAAATGCGCTTTGGTACCCCCTTCTTTCTCTGCCCCCGCTTGACGAATCACGCCGAAACTTTCAACACACAAACTGAGCAGTCCAACCCTATTTTTTGGAAAATGTCACGAAGATTCATCAAGCGGCGCCAAAGATATTGGCAAATCAAAAAACGCTTTCCTATGGAAACTAGGTTCTAACTATAACTACCTACTGGCGACCGCCAGTAGGTAATATATATATATATATATATATATATATATATATATCCAAAAGACCACATGGATGCTCCGCACTTCCGTCAGGTGAGCAGAGAAACACGAACCACTGGAATTTATGGCACTGCTCTTTATTGTTCAGATATGACGCGTTTCGGACACCACTTGTCCTTGATCACATATCAGAAAATGCAATTCGCCATCTTTTTTAAATATGCTGTGTCACTAAACCACGTGGTGTATAGACATAGAAAACACACTAGCACAGCGTTCTGCATATTGGTAAGTCTGTTAACCTTTTGTTGCATATTTCTATCTGATTTGGACAATACATGACTGTCGGTATTTGTGGCATAAAGTACACAATGTATTACATATTCTTAGATTCAAGCGATATGCGGAGTTATAAACAACATACTTAGTAATAGTTGTAGATTGTAAATGCAGCATTGTGCCATACAAAATTAATGCATTTCACTCCATGAATAAATAGTAAAAAACATGTTTAATTTTTTTTATAAAAACATGAAATACGAAATGATCATATAAAAGGCTAAAATATCGCAATAAATTGCATGTCCAGGTATAGGAATTCCAATATATTGCCTGGAAGGCCCATTAATAGCCTATTCCTGTAATTCCAAGTAAACATGTGCAAAGATCGCATGAAACAATGTAAACATCAACATGTGCAAAATGCTGCCATTATATATAAAATAGAATTACCTTAGAAATCCACAGAAAAAAACAAAGATTACGGGGACGTTATAGTGAGGCTCAGATTTTGCTCATACAAAACAAGTGCAATTCAGCAGTTATAGTTACCTGAGCTAACTATAACTTACAACCACACAATGCACTGTTTATGACCTCACATATTACATCACTTATGAGATGGTCAGTGACATCACTGATGATGTCACTGATGACATCTCAAATGGCATCACTTATGACATCACTGATGATATGATCCAGTGATGTCCAATTTTGGCCCAGAGGACCCCACCCCCCCGGGGCCTGACCCATTTTTGGCCATGCGGTTTCCCTGAGGGACCCCCCTCAAAGGTCTAGTGGCCATGGATGCATTGCACAATCCATTCACTGTTATCTCTTTAGAAAGTAATGAACCGCTCAAGGAAACTCTGCATTCATTCCCACTAGGAAAAACCTCTCCAACGCCACTCCCACATTTGTAAATGAAAGGAAGAAACCAGTTCTCATTCAGAAAGTTACTTCCCATCCATTCATATCTGCCTACTTGAATGTGTTTCAGACAAGATAAGGAATGAAGCCTAGAGATCTGTAAAGAAATGAAACAATGTATTAACCATATGTCTGAAGATGTTTCAGCTACAGTAAAGGGAGTTCCACTAAATGTTCTCAATTAAGCATTGTGCAAGTTGCTTCTTTCTTTGCCAGGACCTGTTGAATATGTGACAACTTATAAGGGACAAACAATTCTGTTGCATTCAAATATTTCCATGGCACTCGGTTTGATTTTAAAACCAGCAATTTCCAACTCAATTGTAAAATTGGTCTTAATTGACTTTGACCATGTAAAAGGGCATACATGTCATTTTGTATGATATCAAATGCAAATTACACAATATTATTAATATCATTCAGTGAATAAATATGAGTAGACAATGTGGTCATGCTATTATCAACAACAGCTAATGCTTTTTCTAAATTTTCCTTATCAGTTTGTCGCAAATTTCAGCAGCTTCTAGTTGTGAAATTTTCCAAAGTTCATTATATGTTGCATTTATGAAACGTTTAGAACAAGATATCTGGGACCTAAAAAGAAATCTTGCAAGTCTATGTTGTCTGAAAGAATTGATAAATGTTGCTTAACAGCAGACAAAGTGAAGTGCTCTAGCCATTGCTGGCATAACTTACACAAACTATAGTTAGTTACTACACCCGAGTGTTGTGACTGGACATATCTGGGGTCTGGTCTGCTAGCTTTAAAACCCTTAGAGGAGTTTATAAAAAGGTGCAATGCAATGTACCAGTCTGCACCAGCTCACTAAGTTGTTCTTCTCTAATATTAATATATTGTTGCCATTTATCAAAACGTGCAACAGAGGGAATGCTAGGTGTATTTAAATTCTTAGCATTAGCTAGTGCAAGACCCATAGGGTGTTGTACTGTTTTGTTTGAAAATATCATTTGTCTAGGGATCAAACAAGCCCTAAATACAGCATCTATGCCCGGAACCTACCAGTGTCTTGTACCCCAAACTGATTTCAAATCAATATTGTTTTTCCAATAAACATAACCTTGTATGGTCAATTTTTGATACAGTCACAACATCCTATTCATCAGACATTGAACCAGGAGTTATTATATCGTCCATAGCAATTTTAAAAACATATGGAATTTGTAGAGTTTCTGTGGGACCAAAAACATCATATGGGCAGGAATTGTAGTAATGTTCACAGTTTGAGTACCTCGAACAGCAAGTACAGGCTTTGGGGCACCGTATGATGTGCTGAATTCCCTCTCGTTTGTAACCTTCTCCCGGACCAGATCCCCAACTTTAGGATTCCAGCCAGAACTCTCTGGTTGCTCCTTCACTTTGTTAGTGGCAGAACGTTTAGTATTCACATTCGAGCATTTATCTCAGAAGTTTTGTAATTCCTGTAAGACAGCGAAACATTAATTAATGTGAATGTGCGCATCAGCTGCCACTTTGCCAGGGTTTTCAAGATCTGGAACATACATCTGGACCCCAAACAGGACCTCATAGGGGGTCTAACCACCCAAATAATCTTCTAGTCAGATTATTTAAACCTCTCCGGACTCCATACAGATGATGGATCTAACTGCGACCTAAACCTAAAACACTAGTTGTTAAGGATTACTTCAAGTCATGGTTTTTACACTCCACTATTGAATTTTCCTCAGGATGAACAACATCCTGGACCCTTCCCAGTCCGGCTTCCGCAGCAACCACAGCACCGAAACCGCCCTCATCGCCGCCACCGATGACATCAGGACCCTGCTAGACAACGGAGAAACAGCAGCCCTCATCCTCCTGGACCTATCAGCCGCCTTCGACACGGTCTGCCACCACACACTACGAACACGCCTTCACGACGCCGGGATCCAAGAGAAGGCCCTGGACTGGACCACATCCTTCCTTTCCGGCAGAACACAAAGCGTCCGCCTCGCCCCCTTCCGATCCAAGGCCACCAAGATCATCTGCGGCGTATCCCAAGGCTCCTCCCTCAGCCCAACGCTGTTCAACATCTACATGGCACCCCTCGCCCACGTCGCCCGACAGCACAACCTCAACATCATCTCCTACGCCGACGACACCCAGCTGATCCTCTCCCTCACCAAAGACCCTCACACCGCCAAAGCCCACCTCCACGAAGGAATGAAGGCCGTCGCCGAATGGATGAGGACCAGCCGCCTGAAGCTGAACTCGGACAAGACGGAGGTCCTCATCCTTGGTTCCAACCCTTCAGCCTGGGACGACTCCTGGTGGCCAACATCACTGGGAACAGCCCCGCCACCCACTGACCACGTACGCAACCTAGGGGTCATCCTCGACCCCACCCTCTCCATGACTAAGCAGGTCAACGCCGTTTCCTCATCCTGCTTCAACATCCTCCGAATGCTCCGCAGGATCTTCAAGTGGATCCCCACCGAAACAAGAAAAACAGTCACCCAGGCCCTCGTCACCAGCAGGCTGGACTACGGAAACGCCCTCTACGCAGGAACGACGGCTAAGCTCCTGAGACGGCTGCAACGCATCCAGAACGCCTCTGCACGTCTTATCCTCGACATCCCCCGACGCAGCCACATCACACCCCACCTGAGAGACCTGCACTGGCTCCCTGTCAACAAGAGGATAACCTTAAAGCTCCTCACCCACGCACACAAAGCACTCCACAACTCCGGACCAGCCTACCTCAACAGAAGACTCAGCTTCTACACCCCCACCCGCCAGCTCGGCTCGACCAGCCTCGCCCTCGCCACAGTCCCCCGCATCCGGAAAACGACCGCCGGCGGCAGATCCTTCTCCCACCTCGCCGCCAAGACCTGGAACACCCTCCCCACCAACCTCCGACAGACCCAAGACCTACTGGCCTTCAGAAGACTCCTCAAGACCTGGCTCTTCGATCAGTAGCAGCACCACCCCCCTCTTCCCCCAGCGCCTTGAGACCCTCGCGGGTATGTAGTGCGCTTTATAAGTGACATGATTGATTGATTGATTGATTGATGATAGGGAGAGGAATAATGCACAGCAACACCCAGGGTGCCCATGGTATACCGGTAAGCCTTAAAAGCAAAGGCCAGTTCAAGTGGAATGCTGCAACTACATATGTACCGATAAAGACCTGCAAATCTTTAATAACAGTTTGAGAGTCAGCCGATCGCTGTGGCCACACCCAATGAAATCGAAAACTGAATCAATAGCCAATAAAATAAACTTAAATGCATCATTTAAATGGAGTGGTCCACAATGATCCAAACAGACATAATTTAGTGGTTTATTAGAAACTGTAAGGAGTGTCTGTGGTGGGCAGGCAATAGTGGAACTTTTAATTTGTTAGCAATGTCACAGCAGAGGGCATATTTTTAATAAAGAACCCTGCTACCAGGTGTGTTTCTGCGAAAAAGAAACTCTAGCCACCACACCAGCATGGGTAGATGCTAATCCTTCATGTATGGTAACTATTAGTTCTCACCTGCGGTCCTGGTTGGGTATCACTCAATCACCCACCCCGGGAATGAGTACAAAAAGAATGTTTTGGGCCCTCAATAGTTAAGAGCATTTTGTTGGAAAACTTTCAGGCATGATCCTGCCACTAGTTGAAGCAGTGACTGCAAGTCATAATGTCATCATCTATTCTTGTATGTCAACGAGTAATCTCAGCTACTAAAACTGCCTGAACTGCCGCTTTGGCAGCTTCACCAGCCAATAAATTCCCTACAATGTGTACAGCGACGCGTTGATGGCCCAATGTGTGAATGACATGAACCCGTGGCAGAGCCTCTTTAAGAGCTGCCACCTTTCCTCAAAGCAATTTATGCTTGATAGTGTTACCTTTTAAGTTTCTGAATCCATTAAAGCGCCAATAGTGTAAATTATCATTATAGGACTGGACGCAGTAATAGAAATCACACACTATAAGTGTTGGGAACTCTGGATACATATTCTACAGTGCTAGAAACTAAAGCTTTCAGTGAGCAGGTGAGCAATACAGTCACCCAAAGTTTCTGTATATGTTTTTGTGCCTAAAATTCACCATCATTCATGACACACTTCACAGCAGCACATGATGATGAGTATTTATGCTTAGTACCAACTGCAGGTTGGGATGAACCATCAGTATATATTATAAAAACATACTGATCTAGAGGCAGAATTTCATTCAACGTGGGGTATTTTTGTTCATATTGGAGACATTCTTGTGTTCGTAGTGTAGGGTCAAAGACGTAGAACAGCTGTTTGCACTGCAGTCAGAATTGTTTTAATTGTTGAAAAATGCATTTCTGCATTAGAATATAAATGCAATTAGTACTGTTTCACTTTGATTAAAGATGACCTATGTATAGTCAGTAGAACCAGCAATGATGCAGATAACTAAATTATTTTGTTTACACAACTGTGCAAGTGTTTGGATGCAAGCATGTCTGTTTGCAATGTTTTGAGAACAGTAGTATGTCCTGAAGTCCAATGTTTGTCTTAGAAATCAGGACAAATTAAATCATACAATGGTTTAACCTGCTGAAAATAATCTGGTTTGCATGTTCTACCAAGGTTTAGAAAACCTAAAAGAGATTGCAGCTTTTTAATGTATTTGGTTATTGGAGAAGAGCACACTTCCCTAAGAAGTGAGGGGCAAGGCTTCTGCCTTCATTCAATAATTCATATCCTAAAAATAGAACTCTAAGAAAAGCAATTTTAGATTTTTTTAATTTAATTTATAGTTATGTTGAGCAAATCCCCAAATTATGTGATCTACTCTGGCCAAGTGTGTGTCTAAATCATCATCTGTGAGGTAAATGTCATCAAACGCTTTCTCGTAAAATTAACATTACACGGGCAGCAAACAGACGTGGAACGTTCTTCTAACCTTGTGGGAGACGACAGAATTTTCTTTGGGACCCTAAAGTGGTAAATCCTGACAAATCTCTGCTTTCAAGCGCTATATTTTGACAGAAAAAAACACTGGAAGTGTCCAATGTAGTTTTGTATTTTTTCGAACAATGTTCATTAAAGCTATGATGTGTGAATTTTGTATTGCAGATGTTTATAGTCTAACACTATATAGTAGGAAAGACCCGGTTTGGCTACAGGAAATACAGGATTAATCAAAGGAAAGATGCACAGCTCAATCAGGCCTTGATATTCTAATTGTGTTAGAATTTCCCGAACAAGTTGTCTAGCTTCAAGCTTAAAAGGATATTGTGGCTGCACTTGCGGGCTGGGCCATGTGGGTATAATAAGATGAGGCAAGTTTTTAGCCCAGCCTGCTTGGTTGCTATATGATACAGATGCTTGTTGAAGAACCCATTCTGTGTAAAATGCTTCTTTAACTTCCTCGGAACAGGAATTGGAAAGGGAGGTAATATTACCACATACCCCTGTGGGACTTTTCTAACAAACTCAGGCAGTCAATTTGCCTCAGCGAAAAGTATGTCATAAGCATTTGTAAAATTCTGTCAGAATATTACTTTAATAGTACGAGGTATATCACCCTCGATTTGGATGTCCAAATCATAGAGTCTGTCTGGAGGACTCAGCTGCTGATCTGGAGTTTTGACTCAAATATAGTCATCAGTCAGTCTTGCTACCAGAAACTCTTGTAGAGTCTGGTGAACTACTGTGACCTCTCCTGCGCTGTCGAGCAGTGTTTTCGTCCACGTCTTGTTCTGGTGAAGCTTCCGAGTATTTGTGGCATATTAACTGAAATTCCTGCCACTGTCTCCTTTTTAAAGTGTTGTTTTTGCTGTGTAAGGTTCTCTTCCTTTTTTGTGATGACATCATAGGAGCGGTGTGAATCTTATTTCTGTTTTACGTACTCCTTCTGTCTTTTCTTGCCTCGTTCCCCTCTCTGTGACTGTCTGAAAAGTCCTGGAAAGAACAAGAGGGACGTGTATCAGAATACTGATACCTATCAGGCTATTTAATTGTATTACATTTACAGAAATTATAATGTTTTTCAGTGGACACCTTTTGGGGAGATCCACTCTATGTTTTCTGTTTATCTTTTTTGTTGTTTTATCCTAAAGTTTTTAGACAAATAAGCTGTCTGCTTGGTGGTATATGAATCTGATTTAGTTTAAGCTGTGGCTTACCAGGCCTGGTTGGTAAGTTAGCATGACCTATTGAAGCATAGGCACCAGAAATCATTTTCGGTAGCCTGCATTCCTGATTTGCAACAGGAATAGTCGCAAGCTGTTGGTGTATAGCCAACGCTGCAGATACTGTGGCAAAGTTGCCAATTAATTTAATCTCCAAATCCATGGCTGGGGCCGCCCCATATTAATTTTGCACTGCTTTAGCACTTCAGGCAAAACAGCAATTGATGGGGTGCCCTGTGTTATGGTATATATGGCAGCAGAGACAGTACCCCATGTCGCCCAATCTTCAATTGGTGGAACCATAAAAGATGAAGACACATATTAAGAACTGGGGAAACACTGCTTCAAGCTGATTTGTTTTTTTGTGCTATCCAAAATGGAGTTTCCTCCTATTTGGTGGGTACTATACCCATAATGGCATAAATAGTGACTGAGATAATGGCAGGCACAGCTAACTGTGGCTGCCCAGCCTGAACAGCCCTTGCTGGGGCAGTTGTTATTGTATGCATAACAAACTGCATTGATCATTGGTTCAGTCGAACTAAGTGAGTGTAAAGACCAAGCAAATTACAATTATTTAATGCACCTGTATTAGGAAATGGTGGGTAACCAGCTAAGACTGGCCAGGTTGCCCTGTCATTACCGAGAGGACCCAGTCATACCTTTTGTGGTGTGTGCTGTAGGGCACCTTGGAGCCAATATTGATGTTCCTGGTATGTTAAGGGAATTTCTATGTATTCGTAAGGTCTATATGCAGCTGGAGCTACTGCTTCAGTGGATGTATGAAATGTTTGTGTGTTAGCATTGACTGCAGGAAGGTTTACTCAGAAATAGTAAACTTCACATTTTTAAGCTTTGTGTGCCTCAATCACGAAGGTAACATCTCCTCCATCACTGACGAGCCATGTGAAGTTAAGTGAGCAGTTACTGCCTGTTTACAATTTACAGGACTATTGACTGCTAGCACCATTTTTAATGAATGGAGTACAAAGAAGGTTAACACTATAGTAGAGTGATCCTTTTTAAAGGTTCAAGCTTGAACAACTTACTGACATAAACAGGTGCTTCCTATTAAGCTGAGGAGGATAAATACTTTTGACCACGGACATCTCTGTGTAGAGGTGAAAAGGAGCCTTGGGCATATGCAGAAGACTACTCAGGAAACCCATTAAATAAGTACCTGAACTAAAATGTTGCAGTCACCATGTTATACAGTTCCTACAAATATAGCAGGACTGTGTATTAGACCAACACGAACTTCATAGTATAGAGACTTAGGGGCTGATTCTGATGCGGGTTGGAAAAGCTTCCCGACCGAATCGGTTGGGAAATGGTGTCCGACCCACTCGGATCGGGAAAGTCCGACCGGCGGAGTAGGATGCATCCGGATGCTTCCAGATACGATTTGTTTGAACTCCCATTGACTTCAATGGGAACATTTGTTCCTAACCGCATCAGAATTGGGCCCTTGGTCGGGAAGACACGTTCCCGATCCGATTTGGAAGGAGCAAATGCCGTTAGGAGGCCTTCCTAACCGCATCAGAATCAGGCCCTCGGTCGGGAAGCTTTTCCAACCCGCATCAGAATCGGGCCCTTAGTCCATGTATACCATCTGTGAGTGTTGGTGGGTTTCAGCTAGCTCACAGTACCACATCTAACGCCTAAACCAATGAGGGTAACAGATGTTATTAGCAACCTTGAACATGACACTCTAGAGTATATTTACAAGGATTGTCACTAAGCAGTTTTCACGCTTCTTAGTTTATTTTTTTTTACCTCTGCCGATCGCCAAATCCTAACGCCATGTTTGCAATATATTTACAATGCATCACTACGTGGCGTTAGGATCAGCTAGTGGCCTGGAAAAATTACGCTAGCGTCAAGGCGTAAACAAAATACACGTTAGTGTGAAAATTGGGATGGCCAGCCAATTAACAACAAGAAAGTTCAAGCTAGTCAACCCAACATCACTTTTCAGCATTTAGCGGCAAAAAAAGCTTACAAATACCCCGCTAAGGGAGAAAAAAACCTGAATGCAGAATGGAGTAGGCAGAACCAAGCTCAGCACAGGACAACAACCCCCCCAATAGCCAGGATGAGCAGCCAGAGTCCAAGGGGAAGAGTATGAGGTAATGCAGATTCAGTCAGGAGGAGAATGAGATCCTGATTGCGGAGGTGATGAAGCATCAACGCCAGCTCTTCGTCAACTCCAAGGTGTCATTGGGGACCAAAAATGCTATATGGCAGTCTGTGGTAATGAAGAAGGATGCTTCATAGTCCATGTAAGTAGTAAGTAGGTTTATTCAGGATAAGTTGTTATGATGTAAAGTAGAGCCCCACCAGGAGCAGCCTTCCTGCTGCTCAGCCCATCCTCCAACTGACACTCTCCACATCCAGGCATCCTCACATTCCATTACATCACCATGCACACCAACATTCCACAGCACATTCACACTGGCTGAGCAGCAGGTATAACACAACTCCCTTTCTTTATACAAATGACAAAGACGCTCTAAAAGAATAAAATTAAAAATAGAGCATACAAAGGATGACAATAAACTATTACATGCAACACAGAGACATCAGAACAAATGCAAGCAAATAATCATTGTAGCAAAGTACTGATGCGAAAGCATGCAGATAAAAGCTGGAAACATATCATGCATGTGTACAACAATAGATAAAATATTACAAGCAAAGGAAACATATAGATGATAAAAGGCATATACACACAGTAGAGTTCCTTTTGTAATTAAGATAAAGAAAGGAGATGTGTTATACCTGCTGGTCAGCCCATCCTCCAACTGACACTCTCCACATCCAGGCATCCTCACATTCCATTACATCACCATGCACACCAACATTCCACAGCACATTCACACTGGCTGAGCAGCAGGTATAACACAGTCCATAGTCAACAAGGTGAACTCTGTCGCAGAAGTCAAGAGGACAGTGATGGACGGCAAAAAATGCTGGCATGATGCCAAGCACAAGACTAAGCAGAAACTGGCCAGCAATCTAAAGGCATCACTGCAGACCAGAGGTGGGAGTCCAGTGCCCCATGAAGAGCTTGATGCTTTGGAGGAACAGGTGTCCGCAGTCATCTGTGAGGAGTTGGTGGTTGGGGTAGAGGGACTGGACAGTTGTTTTGTGGATTGAGACTCAAAGTAAGTGTGCTGTGATGAGGATAGCGCCTGTTATCAAATTTGATTGCCATGGCACATTCATAGTGGTGGGCATAAGACATACACACATTGTTTTCATTGCCTTGTTACCCTATTTGGCCTACGTGCACATTAGTGAACACTGTTGCTTTTTCAGTTATCACATGGCTAACCTATGTGTCAGTGTTAGTGATGAGTGTTGTAGGGCAATTTAAGGTTAGTACAGTGTTGAGAGATGAGTCATACACAGTGTTTGCATTTCAAGACATTCACCAACCTATAGTTACAGTGACACATGTGTGAGGTATAGGGAAGTATCACCTGCAGGATCGGACATTATGTGTAAAATTGGTGAATAATATTGTCCCTCCACTGTATTGATGCAACAGTTGATCTTGCTACCTTATCCTTTTCTTATTCAGCCTCCCCACCTTCTAGGTGACCCTGCTCACCATTGTCAAGTAGCTATGTGACAATTGTCTGCAAACATATTTTCTGTGAGATGGAGCACACCAAGATGATTTCACAAACCATTGGCAGTGAGAAGAGCAGTCTGCCCCCAGATAAATCTATGCACCGAAAGCAGGATATCTTGACTCCAAACTTCAAATGAATGATGGACCTGGTGCTGCACGGGGCACAACACACCAAGCACATAGTATTTCCCAATGGTGTTCCATCTGCATTTTGTAGTTGACATGCACTACATATTTGACAGACTTAAGTGGATCAACTACAGTATGCCAGAAGTGTAATGTTAAAACATGATAAACGAAGCTTACAAGATGTTGGTTAAGTGATTGTTTTTTTATATACATAACCATAAAAGTAATTAGTCCATATGTATAGGTAAACATTAAATTAATGTGTCATTCTGTGAAGAAATTATTGATGATTCCATCCCTCCTCCGGGTTGCTGCTGCTGTACTGGCAGGTTGCCTCTGGTCCTCTTCTTCTTTCCCTCCAACCTCAGGATTTTCCTGATCCACATTTTCATCAGGCAAAGGTACATTAGTCCGGACACATATGTTGTGTAGTATTCAACAGACAAGAATAGTTTTGCATACCAGGGATGGTGCACTTAAACCGCATCTAAGACATACAAGTGTCAATTGGTAATAGCTTACACATTACTACACAGCCATTTGTGTTGTTCCCTGTCATACCTCCCATTTTAGCGAATCAGCAAAGTGCCAATGCCTTGTAGGATGTGATTGGTCACCAATGTCAATGTGTACTTAAATATTTCTGAGGCAATTGTCTAACATGCTTAAATTTTATGGATATATATTGATACCATTCAACATAGTGAGTTTTCATCCTTAAAATTACATGACACATGACAGTAGCTGTAGAGTTACTTCCTTCTGGCACAAATTTTGCAAACACATTTTTTTGAGATCTACATATTTCAATTAGTCAGGCATGGACATGAAAGTGGATCTATGTGAAATGTTTATCGACACATGTTGGTGCAGAGTGTCCACTGTAGGGACACTATACAGAAGTTAGTAGATGTGTTGTGAGGTTGCACAGAATCATTGAACAAGTCAACTGCATACACTGCAATGCAGACACCTTGGGGCCAGTGTAGGCCATAACTTTGACAGTATTTGGCATCCATTCATTGTGTGTCTGCCCTGGCAATAGCAGTGCAGATTTCCTCTATGGTGGGTCGTGTGTTAAAGTTGTACTTACCAACAAGCAGGCCATTCCCATAGGTGCCATTCTGGAAATGCTTTTTGATGGCAGATTAGCGGAAGATATAAGAGTTGTGCACACTGCCAGGGTACTTTGCAAATACATTGATAGAAAAACAACAAAATGTCCACAATAGCCTGCACATTTATGGAGTAAGTGTACTTCCTGTTTTTGTAAATGTGTGCAGTTTCTGCAGGAGGTACAAGTTGCACATGGGTGCAGTCCATTGCTCCCAACACATGCAGGAAGCCAGCAATGACATATTAGCCTTGCTTGTTGTTGAGTTGTTCTTGCACAGTGTTGGGGAAGTGGAGGTACTGTGGCGTGAGGCTTATAATGGCATCCAGGACAGTGGGGAGGAACTTGGAAAAGGATGCCTGTGATACTCCTGCCACTCTGGTGGTGGTAGGTTGAAAATTTCCTGACGCCAGAATGTGGAGTACAGCAAGTAGCTTGGTCTGTGGAGGGATGTTGGTGCAGCAACAGGATGTGGGCTGCAGCCTTGGCACTATCTGGTTCATGAGGCGGACAATGGACCCCCTGTTAAGCCTGTAATGGGCTATGACCTCCTCGTCCCGGAGAAGAATGAGGGTGATCCTCAGGCGGTATATCCGCTCCCTTCTCCTGTGCTGCCTCGGTGGTTATGGTGGTCTCCTTGGTGCTCCTAGCTGCAATAGCAGAAGATCCATGGCGTAGTTAGCATCATTTCTAAGACCAGGTGATTTCTAGCGGCAAGAAACTGCTTCTAATAGGACTCAGCTGCAGTTTTTGTATTTTAGCGACATAAAAGGAAAGCTTTGTAAATACGAGTTGTGTGTTTTGTGGGAGGTTTACCGCGGGAACGTCTACCTTGCATCTCATTTTCGGTAAGTCACGCTCACCGAGTTGGCGCTGTGAGAAATTGTCGCTAACTGTGTGAAAATGTCGCTAAAGGGGCTTTGCGACAATTTGTAAATAGGGCAATAATAAAAAAACGCCTTAGCATAAAAACAAAAATGACGCTACGACAGACTTAAATCCTTGTAAATATGCCCATCTAATTCTCAAGGAATATGTGGAAACAGATCTAAGCCTTTCATTTGGTCATTCTTGCACACCCAAGGTCAACACAAGAAAGATTTGACAGTGCATTTTCAAACATTTATTGAAATGATCATATCCTTGCATAAAAATCATGAGCTGTGATTGTTAGAAAGATTAGACATGTTACTGTAATGAGCATTGTTAGAATGGTAAACAATATGAACAATTCAACCATGTTAATTGGTACTAATGTTTGCGTACTCCTATCTGTATCTAACACTATACTAAAGAGAGTATAGCAAGAGCACCATTCTGTCAGATCAATTGGGATAGCCTAACCCCCGTTCCTTGGTCTTAAGTGTCAGGATGCCGGTCGCAGTGCACAGGTTATCTTCCTTACAAGGATGGAGGTCAAAGTCAGCAGGGCTGCATCTCATCTCAGTCACAGTCTGCAGCAAGTCTGTGATGATCCTCTTACAAGACCTTTAGCATGGAAATTGTCTATATAATAAAATGTTGCTCTTATCATCTGTGGCAGAGGCACAGAGCAGCTCATTTGGTTTTGTCTAGCTAAAATGAAGTGTCTCTTAACAAGCACAGAAAGTAAGGAAAACACTGGCATTTTGTCCTCCATGTACAACCCTGGAACTAACTGAACAGACTACAGGTCGTCAGTGCCTATCACAGATGAACATACAGTACATTCACATGTTGGCAGAAATGTGTGACAAAGGGCACCATCAACCTAAGGAGTGGAATCAAAAATAGAAACCACAAGTGCGCCATGCAACAACAGTATACACATAAACTTCTTTCTTTCACTTCACTACAGTAGTGGAATCTTGTTCAGGCTGTACAGCAAATAGCCCAAGATAAGGCCCTTGTTAAACCATAATAATTGACTGAATAGTCTAGAAAAACAACCTGCGTTTGAAATCTAATATTCCAATCGCATCAAAATCACCTGTTTCCAAATGTGCCTTCCAGTATTATTGTCATGGCAGACATTCAAGCTTGCAAACGGAAGAAGGAAGCACGTATGTATGCGTATGCCTTTCTTTTATTAGAAAGTGGTCGATTTCTGTCACACAGATTACTATTGTTTCGCTTTCTGTTCCTCAAATTTGTTCGTCCAGTGATTTATCTTTCTAAAGCCAGGCTGCCTTCTAATACTTTATTTGGAGATTTAGACAAATTCTTGCACTGCAACTAATGAAACTACCTGATTATTTTCTATAGCCAGAAGCTACCAAGGTACCATGAAATTGAACCACCTGCTGAGGCCTCTTAGGACATGTTACTGAAGATCTTAAAAGAGAAAAATAATTTTTCCCATGGTTGGATGCTTTTGTATCAGTCAGGTTTTATGTATCAGAAAGTGTACGCATTCGAAAACTTTTCATCAAAAACCTAGTGTTCGGATTTATTCCGAGCACTGGGGGAATGCAAATAATACCAATTATAAGTATATCTCATTGATTAAAAAAATGCTTATTCTTTTAATGTAGTATTGGAAATAAAAGGCCTTACATTTATCTAACTTGGTTATCATTTAATCAGGTCTGAAAATCTAAACTCCTCTTTGGCAAAATGTAAATTATACCCACATAGCTGATTTAATTTTGGGAATTTAGCGTTATGCTTGTTACGAAAAATCCTCAAAATGACACCATTCTATCACTTTGTGTAATTAGGTACAATTCACTAGAAAAATATAAAACACATGGGGGGATATTCTCAAGAATCCGTGTTAACTATCGCCAAAATCGCTTAACGCAACTTCTCACATCGCAGTCCATCGCGGGAAAATAACACCGTGTTAACGCAGCATTCACAACCCGGCGGCACCATGCGATAGCCTCACGATAACGCGACAAATGCCCGCGTTAAAATCAACGCGACGGCGAATAAATGGGAAACCCCAACGCGAAAAAAGTAGTGATGACCCCAATGGCGATACAAAAATCAGCGAAAACCAGCGACAGGCTGGCGATCCCCACGCGCCATGCGTGAGAATGCACTATAAAAGCAGAGAAAAAAAAAGACAAATAAATGCAACTGCGTAGCACCATGGATGCACCCGGACCCAGTGCAGAGGACAACGCGAACCCCACAAGCCACACAGACAACCAACCAGGAACCCCGGGGCCGGAGAAGGGCAAAGAGAAGAGGAAGAGGAAGACGGGGTTCACTCCGCAGGAAAACCGGATCTTTGTCACGGAGGAAATATGGCAGTCCATCGTGAACAACGTCAATGCAGTCGGAGTGTCGAGGAGGTCAATGGAGGAGGTCAAGAGGCGCTGGCATGACGTCAAAAGCCAAACCAAGCAGAAACTCGCTGCCAACCTGAAGGCAGCAACGGCCACTGGAGGTGGGAGTCCTGCACCACAGGAGGAGCTGGATGAGCTGGAGGAAATGGTGGCCACAGTCATCAGTGCGGAGACGGTGCAAGGAGTTGGGGGTCCGGACACTGCCCAAAATGACCTGACCCAACAGCAACAGGGTGAGTAACCACCAGGGACTGGGGGGACGGGGGAGACGGGCACAATGGCACACATGCACAATCAAGAATAGCACACTGCACACCCACAATGACTGGGGAACCTGTCCCTGATGGCCTTGGCACAATGCAGCACACACAGAAACACCAAGTAGGCCCCCGTCCACCATGTGCACAAATGCCCCCCCTCACCAATCCCACAACCTACCCATGCACATGTGCTGAACCCAGCAAAGCAGCAGCTCTGTGAGCCACACTGACAATGCAAGTGACACTGCATGACCACTAGCATGGCTGCAGTCAAAATACATGACATGGAGCACGCCACAACACTGAGGTGGCCCAGTGTGGATAACATCCCCAAAGGAGCAGGTCACACTCTGACACATCCACGTGCACATACAACCCCTGACGTCAACAACACATCTGCAGACCAACAATGCACAAGAGTACAAAATCCGTACAGGAGCACAAATTACCCAAGTCGCCAACATCTCAGCACCGTAAAAGCACGCAAGTCAAAGGCACACCGCCTCAAAGGGATAAGGGGCCGCTAAATCAGAGCTGCAGGGGCGACTCTCCCACAATGCAGCACACACACATAGCAGTCACAGCACATCAACATTGACCACAATGTGGTACAAAGTGCCACACGTACACCACAGAACAGAGGACACAACTGGTGCCGCACGTGCGTAGAAAATGGCCAATCACATCAGGCATAGCAGGAAACTGTCAGATGATAATGTACAAGTACAACCTCACATCCATCATGTAGTCGGAATGTCCACTGTCCCCCATCAAATACCCAGCTCCTCCAAAACAGTCACAATGTACATTGTCATGCAGTCAGTATGTAAACATGTACATACATGGAACACACTGTTAACCTGCATCTCCCCTTCACATTGCAGAGGGACAATCAACACCTCCTGCAGAGCAGACCAGACATCTCTTCAGTGATGAGGAGGAGGAACCCCATGCCATCTGCCCCGACACCCTCCAATGGCTCGTGGACAGCCTCCGCACCCCACCTCCAGGAGCAGGGCAGCCCAGCTTCATCGAGGTGATACCAGCCCCTGCACAGACCACACAGCAGGAAGCACCCACCACCACGGCTGGCTCCCAGCACCTCACCGAAGAACACATGGCATTCCAACACCGTGTGTCAGACTGCCAGTGGGGGCTGGCTGAAAAGGTGCGGGTGGGTTTCGACCTCATGGCAGCCAAACTAGATGCCATACGTGGGTGTCTCAGTCCCATCAGGGACCATTTACAGTCCCTAACAGACACCCACAGTCCGCTCCATGCCCTAAAACAATCCTTGGCTGACCTCGCTGGATCCATTACTCGGATACAAGAACTGTCTAGGTAGAGAGGCTCCAGCGACGACAGCACAGAGTTGGCACAGATGCGGAGGACAATGGAGAACATGGAGCGGATGCAGGCAGGAAGGATGGCTGCCACGGCTGAACACCAGCGAGATGTAGCTGGGATCTACCATGCCCTGCAGATCCTCATCTTGCCATTGCTGCCACAGAGCCTGTCCCAGATGACTGCTGCAGGAACTTCGACACACACATCTCCGCACCCTGATGTGTCAGTGGCACACAGTGATGCAGCCATACCACCTCCGCCCTCTGATGAGTCAGTGGCACACAGTGATGCACCCATACCACCTCCGCCCCTGATGAGTCCGTGGCACACAGTGATGCAGCCATACCACCTCCGCTCCCTGATGAATCCATGGCACACAGTGATGCAGCCATAACACCACCACACACACCTGGCACACCTGACACAGAAGACGTATCAGAGGACGAAGATGTGGAAGGTAATGACTCTGTGTCAAAAAGGAGGTTGTAGCATTCATCCCCCGCCATATGGCCCGTTCCTGCTTGGTACAGCCCTCTGCATCATGCCCTGGTACTACACCTTCCACTGTCACCCAAAACACTCTGCGACATCCACCTGGACCCCAACATGGACTGCCATATCTGCTCTGGTTACCAATGACACAGCAAACAGGCTGTGGACTCAACTCTTCCTCTACCGAATAATTTGTCATCCCCTAAAGAACTCTGTTTGGCCCTCCACTGGGCAACCATGTAATGTGGGGTTTGCATGGCCATGTACTGCTCCAGCTCCGACACTCCACAGGATGTGAATAAAACATTCCTAATCACACAGATGTGTCATGTCTATGTCCAATCAAGTATGACAGTATGGATGACTGTAGGGACATTGATTGCACAAAAAGGTACACCCTGGGAAATGACATCAATGCGCATGTTTGAGCGTGACACACATGGCCAATTACATGACTGTGGAGGTGTGAACTAGCTGTGGCCTCATTGATCATGAACAACAATCTTGCAACCCCCCAACGTAGCCCCACCTCCATGTATTGAATAGGGCTGTGTGTAAATATGTCAGAGTCGGTAGGAGGCCTAAAGTAGTGTCCCACATCACATGTGACAACAGAACATCTCTTTGCATACCTACACACACTCAACTGTGTGGACACAGCCTGGTTTGATGGAACACATTGGTCCACATGGCAAGAAGTTGGACACCAAACTCTCCCAACCACAATGTCTGGCTCACAGAGGTGGAGCTGGCAATAGGGACTCACCCCTAAGTGAAATCCGTCAGTCAGTCCCTCCCTGTGTACGTACAATGCTCATTGGGGCACACGATTTGGCATGCAAATCAACACTCATCACAGTTGAACACTAGTGAAGCTGCGTAGACTTTATTAGCATGTGCGTGTCAGTATGGGCAAGACAAGGGCCACAACATGCAGACCAATGCATCATACACTAACAGGCAGCCAAGGAACATGTAGAGGTGCAAGACATGGTGAGGCACAAATGAACACCAACCATGACGGATGCCGACGGTCTCAGCCCACCTTGCCTTGCTGGACGAGTCATGTGGTGTTTGGCGAATGCTCATTGCACCGTGTCAGGGGACACCACTCACAGCCCATGGGATCTGCATAGTCCTGTACCACCGGACAGCGCTGACTGCCTGCTCTGCTGACAGTGAGCAGGTGAAGGAGTCCAACAAGGTCACATGTAGTACTACATTGCCATGTGTGTACTCTCCCTCCAGCGGTGTGTCAGGTTGAGGAACGTTGCCAGGCGTCGCTGTCCACTCACCTTGCACAGGTGTGTGTCAACCCGCAGTCCTGCACGCACATGCATTCTGAGTCCAGGCGAATGCAGACATGTCCACTGTCATGGTGGGATATGTGTCCATTTCCCCAAGATGCAAAAGGGTGTTGGGACCTGTGCCATGGGTTACAATCTTTTGTGGCTGCAGGAACGTAGTTACTCGTCCATGAAAGCGAGCGCAGCTTCATGGGTAATCAGTTCCAAGAGTACGTCGTTGTCGACTTCAACGAACAAGGGGGCGAGCCAATCCATTAGCTGGTCCGGACAGATGTGCTCCGTCCACGCCATTTCACCAATCCGCAACACAGCCCAATAGGGGAGCGCTTCGATGTGGTCACTGCACACTAGGAATTGTGCGATCTCACATGCCCAACTTCCAGCACATACGCCCAATTCCAAGGCATCCCATGAACGGGTATCACGGTTACACTCCTGGTCGTGGTCCAACAGGGGGCGCACACACATGTCATAATCCAGTTCAGCTACAGTTGTGTTGGATAGGCAGACATCCATGGGCCACTCGAATATGCATGATCGTCAGTGGAACCAGGGCTGGACGTAGGTGACGTACGCAAGACGGAAGCTCAGACGGTAACTGATGCGCAACACTGCCAGTGGCAGTACCCCCAACAAATGCAGCATTCGGTCACGGTACAGTTCCACGTGGCAGGCGTTGTGCATGTGCCCGGGATGTTCAGACATTGCGTTGTTCGCCCTCGTAGAACCGGCACTCTTCTGACCTGCGGCTGTTATGTGGATGATATGCCACAGCTCAGAGCAATGAGTCGTATGGGCATGCAAAGTTTGTACGTATGGGTTGTCCTGTACGTAAGTGTCAAGGCTGTTCCATGCAGGAGTACCTCGGGCAAGGACTTCTGTGTGTGGGGTGTGGATACGTTGAACTTTCATAGACGCCGTGTGTAGTGTGGGAGTCGTCTTCGTCTGCCATGGTATCTCTTTTAGGGGTTGCCTGCCGCATGCGTTTCCAAGGTCGGGGGTGCAGATGTCCTTCCGCCTTCTGTATTGAGACAAGGGGGCTTTCATCCCTAATGTTAGTCAGATCACTGCTCGTATCCTGGGTATGTGATGTGGCTATTGCGCTGCAATTGAGACTAGGCCTTGGGCTTATGGTGCACCACAAGCGATGAACACACACACCAGTTGCCATGTATGAGCCAAGACCCCGAGCGGCCTTGCGCTCCATGTACAGTCCCTTCGTGCGCGCACGCCCTCCGGCTGCATGCAACATTGCAACATTGTCAATTGCGGGCCGTGTGGCGCAGACACTGCAACAGAGACACACGCATCAGTTGGTTTGCTGTGCAGCCCAGATATGAACAACGCCCAGAGGCCAGGGATATTTGTTCACACCCCTACGCTGGCCTGGCGTACGCCGACCCAGCCCACTTGGCGTACGTATAAAGGGGGGGATGACGACGCTACGTGTCCCAGTTCTTCCCCACTGCCTGAGGTGACATGGCTGCGTCCACCTGGCCTACGACGAGGCTCAATCATATAGGGTCCATGACTTGCATTGTATGGAGTCGGTGGCACCGGTTGCACTGCGGCTGGCACGGGCTACCGCCACGGGACGGTGACTTACTGTGCACTGAGGTTGGGGCACCTAAAGTGCTGAGCGGGTGTGCAGCCTGCGATGATGACGTGTGCACTGATATGGTCTCTGCCTTTGCTATATCAAGACCCAGAGTCAAGTGTGCACCTGGTGGACCACAATGTAGGCCTGAGCCAGTGGGCAGCGCTGGCCTACCGCCACGTGGCGTTGCCTCGCGTTTCACAGAGTTAGTGGCACCTAGACAGCTGAGCGGGTGTGCAGCCTGCGATGATGTCGTGTGCACTGATATGATCTCTGCCATTGCAAAATCAAGACCCAGAGTCAAGTGTGCGCCAGGTGGCCTGCGCTGCGGGGATGCGTGATGTGGAGGCTGCCAAGGTCGCGGCCCCCGGGCTCAGAGCTTGCACCGGGATGTGGTGTGCCCTCTTGGAGACACGCCGGTGGCGGAAGGTGAGCAGTGAGGTCTGGATGCGCAGGGGCAGGCAATCCGTGCTGGGCGGCGGGAGGGGCTGGGGTGCAGCAGCCTGGGTGCGCAGGGGCGGCCATGCGATGTTGCTGTGAGCAATGATATATACTCTGCCATCATTAGCTGTGGACTCTGTTTCAGATGAGGGACCTGGTGGGCTGCAGTGTGACCCGGCACGCGGTTGGAGACACACCGGTGGCAGCAGGTGAGCAGTGAGACCTGGGTGCGCAGGGGCGGGCAATCTGCGCTGGGAGGGGCTGGAGTGCAGCTGCCTGGGTGCGCAGTTTCGGCACTGTCTCTCTCTCCCTCTCTTTCTCTATCTTTCTCTCTCTCTCCCTCTCTTTATCTATCTTTCTCTCTCTTTCTCTCTCTCTCTCTCTCTCTCCCTCTCTTTCTCTATCTTTCTCTCTCTCTCTCTCTGTCTCCCTCCCCCTCTCTTTCACTCTCTCTCTCTCTCCCTTTCTTTCACTCTCTCATTTTCTCTCTCTCTCTGTCCTATGTTGTGCGCATGACACACCTTCTTATCTTCAATTTTGTCTTGCAGGCTGTGACTTACGGTTTGTCCGGAGAAGACCCACCATGACTCTTCCAATTATTGATGTTGATTGGAATTTTAATAAAATTGATTATTTTTGGAATTCTGCGATGTATGTGTTTTTCCTTTTTTGAACCACACATGGATGTTGATTGGTGTACTTGTGCGACATCAGGCGAATTATTGTGTTCATGAATTTGTGAGGTAGATGTGAGATATCTTTGTCCGGGGGGTGGGGGTAGGGCCACAGGGGGGATTGTGGGGGGTGGCGGGCCTGGGGGGTGGCGGTGGGTGTTGTGGCCCTCTTGGGGCTCCGAGCTGCATGGTGAGTAGCTCCATGGCATCTGTTGTTCTTCTGGTGTGGCTGTGGGCTGGGCTCCCTTTTGAGGTGCAGGTTGTCGTCCGACAACACCAGGTAGGAGCGGATGTTAAATCCCTGCTGCTAACGCGCCTTATCGCATGTTTTGTGGTCTTATCGCTGATATGTCTGGTCGTTGTGAATGTTGCGAAGTGGTGTTTCTGTGGGTTTTTGCACGGGAACGCCTACTCTGCATCTCATTAGCATTAGTTGCCGGTGTCATCCGTGGCGATGTTTTTTGCGGCTGCTATCGCAGGAATACTGGTGATGTCGGCTGTTAGCACCAGCTTGTGAATGGTGCGATGTATTTATCACCACTTTGGCTGTGATAAAGTGCAGCTAACTCGCCGATAAGTCCTTGAGAATATGCCCCATGCATACTTGAGCGGCTGTTGTTTGTGGGGCTTCTATTTTGAGAGAGAAACCTGTTGGTGCATCAAAAATCATAGGATGAATTTGGTGCTAAAATATAGTGATAATTGACAGATTCGCATGTAACGAAATTCTGCATAATTTGGCGTCATTTTGCAATAATTTTGCGTGTTACACAAAAGAAAATTCCAGACGCCTCTACTCCTCACCGCTTTTTCCCATTTGTTCTAACATAGCTTCTTTACCTATAGACTGTTGTTAATCACAGTTAGCATGCCACTGGAATTTACCAAGTGCGATAAATAGTACCCAATTATAATTATGGGTCATAACATGCAGAGACTTGCTGCATCAAAATCTAAATTTCTCATTATTTAATGTTCATTCCCTCCCACCCCCTAGTAAGTTTTATCTGGTTTAGCCAGCCATAAGTCACCTGGGGGAAAATGTTGGTGATTTGCGTATTGCATACCTCGTAATTGCTATATGCACAGTAATAGAGAAAGACCAAAAGAGGTTCCAGAAGTTGTGCTATAAAGTCCTTCAACAATTTTGCATAAAAACGTAGATGTTGGTCACATCCAATGAAGCAGATAAAGCAGTGAAATCCATGAAATGTACTGCTCTTTCCCTATCCAGTTGGGGATAATAAATTAAGAGCTAGAGTCGGTAGACGGTGTTTAAAGACTTTGGGGCAGATTTACAAGGAACTGACGCATCTGCATAGATGCGTCAGTTTCCTTGCGTCAGTGCCGAATGTCCTTGCGCCACTATGGATGCGCTGTATTTACAATACAGTGCTCCATGGCACAAGGATTAACAGATGCGTCAGAAATTCTGTCGCATCTGTTGGCGCAAAGGTGACGCATTGCTGGAGTCGCTCATGAAAGTGACGCAACTCCAGCAATGTGCCACAACAGATGGGTAAGTCCCATTCAAAAAGTCCTGCCTCATTTCTCATGCCTGGTCTGAGCAGGCATAGGGATTTTGACGCAGTGAAGGCGTAGAGTGACGCAGTGAAATCAGAGTGACGCAGTGAAATCTTGTAGATTTCACTGCGTCAGTTCTACATGGCTTTTTGCGTGGGAACGCCCACCCTGCACACATTATACCTGACACAGGTATAATGTGACGCAGGGCTTTACAACGTGACGCATCTCCCTATATGCGTCACATTGTAAATGGCCCGCAACATTTACGCCGCAGCTGCGTCACAAAAGTGACGCAACGGCGGCGCAATAGTCACGCAAGGGGCTTGTAAGACTGCCCCTTTTTTTAGTCACTCTGCTCCATACATCAGTTTTGTTGTTTTTTCTTTAGTTAGCTACCTATACTGTTATGTCCCCCTATTTTTTTGCTATTGTTCAAAGAATTTTTATTCCACCTTTCCTTACTAACACATTCATAAACATTGTTTTCGTAAAATGAGAATAAAACAAAGTTTATGACAGTAATTGTGTTTTGGTTGTAATTGCATTTGGCTTATTCTGCTGAAAATAGGACTCATATGCCCGAAAGCTGAGGATTTCATGTATAGTCCACTGTTTAAATGAGGGTGTTAGTCACTGCTTAATTTGTAAAAAAAATAGTGGCGAGGGCGCAGTATTTTTCAGGAGTCCACTGCAGCTGGAGCCGCCCCAGCTCCTGCCACTACTGCCAAATGCCAGTCACAGAAGTACTTATGTATAATAAATCAAAATTGAATATTTCTGCTACATATATATTCACAGAGCACCGCCATGTGGTGGATGAATATGTGGCATTGGTGTTATTTCCTTCAGTAGAGCATTGCTCAGTACTTATTTTGTATATTCATATAAAAACATGCTCTGTGGAGTGGTACAATTAAAATTCTGGGGCATATTAGCAAGACCCACGTTAAAATCATCGCCGTTTTAGCGGCAGGAAACTGCCGCTAAAACGGCGATAATGGGCTTGCTAATATGCGTTATGGAATTCCAATAGAAGCCCAGGTTAGATGTCCTGCACATCTAACCTGGGCTTCTATTGGAATTCTATAACGCATATTAACAAGCCCATTATCGCCGTTTTAGCGGTAGTTTCCTGCCGCTAAAACGGCGATAATTTTAACGTGGGTCTTGCTAATATGCCCCTATGGTTTATAGCAATTTATGGTTTTTTTAAATAAAAAAATGATACACACAATTAGGTTTTATGTTTTTATATGCTTTTTTTGGCACCAAAATATATTATTACTTTACAATTAATATTGTACATTAACTCAATTTTCACTGAAGCAGCAAAGGGAAAAATGCTGTGAGGTGGAGCGAGAATTACTACAAGTGCTTTGTAACACCTTTTGGTATTGTTGCAACACCAGCGAGACTGAGAGTAAGTAAGTGTCAAGCACCCGCAATTACAGAGGAATAAAATGAAACTACAAACCACCCTCTCTTTGGGGTAGCAGCCGATAAGAGAATTCCTCAAGTTAGATGCCTCAATGTGTGGGAGAGAGGGTTAGGAAAAGGACTTC
The DNA here is from genome assembly GCA_963921515.1 of Calotriton arnoldi. Classification (NCBI taxonomy): domain Eukaryota; kingdom Metazoa; phylum Chordata; class Amphibia; order Caudata; family Salamandridae; genus Calotriton; species Calotriton arnoldi. The sequence continues at coordinate 189,009 of CAWUFW010009532.1, forward strand.
AGGGAATAGATACTATTGATAAAGGAGATTGTCACTCAACGTGTCGACCATATTACATGCAAGATCTTTTAAGGCTATGAACAGGACCTACTTGAAAGATGATTGCTGTGTTGACTTATGACTGATAGACTTGTGTGACAGGACTTTCACCCAGCAAGGATATTAGATGGCAGGATTGATGGAGAGGAAAAGGGATTTTCTACAAAAAGGTTGTGTGAAATCACAAAAATCAAACACTTCTCTTACCATTATCATATCATCAACTGTTTGAAGTCACACACCTTCAGGCCCTGATTCACAAAGGTAACTTATACTTATACTAATGAGTGATTTACACTTTTGAATAAGTTTACTTCTTTCTGCTTATTCACAAAATCCAACTAAAAAAATACTAGTAAATCCAACATCACACATGGCTAACCACTGGCACTGCAACACATTCCGATAGAAAGGAAAGGCAGGTAATGAAAATAAATGAAAAGTTAAATTGAATTAATTAAAATAGTTTAAAATGTAAAAATAAATACAATTTAATGTTAAAACAATACACACAAATATACAATATGTTATTACCTTATCTTAAATGTAAAACATAATAACAATATTTTTTATTAAAATATTACTACATTAATTTTAAGAAGAGTAGAGTGGCATTGAGTGGAGTTGCATTGGGTGGTACAGAGAGGCATAGAAATGTTTGGAGTAGCGTACAGTAGAGTGGTGTTGTATGGCATAGAGTGGAGTAGCCTAGAGTGGCGAAGAGTGGCATATAGTGGCATTGTGTGGAGTAGAGTGGCGTGTAGTGACATGGAGTAGAGTGGCTTAGAGTGGGGTGGCATAGAGTACAGTTGTGTAGAGTAGGAAGATGTAGAGTAGAAGTGGTGTAGAGTGGTATAGAGTGGGGTGGAGTGGAGTAGAGGGCCATGGAGTAGAGTGGCATGGAATAGAGTGGAGTGGCATAGAGTGGCATGGCATAGAGTAGACTGGTGTAGAGTGGTGTGGAGTGGCATAGAGTGGAGTGGCATAGAGTGGAGTGGCGTAGAGTGGAGTTGGGAAGAGTAGAGTGGTATAGAGTGAAGTGAAGTAGAATGGTGTATAGTGGTGTAGAGTAGAGTGGCGTAGAGAGGAGTAGAGTGGCATAGAGTAGAGTGGCATATGGTAGAGTGATGTAGAGTGCAATAGCATAGAGTAGAATGGCATTGTTTGGCATCGAGGAGAGTAGTGTACAGTAGTGTGGCATAGAGTGGAGTAGCGTAGAGTTTCGTGGAGTGGGAGTTTGTGGAGTGAAGTGATGTAGAGAGGCATTGAGTGGAGTGGCATACAGTAGAGTGGTCTAGAGTAGAATGGCGTAGAGTGAAGTGCAATGACGTAGAGTAGAGAGGTGTAGAGTAAAATGACAGAAAGTGGTGTAGAGTTGAGTGACAGAGTGGAGTGGTGTGGAGTGGAGTGGCATAGAGTGGAGTGAAGTGGAGTAGAGTAGATTGAAGTGGTGTAGAGAGAGTGGCATAGATAATAGTGGAGTGGCGTAGAGTGGAGTGACATAGAGTGGCATCAAGTGGAGTGACGTAGAGTGACATAGAGTAGAGAGAAGCGGCGCAGAGCACAGTGGAATGATGTAGAGTGGAGTGGCATAGAGTGGAGTGGAATACAGTAGAGTGGTGTAAAGTTGAGGGTAGTAGAGTGGCATAGAGTGGAGTGCGTAGAGTGGAATAGCACAGAGTAAAGTTCCGTATAATAGTACAGTAGTGGGTATAAGTAACTAAAGCGCCACTAAAGATGACAGATAGGGTAAAAGCAACATAAACAAGAAGCTCTATACCTGTGTTAAAAGTAGAAAAGCACATTGTATGTCCATGAATAAAACTGAAACGCATATTAAATAAAAAATGAGTGCTTTGCAAAATGACAAGGAGGAACAAAGATGAAGAAGAACATATGCACTTGGTCCGTACTGCAGAGAGGTGCTAACACATGTGAGAAAGGGAAGCCTAGGGGATCTCATCAATCTAAAGATTGCGCAGAAAAGTGTCACTGAAAACAACTAATGGTATGCTGTGGTGGGTTGTTAGCCCACTGTTTTGTAAACAATAGGTCTCGCAGCACATCGCATGCGATGTGTAGGTGAAATCTAAAAAATTATACTAAATTCTTGAGCAAATTTTGATGTCCTCACACATGTGCGTCTCTAGCTGCCAGCTCCATTGGGTCTCTCCATCGTGTTCTATGACATCACCCATGCGAGGACAAAACTCTGTGCAAAGTACAAAGTGAAGGAAGTGTCAGTCTGTGACTGTAGAGAGCATGCATTTTGGCATAAACCAAGCCACCTGACATAGCCTCAGAGAGGAGAGGCAGTGCACGTAGGCCCTTCACCTCTCCTAATCTTTTACTCATGGTAGACCGGCTGCCTTCCCTGACTGTGACCACAGAGGCCAGACAGTCACTTGGTCTTGTCTGTCACCAGAGAGGCAACACACACCATTGGGCATCATGGGCAAAATGACAGCACCCCAGCCACTCAACCTGAAAAAAAGGAAAAGAATGTCCATTGGTAAGCCACACAAAACAAGGACCACATACTGTATGGAATAACTGACCCCAACTGTACGTAATTGAAAGTCACCAAGTGGTTCCATTCCATTATAAAGGCACTTGGTCTTCCTCCTTGTGTCTGCATATGGTTATTAAACCAATATTTCACAGGGAAGAAAAAGAGATGAAAACATGGATGATTTATTTACTTCTCCATAAATCATGGAAATAACATCATTCCTATGAATTATGGGTTGCATCCAGTGGGAGGACTTGTCAAGTCTGATTACATTCTTTCCAGATAATTACCGCTTATTACCCCCAGTGCTTTTAGGTAATCACAGTACAAAACTACAATGCAAGCTTTGATAGTGGCCTTTGCTAATTAGAATTATTTCCAAGAAAGAGAAACAAAATCTTAACATTTGCATAGCAAGGTGGACCCTGTGCGAGCTAAATCATGCAGGCAGAAGCCTCATAACTCACCTCAAGTCCACGGACAACGTGTACATCTAAAGACAGCAAAACATGCTTTCACTGATACTTCAATTTCTAATAACATACATAAGCACGTTATTTTCCTTTTACTGCAGAAAACACACATTATGGTCCCATATTTAACTATTTAAAAAAACCCTGCCAGTAAAAAACAGCTGTTTTCATGGATACCCCATACCACTTAATATGTAATACAGAAAATCCTTAGGCCTCGATTACAACTTGAGCCTAGTGGAATTTCATCGTGGAATTCCACTCCACTTAATCATAAGTGGGTCATTGTTCCTGCACCAGCATTTAACAGGCGTGGGAACAACAGAGCTATTTTGCGGGCCGGAAAATTGGCCAGCAAAATTGCCTTGGGAATGGCTGCAATGAAGCCTAGCCTCATTCACTGGTCCTTATGTGAAGCATTCCTTACCAATTATGTCCTCACCTTCAATCTCCTACCCTCATCATCACTCTCCACTGCCATCCGACCCGCACTTGCCCACACGCACAGTTAACTCCTGCTTAGAGCAGGTGGTAAATAAAAGCATTAATCACCAGGAAAAGGGACTACAGTGCATAATATGCCTGGTAAAAACAGTCCCAATTTGTAATTGCTTGGTACAGGAGGGCTAATAAAGCTCTGTGCCGGTGTTCATGGGTGCAGAGTTATCACCTCTCCACAGTGCTAATCGTAATGTGGGCCATAATGGTTTATATATGCACTAATGTGTAATAAAGACATCTTAGGGCTCTGGTGACATTTATAAACATCTCTCGTGGTTATTTGTCACCAGTCATTTGATGGCATTAATTTGTTATGTAACAGGGACGCTCCTATCATTCATGCCCATTACATGGGATCATCTTGGTCAGCGGTGTTTCCTTCTCTGGTCTCATCGGTTCTTCCTCTTCAGCATGCTTAGCAACAATTTTAAAAGGATTAAGCCAGTTCTGATTGTTGTTACTATCCCTACACATTTCCTCCACGATTTATTGCAACCTGACCCAGATTCAGTCTTACATAAATGCCTTAGTGTAAGGTAACTTGCTGGGAAATGCCCATTTTTGCAGGGTTACACTCAAAGCTTTTGCCTTCCTCCTCCACTTTTCCTGGCCTTGTTTTTTTGGTCTTAGTACTCTGAGCACTGTACCACTGCTAACCAGTGCTAGAGCAGTGCTTAATTTGTGCCGGTGGTTTCCGGTGCTCAGCACCGGCACTTATTTTCCAGGGCCGGCACTATAGCTATCTTTTACGCGGGCAGCTGTGGTGCAGATAATTTTTCAAAGAGGAATGCACGCAGCAGGTCAGCTGTATTTTTCCCAAATCATCTTCCTAGCTGCTTTCACTTTTACCCATTTCGTCAAAAGGCCTGCACCCTGCCTGAGCCTCTAATTGGATAATTATTGCTAGGGGCTGGCTCATGACTGCTGGGCGAGGCAAACTTGGAAATGCAGGCCCAGGACGATGAAGGAACATGACGAGCAAATAAAAATATGCGTACATTACGCTAGTCTGTGTGCTTAGCGCCTAGTAATAAAATATTTCACAGAGGCCTACGACTGTGGCTCCCCAGCTGAGCCAGTAGTAGGGCAGAGCCCACAGTTCTTCTCACCCCTCAGACCCTGCCTGTGTCATGAGTGCTACAGAAATGTAAGTAGTGGGTGAGGGTAGGTGGACGAATAAATGTCACTGTGCCTTCTTTTTTCAATTAGGAATAATGCCTTAACATTGGACCTCTTGTTTCCCTCGCCCGTCGTGTACAGTGGTGAACTGCCATTGCATGCATCTCGCTTCCTGGGACAGCCTCGTGGGCACTTTGTTGCCGGAACTAAGCTGGATGGGACTGCTGGGATGGACTTCACTGTGAATCTGCCAGTGAATGCCTGTTTCTGCCTCCTCCTGTACCGGACCTTGTTGAACATGCTCGGCTACACAGAAAGAGAGAAGCCTTTCAATGACTAACTAATGTCAACTTAGCTGCGGTAACAAATACGTGTGTGTTTTTATTTCATGATCGAGGGCTGCTTACTTTAAAAAATCAAGTAAGGCCCGGAGAGCCAAAGTCTAGGCCCACACTACCATCACAAATCCCAGTTCCAGTGCATAATTTGAGCTGGTTATTGCAGGTGGTGGCCAGCAGCACTTATTTGTAGATGACTGGGACAGAACGAGAGAGAAAGATATAAATGGGTAAAGATGCAAGAAGGGAACAACTGGAAAATAGAGACATAGGGAAAAAGTAGGAGTGAAAAGTACTTGCAAAACGGAGATAAAGAGGGAGAGAGTGTCTGGTGGTAGATGAAACAAATGTCAACCCCGCATTCAGCAGCGCTGGTAACGAAGTTCTGAGATAAAACGTTGAGCCCCGGCACTTATTTCTTTACAAATTAAGTACTGTGCTAGAGTGCATGTGCTCTCTCCTCTCAACATGGTAAAATTTGCTCATACCCAATTGGCATATGTAATTTACTTATAAGTCTCGAGTATAGTGCACTACATGTGCCAAGGGCCTGTAAATTAAATGCTATAAGTGGGCCTGCACACTGCTTATGCTGCCCACTTAAGTAGACCTCTAACCAAGGCTCAGACCTGCTATTGCTGAGCCTGTGTGTGCAATTTATACTGCCATTTCGGCCTGGCAAGACTTTTGCCAGGCCCAAACCTTCCATTTTAATACATATAAGTCATCACTAGGGTAGGCCCAGGACAGCCCAGAGGGTAGGGGGCAATGTATTTAAAAAGCTGGCCATGTACTTTTAAGTTTTACATGTCCAGCTAGTGAAAACATTTTATATTTATTTTTCACTCCAGCAAGGCTTACATCTCCCATTGGATAACACTGGGATTACGTTATTACATTTTATAAGTGTAATTCCAACATGGGAAGATATAACTGATCCAAGTTTGGTTTCTGGTTCTAAATCACAACTAAGGGAGAAGTCAGGTTTTAAATTGCTATTCTGAAAATGCCATTTCTAGAATGTTGCCATTTTCCTAACGTTCAAACTCAGTGTGGATATCATTTGGCTAAGAAACTGGAGCCTGTTGCTAGACGAGGTGTTGTAAATTGAGCGTTATTGGAAGGCCCATGGTTCCAGGGATTTCGTCGCATGGAGAGATACAGAGTTTTCGGGTTGAGACCCAGACAGCATGACTTCAGTGCATACCTGCCCCTAAAGTAGGGTGGAATCACCTGAAATGCAATGGGAATTGTAGTTGAGTCGTGATTTGTCATTGTTCTAATAATTTTGAGAATGCATTTTGAATTTTAAAAAAGCACAAATAATGTGATGTAACATTGTTGGAAGTGTATGTAATGACAAATGTATGAAATACGTGTTTATGTTTTAAAGAAAAAAAAAATCATACAAATTAAATGTATACTATTAAATGTATACTTTTGTAGCCCAGACAGTAACGGAGATGAGCAGGCTCCATCACGAGGCAGCACATATACTTAGATTAATGATTGAGAAATTTGTGAATTAGGATCACTCGGGAGTGCAGGATAACCCCTTGCATAATCATTTTCCTATTTTAGCCATTTGGGGCCTGTTGCCTGTCTTTGATCACATGTCTGGAGTGGGTAACAGCTGTCCTTTATGTATTCCACCTAGACAGCCACAAAAAACAGGAGGTAAGATTTGTGACTTGATGGGCATCCTGACAGTATGAGAGAGAGGAGCTGGGCACAACCTCACTTACACTTGAATAAGATGTGTCCTGTCCACACACAAAGGGTTGCATACCCCCCTGTAGTGAGTCTGGAGCCAGGGCAGGAAGGAAAGGACCTCTGTGCACTTCAAATGCCTGTCTGTGAAGTCTCCCCCACTTCAAAGGCACCACTGAATATAAGTACTGGACCTTTGACACCACTGCTTCAGTACACCTCATGACCTGTGGATACTTTGCCAGGTAGAAGGACTGCTGTGCTGCTGAAAGGACTGCCACTCTGCTGGACTGCCATTCTGAAGGGGCTGCTGCCTTGCTGTGCTATCCTGAAGCTTTCTACTTTCTTGCCTGGAGAGGAAGAAGTGGACCTAGAACTCACCTTGAACCCAGGACCCCAGAGAGACTCAAAGGGCTAGTCTGCTGGCCTCCAGATCTGAGCCTCAGGGACAGCTCCTGGACCCATCTTCAATGAGCTCCTGACCCCCAAGAGGTGCCTCTCAGGTCTTCGTCCATGGAAGGGGGTTTTAAGCTCTTAAAGTCAACCTTTTGAGCTCTTCACAAATGTGAAAGGGCCCATTCACTCCGGAACCACGCCACTCACACAGGGGATCAGCCTGAGCCACTGCAAGTTTGTCTCTTCGCACAGCAAGCATCGTCCATGGACATGGATCATCACCACAAGGCTCCAGCCTGCCCATCCACAACACCCAACGTGATCTACACTCCATGCAGACTTTCTGCAGTGATGCTCTTTTTGCTCCTAATGAACTTCTCTCCTTCAAATGGGACTCTTAGCACAAAACATGAGAAGGGAAAACTTCAGCAGGACATACCTGGGTCTGTATCCAACCCATGCTCCATCGCGTTTGGCCGGAACTTTTGGATTTCCCCCGGTCCAGAGTGACTAGATATCCCTGATTGGTGCTTTATGCTTCTAAATGCTATTTTACATTTTATTTTTTAAGAATTTACAACTCAGGCTCTACTTATTGATTTTTTGTCATTTTGGTCTTGTTTTATTTTTACAATTAAGCTATATTTTTCTAACCTGTTGTGAAGTCTTTTTGTGGTGTTTTCACTGTACTACAGTTGAAAGTGTTGCACAAATACTTTACACATTGCCTCTTAAGTTAAGCCTGACTGCTATGTGCCAAGCTACTAGAGGGTGATCAGGGTGCATACCTCTGCCAACCAGAAACCCCATTTCTAACACTAATCCCACCAGCTTCTTCTGAGATAGTTTATCCAAGTCCTGAATAATTCAAGGCCAGTTAGCCAGTCCTTGTGACAAGTATTGCTGCTGCCCTTTGAAACAAAGGAACCAGATAATACTGCAAGCTCACTGAATTGTCAGGTATCTCCTCAAGTACCTCCTCTTAGGTGCAGGATTTCAGGGAGGAGTGAAGTGTTACAGTCTTACAGGTTTCCACTTAGATAGTGATATGTGGTAGACCACCTCATTCAGGCACCACATACATTGCACACAATAATTATATTGTCTAAACACTGTTGTTCTTTTAGAAAATTGTATAGCACTTTTATTAGTAGTAGTAGACAGTTTACCACAAATCATTAATCAGAAATACATTTCCAGTAATTCTAAAGAGCATAGACTCCACTATACAAAAAAATAAAGTAACCATTGATTGCTGTGGCCCAATTCTCTACAAATGTGTTGGATTCACCATTTAAATCTAACTTTAGACATAATAGATGTGCAACATCTTCAGATTTGAATCAATAAACCCAGATACACTTAGTACTACATGGGGAATTAACACAGGCATTTTGAATTGATTTAATAGACCCAAACAAAGCCCTAAAGAGAAAATATTTGATATGTCTCACTTTTGATTAAAGGGACTGGACTGGGCTGACAAGTCTACAAAGCAAGCAATGGCATATTTGACATTTTGTAATTTAAATGGGGCACAGATTCCTCTTAATGGCAGCCTATTCAAATTACAGTTACGTTATTCTTTCAAGTGACGTTAATGTATCTTGACTTGCCAAGCCACAGTTGTCTCTTAATCATTAAGTCTTCCATTAAATATACCCACCAGATATTAAACTTTCCTAGCAAATTCCATGGGAGGTCCACCCAAATTAGCGATTCGAAAGAAATCAGCATTTCACCCAGGATGCCACACAAATACCTTAGATGCTGAATTTCCAGCTTGAGAGTCAGACCAATCTAGGAAGGCCAAATTCCTGTTAATAATTGCTTGTGGTTGCCTCTCCTTAAAAGAAGAATTGATAAACTCTGACATTCTTTCTAACTGGGAGCAAATAAGCTGTTTTCTGGGCAATGTCAGTTTGCCATATTACAGTAGAGATAGAAAGTGTTTTTATTAAAAATTGCTCTAAAAATTTGGAACGCTGGTATATTCTGAGACTGTTTCTGAGGATCAGGAGCTATTTTTCAAGAATAATCTTATCTAAGGATAATCTTATCAAGGATCTTCTTATCAAAGACAGATGGAAGTATGTCTGGGCCGTTTCCTCCTAATGACTCTCATTGGCATCAATGGGTATGTACATATCAGCAATAAACCAATTGGTGAGCGTCCTTAGTGTGAAGATTATTAAAAGGGTATTAACTACACTAATCCTTTTAAATCCCATTATGCAAAGCTATGGGATGTTATTTGGTCCTCCAACTATTTAAAGAACTGACAGGTAATAAATATCTTTCTTTTAAAATGTTGTGAACAAGATTGAATATTATAGTTTGTTTCATTTCATTTGAAAGGGTTTCTCATGTTAAAGCTTTGGATTTCACTTCAGAACAAATTTCACCTTAGGGGATGTTCTTTCCCATCACCTCGACTTTGGTGGCATATTCATATGTTCCTGTCCATCACAAACTGTTTGTGGTATGTACGTATTTGATATTTCTATAGTGCAAATCTAGTCAAGATGTGGTAAAGCACTGGTGAGATGTCTTAGAAAATATGCATTAAAAGAATCTCTCCTCAATTGATAATATCCTCTTGACACCCTTGGTTACTTCTCCAACCGTGGCTAGGTGGGTCACATTTACAGAGGCATTAACTGGTGTAGGTACTAGCACCTATGGTACTAATTCTGTTAGAGGTGCAATAGCTTTAAAGCATTTTGGGCTGAGGTTAGAATGGAGGACATTTCTCTATCTTGTAATTTATCCTGACTTTCTACTTTTAAGACCGTTTTAATGGAAGTTGAGGGCTCATGCCTCTGTGGAGGAAGTAAATGGGCTTTTACGTAGAATAATAGAGCCTCCGGTCTTGCCATTCAATGCAGATTTTCCTAGCAACTAAACAAAAGGAAAGTCTTTATTTAATTGAAGACATGTAGGTGAATATTATCCCTCTGGTATGTATTGGTATATGGAGATGCATATTCCTTCCTTTGGACAAGTTTTCCACATTATATATATTTTCTTTCTTCTTTGTTCTAGGCCCTGTATCCACTTGTCTCAGTTCCTACTGAGGTCTGTACAAAAGTAAGCGGCATGGGATCATCTATACATACTCTGAAATAAAATGCTGAGGAGTCATCTTAAATGACAATTTTGAAGTTGGATTGTTAATGTTGGGGGTTCTTTGTTGTTGCTCTCTCACTATTTCCATGGACTATAATTTGACTTTGCACTAGGATAATAAGATTCACAGATGGGCTCTTATAGGATGTATTTTAAGTTGGAGAATTCCTCATCCTGTGAGGGATGTGACAGACTGTGAATTTAATAATATTTTTTGTAAGTTTAAGAGTGGCAGCTAAGAAAAAAGCAGCAAGATGGAGCCAGCTTAATATTTGCCGCTGTGTTGATAATAAAATCAGGACATTCCTTCACTATAGTAGCTGGGAAAATCTGCATGGTGCTACAAAGCTTGGGAATTGGCAGGATGCCATCTGCTTTCCTGGAGCATAGCGAACCATCACAGACATATAAAGAAGGATTTAGGCAGTTATTGACTAATTTAATCAGAGTATTTGCTTCTGCTCTATTTATTCCAGCTTGAATGTTAGTTTGTGAATCAATACTGATAAAATATTTAAATTCTCTGTATCTTTTACTGTTACTGTGTGGAATCCATTTTATTTCAGGTTCCATTTTGTGACACTCAATAGGAACAAGCCTGCAGATGGTGCATAAGCTGTTGGCCTCAAAGTGAACTTGAACTGTCTGTACTTTTATTGTAACCACAAGGCCTTGAGAAATGACCAAGTCACAAGTGTAGGTGACAAGCTGTTGCTATGCTTCTCTTGCTTATTTCATCAATTAATACTCATGTATAGCTAAGGACCATATTCTAATTAATGATTAGATAAATGTGTGAAAACAAAACCCTACTGTTTCACCAAGAAACTGACTCTCATTGACTGTGCATCATTTGTGCAATATATGCAATATGTATTGTAATCTATAAAAACCCATGTTAACATCTGTATTTTGGAGTGGGTCCACACAGGCACATGGCGGCTCGGCAGCTATTGAATAACAAGATACATTGGAAATCTCACTGTCTCATTTTTTTTTTCATTTTAGACTTCCACAACTGGATTGTACTTGTTCAATGTTCTGCTTGTCATTGATCCATGGCTTGCAGTATTTACTTGTTCACCTCCATAGCGGCAAATACAGAACCATGTTTTTGATTCAACTTTACGGTACTTGTTCATTTACTTTTTCAATTATATTCAGATTCACATTAATTTCTCCCAGTGAATCACTGAGTAAAGCAATGTCTTCAAAATGGAATGAAGCCTCCAAATTCAGAGGTGACGTCTTTGCCGTCTTAAATTTGTCACTAAGTAATGGAATGACAATAACGTTAAATAAAGTGAGCACAATAAATCTCCCTGAATGAAAACCAATTTGATTTTTATTTCAACAATTGATTAATTGATTTTGCCTTTGAAAAACAAAGATTAATCAGTTTTTAAGTATTTATTCAAATTGCAAATATGTGAAAAATGTTTTACTGTTCAAGACATTTTATGGTGTGATTTTATGGGAATTTGGACAAACAAAATCGGGAAAAAATTTTGTGTTACAAAAATATCATGTCAAGAATATTGGGATGTCAAAAATATTGTCAACAGGAATATCGAAGGTAAAAAGTATCGTTTTAAGTGTTGTTTTTAGGATTGCTATGAAAAATATTGATTTAGAAAATATTGTATATAATACCATTTGTAAGTTTAAATTAGCATGTAATTTATTGTAGTGTAATTCACTTTATAGGTTTATTCATAATTTATTTAATCTGAATTGTTGACATTTGTAATTTTACTGCCCAACACCTTCCCCCAAATATGGTTAGATTGGAGAGGGGATAGTAAATGTCACTCCTTTAGTGTCCAACACCGTCCACAAATTGTTAACATTTGAGTAGGAATAGTAAATGTCACCCATTTAGTGACCAACACCTTTCCTCAATACAATTATATTGGAGTCGGAATAGTAAATGTCCCCCTTTAGTGTATAATGCCTCCCACCAACATGATTACATTGGATTGGGAACAGTAAATGTCACCCCTTTAGTGTTTAGCACCTGCCCCAATTTGGTATAGATTTGAGTGGAAATAGTAAATATCACCCTTTTAGTCTCCAAAACCTTCTCCAAATTGGTTTAGATATGAGGGGCATTAGTAAAGTTCAACCTTTTAGTGTTCAACACCATCTCAAAATGGGTTAGAGTGGAGTGGGAATAGTAAATGTCACTCCTTTACTATCCAACACCTTCCCCAAATGGGGTTAGATTGGAATGGGTATAAAATGTCACTCCTTTACTGTCCAACACCTTCTACAAATTGGTTTAATAAAAATCAACAAGAGACCACCTATCAAGCAACATCAATAGCTTTAACAACTGGATCATGCCTGCCCTGACATCCTGGCCCCTTGGAATATAAGGCAAATAACAAGTATGCAGGCCAGCTGATAGAAGGAAGTACTCAAAATGACCAAACGGTACAGCAAACTGGAATGTGATTGAGAGAGCCTAGAGACGCCACATCAGCAAATCCAGGATGCCAATGGGCAGGCTCTAGCCAAGCACATCGGCAACAGGTTGAACAACAGCAAAGACATTTTTGTTTTCTTTAGGGACTTCACCACACTAGCAGCAATTTCCCCCCAAGAACTGTACAGCAACCTTTAAGACTTCTTCTGCAGCAACATCACAGTTGTCTACACCAACTTCAACTAACAACTGCACCCCATCAACCTTGCAATAAGTCTTCTGGAATCCAACAAAAGTGACATGTTGACAACATGCAACCCCATCACCACAAAGTCCAACTGCCTCAATCCTAACATGGACAAGAGCGAAGTAGTAATCTTCACAAAAGCTGCCTCATCCTGGGACTGCTCTTGGTGATCTATTCACCTAGGACTCACTTCAAGGACATAAGCAAGAAACCTCATCATTATTACTGATAGCAAGCTGGGCATGACCGTCCAGGTCAATGCCATCATCACAGACTACTTTAATGCCATGAGAATGCTGAAAAAGATTTTCATGTGACTATCCAGCACTAGCAGGAAAACCGTCACTTAAACCCTCATCAGCAAGAAAATGGACTACGGAAAATGCCCTCCAGGTGGACTATTTCAATGAATCAAAAGATCTGCTACTCAGACTAGCAGGGCAGCATTTTTCACTTATGATGTATAGGACTGTACCTGCTGCATATAATAGATTGCAATTCACAACTCGTGTGAACTGACATGAATCAAATTGTCGTGATTCATTTGTTGTGACTTAATTTGGCGCAAAACTTATGATGACTCCCTTTACATTTTCTGTATCCTATTATATTATACTGTAACACAACGCATTTAAATTCATGTATCATAATGCTTGACCTGGTGACTCTCTTGCGGTTATGTGATTTTGTGTAACTATGTTGATTAATGTTGCTGAATTAGTTCTTTGTGAGTACATAATATAGGGCATGTTTCCCCTTACCATTTTTACCACCACTGCTGAGCACCGTCTGGTGATGCAGGCCCACGTCCAGATAGCCAGCAGCTAGCGACTGTATTCTCGTCGTGAGCACAGTCGCGTGCACGCTGACCTTTCTGTGTCTATTTTTAGACACCGCCTCCAGAAGGCTCACAGAGACGTTTGACGCTTCCGGAGCTATTTCAAGATATGAGGTCACTTTTATAACCGTAGCCCCACTCGGTCTTGTATTCATCTAACTTTGGTTATGACATCTGTTCTGTCATCTCCACAATACCAATTAGTGATGGTTCCTTGGTCTGCTTTGTCCGACTTTTAGAATTTTGACAAGATTAACTCTGTCTCTACAAATACTGTCATTTTGAGCACCGTACTAAACGGACAAAGAAATGTTTTGAATACCATGGCTTTATGTACTTTGTAGCCAATTGATCTAAGTACAGAGAATTTCACAGCCTTCCATTGCTTATTATGCACTCTTTTCTTGGTGTTGATGTGCAATTTTAAATCAATTTCAGCACAACAACTGCATTCTGGATCTGACGGGGACTATTGTGGATGCTTCTCATGCATCGTTTTCCTGACTAGGAGCTTACAGGCCCAATTTTCCAAGTTCCCCTCTGTATTGATTACAGTGGGTTTGAGTTCAGCCACTGCTCCACATTTAAAGTGCACCCATTCTGTTTTTCACCTAGTTTTTAATATAGCCTTATAGCCCGCTGCTGAGGGCTATACCGGCTGTTAAAGGCCCTGATCCCCTATAACGAGGGAGAGGGCCTTTAACAACCGGTATAGCCTGAGGCAGAAGGGCTAGAAGGCTATTAGAACATTCCACCCACTAAGGGTAGAATGTTCTAAATTAAAAATGGAGAAACAAAAAGACACACATTGGAATGTTGGAGCGCTGGGCTTATACCAGCCATTATAAGCCCAGAGCAACTCCATTGTCTTCAATGGAGCTCCCAACATTCCAATGTTCTAATCCATGGTATTCCCTTACCGATTTTGTAGGTTGCTCCTCCATCTGTCCAGATGAAGACCCCCTTCTAAGGAACTATCGGCCCTTATACCTTCCCTGGGGTCGAAATGTCGACTTTTCTCAAATAGCAACCTGTACTCAAAAATGTCACCCACATGCAGATAATGGAAATTCATATGTTGTCTCTTGCAACAGTGGATTATATTAAATAATAGATAATATATTGTTAGACAGGTTCAATCATAATTTTTGGTAAATATTGTAATTCATTGCACTTTTACCCTTATCCCCATTCTTTCACGAGCACTTTATTGAGGCCTTGTTTTCCTTCACTTGTTTCGGACCAACTGTTCTATTTAGTTGTTGTACAAATTGATTGTAGGTTTAACCAATATAATATAAATTGTGGAATTGAATTCCATTTTTGTGAACATGTGTTTATCTTGGGTGCCAATGATTTTTTTCAATTTAAACAATTCTGCTCGGACCATTTCTCTTTTGTAACTTACCTGACCCAGGTCCAGCGGTTTGCTGGGTTTCTCCATTGTTGTGTAATGGGATGAAAATAAATATAACATAACATCAATGAAAACTAATGTTAAACAATGTTTGTGTTTTTCTGTTTCCACTTGTAACCATATTCTATAAAAGTGTAACATTTTGAATATCATCACACTTTACTCATGAACCATTTTTGACTGTTCTTTAAAATCATGAAACGTCTGAGTAGGAAACTCAGTGAATAAGTTAATTAATCTAGTTCTAATGTTAATTCATTGAGCAATTGTTCAGCTTATCAAGTCCATAAAGGGGCACATTTTTGGGAATAAGTTATGACATGTTTTAATTGATGCAATCAGAAACTCTTTAATTTTCAGACACATTTTGAGAATTGATTATTGCAGCATCCTTTTTATCTTTCTTGAACATTGGTATTCTTTGTATTTCTTGCCATTTTTGCTATGATTTGACCACAATTTTAATATGGAGTGGAATTACTATACCTAAGTGGTAAACTCGATTGGGAGTAAGAAGAAGGTAAATGCTTGAAGAGTCTGCTGACTCTACTGATTTCAGTAATGATTCAGCCTATAAGAATGGAAACTAATGTAACTGCCTGGTTTTATTTAACCTGCACTGGTGTAATTAGACTTTGGGATTGGATAGTAAATGGTAGTGAAATGTTGCAACATAATATTTTGTCACCCTTTTCCAAAATGAGATTATGCATAGTGAATTAAGGTGGGCACAAGAAGTCAGAAAAATAAGATACTATAAATGAATGTAGGAATATCAGATTTACAAACAAGAATATCTAAAGTTGAGCTTCATTTATTAACCCCTTCGCTGCTTGGCCTTTCCGCCACCCCCCCCCCCCCCCCTGTGCTGAGCATTTTTCTGGCTATTAGGGGCAGTTTGCGCTTAGGCCCCTGTAACTTTTTGACCACATAAGGTATCCACGCCAAATTTGCGTCCCTTACTTCCACCATCATGAGGATTTCAAAGGTACCCAGGGTTTGTTGATTCCCCTGGAGGGGACCCAGAAATTAGCTAAAATACAGCTACATTTAGGATTTTTGGGAAAAATGGGAAAAAAGTGCTACAGAGGAAAGCATCTGATTTTTTCCCTGCAAATGGTATCAACAAAGCGTTTGTGGTGCTGAATTCATCATTTTCCCAGCTTTCAGGGACTGACAGACTTTTGTCAGAAAACCAAAATCTTTTACACAGTTTTGCCATTTTATTGGGACATAGCCTATTTTTGCTATTTTTTGTGCTTTCAACCTCCTTCCAGTTAGTGGTAGAAATGAGTATGAAAGCAATAATGGAACCTGGAAAGCTATACATTTCAGAAACGTAGACAACATTCTGAATCCAGCAAGGGGTCATTTGTGTAGATATTTCAAGGTTTTTTTATAGAAACTAACAGTCGAAAATAGGAAAAATTGAAAATGAGTTGAAAAAAACAGCCAACTTGTGCCAAAGTTTTCACCTGTAACTTCTTCTAAGTATGACAGATGTTTTAAAGCAATACATTGTTACATCTGCTGGACCCTTCTGGTTGTGGGGATATATAGGAATTGTAGGTTTACCAAGAACCCAAGGAACCCAGAGCCAATAACTGAGTAGCGTCTTGGAATTGTTTTTATTGTGTACCGGGTACATAGCAATTCATTTGGGAAAATATAAACAGTGAAAAATCGGTATGAAAGACACCTATGTATTTCTGAAATGGGAACAAAATATAGAGTTTAGAAACAGTAGCTATTTGCACATCTCCGAAATTGTGAGTACCCATACTAGCATGCGAATTATAGGACAATTTTCAAAGTGGCTTCCTTTTTACCCATTGTCTTACATTTGGAAGGCAGAAATGCATCGAAAGTCAATAGGTAAAAACAGTTGCTCCACAATTCTGTGTTCCCCTAAGTCTCCCGATAAAAATGGTACCTCACTTGTGTGGGTAGGCCTAGTGCCCGCGACAGGAAACGGCCCAAAACACACGTGGACACCACATTTTTACAGTGAAAACAGACCCTTTTTTTGCAAAATGCCTAGCTGTGGATTTTGAACCCTAGCTCAGCCGGCACCTAGGGAAACCTAGCAAACCTATACATTTTTGAAAACTAAACACCCAGAGGAATCTAGGATGGGGTGAACTGAGTGGCTCGCACCAGGTTCTGTTACCCAGAATCCCTTGCAAACCTCAACCTTTGTAAAAAAAAAACAAATTTTCCTCACATTTCTGAGATGGAAAGTTCTGGAATCCGCGTGGATCCCCAAATTCCACCCACCCCGCATGCCCCAAAGTCGTACGATAAAAATGGTACTGCACTTCTGTGGGTAGGCCTAGTGCCCGCGACAGGAAATGGCCAAAAACGCAACATGGACACACCACATTTTTACAGTGAAAACTGCCCATTTTTTGTAAAGTGCCTAGCTGTAGATTTTGAACACTAGCTCTGCCGGCATCTGGGGAAACCTAGCAAACCAATACATTTTTTTAAACTAGACGCCCAGGGAAATTCAGGATGGGGTGACTCGTCTGGCTTTCACTAGGGTCTGTTAATCAGAATCCCTAGCAAACCTCAAACTTTGTAAAAAAAAAAACACATTTTCCTCACCTTTCTGTGAAGGAAAGTTCTGGGATCTGTGTGGATCCACAAAATTCCATGCACCCCTCATTCCCCAATGTCTTTTGATAAAAATGGTACCTCACTTGTGTGGGTAGGCCGGGTGCCCATGAAAGGAAACGGCCCAAAATGCAACGAGGTCACACCACATTTTTACAGTGAAAATTGACCCTTTTTTTGCAATGTGCCTAGCTGTAGAATTTGAACCCTAGCTCTGCCGGCACCTAGGGAAACCTAGCAAACCTATACATTTTTGAAACCTGGACACCCAGGGGAATCCAGGATGGGGTGACTTGTCTGGCTATCACCAGGTTCTGTTACCCAGAATCCCTTGCAAACCTCGAACTTTGTAAACAAAAATACATTTTCCTCACATTTCTGTGATGGAAAGTTCTGGAATCTGTGTGGATCCACACAATTCTACCCACCCCGCATTCCCCAAAGCCTTCCGATAAAAAAGGTACCTCACTTGTGTGGGTAGGCCTAGTGTCGGCTACAGGAAACGGCCCAAAACGCAACGTGGACACACAACATTTTTACAGTGAAAACTGACACTATTTTTGCAAAGTGCCTAGCTGTAGATTTTGAACTCTAGCTCTGCCGGCACCTAGGGAAACCTAGCATACCTATACATTTTTGAAAACTAGACACCGAAGGAAATCCAGGATGGGGTGACTTGTCTGGCTGTCACCACGGACTGTTACCCAGAATCCCTTGCAAATCCTTTGTAAAAAAAACACATTTTCCTCACATTTCTGTGATGGAAATTTCTGGAATCTGCGTGGATCCACAAAATTCCACCCACCCTGCATTCCCCAAAGTCTTCCGATAAAAATGGTACTTCACTTGTGTGGCTAGGCATAGTGCCCGCAACAGGAAATGGCCTAAAATGCAACATGGACATGCCACATTTTTACAGTGAAAACTGAGCCTATTTTTGCAAAGTGAGTAGCTTTGGATTTGGAACCCTAGCTCTGCCGGCACCTAGGGAAACCTACAAAACCTATACATTTTTTAAAACTAGACACTCAGAGGAATTCAGGAGAGGGTGACTTGTGTGGCTCTAACCAGGTTCTGTTAGCCAGAATCCCTTGCAAACCTCAAACTTTGTAAAAATAAAAACACATTTTCCCAACATTTCTGTGATGGAAAGTCCTGGAATCTGTGTGGATCCACAAATTTCCACCCACCCAGCATTCTACAACGTCTCCTGATAAAATTGGTACCTCACTCATGTGGGTTGGCTAAGTGCCCGTGGCAGGGAAGGGACCAAAACGTATTGTGGAGATATCACAATTACCTATCACAAAACGACCTGGTTTTGCAAGGGGGGTCACCTGGGATTTTGGCCCCGGGCTCAGCGGCCATCTAGGGAAATTATCCAAACCCACACATTTCTGAAAACTACACACCCGGGGGAGTCCAGGGAGGTATAGCTTGCGTAGACCCCCAATGTTTTCCTACCCAGAAACCCCTGCAAACCTCAAATTTAGCTGAAAAAGTCACTTTTTTTCTCAAATTTCTGTGTGGGAAAGTTGTGGGATCACTGGGCTGACACAAATTTCCTACCACCCAGCTTTCCCCCAGGTGTCCCGATAAAAATGGTACCTTATTCGTGTGAATGGCCCAAGTACCCGCGACAGGCAAAGGCCCAAATCTTATTGAGGAGACATCAAAATGACCTATCACAAAACGACCTGGTTTTGCAAGGGGGGTCACCTGGGTTTTTGGCCCCGGGCTCAGGCGGCCATCTAGGGAAACCTACCAAACCCAAACATTTCTGAAAACTAGACATGGGGGAGGCCAGGGAGGTATGGCTTGTGTGGACCTCCCATCGTTTTCCTTCCCAGAATCCCCTGCAAACCTCAAATTTAGCTGGAAAAAACACTTTTTTCTCAAATTTCTGTGTGGGAAAGTTGTGGGATCACCAGGCTGACACAAATTGCCTACCATCCAGTGTTCCCTCAGGTCTCCCGATAAAAATGGTACCTCACTCATGTGGGTGGCTGAAGTACCTGTGACAGGCAAGGGCCCAAAACATATTGAGGCGAAATTACCCATCACAAAAGGACCTGGTTTTGCAAGGGGGGTCACCTGGGTTTTTGTCCCCGGGCTTGGCGGGCGGCCATCTAGGGAAACCTACCAAATCCACACATTTCTGAAAACTAGACACCCAGGGGAGTCCAAGGAGGTATGGCTTGCGTGGATCGCCCAATGTTTTCCTACACAGAATCCCCTGCAAACCTCAAATTTAGCTGAAAAAATCACTTTTTTTTCTTACATTTCTGTTTGTGAAAGTTGTGGGATCACCGGATTGACACAAATTTCCTACCACCCAGCATTCCCCCAGGTCTCCCGATAAAAATGGTACCTCACTCGTGTGGGTGGGGCAAGGGCCTGTATCTGGGAAGAGCCAAAAACGTAGGGAATAAGGGTATACCACAGTGAATTCTAAGCGCTACATTTTTATCCCCCCCTCTACCTCCCAGGGGTGGCAGAAAGACTGTGGGATTTATCGGGGTGGGGGCATTGGCATGCGCATCTTGGGCAGCCCCCACCCCTAAATCCAATTTAAAAAATCCCTGGCATTTAGTGGGCTTTCTGCTCCCCGGGGTGGCAGAAAATGGGGGGCTATTGATTATGTATTATTATAGTGTATGCATACAAGTTTTCTTTTAAACACTATGGATTCTTGGTGTTGAAGTGCAATTTTAATTCAATTTCAGCACAACAACTGCATTCTGGATCTGACGGGGACTATTGTGGATGCCACTGCTCCACTTTTAAAGTGCATCCATTCTGTTTTTCACCTAGTTATTAATCCATGGTATTCCCTTACCGATTTTGTAGGTTGCTCCTCCTTCGGTCCAGATGAAGACCCCCTTCTAAGGAACTATCAGCCGTTACACCTTCCCTGGGGTTGAAATGTCGACTTTTCTCAAATACCAACCTGTACTCAAAAATGTCACCCACATGCAGATAATGGAAATTCATATGTTGTCTCTTGCAACAGTGGATTATATTAGATAATAGATAATATGTTGTTAGACAGGTTCAATCATAATTTTTTGTAAATATTGTAATTCATTGCACTTTTACCTTTATCCCCATTCTTTCACGAGCACTCTATTGAACCCTTG
Source organism: Calotriton arnoldi (assembly GCA_963921515.1). Lineage (NCBI taxonomy): Eukaryota > Metazoa > Chordata > Amphibia > Caudata > Salamandridae > Calotriton > Calotriton arnoldi. Next base: position 209,912 of record CAWUFW010009532.1, read on the forward strand.
TGGTGTGGAATTACTATACCTAAGTGGTAAACTCGATTGGGAGTAAGAAAAAGGTAAATGCTTGAAGAGTCTGCTGACTCTAATGATTTCAGTAATGATTCAGGCTATAAGAATGGAAACTAATGTAACTGCCTGGATTTATTTAACCTGCACTAGTGTAATTAGACATTGGGTTCGGATAGTAAATGGTAGTGAAATGGTGCAACATAATAATTTGCCACTCTTTTCCAAAATGAGATTATGCATAGTGAATTAAGGGGGGCACAAGAAGTCAGAAAAATAAGATACTATCAGTGAATGTAGGAATAGCGGACCTGCCAGGGACCCCACGTGGTGGGCCCAAGTGTGGAGCCGAGTGGCCGCAGGCGAGGGCAAGCACAATAGGGGAGACAGCCCGACACCGCTGGAGAAAGCTGCGCTGGCCCCCACGAGGTGAGCGTACTGTGCCGACTGCAGTGAAGATTGGCTGGGGCAGCGGCTGGCAGGCGAGACAGAGGAGGAGAAGGTCCCCCCTTACATCCGGCAAGACAAGGTGAGCACAGGCCTGAAGCTAGCAGCGGGTGCCTGAGGGAGAGGGCAACTATGCAGAGCCAGGGGAGAGCGGCGGAGGAAGGAGATCCGGTCCATGATGCAAAGAGCCCGGCGCATCCTGCCGATTACTAGGCCCCGAGGGCCCCATGTCAGGGGACCCCGGCGGGGACCCAAGTAGCGCCACCGGAGCCTCAGGGAAGGCGACTGGCACAGCGGAGCCTTAGGAGCAAAGAGGCAACGAGACCTCCCCAAGTAAGCGGGCAAGTGGAGAGTGGCAGCATGGGTATCGGGGCCTGAAGGGAGGAGAAGAGGGCTAGCTGCCCCAGGAGTGAGGCTTAGTGTGGATGAGTGGGCCCAGCACCGTGGCTGCGGCTGGAGAACGAACCCTGAAATGACCAGAACCTCGGAGGAGGTGACTGGCGAAGAGCAGCACAGGGTGGCCGGAGGAGCAACGGGGCAAAGGGGCCACCCTAAGCAAGCTAACAAGCACAGAGTGGCAGCCTGAGCGTCGGGCCGGAAGGGCAGGGAAGAGAGGTAACTGCCTCGGGAGTGAGGCCTAGCACAGGCGAGTGGGCCCAGAAATGCTGCTGCAGCCTAAGAAAAGACCCTGAGATGACCTGTGTCTCTACTCAACATACAGACAAGGAGAGAGACCCGCCCCAGCATACACAGATTAGCGGACCAAGCCGGAAGAACATAGGACCACCAGATTGTGACATGGAAGCCCATGATAGCTCTCACAGTAGATAACGGCACACAGGGCCTGAACAAGGGGTAACCCAAAGCCCCCTGGCCCGGAGGGGGGCAGGTGAACAACGGCAGGAAGCTGAGGAGGAGGTGGACGTGTGAGGCCTAAGAGTGAGTGGGAACATGCACCAGACCGAAGAGCGCCTGCCTGAAGGGAAGGCCCCACGTGCGGCGAGGGCTATCAGGAGCGCCCCATGAGCACAAGCAGCACTAGAAGTGCCGCAGATCGGGAAGATAACATGGGGAAGATCCCCAAAAAGAAGGACAGAGAAGAGGCCCCAACTGACAAAGCGATGGAGGAGAGGGGGAAGGCCCAATGGCAGGCAGAACGACCCGGCGACCCCACGCTGCAAGACATTCTACAGGCCATCACCTCCTCCAGCGAGCACCTGGAAACCAAAATTGACTTGTTAGGTCTGGATCTGGGCCTACTTAGGGAAGACCACAAAAAGTTGGCAGACTGCGTCAAGACAACTGAGGGCCAACTCTCCGAAACTCTGCCAGACATGGTACTAATGAAATAGCGAGTAGCGGCGCTCGAGACGAAGGTGCGGACATTGGTAACTCGAGCCGAAGACGCTGAAAACAGGTCGCGCAGGAGCAACCTCGGAATAATAGGCCTGCTGGAGAAAATAGAAGGCCGCAACATGATAGACTACCTATGGCTACGGGAGGAAGTAGCGCCAGATGGCTTATCAAACTTTTTCGCCCTAGAGCGGGCGCACCAAGTCCCAGCGAAGCCACCTATACCAGTAGCGCAACCACGAGTGGTGCTAGCGAAGCTCCTCCATTATAGGGACAGGGATCACATCCTCGCCCAGGCACGCCTCAAAGGGGACATAGAGGTGGACAACTCAGTGGTGCGAATCTTCCCAGAATTTTCCCGGGAGGTACAAAGGCAAAGAGGGTCCTATCGAGATGTGAAGCAGAGGCTGTGGCAACTGAACTACAAATATGCGACGTAATACCCGGCCATGCTACGAGTCACCACGGAAAAGGGCACGGAGCTCTTCAGGACCTCGCAGGAGGTGTCGGACTGGCTGGAGAAGCACGATTAGATGGTGCCACTAAGGGACCCGGAGAGGAGAAGGAGAACAGAGATCTGCTCTAGGGGTCGGCGGATCCTGAGGGAGACCCTAGCCCTTACGCAGGAAAAGGCACAGCTTGAGCACCAGAATGCAATGCAGGTAGTGGCGCTGATCAGCGGCAAAGGGAGAAGCCATGTACCCCCTGAGGGCAGCGAGACAGCAGCGGATTCCAGTTCAGAGCATGGGTCCAGCGACTCCGAGGCACAGAGTGTGGTACTCCGAGATGTAACACCGCAGACGGAGGATGACATCGCCTAGATGGGGAGAGCAGTGATCTACCATGAGCAGGTCTGGGGTAACACTGTTCATGCCTGACCCAGCAATAAGGTACAGGGATTGATGGAGGGGGGCACTGTGGGGGTCCCACTGGGACCGTGGAACTGAGAGGCGGCTGCAGAGACTGGGAGAGTGACGGATGAGCAGCCTTCCCCCCTTGCAATTGACTGATCAAACTGCAAGCAGTCACTTGCGGACCTATGACCTTAGTTTGGATAGGGGAGTTTTCCTGCTTATCCTGGGGAGTGGAGGTTGAGGGCAATGTTTAATGTTGATATGGGGGGGACACCTTGAGTTGCAGCACACGGAGAAATATGAGGGATCGAGTGGGGAGAGCAGATGGGAGACGGTGCATAAGGTGGGCGGCGGCCCGCGAATAGTAACATCTCCCAATGGCGGATAAACAAAAGTACTAATGCATGACTTGGAATATCAGAGGTATGCACACAATGACGAAACGCCACAAATTCCTTTCATACATACGACGGCGGGGAGCCCAGATAACCCTATTGCAAGAAGCACACCTCACACAGAAAGAGGGACAAGCCTTGAAGAGGCGATGGTGGGGCCATCTCTTTACACTACCTACTTCGTGTGTGCACTGGGGTCACTAATATGGATCCAAGCGGGGTCCCATTCCAGCTGACGGACTCACTAGTAGACCCAGAGTGTCGGTACGTAGCCATAAAGGGGCGACTAGAGAGCCGAGAGATTAGTATAATTAGCATCTACGCCCCCAATGCAGAGCAATCAGCCTTCTTCGCGAGACTGAGCCACTGCCAGACGCAATACTTGACAGGTACTACCCTAGTGGGGGGCAACTTTAATAGTGTGGACAATACGCTATTAGACAGATCTCACCCCCACTGCGAAACTCCCAAGCAGCGCACACCTCACATGCATTCACCGCGTGGTGACAGAGCTGGGGACTGATAGATGCCTCGAGGACTTTACATCCCCAAGATAGGAATGACTCCTACTTCTCTGCGGTCCATGAGTTGCACACATGACTAGACACCTTCCTATGCTCCGCAGACATGCAGCGCCAAGTCATTGCCGCGGAATATCTTGCGCGAACAATATCGGACCATAATCCATTGGTCCTGTCGCTGAGATGGATACACCCTGTATCAGCGATCCCTACATGGAGGCTCTGCCCGGACACCCTGGAAGACCAGGTCTTCCGAGAAGAGATTAGGGGGGAAATAGTGCACTACTTTGAGGCCAACGCGGGTACAGCCTCCTCACCGAACGCAGAATGGGACGCCTTTAAGGTGGTCCTGCGGTGCCAATGCATAACGCGTACCATGGGGGTCAGGCGAGTCATCCTGGGAGAAATGGAGGGAGCAGAGGCAACTCTTAGGGGGCTGGAATGCAGAAGTCCGGAGCATCCAGAACTTCAGCAGGCACTCTTAGAGGCCAAAGAGGAGGTGGCAAGGCAGACAGAGAGGCTTAGATGCTTCGACTACAAGAAATACCTAGAGCGCACCCACGCCGAGCGGGGCAAGTCGGGATCGTCCTAACATGGCTGGCAAACCCGGTGAGCAGGGGCCCACCGCTTGTGGAAATAGAGGATGAGGAAGGGGTCAGGCACTTTACACAGGCAAAGATTAACGAAGTCTTCGCCCGCTACTACATGCAACTATACAGAAGGTTGCGGGAAGGCGAACACGCAGACGTAAGGGAGTACCTTGCAGACCTGTGGATGACGAGGCTGAACCCTGAGGAGGCAGAAGAGCTGAGAGCAGACATTACGCAACAGGAGGTACGAGCTGCCATCAAAGGTATGGCACAAAATAAAACCCCGGGCACGGAAGGCCTTCCGGCCGAGTTCTATGCAATATATGTGGAGGAGCTGGCCCCCCGACTGTAACCATGTACCAGGAGGCCCGGGGAGCGGGAATACTGCTGGAAAGTGCTAAGGAGGCCCTTATTGTCCCGGTGCCTAAACCTGGGAAAGAGCTGCACGACTATACGACCTACAGGCCCTTATCCGTTCTGAACATGGATTACAAAATACTAAGCAAAATCCTGGTGACGTGTCTTTTCCCCCACATGCCAGACCTGGTCCATGCTGAACAAGAGGGGTTTATCCCTGGGCAGAACACGGCCAAAAATATTAGGCGACTCCTGGCTGTCATGGGCTCCAATGGGTATGACAAGCATGAGGCGGCAGTGTTCACAGTGGACATCGAGAAGGCCTTTGACAGCCTTGAGTGGCCATATCTCTATGAAGTCCTGGCCGGGATGGGACTGGGAGGAGGCTTTTTGGCATGGGTATGGCTATAGTATACTTTCCTCACGGCCCGGGTGCGCACCGGAAGGACCATCTCACCCAGCCAGAGGGTGGAGAGGGGTACAAGACAGGGATGCCCCCTCTCCCCACTCCTGTTTGCGCTGGCCACGGAGACACTGGTGTGCAGGGCAAGGAGCGGGCAAGACTACACAGGTCTGAGGACAGGAGAGGTACAACATTTTATAGCCCTATATGCAGATGATCTCTTGCTATTCCTCAGTGACACAGCGGGTGAACTGAGAGGGGTGCGGGTATGCTAGCCAGGTTCGGTGCCATATCTGACCTCAAAGTCAACTGGAGGAAATCCAGCCTATACCCTATGGTGTCCAACTCCCTCCCACTGCCTGACCTAGAGCATCTGAATTGGGAGCCTAGCTGCCTGCAGTATCTAGGAGTCAAAATATAGCATGAATCAGCAGAGTTGCTAGAGGGCAATGTGGGTAGCGAGATACGATCAGTGAAGACTGCGATGGAATTCTGGGGTACACTTTCGCTGTCAGTGGCTGGGCGAGTAGCAGTCCTGAAGATGGTAGCACTCCCACGCCTATTATATTACTTCGGGGCCCTCCTGGTGTGGATCCCGAGGGCAACATTTAAAGATCTTGACTCAATGCTCAATGATCACGTTGTTTCTCTGGGGAGCGGGCGCAGAAGAGTAGCGTTGACCTCCTTACAGCACCCTACAGTGGAGGGTGGCCTAGCAGTCCCCGACTTTGAGGGCTATTATATCGCTGCTTAGTTGTACTGGCTGATCCAGTGGCTGGTGGCAGAACGTGACCCGGAAAGAGAACAATACCCAGCCGCGCCAGATGCCACAACCCTGGCAAAGATCCTCCTACGGATCCGACGAAATGTGTCCGAAGACACAATGGAAACCAGGGTGGTGGCACGCTTCTGGGCTAGATACCTGCGACGGGTAGGCGCTAAGGTTCCCTACTCCCCAGACATACCCATCACACTACTACGATGCTTGCCGCAGGGAGAACACTGGGCGGGGTTAGAGGACTTGGAAGAGGTAGGACTGACAGTGATGGGGGACTTGTACCAAGATTCCATACTGCTCCCATTCGAAGAACTGCGAGCGGCATATGATTTACCGGAAGGTCACTTACTGAAGCATGGGGCCCTCACCAGAAGGATTAGGAAACACTGGGGCATGGAAGGCACAGAGCAGCGAGCGCTAGCAGGATGTAGGTACGTAGCGCTATCAGCGGGGAGGATCAAGACGGTCTCTTGCCTTTACATGGCAATGAGGCAAGACATGCAAAGACCACTAGGGCGCTTGCGATTACAGTGGCAAGAAGATTTGGGCAAACAGATCCCAGAGGCAGAATGGGATAAGATCCTAGAGCGAACCCCGAAAGCATCCAGGAATGCATGATTCCAATGAATAATTTCTACATATTGCATAGAGCATACCTAACCCCGTCCCGCATTAGGAGATACTTTGGAACGGACACAGCAGCATCCCCAAGATGTGGGGAGAGGGAGGCACACATAATCCACATGTTTTGGAGCTGCCCCATGCTACAAACCTTCTGGGTAGAGATAAGGCAAGTGATAGGCGATCTTCTTGATAAAGAGCTCCCGTATACCCCAGAGCATTTCTTGCTAGGGTGGTTCCCACACACGGACAAAAACAAGACGACTGGGAAGTTTCAGGACCTGGCCTATGTCCTAGCCAAAAGAGAGATAGCCAGGAATTGGAAGGCACCAGGAGGGCCATGGATCATTTCCTGGAAAAAATAACTCGAGAAATGGGCAGGGGCGAACGGTAGACTGCTGCTCAGGGAAGCTAGCCGAGGGATAGGTAAAATAGATAGGGCCAGGGCGTGGGAAAACCTAGTAAGCGAACTGACGGTGGATAGGCAGGACAATAGTGGAACGGGCTCCCCACAGCCAGCGGCGCTAGAACAGGAGGGTGGAGTAGATGAGCACTTGGATCAGGGACACTAGGCACCACATTGCGTTACAACCAAAGCTTGGCCCACGAGAACCCAATAACATCTTGGAATTAGACTAAGTCCACTTAAGTGCAACTCAAGGGGGGAGGGGGGACTGTTTTGTTAAAAGGGTGTTGAGATAAGCGTACCAGAGAGTATCAACACTGTGTAATATGTACTTGATATGACGTGAAGAATATCTATGTATGTCAATGATGATTTGAAAACCCAATAAAATCTGGTTAAAAAAATCAGTGAATGTAGGAATATCAGATTTACAAACAAGAATATCTAAAGTTGAGCTTCAATACAGCTACATTTAGGCTATTTTTTGGAAAAATTGGGAAAAAATGCTGCAGTTGAAAGCATTTGATTTTTTCCCTGCAAATGGTATCAACAAAGAGTTTATGGTGCTGAAATCACCATCAGGGACTGACAGACTTTTGTCAGAAAACCAAAATGTTTTACACAGTTTTGGCATTTTACTGGGGCATAGCCTATGTTTGCTATTTTTTGTGCTTTCAACCTCCATCCAGTTAGTGGTAGAAATGGGTATGAAAGCAATAATGGATCCTGGAAAGCTATACATTTTAGAAAAGTAGACAAAATTCTGAATTCAGCAAGGGGTCATTTGTGTAGATCCTTCAAGGTTTTTTATAGAAACTAACAGTCGAAAATAGGAAAAATTGAAAATGAGTTGAAAAAAACAGCCATTTATGTCAACGTTTTCACCTGTAACATCTTCTAAGTATGACAGATTCTTTAAAGCAATATACCTTTACATCTGGTGGACCCTTCTGGTTATGGGGATATATAGGACTTGTAGGTTTTCAAGAAGCCGAGGAGCCCAGAGCCAATAACTGAGCAGCATCTTGCAATGGTTTTTATTGTGTACCGGGTATATAGCAATTAATTTGGGAAAATATAAACAGTGAAAAATCGGTATGAAAGACACCTATGTATTTCTGAAATGGGAAAAAATTATAGAGTTTAGAAACAGTAGCTATTTGCACATCTCCGAAATTGTGGGTACCCATACTAGCATGCGAATTATAAGACATTTTTCAAAGTGACTTCCTTTTTACCCATTGTCTTTCATTTGGAAGGCAGAAATGCATCAAAAGTCAATAGGTAAAAACAGTTGCTCCACAATTCTGTGTTCCTCTAAGTCTCCCGATAAAAATGGCACCTCACTTGTGTGGGTAGGCCTAGTGCCCGCGACAGGAAACGGCCCAAAACGCAACGTGGACACTCCACATTTTTACAGTGAAAACAGACCCTTTTTTTGCAAAGTGCCTAGCTGTGGATTTTGAAACCTAGCAAACCTATACATTTTTGAAAACTAGACACCCAGAGGAATCTAGGATGGGGTGAACTGAGTGGCTCTCACCAGGTTCTGTTACCCAGAATCCCTTGCAAACCTCAAACTTTGTAAAACAAAAACACATTTTCCTCACATTTCTGTGATGGAAAGTTCTGGAATCTGTGTAGATCCACAAAATTCTTCCCACCCCACATTCCCCAAAGGTTTCTGAGAAAAATGGTACCTCACTTGTGTGGGTAGGCCTAGCACCCGCAACAGAAGACGGCCCAAAATGCGACGTGGACACATCACATTTTTACAATGAGACCCGAACCTTTTTATTCAAAGTGCTTAGCTGTGAATTTTGAACCCTGGCTCTGCCGGCACCTAGGGAAACCTAGCAAACCTGTAAATTTTTTAAAACTAGACACCCAGGAGAATCCAGGATGGGGTGACTTGTCTGGCTCTCACCAAGTTCTTTTACCCAGAATCGCTTACAATCCTCAAACTTCGTAAAAAAAAAGTATTTTCCTCACATTTCTGTGATGGAATGTACTGGAATCTACGTGGATCCACAAAATTCCACCCACCCCACATTCCCCAAAGTCTTCCAATAAAAAAGATACCTCACTTGTGTGGGTTGGTCTAGTGCCCGCGACAGGAAACGGCACAAACGAAACTTAGACACACCACATTTTTACACTGAAAACTGACCCTTTTTTTTGCAAAGTGCCTACCTGTAGATTGTGAACCCTAGCTCTGCCGGCACCTAGGGAAACCTACAAACCTATAAAAAATTTTAAACTAGACACCCAGGGGAATCCAGGATGGCGTGACTTGTCTAGCTCTCACCAGGTTCTGTTACCCAGAATCCCTTGCAAACCTCAAACATTGTGAAAAAAAACACATTTTCCTCACATTTCTGTGATGGAAAGTTCTGGAATCTGTGTGGATCCACAAAATTCCACGCACCCCGCATTTCCCAAATTCTTCCGATAAAAATGGTCCCTCACTTCTGTGGTTAGGCCTAGTGCCAGTGACAGGAAATGGACAAAAACTCAACGTGGACACACCACATTTTTACAGTGAAAACTGGCCCTTGTTTTTTGAAAAGTGCCTAGCTGTAGATTTTGAACACTAGCTCTGCCGGCATCTAGGGAAACCTAGCAAACCTATACATTTTTAAAAACTAGACACCCATGGGAATTCAAGATGGGGTGACTTGTCTGGCTTTCGCTAGGGTCTTTTACTCAGAATCCCTACAAACCTCAAACGTTGTAAAAAAAAACACATTTTCCTTACGTTTCTGTGATGGAAAGTTCTGGAATCTGTGTGGGTCCACAAAATTCCACCCACCCCGCATTTCCCAAAGTCTTCCAAGAAAAATAGTACCTCACTTGTGTGGGTAGGCATAGTGCCTGCGACAGAAAACGGACGAAAACACAACATGGACACACTACATTTTTACAGTGAAAACAAACCCCTTTTTTGCAAAGTGCCTAGCTTTAGAATTTGAACCCAGGCTCTGCCAGCACCTAGGGAAACCTAGCAAACCTATACATTTTTGAAAACTAGAAACCCAGGGGAATCCAGGATGGGGTGACTTGTGTGGCTCTAAGCAGGCTCTGTTACCCAGAATCCCTTCCAAACCTCAAACTTTTTGTCAAAAAAACATATTGTCCTCACATTTCTGTCATGGAAAGTTCTGGAATCTGTGTGGATCCACAAAATTCCACCCACCCCCCATTTACCAAGGTCTTCCGATAAAAAAGCTACCTCACTTCTGTGGGTAGGCCTAGTGCCCACGACAGGAAACAGCCCAAAATGCAACATGGACTCACCACATTTTTACAGTGAAAACTGACCCTTTTTTTGCAAAGTGCCTAGCTGTAGATTTTGAAATCTAGCTCTGCTGGTACCTAGGGAAACCTAGCATACCTCTACATTTTTGAAAACTAGACACCCAGGGGAATCCAGGATATGTTACCCAGAATTCCTTGCAAACCTCAAACTTCGTAAAATAAAACACATTTTCCTCACATTTCTGTGATGGAAAGTTCTGGAATCTGCGTGGATCCACAAAATTCCACCCACCCTGCATTCCCCAAAGTCTTCCGATAAAAATGGTACTTCACTTGTGTGGGTAGGCCTAGTGCCTGCAACAGTAAATGGCCTAAAACCCAACATGGACACGCCACATTTTTACAGTGAAAACTGACCCTTTTTTTGAAAAGTGCCTAGCTGTGGATTTGGAACCCTAGCTCTGCCGGCACATAGGGAAACCTACAAAACCTATACATTTTTTAAAACTAGACACCCGTAGAAATTCAGGAGGGGGTCACCTGTGTGGCTCTAAACAGGTTCTGTTAGCCAGAATCCCTTGCAAACCTCAAACTTTGTAAAAAAAAAACACATTTTCCCAACATTTCTGTGATGGAAAGTTCTGGAATCTGTGTGGATCCACAAAATTCCACCCACCCAGCATTCTACAAAGTCTCCCAATAAAATTGGTACCTCACTCGTATGGGTGGGCCAAGTGCCTGTGGCAGGGAAGGGCCCAAAACGTATTGTGGAGACATCACAATTACCTATCACAAAACGTCCTTTTTTTTGCAAGGGGGGTCACCTCAGCTTTTGGCCCCGGGCTCAGCGGCCATCTAGGTAAACCTACCAAACCCACACATTTCTGAAAACTACACACCCGGGAGAGTCCAGGGAGGTATGGCTTGCGTGGACCCCCAATGTTTTCCTACCCAGAAACCCCTGCAAACTTCAAATTTAGCTTAAAAAAATCACTCTTTTTCTCAAATTTCTGTGTGGGAAAGTTGTGGGCTCACTGGGCTGACACAAATTTCCTACCACCCAGCGTTCCCCCAGGTCTCCAGATAAAAATGGTACCTTACTCGTGTGAGTGGCCCAAGTACCTGCGACAGGTAAAGGCCCAAAACATATTGAGGAGACATCAAAATTACCTATCACAAAACGACCTGGTTTTGCAAGGGGGGTCACCTGGGTTTTTGGCCCCGGGCTCAGGCGGCCATCTAGGGAAACCTACCAAACCCACACATTTCTGAAAACTAGACACTCAGGGGAGTCCATGGAGGTACGACTTGCATGGACCCCCCAACGTTTTCCTACACAGAATCCCCTTCAAACCTCACATTTAGCTAAAGAAATCACTTCTTTCTTAAATTTCTGTGTGGGAAAGTTGTGAGATCACCGGGCTGACAAATTTCCTACCACTCAGCGTTCCCCCAGGTCTGCCGATAAAAATGGTACCTCACTCGTGTGGGTGGGGCAAGGGCCTAAGACTGGGAAGAGCCAAAAACTTAGGGATTAAGGGTATAGCACAGCAAATTCTAAGCGCTACATTTTTTGCCTCCCTCTACCTCCCAGGGGTGGCAGAAAGACTGTGGGATTTATCGGGTGGGGGCATTGGCATGCCCATTTTGGGCAGCCCCCACCCCTAAATCCAATTGAAAAAATCCCTAGCATTTAGTGGGCTTTCTGCTCCCCGGGGGGCAGATTGGGGGCTATTGATTATGTTATTATAGTGTATGCATACAAGGTTTTATTTAAACACTAATGTCTACATAAACTTATTTTCTAACTGACTGACATTTTTGCAAACTTTTTTATTATTGTATCTTACATTCTTTTTTGTTTTGTTGCATTGGTGTGACACATTTTGCTCTTGGTGTTCATTACCACTTGGCTGATATTCTGTTGGAACCAAAAATTGGGGAGATAAATATAAAATTTTGAACACAGATTTGTACCCTGTGACTTCTGACATCAAATCCAAATCAGCTTCATGGTGCATAACATTTTTGGAATATTCATCAGAATCCATGAATATATTTTAGACATTTGGAAAGTTCTGGAGCTACATGGTGATGTTTGCATATTTGCTTAACAAAGGTGCATATACACTATCATCCGTTTTAACAATGTGTTCCTTTTTTCTATCATATTGTCTGGCTTACACCTAGATGTATTCCTCATAAACTCTTCAATGTTGTTGGTTCTAGAAGAAGATTTAACAAATATGGTAAGAAGAAACTGAGGGGCAGATTTAATATGATTTTGTGTTAGGTTTGCGTCAATTTTGTGGCGCAGCCCTGATGCAAAATTATATTTGGCATTTACTAAGCCACGCAAAGCCACCGTGCGTGGTTTAGTAAATGTGAACTAAGGTAATACAGTGCATAGTGCTGCCTTGTATTACTTTGCGTCAGGTAGGCATTACATGGGTGAAGTATGGCCGTTATTCTCATATGGAGAGAACGAGAGATCACATACCCAGTTGCATTCTACCAAATAATCCCTTTTTCAGAAACAGGCAGCTGGGCAAATGAAAAGAGACTGGGGGGAGTCAAGAATGGACACCCCTTTGCAATCCTACTGAGGTATCCAAAGTTATTGGAACCTGACTACTCACTCACTTTATCCTGACATATATCTCGCCCATTTGCCTGTTTGTGAAAAAGTGAAGCATGGGTGTTTCCATGCATCCACCCATGCATTCTGATGCAAACCCATATTTACAAAGATTTAAACCTGGTTTAAAATGGTGCACTTACCTGACAGAGGTTTAATGAGAAGTAATATATTTATTTTTACTAGTTGCTTCCTCTATCCATGTGTGCTGCATTCTGAAGCATACACAGAAGGAGGGATATGCCTCTATGGATTTCTTTTGTGCATTAAAGTTTCCCTTCCTTCACAAAAACAATGCTGCCCATAATACAGGCACCCTTGCAAAAAGGTGCAAGGTTGCCTGCATTGGCACTAGTCAGACTCAAGTGGGCCAGCACAGGAAGAGAACTGAAGAGCGTCATAACTTAGTATATGGCACTTTTCAGATCTATCCCATTCAGGCAATGCATCACATCAACTTGCCCTGTTCACTGCATTGCTTGAATTCTAAGTAATGCTGACCCTCAGTTTTGTACACTTCCTTTTGCCATCTTCCATCTTAACTGCATTTTTGATCAATCTGGAACATCTTCATCAGAGATCTCTCTAATAATAATGTAACTATAATAGCAGCCTTTTGTATATACAAATATTAGACCTCCCACACAGTCACAGTGTACTAGAAAGGGTGACATGTAGGACTGCATGGATATAAAAGTCACCCTCAGGGAATTCACATATAACCCATAATTGAATCAAATATATGAATCTTAGAAAGTTTTCACTTTCTGATCTTGGAACAATTCCATAATCTTTAAACAATGGTCAAAATGTGCGGAATAAGATAATATATTATAAAGCACCCCTTAAATGCAATCAAAGTAAATATTGCAGGAAATATCTCATACAGAGCTTCCATTCAGTGCTCGTAACATCAGTTCCTGCAATTTACTAAATACACTGGGCCACATTTACAAATATTTGAAACAATCCAGTAGAGCAACCAAACCTGCTGTGCTTCCTTGAGTCAAGGGGAAATAGAAAGAAATATGCCATATCTACTAAGATATGGTTCATTTTTTCTCTCCCTACACACTAGCCCACTTTCTACTGCTATACACCAGCACACGCACTGCACAAATATTGAAAGGAAGTGTGTGTTCTCTTCAACATAGGTTTTGTACTGGAAGGGACCCTTCCAATACAAAAACTGTCCTTTAAGACTTTTCCCACTTTATTTGTGTGGTGTGCAATACAGAACACAAGCAAAGTTGAAAGAATATGTAGAAAATAAAACATTTATCCTTGCGTAGCCTGCCTCAAGGAGACATAATGTTTTGGTGCAAATCCCTGCCTGCGAAAGTTAGTATAATTGAATTTGTGTCAAAATCCATTGGTGGTTGCATGGGAACACCTTTGTGCCTCTCATGGAATGCCCCCTTGACACAAAGTAGAGCAGAGTAGCACATTGCATTACTTTGGGATACTTTCCAATGCAAATCCTGAACCTTGTGTGCCTGGTTTGCATCACGTTTTGAAAAAATTGTGATGGAGGATTCATAATACAAGATTATTCCAATAATGTATGGGAAATTTTGGGATGGAGACATCTTACAGGCAGGATTGGGCAACCAGAGTGGGAGGAGGGAAGGTATGGTTTTGTTCTGTTTGAGTTCAAGTACAAATCCACTAAAGTCTAAATTACCACATTTGCCGCACCCACAAGCACCCACACACATGTTTCACAGCATTTAACCAACACAACTAGGGATGGCTGATGCTGTTTGAACAGCACATAACAATGCAGGAGTGAGATATAACTGTTTGACTTGAATATTCGCGGACTGGGTGATAGCCACATACTGGCATACTTAGATCGGCACAATATTCACATCGCTCTATTACAGGAGACCCATATCAAGGACTCTACACATACTTTTGCATCTCACTGAGCATCGCATTGCTATTTTGTAACCTACTACACTTATGAAAGAGCCACTGGAACACTTTCAAGCAGGGGCATCCTATATGTTCCAATGGGCACGCTCAATGACCCTCAAGGTCACTACACCTTGATATGGAGACGACTGGCATCTATATTCATTACAGCTGTTAACGTCTATGACCCCAATACTGATGACACAGGTTTCTTTGACAGGCTCTGGGAGCTGATCATTGATGTTGGTTCCACTCTCCTCATCTGGGGAGGTGGTTTAAATGCAGCGCTGAATGCACAATGGGACAGGTCACATGTAACACCAAATTATCACGCATTTTCGGTCAGACACATTCAAACCCTTATAGATGATCACAGAATGCTCGATGTGTGGTTGACATTCCATCTGATGGCAAAAGAGGGCGCCTTCCGCTCAGGAGTCATAATAGCTGGTCTAGGATAGATTACTGGATCATATCCAGAAGTTTGGGAACCTGGCTGCATGTTGCAACCCACTTAGCATGTAACTAATTGGACCACTCCCAGCTCTGATGGTGTTGACTCCCCCGGACACTCCTTCCCCGCTTGCGTCCTGGGGACTTTCTCGAATGTTACTTCTTGATGAAGCGTTTTTAGGAGGAGAGGAGACAGGAGGTGGTGGAATTCTTCTATAGGAATAAAGACTCAGTTCCTCAGATTAGTACCACATGAGAGGCCTTCGAGGTTACCTCTTGGGGGATTTATTCAGTAAAGAGTGGAGGGATCCTGCACTCCATTAAAGACTCAATAGAAAAATAGAAACAGAAATAAAAACATTAGAGGGTAAATTGGGAGATCCACAGCACACAGCAAGTAGTGGGCAGCCATCACGGACTATAAGGAAACCACTGAGTGGTAAATTCTTTGGGGCAAGGAAGTATGATGAGAAAGAGAGGCTGGAACATGAATTGGCAACTATGACATGAAGCCCTCTGGGAGCTAATGCTGTCCTAGAAAATAAAGATTTAAACTATACCCTAGTGTGTGACACCCCAGAAATATTGAAAGTATTGCCTAAGTTTTAGAACCATTTTTGCACTTCTTGTCGGCTGGAAGCACCTGACATAGATTCATATTTGGTCAGGGTGGCATCTAGCTATTGAGCTATTTAGGGATACATGGACCCTATTCCATCTTCAGCCTCTCTGGGTGCGCAGGGGAGTTCCTCAAAGGTGACTGACACTACTGTTGTATGCACCACCACAGCATGGGAGAAGATGGCTAGGAGATTGGACAAGCCCCTACATTACTTACCGCATATTTCCCTGCCCTATCACTTCACCTTTCTAGTGACTCATGAGGCAAACTTTAGGGTCATGCTACTAAAGGCTGGATTCAACACTTGGGTTAATCTATACTCTGATGGTCTCTTTCTTAGTCATGAAGATTTTCTCACCAGCAAAGCACCAACACCACTAGACATATGTTATTACATTAGATTATGACACAATGTTAAGATCGCCACACCTGATTTTCCCCACAAACTGCCCACATTCAATACACTACATACCCTTCTGCACTGGTCCACAACATCTGGTCTCAGTTTTATACAGCGCGGCCCAGCTCGAGGCGACTGACTCGGCGGGGAGAGCAAGGGCCAGATAGGGAAGAGAATTGGGCAAAACACTTACTGATAAACAATGGTTGTATTGCTGGCAACAGACAGGGAATATAACATTGAGCAGCAGGCTGCGAATTAGCCACTTTAAGTTTCTACATCATATCTATTACACGCAAGCCAGACTATACCGCTACTGCTTGTGCCCTGATGATAGATGTAACAGGTGTGGTGCTGCGGGGGCCAACTTCCTTCATCTTGTCTGGACCGGTGGGTTGATACAGGCATACTGGGCGGAGGTGGTGTGGGCGTTAGCCCTTATGATAGGCTGCACCGTAAACCTCATACCACTAATGGTGGTACTGGGGCACACTAAGGACATAGAAAAGGGCTTCAGGAAATATGTAGCACTTGGGCTCCTTCTAGCCAAGCGCAGAGTCACATACAAGTGGGGTAGAGTCCACGCACCGAAGTTTGAGGATTGGCGACAGGACCTCACCTATTGTCAGCATCAACTGACCACATATGCCAAGCTGCTACCCCCCAGCTCCTGATCCTGGGATATCTAGACCCCCTTGCGACATACTTAGCAACACAAACACTTGACGATATAGAGGTAAACACACCACAGAATGCAGAGCACGTGCCATATGATACTTTAGAGGAGTTACATGCCGTTGACCTGACACAAAGTGAATAACACAGATATCTTAATTGATGGATGTTTGACAAGGGATGCCCAATGGTGGCCAGTTTTCGTGCAGTTTACCCACCCGGACTAATATACTCACTCATGTACCTTACATGTAGGGGGCGGGGATGCTGAATATGCTGAATTGTACACGCTCCAACCACTAGATTGATGTCAATAAGAAGAGGCAGAAAGGGATTTACATATCTCCAAAGAGAACATAAGTGATGGGATGGTGCATAATGTTCTTACTTTGTTACACACTTGCATTGTATTGGCTCTGTAATATGACATGTATGAAAAACCAATAAAGAAAGTTTAAATTAAAAAAAAAAACAATTATAATTTTCTCGTCAAACCAGACTTCTGTTGGTATCTTCATTGACTTTTGAAATTGAGGTATGCATTCATTTAAAGCCTGTGTGGAGTTTGCAGAGTTAAACTCCACAGAACTCTGCGAAGTGGCAGAAAAACTCAGCCACGCTCCGCGGAGTTCCGCCAGCAGCGGAGTCTATTAAGCAGTGTTGCTCACACTGATTTTTAGTGCCAGGAGTTTGTCCCGTGCTCTAAAATCAGCATGAATTGGACTACTCGTCGCGCCAGAGGGCACTGCTGTTTTCTGCCACTCAAGTAGACATTCTTCTAGAGCAGCAGCTTCCTCAACGCGAGTGGCAGACTTCTCAAAGCGAGTGGTCGTGACCTGCCGCCACTGCCCGCGATGAGAAATCTCGCCAGGAGGAGGTCTAGAGCATTATTTTTTCTCACAAGCGCTCGCCAACTTACCATTGGCGAGTCGCTCGAGAGAAAAAACTCTGCTCCGTGTCACTTCACAGAGTTTTTCGGAACTCCACACTTCGCACGGAGCGTTCAGTGGGAAAAACTCTGTGAAATCCGCCGGCGGAGTGGAATTCTGCACCCACCCCTAATTTATTTCAGTTTTTAGGCAAGATGCAAATAAGTGAATTTTGGAAAATGTGTGCATAATTATTCCAAAACTTTGCAAACAAAACAATAATGATTTTTCACACCTTTACTGGCTTTCTAACACCAGCTGATGGGTACAGCATTGCAAATCCTAGATGTGATAGTCAGCCAAAGAGTTGCCCAGTTTAGAGCTGGGCTACCATCACTGATTGTCTAACATGCAAAGTAGGGAAAGTAAACAATGGCCTCACACTCAGGGAGAAACATTGTTACATACATTTTTGTTCATTCTTTTGAGACAAACTTCCGCTTCTGGAGTCTGTTTTAGAAAAATTAATACCAAGAGAACCAAACAAACATAAGTCCACTCACCATTCCTCTGCGCACTCAGTGCATCAGTTGGAGCAGCAGGTTTATTGAAGAAACAGGGAGCCCTGTCAAGCAGGCAGGATTTGTATATTGTCTGATAGTGGTGTGGAAAATGAGACCTATGCCAATCTGGCAGACTAGTGGGCCCCCAAGAAGGGTTTAAATGATCCCCGTAATCTGCAACACCTGGGGGTTTAAAGTAGACATATGAAGCATAGTAAATTTAAATTGCAAATATATGGAAATATTTGTAGTTAACACACCACTCTTTTGACCTCTTTCCGCTAACCAGGTTGGTAGAGTTGCATATCCAACTGACCCCTCCATGGGAATTCAATCCTCAGACAACGTTTTAAGAAAATGTTGGCTGAATGACAAAAAACACAATATCAAGATATTCTGCCTGTCATCTAAAAACCTTCCATATTCTAAGAAATCATCTTTAAAACTAATCTCGATTTTAAATAGCACTGAGGTATGAGTGCAAGCTTATTTTTCAATTTGTTGGGCTACCCTTGCACAGACGTTGGCAAAGCACCAACAATTCACAACCAATCTTTAACTGCAAAGGGTTTTATCGTCTGTGAGGGCAGAATTAATTTATAACAAGTATTAGCTTAATGGCCACATAACATTTAATACTCATGCTATAAGTTTGTGAAATAGGCATAAATTCGTGTCTCATAGAGTTTGTTTGGATAGTATTAACTTGACCCATGTTACAATTAGCAACGTGATTTGACATAAGTCTCCTAAACAGTGGTCACAGCACATGCATATAACAAAGGGTTCCTGGAATCGGCAGTTCAATACCCCAACCTGCAAATACATCCTTGACCAAAGCTACTGAACGTTCAATTTCTGGCATAGCCCAAAAAAGGTTTTGCAGCTTCATGACAGTAAGTCGTAATAGGTAAAGCATATCAAACAAAACCTCAACCTAAACAATATATTTAGAAAACTTTTTAGAATGGAAGAGGCCATGTACCCCGCCGCTAGCCAAATAGTGCATAATCTCTGCTGTTTACCCAGTGGCTAACCATATAGTACATATTCACTGCTATTTACCCAATGGTTGGCCAAATAGTACATAACCTCTGCTCTCTTGCTTGCCAGCTGCAGGCTAAATAGTAGAGATGATGTTCTACGCGACTGGCAACCAGGTAAATAGTGTGAAGGGGGTCTTTAATTAGCTGGATTTGAAGAAGATGTAAGGGGACTCCAGGCAATGGTAGTGAGGTGGCCATCTTGTAATGGGGATGCTACATGTGTGAAGCATTTGAATGTCATTGCAAATACAATTGTACAACGGTAAATACAAAAGTAAGTGCAGGAATTAACCCCTTCCATGCGCATGACGGAATCCTTCGGTCATGCGCCACGGTGGTCGTGTGCTGAGGACGGAACCATTGCACATGAGCACCAAATCCCCCTGCTACAAACAGCAGAGGGATTTTTTTTATTTTTTTTTAGCCTCGAGAGCTGGAGAAGAGTGTTCTCAAACTCGCGAGGCATTTTTTTTTTCAATGTAATGACGATTGGCGCGCATGGCACGCTAACATCGTTACACTGAAAGTGAAAGTAAAATGAGCCGATCGGCTCATTTTACTTTCACTGCCTACATGCTTGTGGGGCCATCTCAGCCACCAAGCATGTAGACAGATGGGAGAAGTATCATTGGAAAAGGGAGACCCTCCCCTTTCCAATGGTACCCTTCCCTAGTGGATCCCTGCTTGGGGATTGCTGAAGGAGGGTGATCTCCAAGCAGGGATTCCACTAGACACCAGGGAAGGGGGAGCGGCCCTTTGGACAAGGGCATTTGCTCCCCTGTTTATTTTGGCCATGTTCAGTCTTTTTGCCCCCCTCGAGTGGCAGATGGGAGCATTAGAACAATAGACAGGGTTTTTTTTTTTAATACTTAGTGGTGGGGGCTGCCATTAATGGGCATTATAATGCCCAACCCATCCTAAAAATTGCCACAGTCTTTCTGACCTCCATGGGGCACTGATGGGGCAATAGCCCTCGATCAGCCCCTTGGGGGGGCAGAAAGTCCACTAGGCACCAGGGATTATTGAGTCTTGTTTTATAAAAGAAGAGTCGGTGCTGCCCACAATGGGCATGCAAATGCCCCCACCCCAACACAAAAGGGACAGTCTGCCTGTGACCCTGGGAGGCAGATGGGGGTTATTATCCCCGATCTCCCCCTGGGGAGGCAGAGAGCCAACTAGGCACCAGGGATTATTGTTTTATTTTATAAAAGAGAGGTGGGGGCTGCCCACAATAGGCATGCCAATGCCCCCACCCCCCAGACCCTAATAATAAGAGTCTTTCTGCCCCCCCCAGGGGGCAGATGGGGGTTATTACTCCAGATACACCCCGCAGGAGGGGCAGAAAGCCGACTAGGAATAAAGATTTTTTTTTTAATGCATAACACTGAAGGAGGGCGATCCCAAAGCAGGGATCTACCCACTAGACACCAGGAAGGAGGGAGCAGCCCTGTGGGCAAGGGCTTTCGCTCCCCCATATATTTTGGCCATATTAAGTTTTTTTGCCCCCCTGGTTGGCAGATGGGAGCAGTAGCCCCCAATCTGCCCCCCCGGGGGGGCAGAAAGCACACTAGACACCTGGGATTATTTTCTTTTTAATACTTAGGGGTGGGTGCTGCCCTAAATGGGAATTACAATGCCCCCACCCATCCCAAAAAATTGCCACAGTCTTTCTGCCTGCCTGGGGTGCAGATGGGGCCAATAGCCCCCAATCTGCACGCTGGGAAGGCAGAAAGCCCACTAGGCACCAGGGATCATTGTTTTTTAATAAAAATAGGGGTGCAGGTTGCCCACAATGGGCATGCCAATGCCCCCACCCCCCAGACCGTAATAGTAACAGTCTTTCTGCCCTACCTGGGGGCAGATGGAGGTTATTACCCCAGATCTGCCCCAAAGCCCACTAGGAACCAGGGACTTGTTTTTTAAGCATATAGGTGGGGCTGCCCTAAAGTGTTTGGGGGTGTGCCCCCCACACCCCCAAACACAAAGGGACAGTCTTTCAGACCCTGAGAGGGGGTTATTATGCCCAATCTGCCCCCCACGGGGGGTAGACAGCCCACTAGGCACCATGGATTTTGTTTATCATAAAAGAGGTGTGGGTGCTGCCAAGAATGGGCATGCCAATGCCCCAACCCCCAGAAAAATGGGCAGTCTTTCTGCCCCCCAGGGGAGTCCAAGAATATGTGGCTTGCGTGGATGTTCCAATATTTTCTTACCTAGAATCCCCTGCAAACTTTAAATTTAGCTAAAAATTTATTTTTCTCACATTTCTGTATAGGATCACCGCACCAGCACCAATTTCCGACCACCCAGTTTTCCCCTTGACCTCCCTAGTAAAATGATACCTTACTTGTGTGGGTGGGCTGCGACTTGGAAGGGCCGAAAATGTAGCGATTAAGGGGATAGCAAAGCGAGCTCTAAGCATTTTTTTCATACACACATTTAGGCTGACTCTTCATTGGACACCCAAACAACTGAAGCATAATGTTTATCGGGAGACCAAGGGGAACTCTGAGTGGCCGAAAAACTGGGCCGGCAATGTGATCCCAGCCAGAAATGTTTTAGCCAGAAATGTTTTAGCTAAATTTGAGGTTTGCAGGAAATTCTGGGTACCAGAACATTGAGGGGTCCATGTAAACCATACCTCCCTGGACTCCCCCGGGTGTCTAGTTTTCAGAAATGTCTGGGTTTGGTAGTTTTACCTCAATGTCCGCCGAGCCTGGATCCAAACAACCAGGTGCCTCCTTTGCAAACGCAGGTCGTTTTGTGATAGATAATTCTAATGTCTCCACAATATGTTTTGGGCCCTTCCCTGTCGCTGGTACTTGGCCCACCTACACAAGTGAGGAAGCATTTTTATTGGGAGACCTCAGGGAATGCTTGGTGGTAGGAAATGTGTATCTGCCCTGTGATCCCACAACTTTCCCAAACAGAAATGTGAGCAATTTATTTTTGTTGCTAAATTTGAGGTTTGCAGGGGATTCTGGGTAGGAAAATGTTGGGATATTCAGACAGGTCACACCTCCTTGGACTCACAAGGGTGTCCAGTTTTCAGATATGTCTGGATTTGGTAGGTTTCCTTAGATGGATGCTGAGCCCGGGACCAAAAACGCAGATGCCCCCCTTGCAAAAACAGGTCATTTTTTGGTAGATAATTCTGATGTCTCCACAAAAAGTTTGGGCCCTTACCTATCACGGGTACTTGGCCCACCTACACAAGTAAGGTAGCATTTTTATTGGGAGACCTAGGGGAACGCTGGGTGGTAGGATATTGTTGTCAACCTGGTGATCCTACAACTTTTCCACACAGAAATGTGAGGAAAATTTGTTTTTTCTTAGCTAAATTTGAGGTTTGCAGGGGATTACGGGTAGGAAAACGTTGGAAGATCCACGCAAGCCGCACATCCCTGGACTCCCTCGGGTGTCTAGTTTTCAGTAATGTCCGAGTTTGGTAGTATTCCCTAGATGCCCGCCAAGCCCGGGACCAAAAACGCAGGTGAATCCCTCGCAAAACTGAATTTTTTTGTGATTGATCATTTAAAAGTCTACACAGTATGTTTTGGGCCATTTCGCAGGCACTGGGTCTACCCATACAACTGATGTACCATTTTTATCAGGAGACTTTGGAAAATTATGTGTGTGTGGAAGTTTGTGGCTCCCCGCAGATTCCAGAACTTTCCATCACAGAAATGTTAAGAAATGTTTTTTTTTTTTTTTTACAAAGTTTGAGGTTTGGAAGGGATTCTGGGTAACAGAACCTATTGGAATCCACACAAGTCACCCCAACCTGGATTTCCCTGGGAGTCTAATTTTAAAAAATGTACAGGTTTGCTAGGTTTCCCAAAGTGCCGGCTGAGCTAGGGTCCCAAAATCCACAGCTAGGCACATTGCAAAAAAAGGGTCCGTTTTCACAGGAAAAATGTGATGTGCCCACGTTCCCTGTGGTGCCATTTCCAGTCGCGGTGCTAGGCCTACCCACACAAGTGAGGTACCATTTTTATTGGGAGACTTGGGAGAATTGCTGAGTGGGTGAAAGTTTGTGGCTTCCCGCAGATTCCAGAACATTCCATCACAGAAATGTGGGGAAAATTAGTTCTTTTTACAAAGTTTGAGGTTTGCAAGGGATTCTGGGTAACAGAACCTGGTGAGAACCAGAAACATCACCCCATACTGGATTCCCCTGGGTGTCTAGTTTTAAAAAATATATAGGTTTGCTAGGTTTCCCTAGGTGCCGGTAGAGCTAGGGTTCAAAATCTACAGCTAGGCACTTTTCAAAAAAAGGGTCAGTTTTCACAGTAAAAATGTGGTGTGTCCACGTTATGTTTTGGGCCGTTTCGTGTCGCGGGCACTAGGGCTACCCACACAAGTGAGGTACCATTTTTATCAGAAGACTTTGAGGAATGTGGGGTGGGTGGAATTTTGTGGATCCACACAGATTCCAAAACTTTCCATCACAGAAATGTGAGGAAAATGTTTTTTTTTTTTACAAAGTTTGAGGTTGGCAAGGGATTCTGGGTAACAGATCCTGGTGAGAGCGACACAAGCCACCCCATCCTGCATTCCCCTGGGTATCTAGTTTTAAAAATGTACAGTTTGCTAGGTTTCCTTAGGTGCTGGCTGAGCTATGTTCCAAAATCCACAGCTAGGCACATTGCAAAAAAGAGTCAGTTTTCACTGGAAAACTGTGATATGTCCACATTGTGTTTTGGGCATTTTCCTGTTGCAGGCGCTAGGCCTACCCACACAAGTGAGGTACCATTTTTATCGGGACTCTTAGGGGAATGCTGGGTGGGTGGAAGTTTGTTGCTTCCCGCAGATTCCAGTCCTTTCCATCACAGAAATGTGAGGAAAATGTGTTTGTTTTTTCAAACTATGAGGTTTACAAGGGATTCTGTATAACAGAACCTGGTGAGAGTCACACAAGTCACCACATCCTGGATTCCCCTGGGTCTCTAGTTTTAAAAATTGTACAGGTTTTCTAGTGTTCCCTAGGTGCCAGCTGAGCAAGGGTCCCAAATCCACAGCTAGGCACATTGCGAAAATAGGGTCTGTTTTCATTGGGAAAAATGTGATATGTCCATGCTGCATTTTGGGCAGTTTCCTGTTGCAGGCACTAGGCCTACCCACACAAGTGAGGTATCATTTTTATCAGGAGACTTAGGGAAACACAGAATAGTAGAGCAAGTGTTATTACCAATTGACTTTCTATGCATTTCTGCTTTCCAAATGTAAGACAATGTTAAAAAAGAAATCATTTTGAAAAATGCCCTCTAATTCACATGCTATTATGGGTAGCCACAAATTCGGAAATATGCAAATAACCACTGATTCTAAACTCCATATTTTGTTCCTATTTCAGAAATACATAGGTTTCCTTGATACCTATTTTCCACTCTTTATATTTCGCCAAATTAATTGCTGTATGCCCGGTACACAATGAAAAACCATTTCAAGGCACAGTTCAGTTATTGGCTCTGGGCACCTCGGGTTCTTGGTGAACCTGCAAGTCCTACACATCCTCACAATCAGAAAGGTCCAGTGGATATAACGGTATATTGCTTTAAAAAATCTGCCATACTTAGAAGACGTTACAGGTGAAAACGCATGCACAAATGGCTGTTTTTTTCAACTCAATTTCAATGTTTTTATTTTAACTGTTAGTTTCTATAGGGAAACCTTGAAGGATCTACACAAATGACCCCTTGCTGAATTCATAATTGTCTCCTTCTCATAAATGTATAGCTTTCCTGGATCCATTATTGGTTTCATACCGATTTCTACGAATAACTGGAAGAAGGTTGAAACCACAAAAATAGGAAAAATAGGCTATGTCCCAGTAAAATCCAAATGTGTGTAGACAATTTTGGTTTTCTGGCAACTGTTTGCCTTTTCCTGAAAGCTATGAAGATGGGGATTTTAGCACCGCAAACCCTTCATTGATGGCATTTGCAGGTAAAAGAACAGGCGCTTTATTCAGCAGCACTTTTTGCCATTTTTCCCCAAAAACTAAATTTAGCTGTATTTTGGCTAATTTCTCGGTCCCCTTCAGTGGGAATCCACAAACCCTGGGTACCTTTAGACTTCTCAGGATGTTGGAAGAAAAGGACACAAATTTGGCGTGGATACCTTATGTGGACAAAACATTACAGGGGCCTAAGCGCGAAAGAGGCTTAGCACAGGGGGAGGTGAACCAGCGACGGGCTTAACTAATTACAGTGTATATAGATGAAAAACAATAACATCAATCTTGAATAAAATTATGTTACTTTAATATTGCATAAAAAATGTAGGAAACAAACTTCTGTTTTAGGAGCTTCAGGATATGGCACACAGATAATTTGCGCTGCAATCTAAGCGTATTTGGCTCTCTGCAAAGAATAATAAATATAGTTTTAAAGCATGTTACATAAATGTTTTATTTACTCATGGGAATACATTGTATTTTTTATGTTCATTATTCGCCTTTTGATGATTATTGAGGGCTGAGCTCTTTTAGGACCTAGTGCTAGCTTTAGAATTATTTTTTAGGAGGATTGTGCTTGCTTAGTATTTTAGACCTGGCAATGCAGCAGCCGTCAACAAGCACCTGCAAACCAGAAATACAGAGAGATAGGTGGTATCTTGGTAAAGAAAGAGCTACATTTACACTAGGGAATTGGTGTTCGGGGCACAGTGCATTGGAACACTTGCAGGAGGTAAACTGAATGAGACAGTCATGGGGCTTCTGTGGAATGTGGAAGTGAAAGTAGGAGACAGTTAAAACAATCAATCTGTATAATTCACAGCAAGAATTCCCTCAGCTGCCTAATGAATAAACAGACGTTTTCATACTATTCACACAGCACAGTGAGTTTCAGGCATAGATGTTCATTGTTCCCATGTCATGAGTGGACCTCTCAGCTACACTGACGTTTTGTCACCCACATCTTTGGAATGGTAGAAGTCGATTTTTATCATGCTAAGCAGTGTTTTAAGTGAACAAGGTCATGTCTCTACTGAGCTCCCAGTGCTGTCTCAGCAAAACACATCATGAAGCTCACAAAAATCTAAAAAGTTGAGTCACCACCTTGTAAGCTGTACCTGACTAAAATTGTGGGCCAGGGAATGAAAGGAGTAGGACCAGTAGGAGGTAGATGAAGACCATTAGTAGAAGGAGGTAGAACATCAGGAGGTCTAGGAGGACCAGAGCCACAAGGGCCAAAACAAGAAGAGCCAGGCCCAGGAAAACTTAATCCATGAGGACCAGGGTTACCAATTCCAGAGGGGGCCAGGAACAAATAGACGGGGAGTAACAGGACAAGGAAAAACAGGACCAGGGGTAACTGGACCAGGATGAGAAGGATCAGGACACCCAGAGAATGTGAAACAGGGAGATCAGGACCCGGTGAACAAGGGCCCAAAAGAACAGAAAGTCCAGGGTTAGAAAGAACAGAAGGCCCTGGACTTATGAAAGGAGGAGGGCTAGAAGGTCCTGAGTGCACTGACCTGGAACATACGGACAAGGACGACCAGGGCCAGGAGTAATAGACCCAGGTATACAGACAAAAGAAGATCAGGATACAAATGGAAAGGAGGACCAGAGGTAGAAGGACCACAGAGCTCAGATCAAGGAGGACCAAGGGGCCAGAAGCAAATGAATCAGGATCCAGAAGACCACGACCAAATTGGGCGAGGGCTAACAGGACCTGGAAAGCCTAGATCAGAAGGACAAGGAGGAATATAAAGGAGTAGGAAGTCTAGGCTCAGTGGGACCAGGATCAGAAGGTCCATGAGGGTCAAACTCAGAGGGATCCTAAAACAAGGTGGCAAGGACATGAACCACAATGCCAGAAACATGGGGACTAGAAAGACCAGAGCCACAGGGATGAGGAAAACCAGACTCAAGAGGCCTATTATTAGGGGACCATTATAGAGGGAACCAGGGTCAAAAGTGGAACAGGCAAACCAAGAGTCTAGGGGGTCTAGTAAGACTAGGATTGGGCAGGATGACTGAGGACTAGGAGGGTTTAGGAGGGTTAGGGAAACCCAGCCGGTGGGAGCAGCAAGGAAGATCTGATTTATGAGGACCGGAAAGATAAGTATCAGAAGTAAGAACAGGACTACATGGACCAGGGAGATCAGAAACAAAGGATTAGGAATATGCAAACAAGAAGACTAGATAAACTAGGGGACCAGGAGGACTAATGGTTGCGATTTAGGGTGAGGAGGATGAAAGGTCCGGGATCCAGAGCCTGTGAAAATGGAGACCCAGGATTCAAATGACTACGGGCAGGAGTAGATAGGAATGACAAGCAGATAGACAAGGAAGTACAGGGTCAGTAAGTTCTATGGCTAGCATGAAATGGATATCAAAGAACATTAGAACTAAGAAAGGGCTCAATGATTTGTGGTGGGCCAGGGCAAGTTAATGCAGAAAAATGAGAACACGGAGCGGGAGAACAAGGGCCAGGAGGATTAAGCCCAAATGTGTAGGAAATAGGGTTATTAGTTGTGTGGCCTGCACAAGTAAAAGGTTAACAATTGTCCTTACTGGGAACCAAGTACCCCATTGCAGTGCTTGACTCTCTCAGGGTAGAGAGGCAAACAGTCCAAGACCTACTCAGAGGAGGTGGTGTGGGCTACTAATCACCATTCACTGACACGCAATAATAACACTGAATAAATGGTTGCCCAGTCAAGACTTATTCTTTAGAAAAAGGAAAAATACATTTCTTACACACACACACACACTACTAAACACTATGCAATCATTTACAAATATGTAGAATGGCATATGGAAAATACCATTTATGACCCTGTACATTTACCTTTAAACCCCTAAAGGGATCATACATACATATCAAGCAAGTCTATTGGCTTGGTCAAGGTTCAAGAGCAACACAGCTAGAGGACATCACATTGTGATGACATTGCATTGCAGCCATAAACTTGCCCCCTGGAGGGTGCTTCAAGACATGTATCTTCTTAACTACTTCTTAACTATTTTCAGGCCACAATAACTATAACCATAGACACAACCCCTAAAGGGCTTAGCACTCCAACTGTAAAGCAAAAGCTCCACCTTTGGGAGTGCTTAAAAACAAAAGTGAATACTTGCGGGATCATGGATTCATTGACCATGCAAGTGTAGGGTCAGTACTTTTAAAACATCATTTTGGGGGGAGCTGCTGCACTCCTGCAGCCCCCCACATCACCTGCAATTTATTGGTGGTGCCCCTGACATGCTGGGGTCACCATTAGGAGAGAAAACATGAAAAACTAGGATTATGGGTCGTTCTTGCTGAAGCAGTTAATATTATAGTAGCAACTCTTCCTCTGTGTAGGGAAAGCCACAGAGCTTGCTTTTTCTTTGGTTGACGTGCGGCCTTGCAGTACGCACCTCTTGGTTTTTCTTTTTGGGAGCTGCCCAGTCGTACTTGGGCACCCCACATGCTCCCAGCGTTAGGGGCATCTCAGGAAGCCCACCCCTGGCTACCCCGCCAGCTCCCACATGGCCCACAACTCCGTGTGCGGCAGCAGGAGCCAACAGCTTTGTTCTCCCTGCCCGCTCCTATGGACAGGGTGCTGTTTCCTGTGGTGGGTGCCCGCACTCCCTAGACATGGGCATGGGAGTGGGGTACTGGAGGGGTGCTATGGTGCTCCCCCAGTACTGTTGCATTGACGTCGGAGAGATGGGGGCCCCTTGGAGCAAAAGACGGGGAGGGGGCTTGACACACGCCCCCTGCCTGGCACAATAAAAACATTTATTGTGCACCGACCCCGAGGCGCTGGCCCACCCCAGGGGTAATTGAAGAAAAGGCAGTGGATCCCCATCGATGGAGAAAGGTCAAAGGTCACCAAACTTTAATATGCAATAGCTCGGGCCTCCTTGGGCTTATTTTGATGATCTTGGGCTAATTTTACTGCTGGTGGTGAGTTCGAGCCACCACGGACAGTTGCAGCAGATCTCCTCATCTCCAAGGTGGTGCAGTTCTTAGGGAGCTGGTTCTTCTGTCTCTCTTCACCAGCCTTCCTCCTGGTCTTGGTTTTCTGCATGCAACAGTCCAGGACTTTCCCCCAATTCATCCTCAATAGTTGTAACTGGGCCAGCCTCGTTGGCCCTTGGGGAGACCCAGTGTCCCATGGGTTAACTGGGCAGAGTCCTTAGTCCTTTCTGGGCATCAGGGGGTTCCTCCTTCCAGTTCTCCATGGTGGTTCCAGGATCTAGCAGTAAAGAGCAGAAAAATCACCAGGCAAAAGAGAGTCTCCCCCTTGTGCAAGAGTTTTTGAAAGGGAGAAAAAGGTTTCAGAAGTCAGGCACCCCTGGCCAATCCTAGGGTGCTACATTACCTTGCCTTTTACCATTGCCTTTCCACCCTTGCCCCAACCCTCCTGCACAGCATGCTGGGACAGCACAAAATGGCATCATCTTCAAGGAGTCACTGGTCATTGTCATTGTCATGATTAACTTTATTCGGCTAATTAAAGCCATCAAAGTGCAAAGAACAAAACAGAACAAATCGAATCTACAATCATAAAATACATAGATATAAAATCAATTAAGATCTCCCATCTCATGACAATGTAGCAAAAACCCATAAAACAATTATTAATCCTCGTAGAGTCCTGCTCCACTCAGAATCAATTTCTACAATAAAATAGAATACACTCCATTAAGTAATACGACACTTCATACAAGAATGAGCATACCTCGAGGATCCATAACAGGGAAAATGACAATAAAGATAAAAATACAGCCCACCAGCACATAATTAGGCATGGAAGTAAAAGTATAAATAAGATAAAATTAGCCCAGCTTACGCTTGTCCGACTTTGAATATAAAAACATAAAACAGGTTTTTAAATAACATGATTTAAAGCGATGTCCACACAAGAGTTCATAAATGACCTATTCCTATGCCTAATTGCTCCTGTTAGGAAACTTGCTACCCCGAAGCAAACCATAGGTGACGCTAGCATTTGTAGATATACCAGCGCTGGCCTAACTTGTTCAAAGTTACAGCCTCTTAGCAAAGGAATAATAAATTTTCTGCGCAATGAATTGTAATATGCACAGGAAAATATTATGTGAAGAGTGTTCTGGTCTGAGACATTATCGCAAGGACAAGGATTTAGTGTTCCTTCTTTGAAATACCCTTTCGGGAAGGCAAGGAGCCAGGGAGCCATATTCAGCCTAAATCTTATCAAAACAAATAGATGATACGATTTGTTTATGTAAGATAAATATGGTTGCATCTGTCGACCCAGGCTCAATATAACAAATCTTCTCACCATGGGTTTTTCCAATTCGTTCTCCTCCCGTATTGCTCTTCGTTTGTCCAAAAACTGCTGCTTGAGGTCTCTAATGGCCGGTTTACCCAGTGCTGTGGGGCTCAAGAATAAATCCGGGCATCCAAGAGTTTCCATCTGGTCCTTAATGTATCTAAACCACGGAATATCTAACACCTTTTCTAGGGTGAGGCAATCTTGGATGATCAGTTGGTTAAGATTTGGAGTAGGTTGTGCCCAAATTCTCAGCCAACGCAACAGAGGGGCAACTGCGATCTGATCCGAGATAAAACCTGCACCTAATTCCTCGTGTATACTAAAAATTGGCGTGGAAGCAGGGACCGAGAGCAATCTACGCAAAAAGGTATTTTCAGCCCCCTGGATTTCTCTGCCATCTGTGTAACCCCAGATGTCACTCCCATAAGTCGCCATGGGAAGACACTTAGCATTATAGATCTTCATAAGTGCGGGGAATGGTTTTGAACCAATTCTTTTTGCGAAGTCTAAAATGGCTCCCGATGCTCTAGCTAATACATTCCTTTTGTGTGCACGCTGCGTGCACCAAGAGCGCCGGTCATCAAAGAGCACCCCTAAATATGGAAAGGCGGGGACTTTTACTAACTCTAGTCCCTTGCATTAGAATTTAACCTTCATTGCCCTCTTTGAACCTATGGACATGGCATGTGACTTTTTAAAATTAATGATTAAATCCAATGACTCCATGAAGTCAATAAAACAATGTAAAAGCGTTTGCAACCCTCTTGCAGTCCTGGCCACCAACACCGCATCATCTGCATACAGAAATGCGGGAATCATTTGGTGCCGGCTCTAGGGATGTCTTTACAGCAAGAAGTCAGAGAATCCCCTAACTTATTAATATAGAGGGTGAACAGCAGGGGGGCCAAAATGCACCCCTGCCGGACCCCTCTTTTTACAGCCCAGGAGTCAGTCAGGCTGCCATCTTCATTGAAGCGCACTGCCGCTGTTGTATTTTCATGGATGGCTGCAAAAAATGAAATCACGTCAGCGTCCAGCCCTATATCTTGAAGAATTACCCAAAGTTTTGATCTATTGACGAGGTCGAAAGCTGAGGTTAAATCCATAAATGCCAAATGGAGGTCCCCGCGCTTTACAACTGTATACTTCCCTATCACCAAATGGAGATTAAGGCATTGGTCCAGCGTACCTTTCCCCTGCCTAAACCCATATTGGAGATCGGAAACTATACTTCCTTGATCGAGCCACTCTGTTAGGCGTGCCAGGACAACTTTCCCCATAATTTTGGCCGCAAAGTCAAGGAGCGAGATAGGCCTATAGCAGGCCGGGTCGTCCCTTGCACCCTTCTTAAAAATCGGTATGATAACCGCCTTGGCCCAAGACGGGGGAAAACCAGACAGAGAGGCTGCATTGAAGACCAGGGTTAAAATCTTAGCCCATAACTTAAGATCTGCCTTATAAAGGACAGCTGGTACTCCATCGGGGCCTGGAGCTTTCCCCCTAGAGTTGATGTGATCGCCTTGTTAACTTCATCAATGGTAAAAACAAGGTGGTGACTTACACAATCACTAACTGATGACCCTGCAGAAATTCCGGGGGTCACATCGCTATAAACTTTCCCAAAATGTTGCACCCACCTCTCTGCAGGAACTAGGCAATCTTTACTGGAGTTTGGTGAATCGTCAAACAATGGACTGTTTACGACAGACCAAAATCTGGAACTGTTGGCCAGCACACTGGCCTGACTGAGCTCCTCCCACGCCATCTCCCTTAGTTGCCTTTTCCGCCTTTCCACTGCAAGTTTATAAGCCCTTCTTACATTCTTAACCCGTGGGACTACCCTAGGTTTTTGCTTGAGTTCCTGCATAAGTTCCTTATGGGTATTCATACAGGTTTCATCAAACCATTTAAAAAAAATTTGGGGCCTTGATCTGCAGGATGCAGTTAAATTCAAAGCAACCTGTTTAGTGATTCGGTCAAAGGCATCAAGGACAGATAGTGGTTGGGAGTCACCCGCTAAACAAAATCCAAACTCCTGAGCACAGCTAGTACTTAAACTGTCAATGAAACTATCAGGGGTAATCCTTTCCCACCTTATTCTACGTGCTTGGTCTATGGGCACGATATTATCATTAATAAGTTGAGTCATGGTCCTTCATTTGTTTACAGCATGTATATTAAGGTCCAGTGTCAGTGGGTTGTGATCACTAAAACTGGTCACATTTGCTCCTGGGATCTCAGCTCTGCCCCTTGTTGATATCACTGCAAGGGTCTTGCACAACAAAAGTTCAAAGAGAACCCCCTCCTGGGTTGGCTCCAGTTGTCTGGGCTTTCTACTTTGTTCAGGGTGCTTTGGCAGGCCAATCCCTGGTACAGTGTGGCAGCTTATTGAATGATGCAGATCCTTCTACCCGCCCCTTTCTTCCTCAGGAGTTGGGTGAAGTACTGGTAATTGCTCCCTTTGTGTTGGGAAGCCTTTGTTCCTGCTGCTGGAGAGAAATGCAATTAACTAGGCACAGCCAAGTGACAAAAGTCATGGGCACTTCCGGATGACCCATAAAGTGTACAGATATCATTCTGAAAATTGCAGAATAGATTTCCCCGCACAGGTTACACCCTAATTCGATATGTCAATGGTCTCTGGAGGCCAAAGGGAAGAGAAACTACACTTTAAGGCAGTTGTTCCCCATGTGTGAAATTAAGTGTCACTATAGACAAAACAGTAAACCTCTCTGACTTTCCCTGTTAGAGTACACTAACATTATGAGGCCTATCCCAGATCAATATCTAATCCTGCAGGGTTCCTATTGTTTGAGGCTACCTGTGCGCAGTTACCAGGCTTTGCACAACAGTAGTCTCCCATGTGCAGCCCTCACACATGTGCACCAGTGTTCATGTATAACCAGCCAGGTGCCCCTTACCCTTGCTGTGTCACAGTGGCCTTATCTAAAAAGGCAGGCACTGGCAGAAAACACATGCAGTCTGTTTGTCATGTGATTACTGTGGGTGAGACACATGTAGTGAGGCTCACTAACAGTAAAAAGTTCAAAACTAGGTGATCAAAAAAGCAAACAAATCCAGGTGTACTGAATGGGCGAAATCCAATTGCAACAAAATGGAAGAGGACTATGAATATCAGGACCTGAAGGGCATTGGACATAAGGGCCAGGAGACCAGGATAAGCAGGACAAGGACTAGGAAGACCAAGGGGACAAGTACCAAGAGTACCCAGTAAACCAAATCAAGGAGGACTAGGTGAAATAAAAGGATAATTATCAGTAGGACTGGAAATAGGACCATCAGAAACTAGGGGGCCAGGGCTTGGATATCCAACTGTGGCAGATCAATCATAACAGGTAGCAGGACCAGAATGAGAAGGATCAGATGTACAAAGGCCAACCTGAATCAGCAAAACCAAAGGGACGGGACAGTGATGGCCAGACGAGCCTGAACCAAAATGACCAGTCTCAGGAAGACCTGAACAAGGAGAACCTGGATCAAGAGAGCCTGGATAAATGGATGAAGTATCAATAGTACTAAGTGGATTAATAGATCCAGGAGGACCAGGGCAATCCAAACCAGGGGGACAAAGACTAAGAAGGCAAAGGTGAGGAGAACCAGGACCAGGTAATCATGGTCAAGAGGACCAGAAAGGAAGATGGTCAGATGGGCCAAGATTGGGTTAACCAAGATTGAGTACAATATTGTATTGTATTGTAACGTTTATTGTATAGTTAATTAAATAGAACAAGAAGGACCAGGATAACCAGGACCGAAAAGGACAAGACTAGAATGGCTGGTGGACCAGGTCCATGGGGACTAGGCCTAGAAGAATCCAAACTGTAAGGAACAGGACCAAGAGGATCAGGGCCAATGAGCACAGAATCTCAAGAAGGACAAGAAGTAAGAAAAACAAGAATAGCACAGCCTTCCCCAAGAGGGCCAGAAAGGAAAAACCATAGACAAAGGCAACCAGAGCTAGAAAGAAAAGTGCTAAACAGACCAGGAAATGATTGACCAGGGGTACCAGAAAGATCGGGCGAAAGAAGATCATGACCTTGAGTACCAATACCAGGAGGACCAGGTTGAGGAGGAAAAGAGGATCAGGAACAGAGACACCTGGACCAGGATGACCAGAGCCAGGAGGACCAGGCCCCGGGACTGGGAACAGGATGGCCAGGAGGATGAGGAACAAGATGGCCAAACCCAGGAGGATAAGAGCATGGAGGACCATGGTTAGTTGGTGTAGAACCACGTGGACAAGGAGCAGGAAGACCAGGGCAAGGAGGACCAGGAAGATTAGGAGCATGAGAGTTATCGTCAATAAGATCAGGGGGGGGCAGAATAAGCAAGGTACATGAGGGGCCCAGCACCAAGGATGCCAGTAGAAACAGAGACAGGAGGAACTGAATCAAAGCAAGGAGGATTAAAACCATTAGGACTAGGAGGACCATGACCTTAGAAACAGTGCTGGAGTACCAAGTGGAACAGAAAGACCAAGACTTGGGGGTAGCAGGTCAAGAGTGAGAATGATCAGGAGGCTCAGAACAGCCAAACAAAAAGAACCAGGACCAAGAGGGCCCAGATTGTTGGGTGCAATGCCAGAGGGACAATAAGACAACGCATTGGATCAAGAGGACCAGGACAATTCAAACCAAGAGGGCAAGGTTTGGGAGGGCAAGGCCTAAGAAGACCAGGAAACATGATGTCAGGTGGACTGTGAAGCCTAGCAGGACCAGGAATTGATATACTAGGAATGGGGTGAGCAGGGTTAGAAGGATCAGAAGGATCAGAAGGACCAGGCAAATGAGACTAGGGTCAAGAGAACTAGAAAGGAACAGTTTGAGCTAGGAGAAGTGGGCCTGGAAGGACCAGGATGGCAGAAAGAACATAACCAAGAGGATTAGGCATACAACAATGCAAACAAGAAGGATCAAAAACCAAATGATCAAGTATAATGATCACGTAGCTAGGAAGAGAACATAGAATCTTAGGACCAGGAGTAGGAAAACCATGCTGGGCAAACCAGACAGAGAGGGATGAAGACTACTAGAACAGGACTTGGAGAATCAGGAGGAGATGGCATGGCAACCAGAGCCAGAAGGACAAGAGATAAGAGGGCCAAGGCAAGGTGGAGCAGCTGGACCACAACCAATGGGAAAAGGAAGCTCAAG
Organism: Calotriton arnoldi; assembly: GCA_963921515.1. NCBI lineage: Eukaryota > Metazoa > Chordata > Amphibia > Caudata > Salamandridae > Calotriton > Calotriton arnoldi. The sequence goes on from CAWUFW010009532.1 coordinate 245,517, forward strand.
TCACAGAGGCTCAGGAGTATCAGGACCTGGCATATCAGGACAAGGAGGACCAACATGAGGAGGGAAAGGAGCACCAGGGCAAGGATAAGGGCCTGGATTACAGGAACAAAGATGACCAAGCTGGGTGTCTAAGAAAAGGATGGCTTGAACAAGGAGGATCAGGACTCAGTGGATGAGCTAGTGCAGAACCAAAATGCCGAGCAGCAAGAGGCCAGGAGAAATAAATCAAAAGCTGATGGACTAAGGCCTTTATGAACAGGGACCATAAGGGGACGATTAGGTGGACTAGAAGGATTAGGATCAGGATAAGGAGGATCAGGAACAGAGCTAGAATTACCAACAAGGACCAATGTGACAAGGCCAGTACAGGGTCCTTTCCCTTGTGCCTGATCACACTTAATTATACACAAGGAAAACAGGTGCATCTTCCAGACCTGGGTTACTTTACTCATTTATATTTTCCTCTCAACTTATGATTATATCATGCATCCAGTGGTGTCACATCAAGTTTCCAAACAAATGTTGATTTATTTTACATGATCCCTCAATAACATTCAAATAGCCACCATGTGTTTCTTTCCTTATGGGACACTTTACCTATGACTTTCTCAAGGCTACAAATAAAATAAAAAGAACAATATGTGTGTGTGGCACTGAAGCAAAGGCGCAAGCAAAACAAAACCAGGAAGGTGAGGAATTTTGTTTCTTTCCGCTTTCTTTTATTTTTCTTAAAGCAGTGGTATACGTGGAGTAAAGGTTCTCTTCTCTCTTTTCTAGGGTCTTCAGAGCGGTCTCTCATAGGTCTTGTCACCACCAACGCCCCTCGGAGAAGAAGTGATGGTTCAGGTAAGTTCCTTTCTTATTCCTTACTTTTCTTAATTGTCCTTAAGGACTGGGAGTGAGGGGGAAGACTCTAGACACCCATCCATCACCAGTGAATCCCTGTTCTTATTATGTTTGTCCCCAATAACCCATCTGCCCCTTTCCCCACTCTCCCACATTGTCAGACTTTCCTAACGTCTGGTTTTGCTTTATGTAATAAGCCCCGAAAATGGCCACGCACCTGAGAGAGCCACGTCCCTCCAGCAAAGTGGCGGGGCACTTCTCGATCTTGCTCACTTCTTCGGTCCTCGTTGTCCTCTGAGGGCTGTTTGGCAACATAAAAGATTGCTGGTACTCGATCCATCCCATAGTCTCCTTCGGTTCCTCTTGGTCTTCTGAGTTCCGCGCTCCTCTGGCGTTTGGGATGCGCGCGCTCACTTCCGCCTCCACCCACGCTCTTAAAGGACTCACATCCAATTCAGTTTGTTCCCACAATGTCTTGATGTCAGCAGGCCTGGTTCCTAACAAATCAGTTTCGTTAAGGGGGTTGCTATTTTTTTCATTAGTGTTGGCGCCGGCAGTGTTGGTAAGTGCTGCGGGCTGAAAGGAGGAATGCAAGGGGGAAGCGTGTCAGTTTCCTCTTCCCTCTCCTCTGTCGTTTCACTACATGTGGGTGCTTTGTGACAGTGTGCAAAACCCTCTTACTAGTAGAGTTCTATTTAGGGAGACTGTGGAACAACAAGTTTGGTGTGCAGTAAATGAATTAAAAACCTAGACACACTGGAATAATTTATTTGACAAAAAGTGCAGATTTTTTTATTTTTTAAGAATTTATGTTATTTTCAGTTCTAGTTACCCTTTGCTTACTTAAATAAGTGATGTGGCAAGCCATGAGTCAGTGGGTAGTCTATTCTTCTAGGTGCTTCCAACACACTGCCTTCCTTTAGTCTATTCTGGGAATCTATCAAATCATAACATTTCCCTAAATATGACCTTCCTTCCTTTGGTACACTCCATTTCCCCACATAGTTAGCAAATTATTTTGACTGTATAGATTATGTTCCTCCATTATTCATTTTTCCACCCTCCTTTCCTCTTTTAGTCCAGCAGTCATTGACTACAAGATTGCAGTGATATTATCAAATCTGTCAATCAGGATTGAACTACTGTATGTCTTTTCTCAATTGGAAAGTTGTTTGTGAAGCTCTTGAGCAGTTGAAGTAACCAAAGCTGCTATACTTTTCAAAAGGGACACCCACATGTACGCTTCTAACTGTTTTAAACATTTGCCAATTCAGTGCAGACTCTGTGGCATCTAAGGTGCTACACATGATCCTTATAGTAGGTGATCATATCTTTGACTATATATTTGCTTTTGATCCTGTATAGCAATTCACTCTCTCTTGGCTAGGTCCCTGTTCTACAAATACCACATACATGTATACATGCATACTTACATAGTCAGAGTTGGTTATAAAATAGTAGTCTCACATCCTTTCTTTATTCTAGTCTAGGTGCCTTGAGTTAATACTGAAGACATTAAACGTGGTCGCTCAGCACTTGTCACAAGAACCTCAGTATCCACTATAAAATGCAATACCCTAACTTCTCCAAAGATAGGTGGAGCAAAAAGCATGAAAAGCTATTTTATCAATGAAGGTTCTAATTTCATCATACAGTCAGAAGCATTAATAAATACCCTTTCTGTCTCAGGCAAAATGAGGGGTAACCTGAAGAAATGTGTAATTAACACAGTCTTATCTTGTTAAAGACATTACTTGCTTTTTATGTGCAACCAAATCTGGCTTTTGACCTGCTCATTGTGTAACTTTTTTTATTTCAGTTTGCCTTGGGTCTGGTGTTCCTCACTTTAGGAATATCAGAAAAACACTATAGGAAAACAGAGTGACTAACAGGACAAGTACAGACATTGTTCACGATTCCCAACTCCCAGGCCTTCTAATTACATGGAATAGCAGCATTGCACTTAGTTCACTTCATCTGCCGAGCAATCTCCGCACTATTGATTCGGAGCCCCTTTTTAGGAAAATGGTGAAAACTTGGCTTTTTAAGGAAGACTGAGGGACTATGACTTGGCCCTTGAGCGGTCCAGTGCTGTACTATTTTCCGCTTAGCGCCGGGACACCTCTGTTTGAGGTAGCTGTCGCGCTTTACAAGTGTTTGTATTATTATTATTATTATTATTATTTGTTAAATGCAATGCCGCCACATTGTGTGAGAAATTGGGTTGTTGGTTGGCTGGGGTGTGAGCCTTGATCAAGCAACAATCATAATCCCTTGCAGGGTAAACCACAAAAAGTCAGTAAATCAACCTGTAATTAACCCTAGGTAGCTTGACTCACAAGCAGTCAGGCTTAACTTAGAGGCAATGTGTAAAGTATTTATGCAGCATACAAATAGTATTTGAGAAAGTCATCCATTTTGCCCTGATAACCCCCATTTTTTGACTGATACTGGTGGTAACTGGCTTTGACTCCGCCCTGGGCTCTGCTAGGTAGGTCCAAGGCCAATGCTCTGATTAAAAATGTATATGATAATTAGGTGTAATTACAATTGGCCCTGACAACCTACCTGTAAGTCCTTAGTATATGGTAGGGCATTTAGGTTTAGAGGCCCAGCAGTTTTGAGGCAGTTAAGTGTGCACTCCTTTGTTGCCTGCTGGCGTTTCAAAAGTCAGCCCTTCTTTGCAAGCTGCTTTTAAAATGAAATTACGTGCACATTTGACTTTGGATTTAAAGATACTTTCCAAGTATTAAACTACCCTATTTTTACATATGTCACCCTTAAGGTCTACCCTAGGTGCCCCCAGTGTAGGGTGCCATGTCAAAATAAGTAGAGACATTTTAAAAGATGTTTTATATGCCCTGGTGAGGGAAAAACTACAAATTTTGTATTTCTCCATTGTAGCACTTTTACCTCCATAGGCTAATATAGGAATACTGTAATACAGTGTAACTATTGACTGGTGTGAGCTAAAATAATATTTCAAGGACTTTAAATATTGGTAATGATAAACCCAATAGCTTGCCACTGTTGAATGCATCAGAACTAATACAGAAAATGATTTGTAGAACTTTTTTTCCTGTGAGCCAAAATCCAGCCTTCTAGCAACCTCTCCTTATTGGCCAGCCCTTAACAGGCTTAGCCAAACTGCTTTGATGAGGTGATAAGTGGTCTGCACAGAGACAGAGTTTATCTGAGGGGGGAGCTGTGCAGCTGCAGAGAACAGGCCAGGATGGGGGCTGGGTAAATCAAACTGGGCTTCAAAGAGAGCAGGACAGTAAGGAATGCCAGCGAGGCCTACCCCCTCTTCTTGTACCCCCGATTCAGATGGCAGCCCCAGGAATGAAATTTGCAGGAGGTCTGGAAAGGGAGTGTTAAGGGAAATGAGCCACACTGGTGCAATGGGTTACTCCCAAGAAGAGAAATTAATTCTCCATCTTGAATTTTAAAGTGCAATGCTTTGTGGGACAAGAAAATACATCACTTTGTAGGAAACTGTCATGCTTATGGCTGGCACCCTGTACCCCATTGGTAAGGGGTGCACCTCTGTTTGTCACCCCAGAACATTGTATAAATATGTGAGAGTTATATAGCAACTCAGATTGGTTGCCTGAAACAACAAGGACAAGAAGGAGTTCCTTGCTGGAACCCTGGTCTGCATCCCAAAGGATTGCACTCCGAAGGACTGTTCCTGCTGTACACTTGGAACTACAGCCCTGAGGACTCTGCCTTCCTTCAAAAAGGATTAAGGAGTAAACTCCCTGAAAGCAACAGGTTAACAGAGCCCACCTGCACCATCTCTCCCAAGAAGTCCCCAGCCTGGAGTGCATCCAGTGTACTTTTAAGGATTTGGCCAGGTGCATTGAGGGAATTGTAGTTCTAAACTTCCAAGAGCTATCTCAGAGCTCGAAGACCCTTAGATGTGTGTTTTAGACAGTCTGAACCCTCAAGAGGAAGTTCAGGAAGAAGTTCCAGAAGTTTGGGGCAACTTGTGGAAAAAGCTCCATTAGGTGACCGACCCATTGAGGAGAGTCAGGCCGCCGACGTCAAACCGTGACCTCGCCTGGATTTCAGGTTCATCCCGCTGAAAGATACAGAGCTCAGGACTTCCAGGATTTCACTGAGACCGCACGCTGAACCAAGCCACCGTCATCAACTCGAATCCCTGCCTAAAGAGGAGCCTTGCTTGACGAAAAGAGAAAACTCTCAGAAGAGTTTCTAAGTGCAAAGGTAAACTTTTGACTGGAGCCTCCCACTCAATATGTCCGACCAGGGCTCTATCGTGGTTGGCCTCCAACTTTGACTTTGTCCTGGTCAGGCACAGCCAGATGTTCCAAGTTGGTGCTATATATTCTTAAGCACTAGAAAGTGGTGATTCTTTATAAATGCATATCTCTGGTTCCTCATATTGGAGTTTTGTCATTAAGATGTCATTTTAATCATAAAAAATATTTCCTATTTCTATAAATTGGTTGTGGATTTTTACTGTATATTGTGTCTTACTTATTTGATATATTTGTGTTTTTAAATGCTTCAGAACACCTGTCTCCTAAGTAAAGCCTGACTGCTTGTTGCCAGCTAGCAAGGGCTAAGGAAAGGAATAATATTTTGCGACCATGTCTGGACATTATATTACGTTGGTGGTCTTATTGCTAGTGGAAGGTGCATTTTTACCCCTACTAAGTAATAACCCACCTTCCAACACAGTAATAAAGTGAACACACAACAAAAGAAAAATCCCAAACCAACTTAGAAAAATAGATGATATTTTAATGTATTATTTGACACCAACATGAAAAAAATCCAATGAGTAAAACCAGAGATATTGATTTTTATTGTATTAAGTGTAAATAGCACCAAAAAGCACAAAGCGTCAACAAGGGATATCTTGGTCGCGCTAGACACAAAAAATAAAAAACTCCTCAGCAAACTCCAGACTGTGCAGAACGCCTCAGCCAGACTTAAACTCGACATCCCACTACATGATCACATTACCCAACACTTCCGCAACCTCCACTGGCTTCCCGTCAAAAGAAGAATAACCTTCAAACTGCTCACTGGGCGTGGCTTGACGCACGGCAAGATGGCCGCTTAATACCGCGGCTCTGCCGACCACCAACATAATCCTGCATTAATCCTGCGCTCCTGTAGCCATCGCTGACTCTACGCGGCAGCCTCTAACACCCTGAAACTGAGGAAGTGCAGGGGGGTGAAATTGCGGCTGGTTCGTACAGTGTGACGGCGATAAATGGCGGCCGCACCTGACGCTGCAATCGAGACAAGATGGCGGCCCCCATGTCCGGAGCTTGGTGAGTGCGTTGCTGGGGATCGCGCGGCGGCCGAGGCAGGTGAGCAGCTGCCTAGCGCTGACACAGCGACCGCTCCCCCGGTGAAGCGCCTGGACAACAATAGCTGGAGAGACAACGGACTACCATCCTGCGCCGGGGGGGACTCCGAGGCTGGCACTGAAGGTGGGTGACTTCCGACCTGAGCGCGTCAGAGCGCGCGGAACATTGAGGGGAAGCTGCGCTGGAAAAATCGGCGAACGGTGCAGGCGGCTGTACACGGGAGGAGAGTGGGCCCCCAGCACAAAGACATTGCAATCCCCGCACGAGCGCATAGACTGTGGCAGCACAACAATCCAGCAGGGAGACACACGGTGGGCCACGGACGCCGCGCGGAGGCCGCGGCATGGTGACACCAGACGGAATATATATAGGACACTAACCCACATCTACATGACCCGCTAATGCTGAGAGCATCGCAGGGGCTGAGCTAGGAAGCGGGTGGGAGCTACGGGCTTCGCTCGCAAGTGGTGACGATCTATAACCTAGCTAAATCGCTGACAATCCTCTGGCGTCGTACCTCAGATAAGCGTCACGCCGCCCAGAGACAATTAACGTGGAAAGCACGGTGGTGCACATTGCAGCTCCTCAGCGCCTGCTGGCATGCACTAGAGGGAATCCTCAACATCGGCTATAACTGGCACTCCTGAGAGCGGTATGTGGCGCATTGCTTATCTCCTGGATGTCCATGAGTGATTGCAAACACGCCAAAAAGCTGCGCCGAACAAACATAAAAAAGGTGGTGAAGACACGTGGGAACACACTGTCGGGCCTAAGCACTTACTAGTGAGTGTCCGCCGGCGACAAGCAGTTAAGGCAGCGGGACTTTCAGAACCAGCATTTGCGGACGACGATTGGCACCTCATGTGATACGCTGATCACTCCATAGCACACTCTACACTGGAAGCGCAGGCTGCATCGAGAGTGGTGAGATCTGAGGTGCGACATAGACGCCACGAAATGGGGAAACCGGATAAACATCAACCGAGACTTACGTTTGAGCTGCACAAATCTAGCAAGCCCCAGCATGCTTCGGATTCGGAGCTGGAGGGGGCCACATCAGCCCCGACCACATTAGAAAAATCCTTGGCAGCTATCCATATGAACCTACAGTCCATCAACGACAATATGGAGGCGCTCAACGGTCGCATCGACAGCATTTCTGCTAAACTCGATAAACAGAACCTACGAATCGGAGAAGCAGAACAACGCATTTCAAATACAGAGGACAATCTCCAGAAAGTTGACAAGAGGACATCCGACATGGAGCAAATACTAGCGGTCATCCAAGCGAAAAATGAAGATCTTGAAGCGCGCTCAAGGCGGAATAACATACGCATTTTGGGCCTGCCGGAATCGACCAATGTTGGACGCCTGGAGACCTATGTTGAAACTCTGTTCCGTGAGCTCTGTGGCGAGGGTACGCATTCCAATATGTTCACTGTAGAGAGAGCCCATCGCTCATTAGCGGCGCGGCCGCCACCGGGGGCACCACCGAGACCGGTTATCACCCGCCTGCTCAACTACAGGGATAGAGACACTATACTCTGCATGTCACGACAAAAAGGGAATGTAGTTTATCAAGGGAATGCCCTATCATTTTATCCGGACTTTACAGCCACAGTACAAGCTGCACGGAAAGAATTCCAGGCAACCAAGAAACTCCTATTCGCCGAAAAGATTCCCTATGCAATGCTATACCCGGCGCGATTACGAATTGGAACTGAGGACAAAGCCAAAATCTTCGTAAATTCCAAACGAGCCCTGGATTATGCGAAAACGCTACGCAGCCAGAAAACACCACCACCAGCTACATCGGATGTTGATGACTGAATGGAGGGATAGGTTGCTAAACTACCATGAGCCTATGGTATCCCTTGAGCTTCGTTATATATATAACTCTCAGATGGACACACCTTTTATACGCTCTGTCATATGACTCTAATACAGCAGAGCTTAAATATTTTGGTATCGTTTATAAATACTGAATGCTTCTATTGTGGGGGTCACTATGGGCACGAGGCTGTACGATTGTATACAGATATTGGTTGGCTGGCCAAGAAGGTGGCTCAGGTGCTCCACATAAACACCCGGTGGTCACCTCCCCGACATGGTGGGAGGCTAGCTGCGTCGCTACGACCCCACAAATGGGTATACCCCACTTTATTGCATCTATGTTAGGGGTTATGTTGAGGGAGGTTAGGGGCAAGGGCTATGGCTTTGGCAAAGTTAGGGCGCTGAAGTGGGAGGGGGTAGGGCATTGTCAAGTTATGATTAGTTTATCACGATGTGATTATTTAAGCACACATGAGAAAAGTACGTACGACAGGGACCACACAGATACCAATCATACTGTTCATTTTGCCTCTTATGGCACACATCACTTACCGCATAACAATGCTGACAGGGACCATGAGCACGGACCATCGCAGAATACTATGGAGCGCCTAGCTGTGCATCCAGACTCTGAGATTGCTATGTCACGTAGATATCGCCATGAATACATGGGGTCTACTCGTTATCCATCGTCATCCAAGTTAAACTACATTAATGATGCACGCTGACTATAACTGCCTAACATGGAATGTGAGGGGACTCAACACCCCCAAAAAAATTCGCCAAGTACTGGCTTATTTAGACAGACACAATACACAAATAGCCCTCTTACAGGAAACACATCTGACCAAATCATCAGCAACCAAAATTGCAACCAGATGGGCTGCATGTAGAGTAGCATCGTCATATTCTGCATACGCCAGGGGGGGTCCTAATACTGTTTAAAAGAGGCTTGCCATTTACGGCTCTCCGAGACTACATTGATGAGGAGGGAAGGTGCGCAATGATTCAAGGTAAATTGGGACAACATCTGATCACTGTCATTAACATTTACGGCCCGGTAGTGGATGAACCGCACGTGTTTATCCGAATGCTAGCAGAGCTCCGAACATGGCCGGAGGCAGCCATACTGTGGGGGGGAGATTTCAACAAGCACTTAGATCCCGCTAAGGACAGATCAAACCCGCATGGGGCGCGCACTATAAAGGTAGCGAAGTGTATACGTGACGCTATGATAGAAATGGGTCTGGTGGATGCCTGGCGCTTACGAAATGACACAGCAAAGGTGGGTACACACATAACACCTGCTTATAATACATGGTCAAGATTAGATTATTGGTTGTTAAATGAAGAGAGTAATACCTGGGTTGCCCATGTAACTTTACTCCCGCGTACATTATCAGACCATAACCCAGTAAAATTAAGTATTCGAATCCCTACCAACATCCACCGCCCGTTTACATGGCGTTTCTGAGCTGACGCTTTATTGGACCCTATATATAATGACACCCTCAGGAAGGCGATAGACCAATTTTTTAAAATAAATGTGGGAACGGTGGACAGCGCAGCTACGTTGTGGGAGGCCTTCAAGGTTACTATACGTGGGGTGTGCATAGGCACTGCTGCAGGCATACTGAAAGATATCCGAGGCCAACTTGCTAAACTGGAAAACACACTGACAAAACTAGAAGGCACTTATGCAACTAACCCCGACACTACTACACTTGCGCACATTCAGGAACAACTACAAGAATATCACAAAATGGCAGAAACGGAAACCCGCTATTTATCACGCCGTCATATCGCGAGGGCATATGGTGAAGGAGGCCGACCTGGACGTCAGCTCGCTGCTAAACTTAAATTTCGTGATGAACATTCTCACATCACGAAAATAGTAGACGCACAGGGGAAAGAACACTACACACCGCAGGGGATAGTTGACCAATTTAAATCCTGTTACTCCACACTGTATACATCCCGCGGAAGCGTGGATGATGCGACCCTCGATGACTATTTCACTGATGTAGCATGTGCCTGGCTAGCAGACAGCCACCGTGACTATCTCAGCCAACCTATAGGAGTGGACGACATTAAAACAGTGATCCGAGCGCTGCCAAACAAAAAAGCCCCGGGGCCGGATGGACTCACAGCTGAGTTTTACAAGGAATATGCTGATCTCCTTGCGCCCTATCTACTAGAAGTATTCGCAGAGGCCCATGACACGGGTATACTTCCTCCGTCACTGAGACAAGCCTTAATCATAACCTTACTAAAAAAGACAAACCCCCTTCACAGTGCGACTCTTATCGTCCCTTATCATTAATCAATTTAGATGCCAAAATATTAGCGAAAATACTGGCTACGCGACTCCAACCCCTAATGACCAGTCTGGTGCTTCCGGATCAGTCTGGTTTCATACCGGAACGCTCTACATCACACAATTTGCGAACACTATTTGCCATGTATCATGTACTAACGCCGGACTTACCTGCAGCTGCGGTTATGCTGGATGCAGCTAAAGCATTCGACTCCGTCGAATGGAGCTATATGTTTTATATATTGAAACGAATGGGTTTCCCGCCAGTATTCTTGCGTTGGATACAATTGCTATACACAGAACCATCGGCGAGGGTCCGGGTGGGAGGCGTCACTTCCGAACCACTGGGTATCACTAGGGGCACTCGCCAGGGTTGCCCGCTATCTCCGCTACTTTTCGCGATCGCGCTTGAACCACTGGCCTGTGTGATTAGACAACGACACAGGAAGGCGGCGCTTAACTTCCATCATCGTCCCGTCGGAATATCATTATATGCAGATGACATGGTGCTTTTTGTTCGTGAGCCTCATGTCTATTTATCCCCATTATTAAGGGAGTATATTCGTTTTGGGCTGTTTTCTGGGCTTATGATCAACTGGGATAAGTCGGTGATTATACCCCTGACGGAAATCACTAAGCCTCCACCAATGGAATACCCATTGATCTGGTCAGCCGATCCTGTGAAATATCTGGGGGTGTGGGTACATCGTGACCCGGAGATTGTAATAAGAGACAATTATGGCAAAGCATGCACGACACTTGAATCTCAGGTTGACAGATGGTCCTCCTTACCTTTGTCCTTGGCAGACCGCATAGCCATCATTAAAATGATCGTACTACCACGCTTTCTTTATTTATTTAATAATATCCCGATTAAACTGCCAAAGCATCTCTCCATACTATTCACACCCACTTGCTAAAACTGATCTGGAATGGCGGGCAAGCTAGGGTGAGCTGGCAAACACTTACACTAGACTATATGCATGGAGGGTTTTGCGCACCAGATTTATATGTATATTACTTATGCGCGCAGGCCCAATATGCATACCACTGGTACAACCCGCATGCATTTACACCCCACGTGGCGGTGGAGGAGGGGGATGCTTATCCCGTGCCTCTCGCTGGAATACTTACACACACACGCAGAGGTACACCACGTACTGAAATTAACTCGGTGGATACTACTATCGCCGCCTGGCAAACTATCGGTAAACTAGCGGGGAAACTCCCGCTGTATGCCCCGGCACTGCCACTTGCGTGCCACAGTTCCTTATCAGTCACTCAGGACAGGGGAGCGATCCGCTCGCTACAAATGGTGGGTATACAACGTATGCACGATATCTATACAGAGGGTAAATTCCTCACAGCTGAAGACCTCCAATACATCACCCACACGTCATTATTGTTTCAATTCACCATTCACATATTAAAATAAGCGGTTAGAGCTCATTATAGTTCGTTCCCCACAGAACCGCCCACATTACACTCGCTTCAGTTACTGTTAACAACGCCCTCCAAGTGTAGACTAGTGACCAAACTGTATAAGGCGGTACGAGCTGAAATGGTGAGGGCTGGCGGTGACAGTTTAACCAGATGGAATAGTGGCATAGATCAGCCGTTGACTACAACTGACTGGGAACACATCTGTAACCTAACAGGTAAACTAACACCCAATGGTAACCTCAGAATTATCCACTTCAAATATATCCATCAGGTATACCATACACCTCTGAAATTGTACAAAATTGGACTACGAGACACTAGTCAATGTAAAAGATGTCACCAAATGGACGCAGATTTCTGGCATTTGGCATGGCACTGCGCGGCGGTGGCGAAATTCTGGGCTGCAGTGATGGGGTGTTTGCGGACGATGTCCAATCAACAATTGCAATGTACACCGGTGGTGTGTCTGTTGAGTTATGTGCCTCATATCAAAGGGGTGTTGGGGAAATTTATACGAATAGCTCTGTTACTAGCAAAACGTCGAATAGCTTTGACATGGGAGAGCACTCTGACCCCGAGCCTTGAGTATTGGTTAAAAGACATGGTCTATTGCAGGGAATCACTTGAGCTGTATGCGGAAGAACTACCATCTTCCTCAAAGCCAAAAGACATTTGGGAACCATTACGACAATATTTACTGAAGTTGGATGTGCCAGACCCTATGCTCAGTCCCTAAAAGTCAATGAGGCATGCTATGTATTCTCGAGAATGTGTGATGTGCATTAGGAGCAATGATCCCTAGTGAAATGTTCCAGAACAACAGTTTTGATTATGTCAAATGTTCATGCTGACTGTCATCATTGATGATACACCGCCCTGCGTGGCGACTCATGTGAGCTATTTTGTTTTTGTGTTGTTCGAAATTCAATAAAAAGAATAATAAAATAAAAAATAAAAACCTTCAAACTGCTCACACACATCTACAAAGCCCTCCACAATACCGGACCCCAAAACTTCAACGACCGAATCTCCTTCCACGCCCCCAAGAGAAACCTCCGCTCAGCAGACAACGCCTTAGCCACCGTCCCTCATTTCTACAGGACCAGAGCAGGTGGAAGATCCTTCTCCTACCTCGCAGCCAAGACCTGGAATGAACTCCCCCGTCACCTCCGACGAAGCCCAACACTGCACCAATTCAGAAAGGACCTCAAGACCTGGCTCTTCGAATGACTCCAACAGAGCTGCTCACACCACCCTCCTTCAGCGCCTTGAGACCCTCACAGGTGAGTAGTGCGCTCTATTAAACCATGATTGATTGATTGATTCAGACACGGATAAAGTCAAACGTTTAGACTGACTGTGATGGAGCGCAGGCCGCTACAAGGACCAGGCTTGGCCTACTGAACAAAAGTACCTTAGTCAAGGTTGCATCAACTTCAAAGTTGACAAAGAGGATGCAGAATACAGCCGAAGCAATGCGTCAATGTCAAAGCGATGTATTAGTGACAATCCTCATGATGACAGGGATGTGCAGGTCCTGATACGAGAAACAGCGCCGATGCATCAGGTCCGATGAGCGTAGGAGCTGCGATGCGGAGTTCTCTGTGTTGTCATCGAGTCTGCCTTCGATGGAGATGCGAATACCTTGAGCAGGGGGGAGCGTCGCTCAGTGGTGGTGCCGAAGGTAATACTTTGGATCAATCAATGCAGCAGAGGCGATGCATCAGTTCTGCCAATTTCAGGCAAAGGATTCAGGGGAGCTTTCAGTTTATGCCCTGTCTGTTTGTTGGCTTGGCAGGTCAGGCAAGTCCTATAGAAAGTATATGAGGAAATTTACATCCGGGGTCAGTAAAAATGTGGGATGAGCCTGGCAAAGGTCTTGTCCCACTCCTGGTGTCCTGCCAGGGGTATTTCATGAGCCAGGTGCAGTAGGAAGGCCCTTTAGTAGTGAGGAACTACCAGTGCCCTTGTTGCCCTATGCACAGGTGTCTTAGGCTCACTATCTAGGAGGCCATCTTCCAAATAGATGCTGTGATTTCCAGATGCATCACCAGATGCCTGGGCTTTGGCCTGTTGCCTCATGCTTTCCAGGGTTGGGTATTCCGTCTGTGACTTACAGAACTCCTTCCTGGAGGGTCCTCCTACTGCTTGCCATACATCAAGTTCAGGAAGGTCACCAAGGGAGGCAATGTCCTCTCTGGTGGTCTCCAGGGCAACCTCCTCTGGTTCCCCATCTACCTCCACTGGGAAACATTCAGGGGCTGGTTTCCCATGCCCCTTGCCCTTCCCTCTTTTGGTAGCTGTCTGGATCATTGTTCCAGGCTCCAGATTCCCTTGACTCCCTTCCTAGGCAGCCAGGGACCTGGGAATTGTACAAATCCACTCAGGCAACCCTAACATTTCTAGGTGTGTCCGGTGCTCCACTTCCTTCCAGGTAGTGTGTTTAAGATTATTCCATAGCAAACAATCCATAGGCATGACAGGGCTGACAACAACTTTCAAAAGACCTGAGACCCCCCCACCATTTAAATGGAACATGAGTCGGTGGGTAGTGACCATCCCAGTTGTCTGCTACTACAACCTGGTGTAACGTATTGGGTATAATCTGCACTGCAGCCACCAGCTGACTCCTTACTGTGATCATACTGGCTTCTGTGTCCCTCAGAGCCTCCACTCCTTGCCCATTGATGGTGAAGCACTGCCTATACTTTGCAGTATTGGAAGGCATGTGGGCTTTGGGCACCATCTCCATGTCACCCAGGGACACTAGGGTAACCTCATAGACTTCTTCCCCACTGACTGGGACAAACTCCTCCCCAAGCACTACATCAGCTAACCCTGAGTTATTTCCTCCAGAGGGAGGCTGTACCATCTTAGGGCACTTGGGATCACCCTTGTAATGCTCTTACTCATAGCACTTATAGCACTTGAGAGTTTTGTTTTGATTTTTATCAGGGAAGCTCTTCTTTTGGTGGCCAGATTGGGACAGGGATCCTTTCCCTTGAGAACCATTTAGGGGGCCTAGAAAAGGACTAATTCTCTTTATCTCCCCCATCATTCTTCTGGTGGGAATCCTGACCACCCTCTTGGGAGTCCCTCCAGATAACTTCTTGGACATTCTGGTGCTGACCCAGAGGTCCGCCTCCTCAGCAAGTTTCCTGGGGTCAGTCAGTCAGCTTGCTATCAACCAGGTGTTGACACAGCTCTGTAAAACAAATATCAAGCATGAGCTCTCTCAGAATCAGGTTGTATAGCCCAGTATAATCTTCTACCTTGCTGCCCTCACCCAGCCCTTCAGTGCCTTACTGGAATAATCTGGAAAGTTCACTCAGGTCTCAGTGGTACGTTTGTGGCTGCCCCTGAACTTTTGCCTGTATGTCTCATGGGTCAACCTAACTGTATTGACAAAAATGGCCTTCATGGAAGTGTAATGTGTCTAGTCTTCTACCTTTAGTGTTAAGAGTGTGTCCTTCCCCACTGCGGGCATGTACCTTCACTTGCAGTACTCTTCAGGAACCTTGTGTACCATTTAAACCACTTCATATGCTGAGAATCACTTATCAATATCATCTCCCACCGCAAAACTGGGCACCAAATCTTTGAGTATGCGGACCCTTCCTTCTCAATTGGATACTGCAGTTATACTGCCACTATTACTGTTGGACTCCACATTTTTGGCTTTAATGTCCCACTCCTTGAGTTCATGTGCCAACTTTTTCTCCTCCATCCTTAGTTTGGCCAGCTCCAGTTTGAGTTTTCTCTCCTCCTTCCTGTCCTCCAGCTCCTGTGGGGACAGGCCTCTGTCAGACACACTGTTCCCTGCTCCAACATGAGCATCTGTTGTCTGCTGGGGTTAAGTTGGGCTCTCCTGGGTGTTCACGAACCGGGTCTGGGTTCTCCCTCTCCTTTTCCGCTCCCTCCTCCTTTTCATTGTCATCCACCGCATCCTCCTCTGAGGTGGTCTTCCATCTCTACGCTTCCTCAAAAGCCCTCAAGGCTACCTAGAAATCCAGCTTGGTAGTCTTTTTGTCTGCTTTCAATTCTTTTTGCATTCGGAGTTTCAGCAGCTCAGGCCTGCTGAGGGACTCAAAGTTGCAAGCATCCACATCCATGGTACAAAAAGGAAGTTAGGGTGCTTAAATTTAGAAATGGGGGAAAACAACCAATTGAAAAACTAAGTAAGAATTTTATAAAAGGGGTCACTTTGATGTTATAATATTTATCTGGGACTTTTGTGTGACACAATTCACTGTATGGTATTGCCCAAAATCAACTCCTGATCCACACCACTAAACATCAATTTAAAAAAATGGGGTTGTTGGTTGACTGGGGTGTGATTCCTGGTCAAGCAACAGCCACAATCCCTTGCAGGGTGAACCACAAAAAGTCACTAAATCAATCTGTGCTTAACTCTGGGTAGCTTGCCACATAAGCAGTCAGGCTTAACTTCAGACAATGAGTAAAGTATTTATGCAGCACACATACAGTAATCCATTGAAAGATAAAATCCCAAACCAACTTAGAAAATAGATTATATTATAATAAATTATTAGATTCTAAAATACCAAAAATTCAATGAGTAAAACCAGAGATATTGATTTTTTTAGTAGTCAGTCTAAATAGCGCCAAAAAACACAAAACACCAATATTTGATATCTGGCCATGCTGGACTAGGATAAAGCCAAATTTTCAGGTCGACCACGATGGAGTGCAGACCGGCTAAAAGGACCAGGTTTGGCCTGCTGAGCAAGAGTACCATAGACCAGATTGCATCAACATCAAAAATACATCAATTTTGAAGCCATACGTCTCTGTCGATCATCGCAGTGGCAATGATGCGCTGGTCCTGATCCATGCAACAACAGCAATTTGTTGACACTAATGAGTGCAGGAGCTGTGAGGCAGAGATGCCAAAACCTCGAGCCGGGGGAGCGTTGCACAGTAGTGGTTCCGAACGTGATGCGTCCGGCCGATCCATGCAGCAGAGGCGAATGTGCAGGTTCTGCTCACGCAACAGGGGCAATGCGCTGGTTCCAATCGACACAATGGTGCCAATGTGCCAGTTCAAGAGAGGATCTGTGGTTTTGGCCTAAATAAACACCTTAGGCCCACTTCCAAGGGTCCATGACTAGGGTGGCACCACTTTGCAGGGTAGACTCATGGACGGCAGAGTCCAGGTGCAGAAGCAGGATAGTTGGAAGTCTTTTATATCCCTGAGTCTTGAGATCAGAATTCAAACCAACTAGCCATTGGAGTCACTCTGGTTTCTGGGGGTCAAGTGACGCAGGTCCAGTTCTTTTGACCCCAACCAGGAGGGCAGCAGGCAGCAGGTCAGCACAGCCAGAAAGCAGGTCTTACAGAGTAGTAGTCCAGCGGAGTACCCATCCTTCAGCAGCACAGCAGTCCCTCATCCTGGCAGAGTATCTACAGCTCCAGAAGTGTACTGAAGTGGTAGACTATTAGTTCCAGTTCTTATACCCAGTGGTGCCTTTGAAGTCAGAGAGACTTCAAAGAAGGGCCTTTGAAGTGCACAGAGGTCCTCCCTTCCTGCCCTGGCTTCGGGCTCACTACAGGGAGGTATGCAGCCCTTTGTGTGTGGACAGGACACAGCCTATTCAGTTCTAAGTGTGACGTTTTGTCCAGCTCATCCCTCATCAAGTCACACCTAAGCTCCTATTGTGTGTGGCTGTCCAGAGGGAATACACAAATTCCAGTTATCACCCACCCTAGACATGTAACCAGAGACAGGCTGCAGGCCCACAGGGCTAAGAACATGAAAATGCCAACTTTCTAAAAGTGGCATTTTCAAAATTGTAGCAATAAATCCAACTTTGCCTTTAAAGAGGATTTTTCTTTACAGTTCCATAGGTGCTAAACATGACAGATCTACCACCTTTCAATTAGGAATTATAGCTTATTAAATATAATAAATAATTCCCAATGTTATCCTATGAGAGAGGCAGGCCTCACAGTAGTTAAAAAATGAATTTAAGGGATTTTCACTACTAGGACATGTAAAACTTAAAGCACATGTCCTACCTTTTACTTGCATAGCACCCTACCCTATGGGCTACCTAGTGTCTACCTTAGGGGTGCTTTATATGTAGTAAAAAGGGAGTTTAAGGCTTGCTAAGAAGTTTTAAATACCAAGGCAACATGGCAGTGTGACACTGCCTTCAGGCTGCAAAGCAGGCCTGGGACAAGTTTACAGAGTTTACAGAGCTACTTAGGTGGGTGCCACAACAAATAGCATTTAATTTACAGGGCCTGGGTACTTGGTATACAACTTTACAAGGGTCTTATGAGTAAATTAAATGTGCCAGTTAGGTATATGCCAATCGAACCATGTTTAAGGGAGTGAGCACAAGCACTTTGGCACTGGATAGCAGTGGGAAAGTGCACAGAGTCCTAAGGCCAACAAAAATGAATTCAGCAAAATTGGAGGCAAGCAGGAAAAGCGTTTGGGCGAATTGAGTATTGCAATGACAAAAGGCTGTCCAGTCTTTTCAGTATGTTTTTGAAGGACCCACAGAAGTGATTCAGGCAAGGAGCGGCGCAGAGAGAATGACGAAGCAGATGTTGCCGTTGCATTCATACCTGTGCCTCCCACCCCTGTTGCGGGGGCCCTATTGCTGCTGCTGTTCTTGTTGCAGCTCCTTTGCTCTGGCGCTGATGTGGAAAGGCAAAGCTCGCTCAGAGCCTTTCGTGCATTCTGCCCGCAGTTCCAGCTCTTGCTGCGGTGCCGTCAGCCGTGAAGGTGAACACGTTGCAGCGCAGACAAGTGCAGTGAGTGTGGCTCCCAATAGCTGGTGGCCAGCGAGTGAGTGCCCCAGGTGAACCGCGGAGCTTGCCCGACTGGTTCCGGGTGCAGCCTGCGGTTCCTGCCTGGTGTGCCCCACTCATCCCACTCGCCACAGGCCCAGTATCAGGATCAGCACCAGGCACAACACTAGGCTCAGCACCTGGTCAAGACAACAGCAGCCTCAAAAAACTCAAAACTTTGCCACAGGAAATCCCAGGATTCCTAGGACTGGGAAACGAAATACCAGCTTCACGTTCAAAGGTGCTTAGGAGTCAGGAGGTAGGAGGATTTTCTGAGAATTGTCTGCTTATCAATTATTGCTCAACTATTGTTTTCTCCCTCCCCAGGCCCCTTTCTGGCCACCCCAGGTTGTTGACCCCTCATGTGGGTTTTTTTTAGCCCTGCTACACACCGCATTACGCATAGTGGAGCAACACTCATCGAGCCACGACATTAGCCCCAGATTGACTACAAATAGGGACGAAGGGTCAGCAGCAGCCACCGTGGAGTGGCCTGCCGAGGGAAGGGAGAAACAAACGAGAACCCTGTGAGGGATACAGGTGGTCATTCAAGGACACCGTGGCCACAAGAAGGTCAAACCAAGGGGCACTATAGACAGAGTGAAGAGCCCATACAAAGTGCTCACTGGGCACAAAACACCAGGTTACTGGTCACTCCACTTATGTCCATTTAGGTTGACGTTTCTATTGCTGCCAATCCCTATCAGTTTGATAACCACAGGAGCAGCAGGATCATTATTTACATAAAAAAGAGCCATACGTTCAGGTAAAGAAAGATCTCCCTTTCCCCCGTAAGGAGAAAAAAGAAACTTCAAGCTCCAACAACATCAAAAAAAAGTTAAAGCAAAAACTATAGGGGGAAACCAACCTTTAATCTCACCAATTACTCACATGTTTGAAAAATCAATGTAAATTCCTCACAAATTTGACTTCAAAAAGCCCCACAGGAGCTATGTTAATGCTGCAAACTGAAATTGAAACACATAGCTTACAAACTACAAACAAACAAAAAATTAAGACGCAAGCTATGTGTCAGGGACAAGACTCACAAGTATTGGGTGTCTCAGCTTACCAGGTAATAGAGGAAAACAAGGGTTTTCAAGGGGGCACATAACTGACTTGGAGATGTTAACATCAGCTTCAACATCACAGCTGTTACAAGAATATCCAAACTCACCTGAAAGACCCATAAGTAAACCTAAAAAATTACTGATATCCGGGGCACCGCTCCCTCTGGAGGTAACGGTCGAAATAAAAAAGTGCAAAATTGTAATAGATTCTATGCCCTGCTCCCTTCAAATAAATCAGACAAACCAAGATCCACCACTGCCAGGTTACCAGGAAGCCCAGTATAGTGCATTAAGTGGAACCACAAATCTTTCTCAACTAAATTCTGAGACATGGCCGGATAAGGAAAACAGCTTACGAACCTACGAGATCTTCAAAGAGGGGAAAGAGCAACAAGAATGTAAGGTCGAACTACTAATAAAACCTGATAATCTGCAGCTTTGGAGTACACCCTATGACAAAAATAGCCGCAAGGACAGCAATGAATTCACTCAGCCGAAAATGAAAGATGAAGAACACTTAAACTCCTCATTTGTGACAAAAAGTGTTATATCCCGCACATATGCCCCAATGTAGACCCGTTCGTACATGCCCTAAAATGGACATATTCATATTTACCCTAATATGGTCATATTCGTACTTGCCCAATTATGGTCATGGCCGCATATGCCCAATTATGGTCAAAACTGTACATGTCCTATTATAGTATGATTCCTTATATAGGCATGATCTTTCACCTACATTGGTCCCAGCTAGTACACAACGAGCTCTGAGGGCTGAACGTTATCTATCCTGTGGTTTTGAATGCAGCAGGGTTCTTCCAAACACAGGCCCACACTGTACTCATTAATTATGCATGGCTTTCTAAGAATACACCACCAGCATAATGTATGTACAAAGTTCACCCCTGACGTCTTCCTCATGTCCAATACAAACCATACTGAGGACCGAGACTCTTTAGGGTATAAATACACCACAGCTTGCCCCGGTAAACCAGAGGGAACCGAGACTTCCATGCTGACACACTGACCAGAGACGCTGAGGCTCCTGCATGCAGTCGCTCAAGCTGACAGTGGTCTGACACAACCCGGACGGGGTGTCCAACTCGAGACCAGGGCGGGGTCCCACACTCTCTCTATTCAGGTATGGGGGTTCGACTAAATCCTAGGAGGATTCTTGGCTCTTAGCTTCTAAGACCTACACACATATGCTAGGTGCACACAGGTACATCAATGTAGGCATCGTAGGAGTACGCGCACTTGCATAATGCTTCTATATTCATGTATGTATCCATGATTATCGCAATATGGAAGAACTGTTCTATCCCTTTGCTTTTATCGTACTGCTGATCATATATCTCTGCTATTGTCTGCTGGTCTCTGCAGCACATATATTTTACACTAGAATAACAACTGTTCAATAAATACTTATTGAACGCCCGACTGTTTATTCTGTGTAACTCTCTGAGACAAACCGAATAAGTGAGCACGAGTGACTGAGCGAAAGGTAGTATATTGTTTCCACGATTCTGAGGGAATCAGGGTTGTCATGTTCTAAGGTTGCCAGAAACTAATCTATCCCCGAAAAGAGAAGACACTAGTGGCACTGCGAGCTAGCTAATGCAAAACCAGGCTAACATATACGGTGGGGGTGCTAAGAGCTAGTCTGCCACCAAGCCCGCAGTATATGTTATCCAAACGCGCAGGTCCTGCAGGGGTACTATAGGAGCTACACGACATGGCGCCGCCAACGTCGGCTTGGTACTTATTAACAGTAGAATCTGAGTAGTTCAGTCATGCTATTCTCAGAGAACCTACTCACAAAACCCCAGAGACGTCTGGAGTTGGTGGGCACAAAATCCGCCGCAGCTGAGTAGTACGAGAATACTATTTATTGGCTGTTGGTTACTCAAGCTTGAAGGATATTTAGTTCCTACAATTGTGCACTTACACCTTATCTTAAAAACTCTTTAATCTCCCTTCTTCCAATTAAAAATGGTGGACGAAACAAGCGCAACAGGGAGAGTTACAACAAACCTCTTTGGTTTAGATGAAGACCCCGAAGATGCAATCCAAATTGCACCAAATTTCAGAAGGGCAGTCACCATAAAACTTCTAGAACATGGCTTAAGAGCCAGGGGTGGTACAGTAATTTTCGTGATTGAGGCACACGAATCCAATAAAACAGAGGTGTTATATTCTTGTGTTACACTCCCAGCAGTAAATGCAATTACAAATGTATTTCACTACTACCTAGAAGGTGAAACACCAGCAGACTATACTCCTTTTGAGGAAGTAGAGGTCCCGCTCACATACCAAGGAGCATAATTGCTGGTTTAAAGGCGCCCTACCCCACGTACGAGGAAGAGCAAGATTAGGCCCGCTCGGAGGAGCAGGAGCCACATGGCCCATATTAGCGGCATACACACCGCATCCTGACATTGACACAATGCCACAGCCAGACTTACTCGTACAACACAGAGATTTAATTAAAATCTACAGAAACCTCACACAATTTGTGATGAGGACTTTAACAGTTCAGCCTGCACCAGCCGCAGCACAAGACACTCCAGTCCAAGGTACAGTTAATAAAATAACTCCACAAACATTACACGCGATAATGGGCAAAATGCCAGCAAAACGCGAACAAATCCCATTCTGGATAGCTCAGAAAATAACTCAGCTTGAAGCAGTATTCCCGAATACTACAACCAGTGATAAACACAGAATCCTAACAATCTGCTTGCCCATGGGTCTCACACCACAAGTAGAGGACTGCACCTCTTGGGGTTCAGTCTTTGCTGCCATATATACCAGAATACATGGAATCCCGTCCTTAGCAGTAGTACCTGACGTATTGAAACAGATACAAAATGAGTACAGAGCAGAGCCTGCCCTTAACTTAGGGATGAAGTTGCTAAACAACTTTGAGCAGGTCCCAGCCATAATACTAGCTAAGGGGGAAGCAGCTTCTGTGGCGATCCGCCAACGCCTGAGGGAGTTCGGTCCAGAGGATCAACAACACGAACTACCCAAAATAATTGAAACTGCATATGCAGAACTAGGCAGAGACAGTCTAGGTGGGAAAGCATTAAAACCACAACTGGCGGGCAGTCCTGAAAAGGACACTACAAAGCAGACACCTACTTCTTCTAAAAAGAAGTGGGAAAATAAAAAACAACAAAAGTCTAAAGACACCAGATCTCAGTCCAGAGGTAGGTCTCCTCAACAGGAGCCCTCTGAAAAGAGTATAACCTCAAGAATAGGGATAATATTAAAAAACCTGACAGGTATCAGAATACTGATACTCGTTCCTCTCGTTCCTTTCAGGGTTCATCGCGAAACTCCGAGAGGGAAGGACGATCAAAGGATCGTACAAAGTCCAGAGACACGCAACACGCTGCGGACTACGCACCTAAAAAAGAGGATAAACAAAAATCAAAACCTCAGTTCAAAAAGAAGAAGGTAGCAGGTCTCAAGATCAGACATGCCCAGAATTCTGAGGACACAGCTTCTGAACGGGGAATGGGCACTGACGATGCTAGACAGCGCGGCAGAAGTAACGATAGCTCGCCAGAACCTGAAGGAATTTCTGGTGACAGCGGAGTTGAGTGAGTATATCACGGTGGAAACACCTGATACTCGGGTAAGTGTCCCACATAAGTTACATGAGATAACACTCCGGATGGAGGGGACAAGCCCAGAAAAGTTAAGGGTCTCTTTTGGAAAAATCTGTCATCTGGTTATGACATTCTATTAGCAGAACAAGACTGGCCGCCAGCATTCGTCATGGAGTGACCTAGGGGAGAAACGATAATTTTTCCAGCCTTTTCCGACCTCGTTCCCATTCACCTAAAACATGCATATGCGCAGGAGTGGGCGGTTGCCCTAGCTCCAGCATTGTACAAAAATCATGCTGGTTGGGATGAGGATTCAACCCACCACGTGATCCCGTTAAAAGTTTCCCCAAATGCTCAAAGGCAATACCCTATAAAGCAGGAAGCTAAAAAACAAGTCAGGGAGATTCTAGACCAACTAGAATACCAGGGGGTGATAGAAAATTGCACTTCACCTATGAACAATCCTTTGTTCCCCGTAGCCAAACCTGACAATACATATCGTCTAGTTTTAGATTACAGACATTTAAACACTTGCACAAAGACATGTGCATTTCAAAATGCACACAGTGCCGCATTAATGAATAACATTGTGCGGAAAAAATACAAAACAACACTTGATACCTCAAATGGATTTTTCTGCCAAAATATAGTGCCTGAAAGAAGGTATCTGACCGCATTCGGTGCATGAGGGTCTTAAAGGCAATTCTGCCGACTCCCCCAAGGGTATAAGAATAGCCCGGGGTTGTTTTCAGCAAGGGTAACGGAGTTACTCCTAAATTTGGATGAAGAAGCATTGTCCTATGTCGATGATATTTATCTGATGGACGATGACTTAAAGAGACACTTGACCAGGGTGAGCACCATTATTATGGGATTCGCCTTTGAGGGCTATAAATTTAATTTAAAAAATCCAAAATTGCCCACCTCAATGTCCTGTTTTTAGTATACGAGCTGTCAAGTGAGGGAAAAAGCCTGGCAGATAACTTTTTAGAAAAGTGTGCGCTGCTCCAACCTCCAAAATCATTAAAGAACTTACAATCAATTCTGGGATTCCTACATTTTGGTCGAACATACATTTTGGATTACGCAGAAAGGGTAAAACCTTTCTATGACTTAATAAAACCTGACTTTTCAGTCAAACAATGGACACAGCAACACACAAATATCCTGCGTTCCCTACAGGAATACATGATAGCTTCTAAACATGTACAGACATGCGTAAACGCACAGAACTTAGTGATCCGAGTCATAGCGGGTCAATGCGGGTACACTTATTTAACTATTAATGAAGGTGAAACAGTACCAATCGCATACAAATCACACCTGTATACAAACGCAGAAATGCGTTTCACTTCAACAGAAAAAATCCTGACAGCAGTGCAGACCGCTGTAGCAAGAGAAAGAGCTCTGGCTCAGGGAAAACACATAATTGTCGTGACCCCAGTACCAGCTTTAGAAGCTGTTACAAAAGCTAGCATTCCAAATGCTAAAGCCTTACATCCAAGATGGATACAATGGGCTAATTCTCCTACTGCAACGGATGTTGAATACAGATTTCATCCTAGTTTAAAAACACAGGCATTCCTGCAATACGAACAAGAATACCCTCTACCAAATGAAATTTTGCCTCTGATCAGTACGAATACATTATCTATACTGATGGTTCTGCTCAACCAGCCACAGGAAGCAAGCAAGCTAACAGCGCAGCGTGTGCGATTGTTAAAGGTCGCATGCGTGATGGCAAGTTCCATCCAAGCTGTACAAAAACGCAATCTTTAGGAGACTGCACGGCTCAGTTGGCAGAACTCAAAGCACTTATACTGGCACTTATAAATACGGATCACGAATTCCACACACTAATTGTGTGTGATTCCTTTACTGTGTACAGTCGTACAATGAATATCTACATCATTGGGAACAAAACGGGTTCAAAAGATGCAAAAGGTGGCACAATTAAGCATAAAATGCTATGGGAACAGGTAGTGGAGTTGAGAAACGAACTACCAAGGGCTCACGTGATACATACACTGAGTCATCAGCGTGATGGCGATCACGTTGAAGGGAATTCATTGGCTGATGAAGCCGCAAGGGGGCTGTTCACACAGCCGCCGTAGCTGCAGTTACTCGTTCAAAGACGAGAATAGACGGCGAGATAATGGTAGCTGTCAATGCTTCACGCAAAGGCAGCAGAGCAGTACCTAAAAAATTTCCACTCAAGTACTCCTACAAATTAGATGCACAAAACATTCCATATGCTCAGGTTCCTGGAGTGGGGGATAGAGTAATACCAAATATGGATCGTAGGCTAGGCTTAATTGTGGCAGCACACAAAGGTACAGGTTCTGTACATAACGGACTTAGGAAGACTGCTGCTTTATTGAAAGAGCGCTACTGGTGGCCCGTGATGAGAAGGCTGATTAGAGACTATGTCTGGAACTACCGACATCTGCAAGCAGATGAATGGGTCCACCACAACACGTCCAGTACAGATACCATTATTAGACAGCATCAGGTTGTCTGTCCGTGCGTGTCCGGCTCAAGTTTCCTCAAGGTTTGGCCTCAGCGCTGGGCTGATGCTCGAACTGTTATAAAAGATTTGCAAGTGTTTATCGGCACATACACAGTTGGTACGTTACATTCTGACCGTGGTCCGGCGTTTAGCTCTCGGGCTTACAAAGAGGCCATGGAAGGAATGGGTGTAGCATTGCGGTACTCCTCTCCATATCATCCCGAGGGAAATTCTGTTGTGGAGAGGAAAAACCAAGACTTAAAGCAATCTTTAACAGCTAGGGTATTAGGAAAGGGCGGTAGATGGGTCGATCACCTTTATGGGGTACAGCGCGCGCTCAATAATCAGCCAAGAAGCTCTCTCCTTACGAGGTCCTATTTGGGACAAGAATGTGGGTACCTGATCTTGATTGTGAAGGCACAGTGGCGGATGAAAAACCATTTGATATCCATGATCGTTTGGCTGTTGTACAGGATCTAAATGAATCCAGGACACAACAAAGTAACGTGCTCCAGAAACAGGCCGCCACTGAGGAAGTCAAAGCAGTAACGGCAAGACCTATCTGGATCCCAAAACGCGGGGATCTAGTGAGAGAGAAGATTGCTGACAAGAAAGAATTTGGGCCATCCTACAGAAAGCCTGTACCGGTCCTTGCAATCCACGGCACAAGAACTGTACTTCTGCCACCTCTTGCCGGAAAAAAGGAGAAAAGATTTGTCTGAATTGACTTAATCAAACCACACTATGTGGCCGATACTAAGCAGTAGGCCTCGTGGACTCCACAGTAGCAGATGCCCTCCTCTCACTACAATCCAAGAAGTTCAAACAGAAAGACTCATCACGTTTGAAGAGCCACCTGTGCTGAATGATGGACTAAGCTACAATGCTATGGAACTTGTTCCACTTCAACAAGAAATTCATCTTCAAAATAAAAATCAACTTAACAACCAAGTAGCAATCAGACCTAATACAGACATCTACGTCAACATGCCTCGTCAAGAGCAAAATCCGATTTCAACAAATCCCGATGCAATTCCAACAACTGCTTCTGGCTATTTCATGAACTTTGATACATTTTCACTGGACCCAGTGAGCCGGAAACGACGCCAGCCAAAAAATCACTCCAACAGAAACTCATTGACTTTTTGAACTTTTTTAGAAAGACTTACCTGGTGTCACCTTGGATAGAACTATGGTATATCACTGGGATTTTATTTTTCATTTTCTGGCTAGGTTTAATAATAACTTTTAGTATGCTTATTAATGGACGATACCT
The DNA here is from genome assembly GCA_963921515.1 of Calotriton arnoldi. Classification (NCBI taxonomy): domain Eukaryota; kingdom Metazoa; phylum Chordata; class Amphibia; order Caudata; family Salamandridae; genus Calotriton; species Calotriton arnoldi. Next base: position 272,598 of record CAWUFW010009532.1, read on the forward strand.
CCAGCCAAGCTCTACAGCCCAAAGAGTCAATTTGATTTTGAAACCACACCAGTCTTCACATCGTGAACCAAGAGACTTGTCTTCAGTGAACATCACAGCAGTTCCTATACCGGACGGTATAGTATGGGACAAGGTTGATTATGATATATTAGGTCCGACTGAACTTTTAAAACTAAAACATGTATTTAAAATTTCTTTAAGTGACTTCATTACCTCCAGTACATTTTCTGATGATTGGGACACTGAAACTGTAAATGCTATGATGTCTGATTTGGAAAAAACTGCAGCATTTCCGAACAATGAAATGTTAGAAGGTACTTCAGACTATGATACATTGTACTGTTACCAACATTTTGGTGATCATTTCCTACACAAATCTATAATACCTAGAAATATATTTGAATACCACCAGTGGGAACACTGCCCAACACCTCCAAAAGGTAGTTCACAAGCATTTGCACAGAAATTCACATACTTCTTAGGGTTTAACACATCTGACCCAACGTCATTTTATTATAAAATGGAGAAAAATTCAGCTCAGAAAATTATGTTAACAAACACCAAACATATTTACTCTGCATCCTTTCTGAACCAGTTGTCTAAACAGGGTTTCGATCTATGGAAAGACACAATAGAATCAAAATCAATCTGGGGTTCTAGGGACTGGCAAGTCCAGGGAATAGAAGCACTTTTTAGAGCATGCATCATTCCGCAGCAGATTTTATTTCTGAACGAAAGTGTGCAACAGACATCCTGTCTTGGATTAGCCAAAGGCAAGGAAATGAACACACCGGGGTTTCCAACACCATCACAGATGGGTGGGGGGCATAACTCAACTACACAAGGGGTAGGATTAGATGCCATTTTCCAGTACAACAGATCAGATCCTGATTGGACAGAATGGCTGGTTTGGCCCATTGACACAAACTAATGTCAACAGAGATTTATGAATACAACCAGAGGGTTTAGTATCCATAGGCCAGATCCACGCTATGTACAAAGACAACACCCAGGGGTAGTGACATCGTATAGTGTTGGGAAGTTGTGCCTTGATTGGCTAGAGACCTCAACACTGACAGAAGTAAAGCACCACTTGACCTTACTCACACCTGACATGGATCTTAGAGATTTTCTACTGGGACCCAAGAAACAGCGTCAGAAACGTTTCATATATGCAGGCCTTTATGCCTACTATAATGAAAACTGGAAAATATCCCAACAAGAGGCCGCAGAAAGGATACGGGAGATAGACCGTATTAACTTAGAAAAGGCTTTAGCAGTGGTGGATAATGGGTTAACTACTTTGACCTCCAGGATTTACTTCTTAGGCAACATTGTGTCCTCGGCAATCGACATATTAGAACAAGATCTGGCCTTGTTACAACACGGGCAATCTCAGATACGTTCTATTATGATGTTAAGCTGGACGCTGCAATCTTTGCGTGCAGGCTATGTGCCATGGCATTTTATAAACACCACGTCTCTGTTCTCAGAGTACAATCTAACTGATAAAAAGACAGAAATGGCACAAAGGGGAGCCAAATATACAATGCTGCGTATTGAGAAACTGGAAAGGTTACCATTCACTGTAGCCGAATCACCATCAACAGAATGGCTAATTCATGGCCAAATCACTCTGCCGGTCACTACATTTCAGTTTCAATATTGCCTTGAGCAAAGGCAGGCAGGCAAATATGTAAAAATGGGTAAGGGATACATCAAGGAAACTTTGGAGTTACCATATAGATACCGATGCCGGAATGGGGATCGAGAAGTGTATCTGAGTGGTACTTTGAGAGAACCGCTTTGAGCGGTTCTCTCATGTGTCAGGATATTTCTTTACACGGAGCCTGCAGTGGTTCAGTGGCAAACTTATCTTGTCACATGTCGGGGACCCCAGCGGCCATGATCACGCCGGTTTTCCAGCTGCTCTTCAATGGGAGTTACTTAATGCTAAATGATCAAGGTTGTTGTGGGATGCTTCCGGGCACCGCATATCAATCAATCAGGGGTTTGTTAAAGCGTGACTACTCACCCGTAAGGGTCTCAAGGCGCTAGGGGGGGGTGCAGGTTCCATCCATCAAGGAGGGGGTCTGTCGAAGAGCCAGATTTTGAGGTTTCTTGCGAAGATGGGGAGCGATGTTGTCTGTCTGAGGTTCTGGATGTTCTGTACCTTGCGGGTGAGGTTTTTGTTTATTCCGGCGTAGAGTGCGTTGCCATAGTCGAGTCTGCTGGTGACCAGGGCATGAGTGATGGTCTTTCGGTGTTCGAGGGGGATCCATTTGAAGGTCTTACGAAGGAGGCGGAGGGTGTGGAAGCAGGAAGACGAGACAGAGTTGATCTGGCGGTCCATTTTGAGCTCGGAGTCCAGGATGATTCCCAGGTTGCGTGCGTGGTCCGTGGGGGTTGGCGGGTTTCCGAGGGCGGGGGGCCACCAGGTGTCGCTCCAGGCATCGGGGTTTGGGCCCATGATGAGTACTTCTGTTTTGTTGGTGTTTAGTTGTAGGCAGCTGTTTTTCATCCATTTGGCGACGGCTTCCATGCCTTCTCGAAAGTTGCGTCTGGCGGTGTTGGGCTCGTTGGATAGGGAGAGGATGAGCTGGGTGTCGTCTGCGTATGACACGATGTTGAGTCCGTAGGTTCTGACGATGGGGGCGAGTGGAGCCATGTAGACGTTGAAGAGCGTCGGGCTGAGGGAGGAGCCCTGGGGGACTCCGCAGGTGGTAGGTGTGGGGTCCGAGAGGAAAGGGGGAGTCTGACCCGCTGCGTCCTGCCGGAGAGGAAGGAGCGGATCCAGTCGAGGGCCTTGTCCTGGATTCCTGCGTCGTAGAGTCTGCGTATTAGGGTGCGGTGGGAGACTGTGTCGAACGCCGCTGATAGGTCGAGGAGGATGAGGGCTACTGTTTCTCCTTTGTCCAGTAGGGTGCGGATGTCGTCTGTTGCGGCGAGGAGGGCGGTTTCCGTACTGTGGTTTTTTCTGAAGCCGGATTGGGAGGAGTCGAGGATGTTGTGTTCTTCAATGAATGTGGCGAGTTGGATGTTGATGGCTTTCTCGATGACTTTCGCTGGGAACGGGAGCAGGGAGATGGGTCTGTAGTTTTTGAGGTCGGTGGGGTCCGCTGAGGGTTTCTTTAGGAGGGGGTTGACCTCGGCGTGTTTCCAGTCATCGGGGAACGAGGCGGTCGCCAGGGAGCGGTTGATGGTGTGGCGGAGCATGGGTGCGATGGTGTCGGCGGCTCTGTTGAAGATGTGGTGGGGGCAGGGGTCCGTGGGGGCCCCTGAGTGGATTGACTTCATTGTCTTCAGTGTGTCTTCGGTGGTGAGGGCTGTCCAGTCGTCAATCGCTGGTTTCCGGGTGTCGGGGTGGTTGGTGAGGGTTCAGTGTGTTGGTTGTCTTCGTCGAAGTTGTCGTAGATGCTCTTGATTTTGTGGTGGAAAAAGGTGCTGAGTTTGTCGCAGAGGTCTTGTGAGGGAGGGATGTCGGTAGACTCGCTAGTGGGTTGGGCGAACTCCTTGATGATGCTGAAGAGTTCCTTGCTGTTGTGCGCGTGGGTGGAGATTCTGTCTTCAATCGCTTTTTTCCTCGTTTCTCTGATGAGTTGATGGTGGGCGTTGGTGGCGGCTCTGAAGTTGTCGTGGGCTTCTGTGGATTTGGTGTTCCTCCAGGCCTTTTCGAGGCGGCGGCATGTGCTTCTGGACTCTCGAAGTTCGGTGGTAAACCATCTGGCTTTCTTGGCGCGGGTATTGTTGTTTTTCTTGAGGGGGCTATGGTGTTGGTGCTGTCCGAGATCCATCTATGCAGGGTTCGGGCTGCGGTGTTGGGGTCGTCGTTTTCCGCGATGGTTGGGGTGGAGTTGTTGAGTGAGGAGGTGAGCTGGTCGTCAGTGATTTTGGTCCAGTTTCTTCGTGGAAGCAGGTGCTGGTGTCTGTGGATGGTGGGTGTTCTGAAGGTGAAGTGGACGCAACGATGGTCGGTCCATGGGAGTTCGGTGGTGTGGCTGAAGGTGATGGAGTTTCCTGTAGTGAAGAGGGGGTCGAGGGTGTGTCCTGCTGAGTGCGTGGGCTCGGTCACGATCTGGCGCAGTCCAATGTTGTGGAGGTTGTCCAGGAGGGATGTGGTGTTGGGGTCCAGTTGGTTGTCGAGGTGGAAGTTGAGGTCTCCCAGCAGGGTGTAGTTGGTGGATGCGATGGCCTGCGGGGAGATAATGTCCGTGATGGAGTTGGCGAAGGGTCCGCGGGGTCCAGGGGTCGGTAGATGAGGGTTCCTCGGAGGGTGGCGGTGGGGCTGGCCAGTATCTTGAAGTGAAGGTGTTCCATCAGTTCTGTGGGCTCGTCAGGGAGTGTGCTCAGGCGGAGGCTGGATTTGTGGACGATGGCGATTCCTCCTCCTGGGCGGGTGGGGCGGTCCTTCCTGGAGATCTTGTATCCTTGGGGGATGGCGATGGCGATGTCCGGTCCCGAGGTGGTGTTGGTCCAGGTTTCGGTGAAGAACGCTACGTCCGGGGTGGTGCTGTCGAGGAGGTCCCAGATTTCTGTGGCGTGTTTGTGGAGGGATCGGACGTTGAGGAGGATGCATTGCAGGGTCTTCGGTTCGGTTGTGTTCTTGTGGGCGGGTTGTGCTGGATCCGTGTTCTTGGCGGTGCTGCAGGTGTGCCGGCAGCGGTGACAGCTGAAGGGTCCGTGGGAGTCGGCTGGTGATGCTAGCTTGCAGTTGTTGTTGCGGCCTGGGTTGAGTGCGTGGAGTGCTGCTGGGTCGTAGCGTTGGCGGGGCGGAGGTCCAGGGTTCCTGGCGCTGGTCGGGTCGCGGACGGGCGCAGACGGGCGTGGCTTTGACGCGCCTTCGGTGCGCCAGCGGCGTGCCCGCGGCCACGCAGCCGCCGCGCAGCGGGCGCGCAGTGGCCGCCATTAAGTAGGGGTCGGGGAGGGCTGGACAGCTGGGAGGCGGGAGCGGGGAGTGGAGCTGGATTGGGCCGGTCGCGCTGGGGGGAGGGGCCGCGGGGGCAGCAGCGGCGGGGAAAGGTAAAGGGAGGAAATAAGGGATAAAGAAAAAAGGGAAAATAGGCAGAAATAAGGCACAAAAGAGCAGAGATGCAGAAAGGTGAAAGATAAAAGAGGGTAGAAAAACGAGTGAAAACTAGTGAAAGGGCAGAGCGAGAGGAAGGGAAAATGAGCAGAAATAAGGCACAAAAGAGCAGAGATGCAGAAAAGTGCAGAAAGGTGAAAGATAAAAGAGGGTAGAAAAACAAGTGAAAACAAGTGAAAGGGCAGAGCGAGAGGAAGGGAAAATGAGCAGAAATAAGGCACAAAAGAGCAGAGATGCAGAAAAGTGCAGAAAGGTCAAAGATAAAAGGTAGAAAAACGAGTGAAAAAGCAGAGTTAGAGGAAGGAGACAGAGGTCCACTGGACCACCAGGGATGAGGCGCAGGGAAACCTGCGGGTGGAGGAGGGCCTCGATCACCAACACTCGAGAGTGCAGGGGCAGAGGCAGGCCTCACTTAATGGTGGAGCTGCGAGGGTGGGAGAGCAATTTCACTGACAATGAGTCAGTGGTCTTGCTCGCCTGTCCCCGCAGTGGCCGCCATTAAGTAGGGGTCGGGAGGGCTGGACAGCTGGGAGGCGGGAGCGGGGAGGGGAGCTGGATTGGGCCGGTCGCGCTGGGGGGAGGGGCCGCGGGGGCAGCAGCGGCGGGGAAAGGTAAAGGGAGGAAATAAGGGATAAAGAAAAAAGGGAAAATAGGCAGAAATAAGGCACAAAAGAGCAGAGATGCAGAAAGGTGAAAGATAAAAGAGGGTAGAAAAACGAGTGAAAACTAGTGAAAGGGCAGAGCGAGAGGAAGGGAAAATGAGCAGAAATAAGGCACAAAAGAGCAGAGATGCAGAAAAGTGCAGAAAGGTGAAAGATAAAAGAGGGTAGAAAAACGAGTGAAAACAAGTGAAAGGGCAGAGCGAGAGGAAGGGAAAATGAGCAGAAATAAGGCACAAAAGAGCAGAGATGCAGAAAAGTGCAGAAAGGTGAAAGATAAAAGGTAGAAAAACGAGTGAAAGAGCAGAGTTAGAGGAAGGAGACAGAGGTCCACTGGACCACCAGGGATGAGGCGCAGGGAAACCTGCGGGTGGAGGAGGGCCTCGATCACCAACACTCGAGAGTGCAGGGGCAGGCCTCACTTAATGGTGGAGCTGCGAGGGTGGGAGAGCAATTTCACTGACAATGAGTCAGTGGTCTTGCTCGCCTGTCCCCGCAGTGGCCGCCATTAAGTAGGGGTCGGGGAGGGCTGGACAGCTGGGAGGCGGGAGCGGGGAGGGGAGCTGGATTGGGCCGGTCGCGCTGGGGGGGAGGGGCCACGGGGGCAGCAGCGGCGGGGAAAGGTAAAGGGAGGAAATAAGGGATAAAGAAAAAAGGGAAAATAGGCAGAAATAAGGCACAAAAGAGCAGAGATGCAGAAAGGTGAAAGATAAAAGAGGGTAGAAAAACGAGTGAAAACTAGTGAAAGGGCAGAGCGAGAGGAAGGGAAAATGAGCAGAAATAAGGCACAAAAGAGCAGAGATGCAGAAAAGTGCAGAAAGGTGAAAGATAAAAGAGGGTAGAAAAACGAGTGAAAACAAGTGAAAGGGCAGAGCGAGAGGAAGGGAAAATGAGCAGAAATAAGGCACAAAAGAGCAGAGATGCAGAAAAGTGCAGAAAGATGAAAGATAAAAGGTAGAAAAACGAGTGAAAGAGCAGAGTTAGAGGAAGGAGACAGAGGTCCACTGGACCACCAGGGATGAGGCGCAGGGAAACCTGCGGGTGGAGGAGGGCCTCGATCACCAACACTCGAGAGTGCAGGGGCAGGCCTCACTTAATGGTGGAGCTGCGAGGGTGGGAGAGCAATTTCACTGACAATGAGTCAGTGGTCTTGCTCGCCTGTCCCCGCAGTGGCCGCCATTAAGTAGGGGTCGGGGAGGGCTGGACAGCTGGGAGGCGGGAGCGGGGAGGGGAGCTGGATTGGGCCGGTCGCGCTGGGGGGGAGGGGCCACGGGGGCAGCAGCGGCGGGGAAAGGTAAAGGGAGGAAATAAGGGATAAAGAAAAAAGGGAAAATAGGCAGAAATAAGGCACAAAAGAGCAGAGATGCAGAAAGGTGAAAGATAAAAGAGGGTAGAAAAACGAGTGAAAACAAGTGAAAGGGCAGAGCGAGAGGAAGGGAAAATGAGCAGAAATAAGGCACAAAAGAGCAGAGATGCAGAAAAGTGCAGAAAGGTGAAAGAATAAAAGAGGGTAGAAAAACGAGTGAAAACAAGTGAAAGGGCAGAGCGAGAGGAAGGGAAAATGAGCAGAAATAAGGCACAAAAGAGCAGAGATGCAGAAAAGTGCAGAAAGGTGAAAGATAAAAGGTAGAAAAACGAGTGAAAGAGCAGAGTTAGAGGAAGGAGACAGAGGTCCACTGGACCACCAGGGATGAGGTGCAGGGAAACCTGCGGGTGGAGGAGGGCCTCGATCACCAACACTCGAGAGTGCAGGGGCAGAGGCAGGCCTCACTTAATGGTGGAGCTGCGAGGGTGGGAGAGCAATTTCACTGACAATGAGTCGGTGGTCTTGCTCGCCTGTCCCCGCAGTGGCCGCCATTAAGTAGGGGTCGGGGAGGGCTGGACAGCCGGGAGGTGGGAGCGGGGAGGGGAGCTGGATTGGGCCGGTCGCGCTGGGGGGGGAGGGGCCACGGGGGCAGCAGCAGCGGGGAAAGGTAAAGGGAGGAAATAAGGGATAAAGAAAAAAGGGAAAATAGGCAGAAATAAGGCACAAAAGAGCAGAGATGCAGAAAGGTGAAAGATAAAAGAGGGTAGAAAAACGAGTGAAAACTAGTGAAAGGGCAGAGCGAGAGGAAGGGAAAATGAGCAGAAATAAGGCACAAAAGAGCAGAGATGCAGAAAAGTGCAGAAAGGTGAAAGATAAAAGAGGGTAGAAAAACGAGTGAAAACAAGTGAAAGGGCAGAGCGAGAGGAAGGGAAAATGAGCAGAAATAAGGCACAAAAGAGCAGAGATGCAGAAAAGTGCAGAAAGGTCAAAGATAAAAGGTAGAAAAACAGTGAAAGATGAAAGAGCAGAGTTAGAGGAAGGAGACAGAGGTCCACTGGACCACCAGGGATGAGGTGCAGGGAAACCTGCGGGTGGAGGAGGGCCTCGATCACCAACACTCGAGAGTGCAGGGGCAGAGGCAGGCCTCACTTAATGGTGGAGCTGCGAGGGTGGGAGAGCAATTTCACTGACAATGAGTCAGTGGTCTTGCTCGCCTGTCCCCGCAGTGGCCGCCATTAAGTAGGGGTCGAGGAGGGCTGGACAGCTGGGAGGCGGGAGCGGGGAGGGGAGCTGGATTGGGCCGGTCGCGCTGGGGGGAGGGGCCGCCGGGGCAGCAGCGGCGGGGAAAGGTAAAGGGAGGAAATAAGGGATAAAGAAAAAAGGGAAAATAGGCAGAAATAAGGCACAAAAGAGCAGAGATGCAGAAAGGTGAAAGATAAAAGAGGGTAGAAAAACGAGTGAAAACTAGTGAAAGGGCAGAGCGAGAGGAAGGGAAAATGAGCTGAAATAAGGCACAAAAGAGCAGAGATGCAGAAAAGTGCAGAAAGGTGAAAGATAAAAGAGGGTAGAAAAACAAGTGAAAACAAGTGAAAGGGCAGAGCGAGAGGAAGGGAAAATGAGCAGAAATAAGGCACAAAAGAGCAGAGATGCAGAAAAGTGCAGAAAGGTGAAAGATAAAAGGTAGAAAAACGAGTGAAAGAGCAGAGTTAGAGGAAGGAGACAGAGGTCCACTGGACCACCAGGGATGAGGCGCAGGGAAACCTGCGGGTGGAGGAGGGCCTCGATCACCAACACTCGAGAGTGCAGGGGTAGGCAGGCCTCACTTAATGGTGGAGCTGCGAGGGTGGGAGAGCAATTTCACTGACAATGAGTCAGTGGTCTTGCTCGCCTGTCCCCGCAGTGGCCGCCATTAAGTAGGGGTCGGGGAGGGCTGGACAGCTGGGAGGCGGGAGCGGGGAGGAGCTGGATTGGGCCGGTCGCGCTGGGGGGAGGGGCCACGGGGGCAGCAGCGGCGGGGAAAGGTAAAGGGAGGAAATAAGGGATAAAGAAAAAAGGGAAAATAGGCAGAAATAAGGCACAAAAGAGCAGAGATGCAGAAAGGTGAAAGATAAAAGAGGGTAGAAAAATGAGTGAAAACTAGTGAAAGGGCAGAGCGAGAGGAAGGGAAAATGAGCAGAAATAAGGCACAAAAGAGCAGAGATGCAGAAAAGTGCAGAAAGGTGAAAGATAAAAGAGGGTAGAAAAACGAGTGAAAACAAGTGAAAGGGCAGAGCGAGAGGAAGGGAAAATGAGCAGAAATAAGGCACAAAAGAGCAGAGATGCATAAAAGTGCAGAAAGATCAAAGATAAAAGGTAGAAAAACGAGTGAAAGAGCAGAGTTAGAGGAAGGAGACAGAGGTCCACTGGACCACCAGGGATGAGGTGCAGGGAAACCTGCGGGTGGAGGAGGGCCTCGATCACCAACACTCGAGAGTGCAGGGGCAGAGGCAGGCCTCACTTAATGGTGGAGCTGCGAGGGTGGGAGAGCAATTTCACTGACAATGAGTCAGTGGTCTTGCTCGCCTGTCCCCGCAGTGGCCGCCATTAAGTAGGGGTCGGGAGGGCTGGACAGCTGGGAGGCGGGAGCGGGGAGGGGAGCTGGATTGGGCCGGTCGCGCTGGGGGGAGGGGCCACGGGGGCAGCAGCAGCGGGGAAAGGTAAATGGAGGAAATAAGGGATAAAGAAAAAAGGGAAAATAGGCAGAAATAAGGCACAAAAGAGCAGAGATGCAGAAAGGTGAAAGATAAAAGAGGGTAGAAAAACGAGTGAAAACTAGTGAAAGGGCAGAGCGAGAGGAAGGGAAAATTAGCAGAAATAAGGCACAAAAGAGCAGAGATGCAGAAAAGTGCAGAAAGGTGAAAGATAAAAGAGGGTAGAAAAACGAGTGAAAACAAGTGAAAGGGCAGAGCGAGAGGAAGGGAAAATGTGCAGAAATAAGGCACAAAAGAGCAGAGATGCAGAAAAGTGCAGAAAGGTCAAAGATAAAAGGTAGAAAAACGAGTGAAAGATGAAGAGCAGAGTTAGAGGAAGGAGACAGAGGTCCACTGGACCACCAGGGATGAGGCGCAGGGAAACCTGCGGGTGGAGGAGGGCCTCGATCACCAACACTCGAGAGTGCAGGGGCAGAGGCAGGCCTCACTTAATGGTGGAGCTGCGAGGGTGGGAGAGCAATTTCACTGACAATGAGTCAGTGGTCTTGCTCGCCTGTCCCCGCAGTGGCCGCCATTAAGTAGGGGTCGGGGAGGGCTGGACAGCTGGGAGGCGGGAGCGGGGAGGGGAGCTGGATTGGGCCGTTCGTGCTGGGGGAGGGGCCGCCGGGGCAGCAGCGGCGGGGAAAGGTAAAGGGAGGAAATAAGGGATAAAGAAAAAAGGGAAAATAGGCAGAAATAAGGCACAAAAGAGCAGAGATGCAGAAAGGTGAAAGATAAAAGAGGGTAGAAAAACGAGTGAAAACTAGTGAAAGGGCAGAGCGAGAGGAAGGGAAAATGAGCAGAAATAAGGCACAAAAGAGCAGAGATGCAGAAAAGTGCAGAAAGGTGAAAGATAAAAGAGGGTAGAAAAACGAGTGAAAACAAGTGAAAGGGCAGAGCGAGAGGAAGGGAAAATGAGCAGAAATAAGGCACAAAAGAGCAGAGATGCAGAAAAGTGCAGAAAGGTCAAAGATAAAAGGTAGAAAAACGAGTGAAAGAGCAGAGTTAGAGGAAGGAGACAGAGGTCCACTGGACCACCAGGGATGAGGCGCAGGGAAACCTGCGGGTGGAGGAGGGCCTCGATCACCAACACTCGAGAGTGCAGGGCGTAGGCCTCACTTAATGGTGGAGCTGCGAGGGTGGGAGAGCAATTTCACTGACAATGAGTCAGTGGTCTTGCTCGCCTGTCCCCGCAGTGGCCGCCATTAAGTAGGGGTCGGGGAGGGCTGGACAGCTGGGAGGCGGGAGCGGGGAGGGAGCTGGATTGGGCCGGTCGCGCTGGGGGGAGGGGCCGCGGGGGCAGCAGCGGCGGGGAAAGGTAAAGGGAGGAAATAAGGGATAAAGAAAAAAGGGAAAATAGGCAGAAATAAGGCACAAAAGAGCAGAGATGCAGAAAGGTGAAAGATAAAAGAGGGTAGAAAAACGAGTGAAAACTAGTGAAAGGGCAGAGCGAGAGGAAGGGAAAATGAGCAGAAAAAAGGCACAAAAGAGCAGAGATGCAGAAAAGTGCAGAAAGGTGAAAGATAAAAGAGGGTAGAAAAACGAGTGAAAACAAGTGAAAGGGCAGAGCGAGAGGAAGGGAAAATGAGCAGAAATAAGGCACAAAAGAGCAGAGATGCATAAAAGTGCAGAAAGGTCAAAGATAAAAGGTAGAAAAACGAGTGAAAGAGCAGAGTTAGAGGAAGGAGACAGAGGTCCACTGTACCACCAGGGATGAGGCGCAGGGAAACCTGCGGGTGGAGGAGGGCCTCGATCACCAACACTCGAGAGTGCAGGGGTAGGCCTCACTTAATGGTGGAGCTGCAAGGGTGGGAGAGCAATTTCACTGACAATGAGTCAGTGGTCTTGCTCGCCTGTCCCCGCAGTGGCCGCCATTAAGTAGGGGTCGGGGAGGGCTGGACAGCTGGGAGGCGGGAGCGGGGAGGGGAGCTGGATTGGGCCGGTCGCGCTGGGGGGAGGGGCCACGGGGGCAGCAGCGGCGGGGAAAGGTAAAGGGAGGAAATAAGGGATAAAGAAAAAAGGGAAAATAGGCAGAAATAAGGCACAAAAGAGCAGATTCAGAAAGGTGAAAGATAAAAGAGGGTAGAAAAACGAGTGAAAACTAGTGAAAGGGCCGAGCGAGAGGAAGGGAAAATGAGCAGAAATAAGGTACAAAAGAGCAGAGATGCAGAAAAGTGCAGAAAGGTGAAAGATAAAAGAGGGTAGAAAAACGAGTGAAAACAAGTGAAAGGGCAGAGCGAGAGGAAGGGAAAATGAGCAGAAATAAGGCACAAAAGAGCAGAGATGCAGAAAAGTGCAGAAAGGTGAAAGATAAAAGGTAGAAAAACGAGTGAAAGAGCAGAGTTAGAGGAAGGAGACAGAGGTCCACTGGACCACCAGGGATGAGGTGCAGGGAAACCTGCGGGTGGAGGAGGGCCTCGATCACCAACACTCGAGAGTGCAGGGGCAGAGGCAGGCCTCACTTAATGGTGGAGCTGCGAGGGTGGGAGAGCAATTTCACTGACAATGAGTCGGTGGTCTTGCTCGCCTGTCCCCGCAGTGGCCGCCATTACGTAGGGGTCGGGGAGGGCTGGACAGCTGGGAGGCGGGAGCGGGGAGGGGAGCTGGATTGGGCCGGTCGCGCTGGGGGAGGGGCCACGGGGGCAGCAGCGGCGGGGAAAGGTAAAGGGAGGAAATAAGGGATAAAGAAAAAAGGGAAAATAGGCAGAAATAAGGCACAAAAGAGCAGAGATGCAGAAAGGTGAAAGATAAAAGAGGGTAGAAAAACGAGTGAAAACTAGTGAAAGGGCAGAGCGAGAGGAAGGGAAAATGAGCAGAAATAAGGCACAAAAGAGCAGAGATGCAGAAAAGTGCAGAAAGGTGAAAGATAAAAGAGGGACGAAAAACGAGTGAAAACAAGTGAAAGGGCAGAGCGAGAGGAAGGGAAAATGTGCAGAAATAAGGCACAAAAGAGCAGAGATGCAGAAAAGTGCAGAAAGGTCAAAGATAAAAGGTAGAAAAACGAGTGAAAGATGAAAGAGCAGAGTTAGAGGAAGGAGACAGAGGTCCACTGGACCACCAGGGATGAGGTGCAGGGAAACCTGCGGGTGGAGGAGGGCCTCGATCACCAACACTCGAGAGTGCAGGGGCAGAGGCAGGCCTCACTTAATGGTGGAGCTGCGAGGGTGGGAGAGCAATTTCACTGACAATGAGTCAGTGGTCTTGCTCGCCTGTCCACACAGTGGCCGCCATTAAGTAGGGGTCGGGGAGGGCTGGACAGCTGGGAGACGGGAGCGGGGAGGGGAGCTGGATTGGGCCGGTCGCACTGGGATGGAGGGGCCGCGGGGGCAGCAGCGGCGGGGAAAGGTAAAGGGAGGAAATAAGGGATAAGGGATAAAGAAAAAAGGGAAAATAGGCAGAAATAAGGCACAAAAGAGCAGAGATGCAGAAAGGTGAAAGATAAAAGAGGGTAGAAAAACGAGTGAAAACTAGTGAAAGGGCAGAGCGAGAGGAAGGGAAAATGAGCAGAAATAAGGCACAAAAGAGCAGAGATGCAGAAAAGTGCAGAAAGGTGAAAGATAAAAGAGGGTAGAAAAACGAGTGAAAACAAGTGAAAGGGCAGAGCGAGAGGAAGGGAAAATGAGCAGAAATAAGGCACAAAAGAGCAAAGATGCAGGAAAGTGCAGAAAGGTGAAAGATAAAAGGTAGAAAAACGAGTGAAAGAGCAGAGTTAGAGGAAGGAGACAGAGGTCCACTGGACCACCAGGGATGAGGCGCAGGGAAACCTGCGGGTGGAGGAGGGCCTCGATCACCAACACTCGAGAGTGCAGGGGCAGAGGCAGGCCTCACTTAATGGTGGAGCTGCGAGGGTGGGAGAGCAATTTCACTGACAATGAGTCAGTGGTCTTGTAAATGTTAACTCCAGGGTTACTTGCTGTATGCAAGTATTGTTTCCGCCACTGAACACAGTCAGGGAGGCACTATTATGGCCTTCGCTGAATGTTTCTTTTATACAGTTTGATACTCTGAGCAGATTGAAAGCCATGCTTTTACAGCAACCCGTGCCCTTAACCTCCGCTTGAGAAACCTATGAACTTCAAGTTGCAAGGACTTCGACCGAGATACAGGCACTCATACGTACAAACTGCCCCATTAATTTCGCAGAAATGGTGGGATGTATCTTTAACATGTCAGGTACGAGCGGAATTGTACACATATTTAAGACCATAGGGTCAGGACTGTTAAGCACCTTTCGGACAGTCCTCGGAGTAATCAAAAATTTTATACACTCCGTATTGGGAAGCGTATTTGAAGGATTCCCGCTCCTCCTGTTCCTAATTGCAGGAATCCTGATTATAATATTGCTGCTACGCAATGGACGGCCCACTTTCCAAGGGAATGGTGAACACGCTCCTGGAGCGGAAATACCGTGAACGCATGGTACAACTTCTGGGCATTTCTTGCCTGCGAGAACTCAGTGCCTCCTGGTTTCTATCATTTAGACCAGTCTGGATAGACTGCATCTTACCTGTGCTTCGATGCCTGTTCTGCGGAGAAGAATGCACGTTGGATCTTTGTCTAACATTTCCATCAGATGCGCCTCCGGACACGGATGCAATGCTGGACCCCATAAAGGCCCACGCTCTGCGTTGTCCTCAACGGCTTCCGATTCTGATTAATGCATTCATGGAGAATCCACAGGTGCCGTTATCTCCTGCTGGGTTGGGTGACTCCTCCACAGGCAACCAGGTTACAACTGCCACACAAGCTGCCACAGCACCGACTGTTGGCAGTACTACATTCCATCTATGTGCGATTGACGTTCTCTGTGAGGCGTTGGATTTGTCATCTACAGCAGTTGACACCGATAATATTGAGCTTCCCAGCCAGGACGCGTAATCTTGACTTGGCTCATCGTGTCCTGGGAAAGAATTCGGCTTCTTCACTCGTTTCAAAATAAACGATCTAAATTTGAAACATTTTCTTACATTGACACCTTCGCTTGAGAAAAGTATGGCCTTCTCCTGCTTATGGTAATACAACTTCTAGAGAGACGATATTGACTTTTAAGTGGCAACTAGAAAAAGCTGAATTTAAACATTTTTTTAAGCACCAACATTTTTAACCATTTTTAGAACCATGTTTTTACTTGCTTTTTAAAAAATGTTTTTAAATTGTACAGATTTTAAGTATGGTCATTTATTATCCAGTTAGGAAGTGGAGTGGGTGTTATATCCCACATAGATGCCCCAATGTAGACCCGTTCGTACATGCCCTAAAATGGACGTATTCATATTTACCCTAATATGGTCATATTCGTACTTGCCCAATTATGGTCATGGCCACATATGCCCAATTATGGTGACAACTGTACATGTCCTATTATAGTATGATTCCTTATATAGGCATGATCTTTCACCTACATTGGTCCCAGCTAGTACACAACGAGTTCTGAGGGCTGAACGTTATCTATCCTGTGGTTTTGAATGCAGCAGGGTTCTTCCAAACACAGGCACAAAATCAAGTCCTGATCCACACCACTAAACATCAATTTAAAAAAATGGGGTTGTTGGTTGACTGGGGTGTGATTCCTGGTCAAGCAACAGCCACAATCCCTTGCAGGGTGAACCACAAAAAGTCACTAAATCAATCTGTGCTTAACTCTGGGTAGCTTGCCACATAAGCAGTCAGGCTTAACTTCAGACAATGAGTAAAGTCTTTATGCAGCACACAGACAGTAATCCATTAAAAGATAAAATCCCAAACCAACTTAGAAAATAGATTATATTATAATAAATTATTTGATTCTAAAACACCAAAAATTCAATGAGTAAAACCAGAGATATTGATTTTTTTAGTAGTCAGTGAAAATAGCGCCAAAAAGCACAAAGCACCAATAATTGATATCTGGCCATGCTGGACTAGAACAAAGCCACATTTTCAGATCGACCACGATGGAGTGCAGACCGGCTAAAAGGTTCAGGTTTGGCCTGTTGAGCAAGAGTACCGTAGTCCAGATTGCATCAACATCAAAAATACATCAATTTTGAAGCCATACGTCTCTGTCGATCAGCGCAGTGGCAATGATGCGCTGGTCCTGATAGATGCAACAGCAGCAATTTGTTGACACTAATGAGTGCAGGAGCTGTGAGGCAGAGATGCCAAAACCTCGAGCCGGGGGAGCGTTGCACAGTAGTGGTTCTGAACGTGATACGTCGGGTCGATCCATGCAGCAGAGGCGAATGTGCAGGTTCTGCTCACGCAACAGGGGCAATGCGCTGGTTCCAATCCACACAATGGTGCCAATGTGCCAGTTCAAGAGAGGATCTGTGGGTTTGGCCTAAATAAACACCTTAGGCCCACTTCCAAGGGTCCATGACTAGGGTGGCACCACTTTGCAGGGTAGACTCATGGACGGCAGAGTCCAGGTGCAGAAGCAGAATAGTTGGAAGTCTTTTATATCCCTGAGCCTTGAGATCAGAATTCCAACCAACTAGCCATTGGAGTCACTCTGGTTTCTGGGGGTCAAGTGACGCAGGTCCAGTTCTTTTGACCCCAACCAGGAAGGCAGCAGGTCAGCACAGCAAGAAAGCAGGTCTTACAGAGTAGTAGTCCAGCGGAGTACCCATCCTTCAGTAGAACAGCAGTCCTTCATCCTGGCAGAGTAACTACAGCTCCAGAAGTGTACTGAAGTGGTAGACTATTAGTTCCAGTTCTTATACCCAGTGGTGCCTTTGAAGTCAGAGAGACTTTGAAGTGCACATAGGTCCTCCCTTCCTGCCCTGGCTTCAGACTCACTACAGAGAGGTATGCAGTCCTTTGTGTGTGGACAGGACACAGCCTGTTCAGTTGTAAGTGTGAGGTTTTCTCCAGCTCATCCCTCATCAAGTCACACCTAAGCTCCTATTGTGTGTGGCTGTCCAGAGGGAATACACAAATTCCAGTTATCACCCACCCTAGACATGTAACCAGAGACAGGCTGCAGGCCCACAGGGCTAAGAAAATGAAAATGCCAACTTTCTAAAAGTGGCATTTTCAAAATTGTAACAATAAATCCAACTTTGCCTTTAAAGAGGATTTTTCTTTACAGTTCCATAGTTGCTAAACATTACAGATCTACCACCTTTCAATTAGGAATTATAGCTTATTAAATATAATAAATAATTCCCAATGTTATCCTATGAGAGAAGCAGGCCTCACAGTAGTTAAAAAATGAATTTAAGGGATTTTCACTACTAGAATATGTAAAACTTAAAAGCACATGTCCTACCTTTTACTTACATAGCACCCTATCCTATGGGCTACCTAGTGTCTACCTTAGGGGTGCTTTATATGTAGTAAAAAGGGAGTTTAAGGCTTGCTAAGAAGTTTTAAATACCAAGGCGACATGGCAGTGTGACACTGCCTTCAGGCTGCAATGGCAGGCCTGGGACAAGTTTACAGAGCTAGGTAGGTGGGTGCCACAACAAATAGCATTTAATTTACAGGGCCTGGGTACATGGTATACAACTCTACAAGGGACTTATGAGTAAATTAAATGTGCCAGTTAGGTATATGCCAATCAAGCCATGTTTAAGGGAGTGAGCACAAGCACTTTGGCACTGGATAGCAGTGGGAAAGTGCACAGAGTCCTAAGGCCAACAAAAATGAATTCAGCAAAATTGGAGGCAAGCAGGAAAAGCGTTTGGGCGAATTGAGTATTGCGATGACAAAAGGCCGTCCAGTCTTTTCAGTAGGTTTTTGAAGGACCCACAGAAGTGATTCAGGCAAGGAGGGGCGCAGAGAGAATGACGAAGCAGCTGTTGCCGTTGCATTCATACCTGTGCCTCCCACCCCTGGTGCGGGGGCCCAATTGCTGCTGCTGTTCTTGTTGCAGCTCCTTTGCTCTGGCGCTGATGTGGAAAGGCAAAGCTCGCTCAGAGCCTTTCGTGCATTCTGCCCGCAGTTCCAGCTCTTGCTGCTGTGCCGTCAGCCGTGAAGGTGAACACGGTGCAGGCAGACAAGTGCAGTCAGTGTGGCTCCCAATAGCTGGTGGCCAGCGAGTGAGTGCCCCAGGTGAACCGCGGAGCTTGCCCGACTGGTTCCGAGTGCAGCTTGCGGTTCCTGCCTGGTGTGCCCCACTCATCCCACTCGCCACAGGCCCAGTATCAGGATCAGCACCAAGCACAACACTAGGCTCAGCACCTGGTCAAGACAACAGGGGCCTCAAAAAACTCAAAACTTTGCCACAGGAAATCCCAGGATTCCTAGGACTGGGAAACGAACTACCAGCTTCACTTTCAAAGGTGCTTAGGAGTCAGGAGGTAGGAGGATTTTCTGAGAATTGTCTGCTTATCAATTATAGCTCAACTATTGTTTTCTCCCTCCCCAGGCCCCTTTCTGGCCACCACAGGTTGTTGACCCCTCATGTGGGTTTTTTTTAGCCCTGCTACACACCGTATTACGCATAGTGGAGCAACACTCATCAAGCCCTGACATTAGCCCCAGATTGGCTACAAATAGGGACGAAGGGTCAGCAGCAGCCACCGTGGAGTGGCCTGCCGAGGGAAGGGAGAAACAAACGAGAACCCTGTGAGGGATACAGGTGGTCATTCAAGGACACTGTGGCCACAAGAAGGTCAAATCAAGGGGCACTATAGACAGAGTGAAGAGCCCATACAAAGTGCTCACTGGGCACAAAACACCAGGTTACTGGTCGCTCCACTTATGTCCATTTAGGTCGACGTTTCTATTGCTGCCAATCCCTATCAGTTTGATAACCACAGGAGCAGCAGGATCATTATTTACATAAAAAAGAGCCATACGTTCAGGTAAAGAAAGACCTCCCTTTCCCCCGTAAGGAGAAAAAAGAAATTTCAAGCTCCAACAACATCAAAAAAAAGTTAAAGCAAAAATATAGGGGGAAACCAACCTTTAATCTCACAAATTACTCACATGTTTGAAAAATCAATGAAAATTACTCACAAATTTGACTTCAAAAAACCCCACAGGAGCTATGTTAATGCTGCAAACTGAAATTGAAACACATAGCTTACAAACTACATTCAAACAAGAAATTAAGACGCAAGCTATGTGTCAGAGACAAGACTCACAAGTATTGGGTGTCTCAGATTACCAGGTAATAGAGGAAAACAAGGGTTTTCAAGGGGGGCACATAACTGACTTGGAGATGTTAACATCAGCTTCAACATCACAGCTGTTACAAGAATATCCAAACTCACCTGAAAGACCCATAAGTAAACCTAAAAAATTACTGATATCCGGGGCACCGCTCCCTCTGGAGGTAACTGTAGAAATAAAAAAGTGCAAAATTGTAATAGATTCTATGCCCTGCTCCCTTCAAATAAATCAGACAAACCAAGATCCACCACTGCCAGGTTACCAGGAAGCCCAATATAATGCATTAAGTGGAACCACAAATCTTTCTCAACTAAAATCTGAGACATGGCCGGATAAGGAAAACAGCTTACGAACCTACGAGATCTTCAAAGAGGGGAAAGAGCAACAAGAATGTAAGGTCGAACTGCTAATAAAACCTGATAATCTGCAGCTTTGGAGTACACCCTATGACAAAAATAGCCGCAAGGACAGCAATGAATTCACTCAGCTGAAAATGAAAGATGAAGAACACCTAAACTCCTCATTTGTGACAAAAAGTGTTATATCCCGCATAGATGCCCCAATGTAGACCCGTTCGTACATGCCCTAA
The DNA here is from genome assembly GCA_963921515.1 of Calotriton arnoldi. Lineage (NCBI taxonomy): Eukaryota > Metazoa > Chordata > Amphibia > Caudata > Salamandridae > Calotriton > Calotriton arnoldi. Next base: position 292,063 of record CAWUFW010009532.1, read on the forward strand.
AATGGATGTATTCATATTTACCCTAATATGGTCATATTCGTACTTGCCCAATTATGGTCATGGCCGCATATGCCCAATTATGGTCACAACTGTACATGTCCTATTATAGTATGATTCCTTATATAGGCTTGATCTTTCACCTACATTGGTCCCAGCTAGTACACAATGAGTTCTGAGGGCCGAACGTTATCTATCCTGTGGTTTTGAATGCAGCAGGGTTCTTCCAAACACAGGCCCACACTGTACTCATTAATTATGCATGGCTTTCTAAGAATACACCACCAGCATAATGTATGTACAAAGTTCACCCCTGACGTCTTCCTCATGTCCAATACAAACCATACTGAGGACCGAGACTCTTTAGGGTATAAATACACCACAGCTTGCCCCGGTAAACCAGAGGGAACCGAGACTTCCATGCTGACACACTGACCAGAGACGCTGAGGCTCCTGCATGCAGTCGCTCAAGCTGACAGTGGTCTGACACAACCCGGACGGGGTGTCCAACTCGAGACCAGGACGGGGTCCCACACTCTCTCTATTCAGGTATGGGGGTTCGACTAAATCCTAGGAGGATTCTTGGCTCTTAGCTTCTAAGACCTACACACATATGCTAGGTACACACAGGTACATCTAGGAAGGCATCGTAGGAGTACGCGCACTAGCGTAATGCTTCTATATTCATTTATGTATCCATGATTATCGCAATATGGTCGAACTGTTCTATCCCTTTGCTTTTATCGTACTGCTGATCATATATCTCTGCTATTGTCTGCTGGTCTCTGCAGCACATATATTTTACACTAGAATAACAACTGTTCAATAAATACTTATTGAAACGCCCAACTGTTTATTCTGTGTAACTCTCTGAGACATACCGAATAAGTGAGCACGAGTGACTGAGCGAAAGGTAGTATATTGCTTCCACGATTCTGAGGGAATCAGGGTTGTCATGTTCTAAGGTTGCCAGAAACTAATCTCTCCCCGATAAGAGGAGACACTAGTGGCACTGCGAGCTAGCTAATGCAAAACCAGTCTAACATATACGGTGGGGGTGCTCAGAGCTAGTCTGCCACCAAGCCCGCTGTATATGTTTTCCAAATGCGCAGGTCCTGCAGGGGTACTAGAGGAGCTACACGACAAAAGTACATCACAAAGTAACTCTGAGTGCCATCAAAGTCAAAACCTGCTGATCTCGGGAACACCCGATATAGGGGTCATATGGGATATATTTTACAGAACCTCTTATCTAACATTAGAAGCTCTAATGTATAAATCTAATAAAATGGATATACAAATTGATCTTCTCAATGTCATGGCAAATTCTGTGGCAGGTATAGACCACAAATTGGCCACCTTAAACAACTTGATACTACGAGCACAAACACAAGCTACAGCTCCAGACGTAGACTGCTTGTGTGCTCCACTAATTAATAAATTGGCCACAATACCGGATGTTCTGAGTACTATACTTGAGGACTTAAAAATGAGTCTACAAACCTCAGGGACTGATAAAAAAAATCTGGAAAGGAACAAACAGAGGAAATAGGAACAAGAAAAAAGATGAAACTACCAAGTAACTCGGAACCATCAGCACAATTGGACTTACAGGGTGAAAAACTAGAAAAGCAAATCCTAATAACAGAAAAATGTCTTGATCTGCCAGAAAGGGAGGCAATTAACACTAACAAATAATATACAGTCCCATTTAAGGAAAAAGTAGGAGATCAAGTAGACAAGCAATCAACTTCTCCACCCTTTATTATAAAAGCAGAGGAAAAAACAATGTAAAGCAAGAAATAAGATCAAAAGTAACTCAATAATTACCACACCTCAAAAACAAACAACAACATCAATGGGGAATAGTATAAGCAGTCCTACTCAAAATAAAGAAATATTTTGGAACCAGACCAGTAAAATTAAAAGAAACAATAAAAAGTATTTCCCACTATTTCACAAAGACCAGAGTGAAAAACTTCCCATCAAGGAATACAAAGATAAGAGTGAGTGAATTGAACAACAAGTATATGAATCACGGGAAAAACAAAAAGGCGAAATACAATGTCACAGACTCAAACCGGTCACAGAAGGGAAGAACATGAATTGAATGAAGAGAGAAGCTCTATTGTATGAAGCCCATAGACCAACACGGGAAGGGATCGTCCACACGAACCAGGACACACCTATTAAATTGGATAAACCAAAAAGATCGTATGACCAGCAAAAAATTTAGGAGGGTTAATGCAAGGATACAGATGGATATACTATTGAAAACCAGAAACAAACAATACAAAGAACAATTAAGCTTCATCAAAGTCCAAAACAGAGCTATAGGAGAAAGTGGGCACACATGTAGAATCAACTTGCTTGTTAGAGTCAACAAATCTGCAGAGGAGTTCATCAAAGAAAGAAAATATAACCATCTTCGTAGATGGAAAGAAGAAAATAATCAATAATCATAGTGATGGTAAGATCCAACTAATCTTTAAACCAGAATATCAGTTCAGGGGTAGGCAAGACACTCTGAATTGGGGAAATATTCTAAGACTTTTTAAAGCAATCCCTTCTTTTGAAAAAATCACAAGTGAAAACATAGAAGCTATTGAATTTCTTCCAAATAAAGATGATCAAGAACTGACATTAGTAACATTGAATTTCACGTGTCTGTTAGAACTAATTATCAACTAATGTGAAACCTTTTTAAATTGGGGAATACAAATTAGTATGCCCCCGCAATCTGTATACCCAAGCCAATTTACATCACAAGAAAAAACAGTGTATCAACAGAAAGACATAAACGACCAAGTATATTCAATATTGAGAAATCCTAAAGGCAAAACTACTAACCTACAAACAACAAAAATGAATCAAATGCAAGAAGAAAAGCCAATAAAATGTAATCAAGGATGGCTGACAGTGGCCCTTCACGGGGTAATACAACCTTGACAGAAGAAGCCTAAGAGTGTTAAGGAGGAAGCATTTAATTAAAGAGAAGCAATAAGACTATGTTCCCGGAATATATGTGGGGTACATGCTCAAATACACAATGCACACTTAACCTCAATGTCAAGTAACTTTCAGATTATATTCTTCCAAGAAACCTGGGTAACCCAATCGCTGATGTTAGAAGGTTTTACAGGTCATTTTTTTCCGGCGATTAAACAAAGCAAATATGGGCAGCCCAGTGGGGGTCTAGCAATATTTATAGCAATAGACTTAAAATTGGAGCACGAACAAGTAGTCAAAAATGACAATTACATCTTAATAGTTAAATTACACAGCATGGAAAAAACAAACCAAAACTATTATTATTTATAAATGTATATATATATAGTGATCTAGGAACTAGGAAGATTATGGCCACTAATCTTACCAGCATTGTGGACCTACATACTGAATGTAATATTTCAGACGATTTTAACATAAATCTATTATGGTCTATACCAGAGATGATAAAATATTACAACAGTACCATCTATAGGCAATAACTCAACAATCATTACCCCTGGTGAATAAAGCCCCAGGAGGAGTAGTCGGAAAAAACAATTTAAAAGATCTAGAATCCCTGGGCTTAAGAATATTAAATAAGAGGTTCCCACAAAATATGCCACTGGCGTGGACGTACCATGCACACGGTCACAAATCAAGAATCGACTACACAACAGTATCCTTGAATCTATTCCAGAAGATATCATTCTTCCAGATTGAGAAAACAAATGTAAGTGATCATGGCCAACAAATATTGGACTTAAAATTCCAATGTACAAGATATCAAAAATTAAGAACTCTTCCTCGAAAGACTAAATTAGTTAACTATAGGAGACTGTATTGGAAAGAAGACTTCAAAAAATCCACTGGTAAATTGACACTCAAACTAGCTAAGGAAAACTTCAATGGGGATTCTCCCACTGTAATTGAAAGTTGGGCGCTTTTTAAAGAAAAATTAGTTTACATCTATGCATCGAAACCTTATAACAAACAACAATTTAGTACTCAAGTTGAAGCAAGACATAGAATCAAGCTATCTTACTCAAGCCACCTACTAAAAAAAAACCACAACAGACTATTGAAACAGACAAACAAATGGCCATATAATACTGCCCTTCGTTCCAAATTAAAAAGTATTAACTATGACCTGAGAAGGTTAATTTGGGAGGAAAAAATTCAACTAAAACAAACACTCTGAGCAAAAGCACAGTACACAAGTAAAATGAACAACTCAAGAGATTTCTGGAAATTGATAAATGGCCTATCTAACACTAGCAAAAATAGCAAGACACCTGTATCGTCTACTCTAACTGAAGCTGTCTGGATAGGATTTTTAACAACTCACTTGCATAGTAATGGGGAAGTTGCGCAAAAGGAAAATACACTTAACTATATAGGAAAGGAAAAAAATAATTTTGAAAACGATTTAGATATAACTGAAGATCAAGTATGTAAACTAATTCGAAAACAAAAAGATTGAGCCCGGGCCCAAACAGGATTTAATTTGCTTTATACAAAGAAAACCCTGCTCTTTGGGCAGATTATGTCACAACAGTTTTTAATAAAGCAGCTGAATCATCATCAATACCAGAAACTTGGACAGGTTTGTTAATATCACCTATATACAAAAGTGGCGTCTAGGCACAGTCTGGCAATTATCGATTAATCGCATTACAAAACACAGATGCCAAACTTTTTGCAGGAGTCCTACTGTCAAGGCTATCTAGATGGGCAGCTGAGAAGCAGATAATCCCACCTAATCAATCAGGTTTTATGCATGGGCTGGGAACAGCAATGAAAAAATTAATCCTCTCAGTACTAACAGACAAATACATTGCAAAGAAGCAACCATTATATCTTTGTTTCTTGGATTTAAAATCTGTACACAGGCAGTTACTCTGGAAAAAGCTGAAGAAGCAAGGAATACCATCTTCCCTTCTGAAACTGATTCAACTATTATATTCGAACACCTGGGTAAGAGTACGACTAGGTGATGGCTCATGCGTATCAAGAAAAATTGCAACCCCTTTGGGCCTAAAACAAGGATGTGTACTTGCCCATGCCTTTTTAACTTTTTTTTATCAGACCTAACACAAGCCATGGAGGAGGTGAATGCCTACCCACCTAAATTAGCTGGAAGTCACATATAAAGCTTATTATATGGGGATGATGTTATCCTAATAAGTCTAACAAAGATAGGGTTACAACGTCTGATTGATAGTATATCAAATTATTCCTTGGCAAACGGCATAGTAATAAATGACACCAAGACCAAAGTAATGGAAGTCAACAATTACACATTGACAAAGTTCAAACATAAATGGTACCTCCAAAATTGTCAACTAGAGCACGTAAGAACATACAAATACCTGGAATACTTTTTGATGATAAAGGAACATTCCAACCACACAAGATTGATCTGCAAAAGAGAAGTAACATCTTATTGACTGCATTTCAATCCTTGCAGAAGTCTCTAGGGGGATCTAGCTATCTCCCACTTTTAAAAGTGATAAAAGCAAAAAAACTGCTAAGTATAACATACGGTAGTGAAGCATTGTGCGGAGAGGATTCTATAACCATAAATAATGCAGTGACTAAATCCTTGAAGTTACTTTTCCAGCTCCCACACAGTGCATCGCCCACCCAAATTAGACTAGAATTTGAGCTTTCTAACCAGCTCATTGGTAGGAAAGGCCAATTCATAAAAGTGTGGAAAAGAATAAAAATAGACAACACAAACAAAATGTGCCGCTTGTTATGGCAAGAAATACAAACAAATCAGAAATCTAAATTTTGGAAGTATTTACAAGCTGCCTTAATAAAATAACAAAACAACTATTGATGCATAAAGACAAAGAATCCTCGCAAAAAGAATTCATGCATGGATACTCTTGAACGGGTACAAAACAGCCAAGCCACAATCCTACTTAGAAACTCCTTGGTCCATAAATCTAAGAAATATGTTTTTTAAAGCATGATTTGGCCTTTTCCCAGGATCATCTCACGCAATGCCATGGCTGCGCACAACAGATCTAATGCCTTGTTGATTATGCAAAAAAGGAGAAAATATTATCCATTTGCTTTGTATATGCCCAAAGTTGAAGGAAGAAAGAAGAGTGATGCTTAAGAGGCATTTCAACACTCACGGAATACAGTCTTGAAGACAAGCACTTATAAGATTTCTTAAATCAACTGAGATAGTTTTGAACACTGCATTTGTAAAATATCTATTAATGATAAAAAACATTGGACTCCTATGATTTGAAGTCAGCAATACTACTGTGAACTATAATTAGAGTACAAATAGGACATGTCTAATAGCAAAATTGCACAATAAGGTTTGCACTATCCAGATATTGTAAAAGAAAATTACAGTTATTAAGTGGAATTTGATCAGTGTTTTGACGATTTGCTACTTTTTAAAATGTGGAACTTTCAATCCAAATAATGAATGATACATTTTTATCTTAAATGCAAATGTGTTAATATCTATTTCTGTTGTTTTTACATACTGTATGACACCACCAACTAACCCTAATGAGATGCAGAGTAGGCGTTCCCGTGCAAAAACACATGAAAAAACCACAACACCACTTTCACAACGAACTGCCAGATCTGCGATGCGAGTCAAAACTACGCGATAAGCCACGGTAGCAGCAGGGATTTAACACCTGTCTTTAGCTGGTGTTAAGCAGGACGACTACCTGCAGCATGAAAGGGAGCCCAGCCAAGAGCCACATCTGAAGACCCACAGATGCCATGGAGACAATGATCATGCAGCTCCGAGACCCATGAGGGCCACAACACCCATCGCCACCCACCCCAGGCCCGCCACCACCCCCAGGACCCGTCCCGCCCCCCGGGAACACCAATGAGGCAGCGTACACAAAGACAGCGGACCCACCTGAAACGCACCTGCCGCCCAGACCCAACGCCAGAGGAGGACATTGCCCACTACAGGCCCAAAAGGACAACCATCCCCCGCATCCTGACCCACATCCCCCACCTGCTGACGGTACCAACCCAGCGGACAACCAACATTCCTCCGCAGACAAAGCTGCCGGCTGCGCTGCACATGTCGGCCTCTGGTACCATCCAACCCACAACTGCCAGAGTTGGAGGAGTCACACAGCCAGCCCCATCCAAGGTCATCACACCTGTCCTGGATGCCATCATCAGCCTGGTACCCCAGCACCTCCACTTCACCCACACTGCGCAGGAGCAGCTGGAGACCAAGCAAGGCCCCTACGCCATAGCTGGATTCCCTCACGTGTCGGGTCCAATCAACTGCACACATGTACCCCTCGTGCCCCCTGCTGACACTGCACACAACTACCACAACAGAAAGCACACGCATCCCATGAATCTGCAGGCAATAGTGGGCCGCCCTGGACTCATCAACAATGTTGTGGCCAACTCCCCAGGCAGAGTGCATGATTCTCACATCTCCCGACAGTCCATCATCACCCAGCGTCCTGGGATGGCACCCATGGAAATGCAGTGCTCATTGGTAAGTCCAAAATGAACACACCACACACCTCCAGCCCACAGTCAGCAGGGTTCTTCCAAACACAGGCCCACACTGTACTCATTAATTATGCATGGCTTTCTAAGAATACACCACCAGCATAATGTATGTACAAAGTTCACCCCTGACGTCTTCCTCATGTCCAATACAAACCATACTGAGGACCAAGACTCTTTAGGGTATAAATACACCCATTGCACGTGTCCCGACACCTGGTTGCATGTTGGGAATCTGGTCACATGTCCCAAGATGACAGTGGACATGGCTGCATTGGCCTGGACTCCTGATCCATGCGCGGACAACCAACGCAGGTTGGCACTGACTTGTGTTGGTGATGGACTCCCCCGGGGTGGACATGGGCGCTTTCCTACGTTCCTCATTCAGACATGCTGCTGCATTGGTCTGCATATAGTGGCACTTCTCTTGGCCGTACTGACACGCACTTGTTGATAAAGTTTCCGCACTTTCACTTGTCTCCAACTGTGTTGTGTCTTCATTTGTATGCCAATGTGTGTGTCACGGACTCTCTGGCTCCCTGCCATACGTGCATTGCTACCCCATCAGGGCTGTGGGTTTGTACTTGTGCATTATCATGTCCCTGTTTCGTGCTTTGGCAAATAAACAAAGCAAGTGTGACTAATCACTTGCTCCTAGTTTGGACAAATTCTGAGCAAGAATTGTTGATAAAGATTGAAGAACTTAATCGCCGAAATGTTCGCATTCAATTTACACATTCCTTGGACACCCAGCAAATTGCATTCTTGGATGTTTTGATAACCAAAGTACAAAGAAAGTTGGAGACAGCTGTATATCATAAACCTACTGATCGGAATAACACTCTGTTGTTCACCAGCTTTCATTCTAAGGCCTTATTACACAATTTACCTTACTCTCAGATGTTAAGATCTAAACGGATTTCATCCACTGAGCAAGCGTTATCAGAGGAAATTGTTTTACAAAGGAAGAAATTTCTGGCAAGGGGTTATCCCTTGACAACCATTCAAGCAGCTGAGTCAAGAATTAGCAACATTTCCAGAGAGGAATTGTTACAAATTAAGCCCAAAACCAAACCAGAAAGAATGGTATTTGTCACATGGTTTTCGACTGAATCTGATCAAATCAAAAAGATAGTGACCAAACGTTGGGAGCTTCTACAGAGCGAGGATGATTTCAAAGGTTTATTTACCAGCAAACCTCTGTTTGCTTACACCAGGAGTAACAATTTCAAAGAGCTGTTAACCAAAGGTCAGAAAGTCTGCCAGTTGCCCGAGCGGGTATGAAGAAGTGTTTGAATTGCACACACTGTAACAATGTGATCACGGGGTCCACGATCCTACATCCTCAAACTGGGAGAAGCATTAAATTAAGGGACCAGGCTGACTGCAATTCTTCATTTGTGATTTACAGTATCAAATGCCCGTGTGGCAAATTATACATAGGCAAAACTGAAAGAAAAGTCAAGGTTCGAATCACCGAACATAAGAGTTGCATTAGGAACAAAGCTGTTAACTCTAGTCTTGCTGCACATTGGGCAGATTGTAATCACACTATACCCCAACTCAGATTTCAAATACTGGAAAAGATCAAAATCATGCCAGATCGTGATAATGGCAAATGGTTGTCTCGTAGGGAGATTTGGTGGATAAAATTCTTGAATACCATGATACCACATGGATCAAATGATAAACTGGATATGGTGTGTTTTCTATAGGTGACCACTATTTTTTCCCATGACATAGTGTAGATTTGTTTGTCCCAAGATGCAATTAAATGACATACTAGATATGGTGTGTCTTTTCCAGGTGACCATGACTCCCTCCTATGGTAAAGAGTAGATTTGTGTGTCCCAAGAGGTGACCCATATTTTGTCAGTCAATCTCACTCAGTCAAGATCAGTTTTTTAGGTTTTTTCATCTAGACTATGATATTATTTGGTATGTCATTGGTATGTATTTGGATTGTCATTTGGAATACCACGTTGATTGTCATTATTTGTAATAGTGCCCTGATGTATATTGTTGTCAACAAGTACATATTGTCAGTATGTGAAATATGTCATGTAAGGATGATGTAAGGACTGTGTTTGATTTTTTGCTGTCATTGAGTCATATTAGGTATCAGATGATGATAATGTTCACTAATACCACTTTTTCTTTTCACGTACATTTTCATTATTTTTTTCAGTGCACTTATGTTTTTGTTTCGCTGTTTTTTTATTTCTCACGTTCAGTGGGCCAAAAGTGTTTCTAGAGAGGTGTGTTACTACCAGGATCGTTGGTCGGTTGTCAGTTTTTGGTATTAAAAACTTCACAGATTTAGAAAGTATTTATTATGACTGGGATGGGTATCTTTATAGTGGTGTTGTAGTGTTTGGTTTGATTGAAACTTGGCTTTTTCTACAGATACTATTCCGTTGTAGATCACGCTAAGATGGCAGCTGTATTAGTATACAAGGCGGTGTTTTTGGTTGGATTGAGTCCGTCGTCAATTTCATTGCCGGGGTGATAGTTCTAAGATGTCGCGTGCGCGTTACGGTGTTAGCGTTCAGATCAGGTTGGATTAGAGAACGGTGTGTCCACGCCAGAACTTTTTCCGGTAAGAGGTAGATTTTGTTTTCAGGCAAGAATTGTCACAGAGGAGGCTTTGTCCTGTAAGCTAGTTGGTTTACTTGTTTTATCTTTGCAGAAGCTTCAGTTATTTCGACATCAGTCACTATCCGCGGTTTATGGCACATGAAGATTAAAGCACACAGTTTTCCCAGTGGGGGTGGTGTCTTTTCCAGACGGCACGTTTAAGTCTTCATAAACGGTAAGGGATGAGCTCCAGTCTTCTGAATAGAGTAGTCATGTGCCAGTAAGTTTGGATTCTTCAGGGTCAGTGATAACTTGCTTTCTATTTAGAAAATTACTGTTACCACAGTTACCGGGACTCGCCGGCACGGGTCGACACTGCACCCTCATTTTGAGAGTTTGAGCGGCAGGAGTGTGTTTTTCAACTGTTTATCTCCAGCTACCTGGTATACGGGTAGGTAGCTTCATGTTTAATCGTAGAGGAATCATTTATGTTTTTACATCATTAGACCACTTGTAGATGGTTCTGTAATGTTGGAATTATATTTTTTTAGCGTCCGGACCACTGCTTGGATCTGGTGTCTGAACTTGGATTATTACAAAATGGTTTAAACGCTGGTAATGAGTGCTGAGCCAGGTAATTTACATAATAGGGGTGATTATAAGATCTTCACAAAATATGTTGCAGTTCACTGTATGTTGACAGATACCTTTCTGTTCATGTTGCAGCAGTCATTTGGTATTTTTTTCGAGTTGGCTTCTAGCTGAGTTGACGTTTTTTGTAAGTAGAGTTTTTGTCTATATGATTATTGAGAAACGCTGAGTTACTAGCATGTATATATGTTTTTGAGGTTTTGTTTCACTGGTGGAGGTGTGTTTTCACTTTTTTGGTTATGATTCAATCACGGCACAGTCAAATTGAGGGGTCATTTACTTGTACATGGCTTTGATGGTGAGTTATGTTCCTCCATCTGTGTACTGAATATTGTTCGATTTTTTTTCCCACAGTTCCCCTGACGAAGGGATAGTTTATCCCGAAATGCATTGGGAAAGTCAACAGGAAAACTGATGTCATATGTTTTGTTTATAATTTATTTCAAGTATATTGATTTTGAATTGCTGATTGTATATGCAAATTACATTTCAGAAACTGTTAAAATGAATATGTAATGGTTACAATGTTTCATCTTCAACAAAGAATTTTGTTCTTGTGTAAACAAGATGAAATTACGATTTATTGCATGATTGTGCGTTGATTAATTGAGCAAACTGAGATTTGCACTGCGCAGTGTGGGCAGGGGCAAGTGATTAGTCACACTTGCTTTGTTTATTTGCTTAGTCAGTCCAAGAGGTTAGCTACCTCTTTCCCTCCCGGCACGCCCTGATATATAATTTGTCAAAAACAAAACAGGCTTTTTTCAGCACATAAGCAGGTGTGCGCAGTCCAAACCATTATTGTTCCTGTTTCGTGCTTTGCCAGATGCGTATGGCCGTTTACCGGCCACAAGCGGGTGCACTTGTGTCCTGTGTTCGGTTGTGCAAATGTTGGTGTTTGTACCACATTGTGTTCAATGTTGGGGTGCTCTGCTTCCTATGTGTGTGTGCTGCATTGTGTGTGAGATGTCCCTTCAGCTCTGATTTGGCTCACCCTTCTCCCTTTCAGGCAGTGTGGTTTCCACTTCTGTGCTTGTTCAGTGGTGTGATATTGCCGGGTTGTGTGACTTGTGCTCTTGGTTGGTGTTGTTACTCTTGGGCATGGTTTTGTCTGCAGTTGTGCTGTGCTTAATTGTGCATGTGTGCCATTGTGCCCATGTCCTCCCGTCCCCCCAGTCCCTGGTCGTTCCTCTCCCTGTTGCTGTTGTGTCTGTTGTTTTGGGCAGTTTCCGGTCCCCGAGTCCTGCCACCATCTCCAGACTGATGTGGTGGACACGATTTCCTCCATGTCATCCAGCTCCTGGTGTGGCGCTGGACTCCCACCTCCGGTGTGCATTACTGCCTTCTTGTTGTTGGCGTGTTTCTGCTTGTTTGTGCGTTTTGCATCATTCCGGTTGTTCTGGTTTTCTTCCATTGTCCTCCTCCGCTCTCTGGCTGCATTCACCTTGTCCACGATGGCCTGCTATGTACAATGTTTTGTTGCCAATGGGGCTTGTGGGGTTGTATACTGGCTCCGGTTGCCTCCATTGTGCTTGGCTGTTGTTTTCTTTTTGGTTTGTCTTTCTTTTTCAGGCTTTTGTTGTGCTTATTCCCGCCTGCCGTGTGTGTGTGTCGCGGACCTGGCTGTGCTTATCGCTGCTTTCCTCATCGCGAATGGGCTCATCTCACGTTTTTTTGTGTTTTTATCTCCGTCGAGGTGGTTGTATCGCGGACATTGGCCGCGTTTTCGGCGGACTATTGCATGGTACCGCCGTGTTGTGAATTCCACGTTAACACAGGGTTATTTTTCCGCGATAGGCTGGGATGTGTAAAGTTGCGTTAAAATTTTTTGGAGATGTTTAGCACACGTTCTTGTGAATATACCCCTTAGTTGCTTAGACTGACGATGGGATGGGAAACTACTTACGGGCATAAAGCAGTGATGCAAGTTTCCACTAGTTGATGAAATAATCCGTCTTGATTGAAGACCCCAGCCTCTGAATTTCATTCTACTCTTGAACTACTAAAAATCACAGCTGGCGTATGTCTTAGTGACTGCCATAAGAAGGTGAAGATCCAAAGATATGCTCCCTAACAGGTGCGCAGAATATAGCACCACACCAGCCTGTACTGCAAACCTGATCTCTTTTTTTCATTCGTTTACAAGTAGTTTGCAAAACCTTAGGAACATAGATCTAATATAAATCATAAACAAATATTGGCAATGTCAATAAGTCTAGCTTTAATATACTGCATCCTACACTCACATAGACACACATCTCCCCTTGCACTCAGACAGGCACACTACTACTCTCATACGGGCACCCCCTATGTATCCATGTGAGCACGTCACTCATCCCACACGGCATAAACACCGCTCACCCTACACACATGCAAGCACACTGCTCACTGTACACTCACACGTACAAGTTTCAGCCTACGCTTATACCGGCATACTCATCATCTATAGACACTAATGACTCTTTACACACCTCTCATCCTGCACTCACATGGGCACAACTCCTACCTGCACTCTGCACAAGCTGCTCACTCTGCACTCACAGAAGCACACCACTCATGGGGGCACAGGTTTTACCCTGCACTCAACACACTCTTGTTTACAAACTGCTCATGCTGTACTCTGTGCACACCACTCAGCTCGCACTTTAAACAAGAAAACTGCTCACTCTGCTCTAATATATAGGCAAACCACTCACCCTGCACTCACATAGGCACACTGCTCTCCCTGCTCTCTGTACCTACCACCCACCATGTGCTCAGTACACATCACTCACCTTGCACTCTATAATGGCAAACTACTCACCTTGCAAGCCGCTTACCCTATTCTCATTCAGGCACCATCCTCACAATTTGCTAACTGAGGCACAACTCTAACCCTGGACTCTGTATATACCTCTCATCCAGCACTTTTTACACACTGCTTACCAAGCACTGTGTACACACTGTCCAACCTTCCCTAACAGAGTCAAACTGTTCACCATGCACTCACAGAGGCACACCACTTGCCCTGAACTCTGTATACACCACTCATCCCGTATTCACAAAGGCACAACTTTTACTGTGTACTCATAGAGGCTCAGCTCTTACCCTGTACTACATAGGCACTACTCACTCTGCACTCATACAGTCAAAAAATTAAACATGCACTCACTGAGGCACAGCTCTTACCCTGCATTCATAGACACATGACTTTTACACTTCACTCTGTAAACACTGCTCATCTTGCCTTTATACACACGCTACTCACCTTGGACTAACAGAGGCACAGTTCTTAACATGCAGCCTGTGCATACCGCTCAGCCTGCATTCTATACATGAAAACCGCTCATCCTGTACTCATATATGTGTTGGAATGTGTGAATACAATGTGAATGATTACCATGATGTGTGCAGGCCTGACAACAGCAATACCAATAAATGCAATATCAAAGTATGCTTTAACCTGTGCCTGCACGACCATGCCAGTACCCGTCAATGCAATGTTAATGTATGTCATAATCTGTAACTGCACAATAGCACCGACACCAGCAAAAAAATAGAATCCATGCTCAAATCACGATACTGTTACTAGTAAGAACAATGCTGATGTACATTATGATCTAAGCAAACTTAACCATGACAATACCAGTGAGAACAATATCAATGTATGCTATGACAACTGTATGCACAATGTTAAAATGTTGATAAAAATGATGCTAGTGACTGCATTATTATTTTTAGGAGTTCTAATGAACTCACATCGCTCCTGTCAAATTCACCCTATGTGACCTCCCCATCAACCCCGAGTCAGAGATACGTGGTTAGACAAGTCCTACGACCCACACCTATGGAATACCAGATCACAGGTGGAGTCTCTCTTAACCTAAAGACAAACGTGCACCCAGGTAAAACCCTGAACCATTCCACAGATAGATAATTGCACGACAAACAGGTCTCAGGAAATTGACCCCAAAAAAACCCATTTGGCCAAGAGCTCGCATTCCCCAAACATACCACAAAGCTAGATACCACATAAAGATAGACAACTTCAACTAATCAGGACACGACATGCACATCACATGTAGTGATCACGCGGTCCTCATGCCGGACATCTAGACACATACATACTGGCCCACACTAGCTCTCCCCGAGGTCCAGAGCCCTCTGTGTCCTTATCAGATGCCCGTGCTTGTTGATTTACAACTGAGATGCTTTTTTGGAATGTAGAAATTGCTTTATTGTACCTCATGAACTGTATATAAAAGTGGCCAAAACTTTGTACACTGAGAGACTTTGAGCAGACACTCTGTCGAGGCTCTCCAGGCCGCAGCATTTAATTAAACCAACTTGTTCCTGTTTTGCCAAACACCTCTTGTCTTTTCATTTATTTAAGGCAAATTCATATCCGAGCAACATATGCACACTACTAATCCTGCACTGGGAAAGGCACATGACTCACCATGCACTCATAGAGGCACAACTCTTAACCAGTCACTCTACACAGCACTCAGCCTGCTCTTGGTACACATTGCTTTCCCTGCATTCTGTAAATACTGCTTTCTCTGCTATAAGGAGGTTACAACTCTTACCCTACACTCTACATACACTGCTAGCTTTGCACCCACAAGCCGCACTTCCTGCACTCACACAGCCACACTGCTCATAATGTGCTAACATGGGCACACCTCTAACACTGCACTCACACAGTTCACCCTGCCCTCACAAATTCACACTGCTCACCCTGCAGTCTCAGCACCCTCAGGTCACCCTCAATTCCCTACATATCACTCACCCTACACTCTGTACACACTGCTTGTCATTCACTCTGTGCCCACTGCATGCTCTGTAATCCACACACACTGTTCACCCTGCACTCACACATGTAGAAGACTTCCTCTGCACTCTGTGCAAACACTCCCCCTGTACTCTTATAAAGGTTCAATGCTAACTGTGCTCACACTGGTTCACCGTTCACCCTTCAGTCACATAGCCACACCTTTCACCATGAACTGTGATAGGCACACCATTTATCCTGCACTCACATGACAACAACACTCATCAGCGCCAAGGCACCTCAAGGTAAATGTGTGCTTAAGAAATTGCTGTAAAATAACATAACATTACATCATGCACTCACAGAAGCACACCTTACACTGCAGTCAGATAATTGACCCTACACTCACACAGGCACACCATCATCCTGCACTCCATACATATCGCTCACACTGCAAACGCATGTCCAAGCTAGGACACACCTCTCACCTTGCACTCACACAGCTTAACCTGCTCTCATGCAGGCACACAGGTACAACTCTTACTCAGCACACTTGACACTTTTTTAATAAAATTTGATTAGATAAAGACTTTTTTCACCAGAAGAAGGGAGCTTCTGTGGGCGTAGTGCTGCATCACGGCTACATTCGCACCCTTAAGACATTCTCTGTGAGGAGCTACTTGTTCTTGCTGCAATTTTCACCTTTGCCCTAAGGAATTTCAATTTAAATTCGGTATATTTTTTGATCCCTCAGGTCTATTATTTTGCTTTTGTTTTATTTTTGATTGTAAAGGGTCAGCAAAGATGATTCTAAGAAAAACACTTCAAAGAGAATACAAATAGCAGCCGCAAAATACGCTTGCCAATACAAGTGGCAGTTTTGCCATAAAAGAGTTCCCATTATCGGGTTCTATTGACACAATCCTATATGTGTGGATACAAAAAGTGTGCACACAAACTTCGGAGTGTTGTTTTGTAAAAGAGGCCCGCCGAGGCTATAGTTGCAACCTGCAAGCATATGTTGAAGTTAAAGGTTTAAAGACCACTGAAACAGCATACCTCTAACTAATGGAAGACACACTCACACACTCTCTCTCTCTCTTTGTATCTCACATACATAAACACACGCACTCTTTCTCTCTCACACACTTTTCCTCTCTCTCATAGCGTCAGGACCGCTGTCCCAGAACATCCCTTAAAGAGTACATAGATAGGGCCCGCCAATGACCACTTCTGGTTGCTAGAAAACCTCAATGGCCCTAAACGTTTTGTAGTGATGTCCTATTTTCTGAGCAAGTCCATTCCACTGCACTCTCATTCACTTCATCATTCAGCAACTCTGCTAAGATGCCTACAGAGTTTCCATATTCACACACACCCTAAACATATTTTCTGAGTCAAAATAGACCATTAATAAAATAGAAGAATGCCCAACAGTGTGCAATAGTCAGGTAGCTAGGACAGAGTCAATCACATATCATTCTAGTGTTCGATTCCGCACCAGCTTTGCAATCCTTTAAGTGTCACAGACAGCACTTTTCAGTTATTTGAAATTTAACCAGAATGCAACTCGATCGTTATAAACTTGCTGTTGGACCCATACTGTGGGGCAGATTTACAAGCCCCCTGCGCCACCAGTACGTCACTTTTCGTGACGTACTGGTGGCGCAGGGGGCTCCTCGATATTTACAAGGAGAGGAAAAGCCACCATGCGTGACTTTTCCTCCCCTTGTAAATACCGTCCCTTCACACGCAGCACTTTGCGGTGAAGGGGCGTTCCATGGGTGTTGCTGTGGGTGTTCCCACGCAACACCCATGGAACAAGACACATCTCCAGAATTACGAGAAATCGTAACTCTGGAGATGCGTCTGAAGCTACGCCACCCTAGAGGTGGCGTAGCGAGAGCACCGAGGAGAAATGTTTTCATTTCTCCTCGTTTTCCTCTTTCAATGCGTGCTGCATTCTGCAGCACGCATTGAAAGAGGAAAGCCTGTACTGATTGTTTTTGTGCAGAAAGGTGCCCCTTCCTGCACAGAAACAATCTCCCCATGGCGCAGGCATCCTTGCACCATGGTGCAAGGGTGCCTGCGCCGGCGCTTGGCAGCTGTTTGTGCGCCAGCGCAGGGAAGCACAGGAATGCGACATATTCTTGTAAATATGTCGCATTCCTGTGCTCTGAAAGTGCCGCAGCGTGGCGCAGCCAAGGGCTTGCAGCGCCACGCTGCGGCACTTTCTTGTAGATCTGCCCCTCTGTTTTTAAATACAGTGGGGCTTATTTACAAGCCCCTTGCGCCACTTTTGCGTCATTTTTAACATGGGAAAAGTGACGCAAAAGTGGCGCAAGGGGCTTGTAAATAAGCCCCAGTGTATATCTGCTTGCTGCGCTTTTAATGAATGTCAGCTAACAGAGCCGCTGTCTGCACTTTTCGTAACGCCATATGGCCAAATACAGGGCATATTTACAAGGCCCTTGCACCACTTTTGCGTCATTTTTAACATGGGAAAAGTGACGCAAAAGTGGCGCAAGGGGCTTGTAAATAAGCCCCAGTGTATATCTGCTTGCTGCGCTTTTAATGAATGTCAGCTAACAGAGCCGCTGTCTGCACTTTTCGTAACGCCATATGGCCAAATACAGGGGCATATTTACAAGGCCCTTGCACCACTTTTGCGTCATTTTTAACATGGGAAAAATGACGCAAAAGTGGCGCAAGAGGCTTGTAAATCTGCCCCACAGTTGCTGTATTTGTTTACTTACTACATTAGGAATGCTTTCGGAGTTACAGAAGTAAAGCTGATGTACAAAATGAAATAGTACATAGACAACCAGGCAGTTGTTTACTGCAATGCATACAAAAGAACACAAGTATTACATAGTTTTCTCTTTTAAACGTTGTATTTTTTTATGCTGTACATTCGGGGTAAAATTGAAAATGTATGCCCATGTAACATATAAATACAGAGCAATTCATACTGTACTGTGAGCTACCCTCTATTTAAATAGTTTTTGTTTCATCCTGTTTATAGTTATACAAATCTAGTATTATGGTAGTCAACTATATAATAGAAGGATCATGAACAATATTAGTCATCAAATATATATGCGATATTTAAAATCTTTACACGCTAAAATTGTAAATTTCAAATCAAATTTTCCTTGCTAGAAGAGCATATGGGGGCATATTATCAAGAACGGCGTTAAAATTATCGCCTCTTTAGCGGCAGGAAACTGCCGCTAAAGCGGCGATAATGGGCTTGATAATATGGCCTTGTGAACTCCAATAGAAGCTCATGTTCACACCAGAACATGGGCTTCTATTGGAATTCACAAGGCCATATTATCAAGCCCATTATCGCCGCTTTAGCGGCAGTTTCCTGCCGCTAAAGGGGCGATAATTTTAACGCCGTTCTTGATAATATGCCCCATGGACCGTTGACATAGAAAGGCACGTAGAAATGGATCATGCTGCCATGCGTTTGGCTAAATAACACTGTAGATTATTTGTAGATCAGCTGAAAGTTCTACGCAGGGTTAAACTTTATTATCACAGGGCGCGAGGTAGAGGTTGTTGATCGGCAAACACTAACACCTCAAAGAAAGAAAGATGCAGAGTGAAGCATTTTTCCACGGGGAACATTGTAGCACGCCCCGGGACTGTAGAGACACTACGGGGTATTATCTCTGAATTTTGATGATAGTCTAAAGGCGGGCAGGAAGCCTTCGACCTCTGCTCTCCTCCCGAACATAAGCAACTCTGAGGAGTCAGGCATTTTAAGAAAGACAAGGACCTACCATTCCTGCCTCCTCAAACCACATAACAATCGGCACAACAATAAAGGCGAGCGGGTCTCAAGCCAATGCTTCCGCTCATCCTGAGGAGAAACGTATGGGGCATATTATCAAGAACAGCGTTAAAAATTATCGCCGGTTTAGCGGCAGAAAACTGCCGCTAAAGCGGCGATAATGGACTTGATAATATGCCCTGGAGAATTCCAATAGAAGCCCATGTTCACACCAGAACATGGGCTTCTATTGGAATTCTCCAGGGCATATTATCAAGTCCATTATCGCCGCTTTAGCGGCAGTTTTCTGCCGCTAAACCGGCGATAATTTTAACGCCGTTCTTGATAATATGCCCCCTATATATTTTTGGCTTGAATGTTTCGAGTACATCGCGCAACTCCAGACTGAAATAGAAAACAGGAGCCGTGAGTGTTTGCTGGGTTATTATTTTAAATTGCTTCCTGATGTACATCTAATGAACTGACACTGACGGAAAATATAACTGGGAAGGATAGAAACTAAACCTACAAGTATCTATGTTACGGACTGGGGGCATAGGTACAAGGAGTTAACGCCGCCGTAGCTGCACTTTTTTGAAGATATGGCAGCGATATTTTTATCGCCATATGTACAAGCTGTCGCTAACCTCAGTTAGCGTCAGTTTTCCGGCAAAAACATGCATTTTAAAGATCGCCACGACTGTTAGCGATAGTTAACGAAAATTAGATGGAAGGTAGGCGTTCCTGTGCAAAAACGGCCGCAAACCCCACTTCGCGATATCTACAAGGAATTCCTTGTATGGAGCAAGACCAAAAAAACTGCCTCTAACTGCAGATAGAGGCCGCTTTTTAAGACCAGAAAATAGCTGGTCTTAAAAATGATGCAAACACTTGGGGCCTCATTTCCGCAGATTTTGGTGCTGGACAGTGCTGCAAGGAATGTTGCTGCGCTGCCCTGCGACAAAACTACAGGGCAGGAATGCGCACCATCAATAAGATAGGGCGCATTCCTAGGCCTCATTCATGAAAAGTGTTGCAGCGCTGCGATAAAACAGCGTTGCAACACTTTTCACTACGCCCTTCTTGCGACACCATGGATGCGCTGTATGCACTGTACAGCGCTCCATGTCGCAATTAATGACAGATACGTCTGGAATCCTGACGTATCTGTCAGCGCTAAAGTCACGCATTGCTGCAGTTGTGTCACAAGCATGACGCAACTCCATCAATGCATTGGGCCAGCCTATCCCTGTGGCACTGTGCTACCCTTACTTCTGCCATGAGGCAGGCGTAAGGTAGTGACGCAGTGCCATCCTACAATTGTCGCAGTGAAATCCGATGGATTTCACTGTGCCACTCCTATGAGGCTTTGTTGTGTGGGAATGAACACCCTGCATACATCATACCTCATGCAGGTATAATGTGGCACAGGGCTTCACAAAGTCACACATATGCCCACATGCGTCACTTTGCAAATACAGTGCAAAGTGGTGCAAGAATCATGCTGCAAGTACGTCAAGAAACTGACGCACTGTCGGGGTGAAACTGTCAGAAGGGGCTCAAATAAGCCCCCCTCTCTTTTTTACCTACGTTGGCGCACAATGGCTGCCATGCGCCAATGCAGGCACCCTTACGCCATGGTGCAAGGGTGACTGTGTTGAGGAGTTGATTGATGTGGCTCCATCACTTCTCGAGATGTCTGCAGGGCATCTGGACCAGTGGAGGGCGGGAGTGAACCAGTTGGCCTTCTTGGAGTGTTGTTTGCCTGGTCTTTTCTTGAGGGGTGCCAGGGTGTCGGCGCAGTTGGAGATCCATCGGTGGAGGTTGCGCGCTGCGGTGTTATCGTCTGTAAGCGTTGGTGGAGTGGTGGTGCTGAGGGAGTTGACGAGAAGTTCTTTGGTGGCCTTGATCCAGCTGCGAGGGGGGGTGATGATGGCGGTGGTGTACGGTGGGTATAGTGAAGACGTGATGTATACAATGATAGTCGGTCCAGGAGAGTCCGGTGGTGTGGCTGTAGTTGAAGTTCCCACTGGCGGAGGAGACATGCTCGAGCGTGTGTCCTGCTATGTGGGTTGGTGCAGTGACTAGCTGCTTGAGTCTGATGTTGGCGAGCTTCCCCAGGACGGGGTGGTGTTCTGGTCAATGGGGTTGTCCAGGTGGAACTTGAGGGCTCAGAGTAGGATGGGAGAGCCTGGGGTGCAATGAGGTCTACAATGGTATCAGTGAATGGGGGTCCATGGCCCGGGGGGCCTGCAGATGAGGGTGCCTGCAGAGGATGGGGTTGGGGTTCGTCCGGATATGGAAGTGGAGGTGTTCCATGGTCACCGTTGGGTCATTAGAGGGCGTGGTCAGTCAGAGTGTGCTTTTGGAGGAGATGGCAATGCCTCCTCCTAGACGTTCGGGGTGGTCCTTGCGGGTGATTTAGTAGCCGTCAGGGATGGCGATGGTGATGTCCGGTCCGGAGCACAGGTTGGTCCAGGTTTCTGTGAAGAAGGCGATGTCTGAAGAGGTGGTATTGAGGAGGTCCCAGATTTCTGTTGAGTGTTTGTGGAGGGACCGCACGTTGAGGAGGATGCAGTTGAGCCGGTCGTGTGCGCTGTTTGTCGACTGGGCGGCACGAGGCACTGGTGTGCTGATGTGGCAAAAGGTGCGTTTGTAGTTTCAACAGGTGCAGGCTTCAAGAGAATTCCACAGTGTTGCTAGATGGCAGGTGATGTGGCATCCAGGGTTGATGGCGAGGACGATGCTGGCGTTGTAGCGGTGGAGTGTCCTAGAGGAAAGGTCCTTGGTGCTGGGTGCGGTCCAGGGGTGGACGGACGCAGACGGGCTTGCCTATGGCTTGCCTTTGGCATGGGAGATGTCCATTACAACGCAGGCATCACATCATAATGCCTTTACAATGCAACTTTTACAACGCAAGGTGCCTTTACAACGCATGCCATTACAACGCATTCTAAGGTTAGTAATGGAGAATTTTAGGGTGGGTATGGGTTTTGGGATGCAAAGATTAATTTGAGGGTTCAGGGTGGGTTTTGGGGTGCAAAGGTTAATTTGAGGGTTCAGGGTGGGTTTTGGGGTGCAAGGGTTAATTTAAGGGTTGCACTCACTGGAGTGGGAATAGTAATTTTTACCCCTCCGCTATCCAGCACTTTCCCCACTGTTGCAATATGCGTAGTATTAGTGTGCATTGTAATGAATGCGATGTAATGGTGTGCATTGTAACATAAAAATTCCTTTGGCACACCAGTAGTACGCCCGCTGCGCATGGGCACACAGCGGCCGCCATTGAGAAGTGCTGTGGGGGGGACTGGACAGCTGGGAGGTGGGAAACGCGGGAAAGGACACTAGAGGGGGCGGGGACGGGGGTGGGTTGTAAATATTTAAAAAAAATATTTCTTACCTCGAAGCCGGGTCCCACGTCTTCTGTGCTCCTGCTCTGCTGAGTCTGCTACCAGGAACAGGAAGCAGGCAGCCAGGCACCCTCCCCTAAGCCAATCACAACGCTGCAATGCGGCGTTGTGATTGTTCTTGAGCGCCGTGACAAGGCGTTCAGCCAGGGGCTGGAAGGGTGGGCATGTTCTCCATGCAGCCTGCATTGCAAACAGGGAAGTGCGCATGACTGCTTTGGGCGACCTCAGAGGGCCGACCAAACAGTCATTTGCCACTTGAGTGGGCATACCACTCCGCCCCTGCCCTGCTCCATGAGTGGAGCAGCCCTAGCCACCCTCCCGCCCACAAATGAAACATAGCATGAGTGCATCAGAAAGTTATCGTCATGTTATTATTTTGCCTCTTCTTGCACTGCTTGAAAGCAGTGGGGCGACGCTCTTCCACCATAGTGGATGAGCCGCCACTGGTGGTGCGTAATCCACAGGTGCTAGGCCTGGGCGACTCGACCCCCGGGCCTCCTCCGCTACACGTCCCACCTTCTCCTTACCTGGACATTGACACCGTGACGCAATCCACTGCACTCTCTCCTAATCTGTGACTCAGGCAGCAGGAGCCTCAGCCAGGTGGGATTTCACAAGCCTGGGTACAGCAGTCGCCGCCAAGTCTGCTGGGGAACCTCCTGATGCAGGTGATGCAACAGGGCCCCCTTAGGTGTGAAGTTGCAGCGCACCCGCCACACAAGTTCTGCACAGCTCAGGGGCGTCACCCTCCACAGCGTCCGGCCAGCACAACATCATCCTCACTGTGATGCAGAGAGGTGCCGCCCACCATTCATAGTCTCCTCTGTGCACCCCGATTTAGTGGTGGATCATAGTATGCAATGCAGACCTCCCTAAGTTGGTGCACAGGAGCACCTCTACCGTTCACATCTCCTGTTATATTCCATATAGGTACCACAATAAAGGCCCAGGTAACTTCATAACCCTTCACCTATATTCTTCCCTACATTACACTTATAACGGTTTACAGGGACTGACCTTTTACCTAGATACGACACTGCATTCAGAATGCAGGTTTTCCCTGGTTCGAAATCTCATACATTATGCATGAGCATTCTCGGAAGCACAGCAGGACTACCATCTCCTGTATAATATCTATGTATAAAGTTCATGCCCGACATCATCCTTAGTCCGACACAGTAATACAGTGAGGTAGGACCCCTGGAGAGAC
Organism: Calotriton arnoldi; assembly: GCA_963921515.1. NCBI lineage: Eukaryota > Metazoa > Chordata > Amphibia > Caudata > Salamandridae > Calotriton > Calotriton arnoldi. Next base: position 315,957 of record CAWUFW010009532.1, read on the forward strand.
CTATGGGTATATATACATCACATCTTGCTAAGATAGACAGAGGAGATCAGGACTTCCGGGCAGACACACTGACCAGAGACGCTGAGGTTCCTGCATGCAGACACTCCAGCTCGCAGTGGTCTAACATCCCTCGCGGGGTGTCCAACTCGAGACCAAGACGGGGTCCCACAGTCTCTCACTTCAGGTAATGGGGTTGACTTTATCCTAGAGGGATTCTTGGCTTAACACCTACACACATGCTAGGTACACTTAGGTACATCTAGTTAGGGAAACATCGTAGGAGTACGCATCTTTTTACTATCATGTATTTTATGTACTTGTATGTATTCATGATTACTGCAAGATGGTAGAACTTTACCATCCGTTTACTTTCATAGTGCTTCTAATCCTATATATCTGCTACTGTCTAACGGTTATTGCAGCTCATATATTCTACACCAGAATAACAACTGTTCAATAAATACTTATTGAAAACGCCCAGCCTGTTTATTCTATGTACCTCTCTAAGACAGACTAAGCAAGCACGAGTTACTGAGCGAAAAGTAGTATATTGTTTCCACGGTCCTGAGGGATCAGGGTTGTCATGTTCGATGGTTGCCAAGAACTATTCTCTCCTTGGTAAGAGGAGAATTTAGTGGCACTGTGAGCTAGCAGGTACAAAAATCCAACATACCCAGTGGGGGTGTTCAGAATCAGTTCGACAGTCAGCCCGTCGAGTTCTGGCATTCCAGTCCGTGTTTTCCGGTCCGCTGAGGTCGGCGCTGCAGTGCGGGAGCAGCTGCGAGAGACACCGCCGCCGCGCCGCAAGAGGAGAGCAGCGAGAGGAAAGCAGCTGAGTTAGACCGGGCCCCCAGCCCCCGTCCCCACTGAGGCTACTAAGGCTGCTAAGGTTGCCAAGGTTGGCGGTAGCGGTAGCGGTGGAAAAAGCCCCTGTTCGATCAACGGGCGACGGCCCCGCGGATCCAGGGGGAGCCACAACTATAGACTTATTACAGAGGTGAGGTGAGGTGAGGTGAGTAGATCGCAGAGCGCGCGGCCGTCACTATTGGCGGCCGCTGAGTGTAGTGCCCGGCAAGACTGCGAAAGCGGCCCAACTAGGTTGGATGCAGCTTGCAGTCTGTCAGTGTGCCCTGCTCTCTACCCAAATCCTCTACTCCCCCTACTCCCTCCACTCCCTCAGACCAGCACCTGAGCACCCGAGTATTCCCAGCACAGACGGGGGTTAAATTTCTGTAACCCAACAGTAACTGACGCAAGTTACTAGTTGCCGCCACTCAGACCAGCACCTGAGCACCTGAGTATTTCCAGCACAGACGGGGGTTAAAGCTCTGTAACCCAACAGTAACTGATGTAAGTTACTAGTTGCTGTCTTCGAAGCCAACCAGCCTCAGCCATTGTCAGTTACCCCCCAGGATACGGCCTTTTGTAACTGACACTTCAGAATCAGTGAGAGGAGCCGGTGCTGGAGATAGGCTGCCGGGCCTAGCTGTCTGGCAGAACGGTGGCGGGAGCGGCAGAGAGGTTGAGAACAAGTGCAGAACCTTAGACTGAGGAAAGTGAAAGCGAGATACTGTGAAACCACAAAAGAGGCCAAAAGCAGAGCCTTCGCGGAGGAGCGTTCTTCCGGGGGGCTTGAGTACAGTGGCAAGGAGTATGAGATCAGGAAAAATCCACCAGGCACTTCTGAGCAAATCCAGGAAGAGCGTACCCACAAAAGACGCAAAAGACGCACTTTCCAACTCAAACAAAAAGAAAAAGAAAGAAAAATCCATTTTGCAAAAAGAGAGGCTGGTCTCGGCACCAACACCAGAACCAGCTCTTTTAAATCTGGGGGGGAAACGGAAATCAGAAGTTTTACTTTCTAAAGGATCCAATGGCCGCAATCTATGCCTCTCCAGATGAAGGCCCCGGCTTGCCAAGTCCCATAAATCCCAAAAAATCAGGAAAAGCAAGTCCTCAGACATTGGAAATTCCAAACCCACAAGCAATACCATCTCGATTAAGTGAAATCCCCCCACAACGTAGAAAATCCGGCCAAGGAAATAGTGTTTGTGCGGCGGAACGTGAAGCGGAACCTATAAAAAGAGCGATAACAATAATAACAGCTCAGGTTCATTTGCCCAAGGCTCCGACAGACTTAAGTAAGGAAGGGAAAAGAGGAAAGACCCATGATAAAAAAGGAGGTTCTGGTAAATCCGGTATCCAAGATAAAATACAAATAGACTAATGGATCAGTTCTTTTTCCATATCAAATAACGCAGACCTCATTCAAGCTCTGGATCTAAACACACAATCCCAAGAGGATATCCATACAAATAAACAAGGGACAATTCTAGATGTCGGTTCGCCCCCGGAATGGAAAGTAGGGGAGAAAAGGGGGGCCGCCTCTACACCAATAAAACCTCCTGCTAGTCAGGATAAGCGGGTGGGAAAAAATAACAACAGAAACGCATCACCTACAGAAAGCCTAAAACCACTCTCACCCCCAATTACGATTTCGTCAGTCAGTGGAATAGAACCAATTTCGGGGATCCTGACGCAATCAATTCATACAGCCACATGGAGCGATACACTGCTAAGAACATTACAGCAAGCCATAGATGTGTTAAATTTCCAATCCGATAAACTAGAAGTTCAGATTGACCTAATGAACTTGTTAGCAGTACATATCACAGGAATAAACACAAAATTGGACTTAATAACAGCACAAATCACAAAAGGAAATAAAAATGTTGCTCCAGGTAGCGATCTTTTGTCAAATTTAAATTGCGGATGTGGACAGATAATAGATAAATCGGTGTCCCTTCTTGAAATACTCACAGAAATTTTACATGTAGTCAAACCACCAGAAAACATAGAACGCATTAACACGATAGAACAAAAAGACGACAAACAAGATACAGCAGGACCAGCAAAGAAGGCACGCAACTTCCTGCATGATGGCAGCATAAAAGAAAAGGAAGTAGTGGACATAAAAGGTACAGGAAAAAAGCAAAATGTACATCAACCAATGTCCATACACAGTTCATCAAGCGGTGTACAAACAAAAAGACAACGAAAACGTGCTCGGAAAGCCAGGCATAATGCCAATACACAAGCGGCCCAGGAAAAATGACAAATCTATCCGATATTTATTCAACAGCCAAACCATAAAACCAATAATCACTGTAACAATACCACAACAGCGGACTCGTGCAGTCCAGGGCTAAATCCGCAAAACCCCATGGCTAGCCCCAATATATCACTTCAAAGCAAATCACTATCATTTGAACAAGAAAAAAGTAAAACACTGAAACAAAAAAACGTGGTAACAAAATTAACAAAACAAGCAAAGGCGAATATTGAAACCACGAAATCGAGGTCAGAAATTAATGTTGTAACCACAAGACAAGTGGGTGAACATATAAATTCAACGGAATTACAAGTTATAACTCCAATTATAGAAACAATAAACAAAGAGGACGCAGCCACAAGCCTTCATATAAGATCACAATATGATCAGACCTCAAACCAGGATATCAGGGCATCAACAAAAATAGCAAAACCGCTGGGAAATCAAACAAAAATCACTTTCGATCAACAAGGTAGGGTATGTAAGCTACCAATTGAAACAAATACCACGCAAGAGTTCGCAAGGACAGGAACAAGAGAAAAAATAGTTAACCCAGAAAGAGAAGTAAATAGTGAGGCAAATCAAAAACTTTTTTAAAAGAAAGGGCTGTTCATGACAACACAGGCCAAAATGGTAACTCGGACTGTGAACTCCTAACTAAGCTAAGAAGCATAAACCAAATCGAAAACCGACAAAGTGTGCCAGCAGAGTCAGCCCAAAAACTGATTTTCACACCAGAATATCCAACAAAGGGCAGTCAGGACATCCTAAACAGGGGAAACCTTTTCAAGCTGTTCAAAGAGATCCCAATATTAAGGAACATCACATCAATGGATCTTCTGGCAGTAGAATGTATGCCAATGGAAAAAAGAACAGAAACAGAGGTAACCTGTACAACCTGGTCGTGAAATGAAACGGCGGCCATGATATACTCAACAAGAGCAGTTTTTGAAGCCTGGAGCATAATATTAACGCATCCAAAAAGCCCAAAATACCCATATCCACTATTACAAAAAACAAAAGTTCTACAAATAACAGGAAATGACACAGGACCAAAATCGTTTTTGAGGGGGGCAAGAAATGCCACCCCCGAAGCTCCACACCAAAATCAGGTAAAAAGTTAGAATAAAACAAATCTAAGCCCCCCACGACCAAAACAACAGATAGAAGAAAACCAGGATTGGTCATGGGTTCCCCAATTCCTGAGCCAACAACGATCCTGATGAAAGCAAAGGTTTCAAAAGGAAACAGCACAGCGAGGCACTCCCAAGTTCACACAAGGAAAACAACATTAGAATATGTTCATGGAACACCCATGGTTTCAGAGAAATGGCTCAAGACCAGGAGACCTTATCCTTCTTCCAAAGATTCAACATAATTTTACTACAAGAAACATGGAATCTGACACCCAATTCCATTAACGTCCAAGTATGGGCATTCAAGGCGGGGGTTTTCAATAACTGTTACAGTAAAATTGGATTGGAAATCGGAAGAGCTAGACACAGGAGAAAACTGGCTGCAAGTTTTGAAACTGGAAGGCAAAAGCTCCACACACAAAAAGCCCTGGCAACTTTTGATTTTAAATATATACATTCACCCCGATAAAAAGCAGAAGAAGGATAGACTGTCTTGTTTGATAAACCTGCTAAAGGCATTGCAAATCACCCATCAAAACTGTAAGTTGATAATCTCAGGCGATTTCAACACCAACCTAATAAAGAGCAAATCAAACAATAAAAAGTGTCAAAACGAGCCTGTGGCCAACGACCTAAAACAAAAACCATCTTGAACGGAAACACTAAGGGGGATCAACCGGCTGGCATCACATTTTTGTGAGGAAAAAAACAATCGACCATAGATTATACCATAGTCAGTAAGGAACTTTTCCACTTAGTCGATTCTTTTTCTATCCATCCCCGCCTGGAAAGCGACCACCACCCGCAAGAATTGGCATTATATGCCGACTTGTCTCAGAAAAGGAATAGAGCAGCTTTAACCGAAATGCCAGTAACACATAACCTAAGGAAATTAAAGTGGCGCGGAACAAACATCAACTTAATCATGGACACCGTGCAAAAATACGTAAACAACATTGGGCCGCAGAGCGCCCAATCGTTGGTACAAAATTGGGAGAATCTAGGAAAGTTATTACTAATTAAATTTCCAGTAATCCCAGCACGCCAAAGGACACAAAGAACAAATAATGAACCATGGTATAATATACAGATGCGCGACCAGAAAAGGAATATTGCAAGGGAGGTAAGAATCAAGGCAGTAGCTGCAAGAACGGGAATAATTACAGATAACAGTAAAGTCATAGAAATGAGAAAGAAATACAAAGATAATTGCAGGGAGGCAAAAAGGTGTATATCGAAACCCTCTGGCTGAAACTACTCTCGGCCAGCAAATTGCCAAATAGCGGTGAATTCTGGGGGAAAATAAATAATTTAACAAAGGGAACAGGAAAGCAACAAAATGCAGGAATAAGTGAGGTAGTATGGACACAGCATATTCATAAATTGTACAACCACACACAAAATGACAAAAACATGATGGTGGAAATTGACTCGGAAGTACAGCAGGAGGAAAAGTACAGTGCAAACAACATATGCCCCCTTATCCAGGGAAACGTGCAACCGGTAGGAGTCCAACAAGAGCTGATCTCCCACGGTTCAAATATTTTAACCAACATTAAACAACTAACAGTAATTATAAAAAAACTGAAAACTGAAGGAGCAGCAGGGCCAAATGGCCTCCCAAATGCCCTTTTTAAACAAGAACCCGATTTCTGGGCTAACTATCTCATGCCGCTCTTTAACCATCTATACAGCCAAAACAAAATTCCAAACTCTTGGAGAGGGAATATATTCCACCCAATTTATAAAAATGGAAGTCGCACTGAGCCTGGTAATTACAGGCTCATTGCCCTGATTGATGTTGAGGCAAAACTTTATGCATCCTGTATTCTATCACAACTACAAGCATGGATGGAGGAAAGGAGTGTAATTCCGAAATTTCAAACAGGTTTTAGGCTTGGAATGGGCACAAGTATGATCCTGGCAGCACTGACAATCCTAACAAGAAAAGCCATAAGAAAAAAATCCGGCCTATTTGCATGCTACATCGGCTTAAAATCCGCCTTCGACAGAGTCCCACGAGATCGACTCTGGGGAAAACTGAAAGCATGGGGATTTCCGCAAAAACAAATCAACACCATAGTAGCCCTACATAGTGATACCTGGGCTAGGGTGAAGCTTGGAGATGGTAGTAGAGTATCATCTAAGATGAGCACAAATAATGGCCTGAAACAAGGATGCGTTTTGGCTCCAAGCCTATTTAATCTGTATCTTGCCGATTTAAACATCCATCTGCTAAAAGTAAATGGGCATCCACCCAAATTGGCAAACGAGCCAATACAGTATCTGCAATACGCAGACGACATAGTGGTCGTGAGCCAAACTCCAATCGGGCTGCAAAGAGTCATTAATAACCTGATACACTACTTTGAATTACATGGGCTGGAGATAAACAAGAAGAAAACAAAGGTGGTGCGTCTAGCGGGCCCCAGGTCCGGCAAACATGAATGGTACGCAAAGGGTGAACAAATAGAGGAAACCAACACATATAAATATTTGGGAATCACGCTGGGCCAACGTATGTCCTTCACAGACCAGAAAAGGGCAATAAGAGCAAAAGCACAATCGCTAACCTTTGCATATAAACAGTTGCAAAAGAAGTTGAGCTGCCCCTCTTATAGTCACCTCCTGAAAGTAATGGCAGCACAACTATTAGCTACACTGGCTTACGGCCTAGAAATATGGCATGGTCGGGAAATTGACATTTTGAATGAGCTTCAGACCAAGGTGTACAAAGCAGTCTTTAACCTCCCAAAAGCCGTATCACCAGCTCAGATACGCATGGAATTCGGCCACCAGAACCAAAAATACCAGAGAAAAATCAGTTTTGTTAAATTATGTTGGAAATTCTGCTCTTCAGAACTTGGATCCCTGAACAATTTATGCTGGACAGAAATTAAGGCCCAGTTCAATCAGAAAATATGCAACACATGGGACGAATACTTGAGATCAGCTCTGGTGAAATTGGAAATTCAAGAGACATGGGACAGCAAGATGGAAAGGGTAGTGTTGGACTTGGCCCTTTTTGGCAGGTTCACCCCTAAACTTTTTGCCTTTTCTGTGACATGGTGTTGGTGGTTTTAGGCCTCTGGGCACTTTCGCACTGTGGTCCAGTGGAAAGTGCGTGCGCTCTCTGTGTACATTTGGTAAGGTTGGCCTGTCCTCCCATAGGAATGCATGGGGGATTCCCTGATTAAGTGTGTCAGTGGTAATTCCTGGAATGGGAGGAGCAGCGTGGTCAAGTTTAGTATGTATGAAATTGTGAGAATAAATGCTGCGCACTGGTGTGCGCAGATTTATTATGACTGTTGGAGGAATGCCACTTTTAGAAGTTGGCATTTCTGTGTGCTATGTGTCTGCCTGCCTGATGTGAATTGCATGTCTGGCTTGTGAGTGACAGGGACTGGGAGGTGTGTGTGGCTCCAGGAGGGGCAGGGTGAGTCAGCGCTAGCATGAATGGGACATCTGCCTTGGGAGTAGTGGGAGAAGTAATCCCCTGACCCTGAATAGGACTGTGCCCAGCCTGTACAATGCTGGCTCTGCCCCCTGTGGTGTGTCTGATCACCTAGCCCCCACCTGGCAAAGGGGAAGAGGAGCTTGGAAAACAAAGTGCTCCAAATCCCCCTTGAACCAGTTGCATCTGGTTCCCCCATGCCCTGCACTACAGACAAAGGAATGCCTAGTATAAGTATAGGGGCTGTGACCCCTTGAAGTTGTTCTGTGCTGCTCCTGAACCTTGCTGGGGCGTGCTGCTGCTGGGGTCCAGGAGGAACCGCCATGAGGGATTGCCTCCCTGGGCCCAGCCTTGCCCCCTTCATTTCTGAGGACTTTGGCTGTTGGAGCTATGGCTCCTTGCGCCCTGTGAGCGCTACACCTTTTATTTTCCTGGTGCCCTGGGAGCGCGATATTTTGCCAGGGGAGAAGAGCGCGTGGGCCTTGCAGCATGGTGCTGCATGAAGAGAGAGAGAGAGAGAGAGAGAGAGGGAATCCCCGGCGTAGGGATTCCCCCGTGATGCCTGAGCAGCGGCTGCCCACCCCGCGTTTTTCTTTGTCTTCGCGGGTGCCCACCCCGCTTATTTGATTTTATTGCGGGTGCCCACCCCGCCATGTCTTTGTCTAAAACAGGAGCCTACCCCGTATTGCCGCCGCATTAAGGAAATCACCGCAGCGGCCCTGCGCGACCAGGAAGCCAGGCGGCCTTGCCTGGTTGTGGGCGGGGCCTTGTGGGCGGAAGCAGAAGAGCCGAGAAGAAGTCGGCGCCAGCCGAGCAGGGCTCCCGTGTACCGGTGGGAGCCCTGCGTGTGATGAGTAGCTGCGGACAGGAGGGAGGAAGGTAGCCTACCCCGCCTCCCAGGGCGTCCCGGGCCGAAGGAAGAAGCCGGTAAGTCTTCACGGGGCTCTCGTGAGCTGAGAGAGCCCCGCCCGCCGCCCAGACTGGAGGAGATCGGCGTGCGGGACCAGCCGCGAGAGAAGGCAGAGCCTCCCCGTGTAGCCCGGTGAGTGGGGCTCCACGAGGGTCCACTGTGTGTGCCGAGAGGGGGAAAGAGTCCCCAGTGGAAGAACCATTGGGTCAGGGGCCAGCCAGAAGGGCTGAGTTACAGTGATTGACCATGGTGATGCCACTTCTGTCCTGGGGCATCTTCACGCACTGTCAGATGGACAGGAGGTCGTGAGCTCTGCGCCAGACAGACTGTCACACAACACATTAGTTATGTGTCACCCTCAGGGGGGGTATATGTACTCCCCAGGAAGTCCTGGTTCGCCGGGCAATTGTCCAACCAAAGGGTACCGTCCCTGGGAGGCCAGGTTCAGGTGTTTTCTGACCTGGAGGGAAGGGCAACTGTAATCAGTGTCCTGACCGGTGTAGCTTCTAGAGGTACCACTCCAGTTGGGAGGGTGCAGTACTCTGGAAGGGGGTGCAGAGGGAGGGAGTCCTCGCCTCTGACCCGCATCGCATTGGATCGCAGTAAGAAACCGGTGCGTCAACTCCCCACACAGTAAGGATGCGTTGCCTCAACTCCCCTGCGCAGCAGTAAGGAACCGATGCATCCACTCCCCTGAGTGTAAGGGACCGACGCACCAACTTCCCTGTGACCCTTTTTGTTTTGTGTTACGGATCCCAGGGTGGTAGACCAGTTGCAGGGTTGAGGTCCTGAACTTGTGGGAGAGCTGTGTTCTGGGGGTGCTTCTCCTGGGAGAGTGCAGAACCCCAGAAGGGAGGTAGGGTGAGGAGACGCTTCACCCGTGACCTCTGGTCAGCCTGAGGGTGCGGACCCTGGGTTGGAGGATCAGTGGCAGTTAGGAACTACACTGAGAGGGAGAGTGGAGAATGGCTATTATGTGCCAGGGTTACTGCCCCCCACTCTGTGGATTGGCAAGGACCGGAGGTGTCTGGAGGGTCTAGGGCCTGGTTCTGGCCGAGGACAACTAGGGAGTACCAGTGGGGTAGCCTAGTTGGGCCTGAGTTTTTTTTCAGAGGGAACCACATGGGTTCAGAGTGGCGTAGAACCGGAGGGTGTCCCTGCAGTGCGGGCCCGCATCCGTGTTCTATCACCCGAAGCAGGGAAGTACATCAAGGTAGTGATTGGTCTACCCTGCATTTTGGCTGGAAGGGGGTTGTGTTGGACTTGGCCCTTTTGGCAGGTTCACCCCTAAACTTTTTGCCTTTTCTGTGACATGGTGTTGGTGGTTTTAGGCCTCTAGGCACTTTCGCACTGTGGTCCAGTGGAAAGTGCGTGCGCTCTCTGTGTACATTTGGTAAGGTTGGCCTGTCCTCCCATAGGAATGCATGGGGGATTCTCTGATTAAGTGTGTCCGTGGTAATTCCTGGAATGGGGTGAGCAGCGTGGTCAAGTTTAGTATGTATGAAATTGTGAGAATAAATGCTGCGCAATGGTGTGCGCGGATTTATTATGACTATTGGAGGAATGCAACTTTTAGAAGTTGGCATTTCTGTGTGCTATGTGTCTGCCTGCCTGATGTGAATTGCATGTCTGGCCTGTGAGTGACAGGGGCTGGGAGGTGTGTGTGGCTCCAGGAGGGGCAGGGTGAGTCAGCGCTAGGCTGAATGGGACATCTGCCTTGGGAGTAGTGGGAGGAGAAAACCCCTGACCCTGAATAGGACTGTGCCCAGCCTGTACAATGCTGGCTCTGCCCCCTGTGGTGTGTCTGATCACCTAGCCCCCACCTGGCAAAGGGGAAGAGGAGCTTGGAAAACAAAGTGCTCCAAATCCCCCTTGAACCAGTTGCATCTGGTTCCCCCATGCCCTGCACTACAGACAAAGACATGCCTAGTATAAGTGTAGGGGCTGTGACCCCATGAAGTTGTTCTGTGCTGTTCCTGAACCTTGCTGGGGCGTGCTGCTGCTGGGGCCCAGGAGGAACCGCCATGAGGGCTTGCCTCCCTGGGCCCAGCCTTGCCCCCTTGATTTCTGAGGACTTTGGCTGTTGGAGCTATGGCTCCTTGCGCCCTGTGAGCGCTACACCTTTTATTTTCCTGGTGCCCTGGGAGCGCGATATTTTGCCAGGGGAGAAGAGCGCGTGGGCCTTGCAGCGCAGCGCTGCATGAAGAGAGAGAGAGAGAGAGAGGGAATCCCCGGCGTAGGGATTCCCCCGTGCTGCCTGAGCAGCGGGTGCCCACCCCGCATTTTTCTTTGTCTTCGCGGGTGCCCACCCAGCTTATTTGATTTTATTGCGGGTGCCCACCCCGCCATTGTCTTAGTCTAAAACGGGAGCCTACCCCGTATTGCCCCCGCATTAAGGAAATCACCGCCGCGGCCCGGCGCGACCAGGAAGCCAGGCGGCCTTGCCTGGTTGTGGGCGGGGTCTTGCGGGCGGAAGCGGAAGAGCCGAGAAGAAGTCAGCGCTGGCCAAGCAGGGCTCCCGTGTACCGGTGGGAGCCCTGTGTGTGACGAGTAGCTGCGGCCAGGAGGAAGGACGGGAGCCTACCCCACCTCCCAGGGCATACAGGGCCGAAGGAAGAAGCCGGCAAGTCTTCACGGGGCTCTCGTGAGCTGAGAGAGCCCTGCCCGCCGCCCAGACTGGAGGAGATCGGAGTGCAGGACCAGCCGCGAGAGAAGGCGGAGCCTCCCCGTGTAGCCCGGTGAGTGGGGCTCCACGAGGGTCCACTGTGTGTGCGGAGTGAGGCACAAGGCCAAAGAAGAGAAGAGGAGGGAGTCCCCGAGGGATGGAGGTTCTCCGGAGCATGCCGCCCAGGAGCTGGTGTCCCTTTGCCCCAGCAGAGCGGAAAGCCTCGGTGAGTGGGGCTCAGTTGTTAACTTGGTGGGGGTGGTGTCGGGGCACCTTGTCGGTGCCCGCCCCCTGTGGTCACAGCTGCCCCGCCTGACAGTGGGCAGCTGCAACGTGGAGCCCCATTTGTTTTGAAATCCCGGAGTGGGGCTTTAGTGGCACAGTGAGAGCCAGTGCCTGTTTGGTTTCCAGCTGCACCGCAGTAGCGGGCAGCTGCACCAAGGGGGCAATTCGTGCTAAGAGCCCTAGAGCAGGGCCCCAGAGGGCACAGTGAGTGCCCAGGCCCACGTTCTGCATCACAGCTGCACGGCAATTAGCGTCAGCTGCAACGTTTAGGCCATCAGTTCTTTGGGGGCATTTTTAGTGAGACAGGAGTGAGGTACACTCCTGTGCCCCAGCGCAATTGCGCACGTGAATTCTGCTGCATTGGCAGCCGTCCTGACATTTGGACATAGGGCATTTGAGCCCCTTTTAGAAGGCCAGTTGGCCAGGGGGACTGTGAGGTTTGTAGGGCGCCAGGCCCTAATGTGAGTTATGGGGTGCACCTGAAATGTCTTTCATGCACCCTGATTTATGACATAATGTGGTTTATGTTATGAGGTTATGCATAATGTGGTTTATGTTTATGAGATGATGACATAATGTGGTTTATGTTATGAGGTTGGCGCATAATGTTTTATGCCTAATGTAATGCAGACATAATGCATTTATGTTGCAGGTGATAATGCTGAGGTCATTATTCTACAAGTAGTTACTGGGTGCGTTATTTACTATTTGTGCATTTGTGATGGTTCTGACAGTGGCCTGATTGGCCCTGTCAGGTGTATATAATCCCTGTAAATATTGCCTAGTGCCAGGTGGCACAGTGTATATTGTGTGATTATTATTCTAATGTGTTTATGACAATACAAAGGCTATTTTTATATATAACCTTGTGTGGAGTTCCTTTTGTAGTGTGCCTAGTGTGTTGCTACTGTGTGTGTGTGTTGCGCAAACGCTTTACACATTGCCTCTGGGATAAGCCTGACTGCTCGGGCCAAGCTACCAAGGGGGTGAGCAGGGGTTATCTTGGGTGTGTAACTCCCTTGCCCTGACTAGAGTGGTGGTTTCTGCCTGGCTTTGGCGCAAGCCTTAGCCAACCAGAAATCCCATTTCTAACAGGTAGTATTTAACAGAGTGTGTAACGCTACTGCGAAGAAACTGTCCATCTTGGAAGACAAAAAATCTTTAGTAAAACGTCGTCATGCCTGGTCGGTAATAAATTCTTATTCCCAACTTAAACCACAAGCTTATTTAGCAGCACATTTCCGACTTGCGATAAAAAAGAGGTTCATGCAATACCGATGAGGAGAACATGACTCTAAAGACTTGTTACCAGCCTGGAAAGGCAAACATCAAGACGAAAATTGTCGCCTATGTGGTTACCATAAAGAATCCATATGCCACCTGATGTGTGTCTGCCCCATTGTTAATGACGCAAGAAGGACGTTATTAAAACCGAATTTTAATTAACTTAACATTCGTACTTGTAGGCAGGCCGTAACCTGCTTGATGGGGGGTTCATCAAACATTTTAATCTGCAGAGTGGTAAAGTTACTCACAACGATTGGTACCCTCCTTCGAAAAGCGGACACTAAATAAGTGAATAAGGGTACAAATGGGACTGTAAATTTGCACTAATATCGTGTTTTTTTAACTTTTGTAATTGATAGATTTTAGATATTTTTTTATTGTGTGCTTTATGGTTGTGAAAGACCAAATAAAGGATTCTTTGACTGACTGACAGTCCGACACCAATCCTACAGTGTATGCTGTCTGAACGCGCAGATCCTGTATAGGTTTTTATAGGAACTACACGACATGGCGCCCCCAACGTTGGTTGGGTACTTATTTAACAATAGAATCTGAGTAGTTCAGTCGTGCTTGTCTCAGAGACCCCTACTCATAACTCCCGAGAGACGTCTGGAGTGGGTGGGCACAAATTCCGCCACAGCTGAGAAGGCAAAAAACCTATTTATTGGCTGTTGGTTAATCAAGCTTGAAGGACACTTTGTTCCTAAATTGTGCAAAACACCTTATCTTAGTTCCCTTGAACAAGCTCTTCTTCTCTAACAACAATGACTGAAGAAATAATAGAGTTGTGCAAGAACTGCATCTCTCAGCAGACAAAGAAGATGCAGATGCAATTCCCATTGCAGAAAATGTTAGAAATGCTGGTACCATAAAACTAGTTGCACACGGTCTAACATCCAGGGGTGGACCAGTAGCTTTCATGATTGAGGCACACAAATCATTTAAAACAGAGGTATTCTATTCATGGGTTACATTCCCAGTTGCAAATGCAAGAACAAAAGCATTTCACTTCTGCACAGAAAGTGGAATACCGGAAGAATATTGTCACTATGAGGATATTGAAGTTCCACTAACTTACCAGGAACATTTATACTGGTTTAAAGGCGCCCTCCCCCATACAAGAAATAAAGTAAGACTCGGTCCGCTCGGAAGAGAAGGAGCGACATGGCCAGTATTAGCAGCATACACACCACATCCTGACATTGAAACAATGCCAGGAGGAGACTTACTTATACTTCACAAAGAACTGATAAAACTTTACAGAAACATGACACAGTTCATCATGAGGACACTTCCGGTCCAGCCAGCAATGGCTACAACAAACACCAATACAGGTCAAAATACAGCAACTAAAATTACACCACAAACTTTACACGAAGTAATGGGTAAAATGCCAGCAAAACGTGAACAAATGCCATTCTGGGTAGCTCAAAAAATAACACAGCTAGAAGCAGTATTCCCGAATACTAGCCCGAATGAAAAACACAGAATGCTGACAATATGCTTGCCCATGGGGATAACACAACAGATAGAAGATTGTACCTCTTGGGCTACAGTTTTTGCTGCCATGTACACCAGAAAACATGGTATCCTGTCATTAGCAGTAATACCAGATATATTAAGACAAATACAAAATTAGTACGGAGCAGAACCTGCTCTAAACTTAGGGATGAAATTACTAGGTAATTATGCCCAGGTATCAGCCATAATTTTAGCAAATATTAAAGGGGAAGCAGCATCAGTGGCAATCCGTCAACGCCTAAGGGAGTTCAGTCCTTTACAACAGGAACATGAATTACCAAAAAATAATTGAGACTGCGTATGCAGAATTGGGCAGAGACAGTTTGGGTGGGAAAGCATTAAAACCCCAACTGATAGGTAGTCCCGAGAAGGACACCAGTAAGCAGACACCTGCTTCTTTGAAAAAGAAGTGGGAAAATAATAAAAAACTGAAAAATAAAGAAAACGGATCTCAATCCAGAGGTAGATCTCCTCCACAGGAGTCCTCCGATTGGAGGTATAAACTTAGGAATAGGAACAATATTAGGAAACCTGACAGGTATCAGGATACTGATACACGTTCCTCTCGTTCCTTTCAGGGTTCGACGAAAAACTCCGAGAGGGAAGGACGGTCAGACAGACAAGAAGAGCGTAAAAAGTCCAGAGACAAGCAACACGCTCAAGACTATACTTCCAAAAAAGAAGATAAAGCCAAACCAAAACCTCAGTTCAAAAAGAAGAAGGTCGCAGGTCTGAAGATCAGACATGCCCAGAATTCTGAGGACTCAACTACTGAACGGGGAATGATGGAATTTCTGGTTACAGCGGACTTGAATGATTATATCACGGTGGAAACACCTGATACTAGGGTAAGTGTCCCACATAAGTTAAATGAAATAACACTCCAAATGGAGGGGGACAAACCCAGGAAAGTTAGAGGTCTCTTTTGGGAGAACCTGACATTTGGTTATGACATTTTATTAGCTGAACAAGATTGGCCGTCAGCTTTTGTCATGGACTGCCCTAGGGGAGAAACAGTAACCTTACCAGCCTTTTCCGACCCTGTTCCCAAATGTCTCAAATATACATATGCACGGGAGTGGGCGGTAGCCCTTGCCCCAGCATTATATAAAAAACATGCTGGGTGGGATGAGGATTCAACCCACCACATAATTTCATTAAAAAATACTCCGACTCCACAGAGGCAGTATCCAATAAAGCAAGACGCTAAAAAACAGGTCAGGGATATCCTAGATCAACTTGAATACCAAGGGGTGATTGAAAATTGCACCTCTCAAATGAATAATCCTGTTTCCCATAATGAAACCTGACAAATCATATTGTCTAGTTTTAGATTACAGACATTTAAACACTTGCACAAAGACATTTGCAGTACAAAATGAAGACAGTGCCGCACTAATGAATAACGTTGTGTGGAAAAAATACAAAACGACACTAGATATCTCTAATGTATTTTTTTGCCAAAATATAGCACCTGAAAGCAGGTATTTAACCGCATTTTCCGCGTTAGGTTCCCAGCGTCAATTTTGGAGACTCCCCCAGGGGTATAAGAACAGCCAGGGGTTATTTTCGGCCAGAGTAACTGAATTACTTCAAAATCTGGATGAAGAGGCATTGTCCTACGTGGATGATATTTATTTTACGGATGATGACCTGGAGGAACACTTGAACAGAGTAAATACCATAATATTGGGATTTGCATCTGAGGGCTACAAATTTAATTTTAAGAAATCAAAGATAGCCCACCTCAATGTCCTTTTTCTGGGAAATGAGCTTTCAAGTGAAGGGAAAAGCTTAGTAGCTAACTTTTTGGAAAAGTGTGCACTGCTACAACCTCCAAAATCATTAAAAAATTTACAATCAATACTGGGATTCCTGAACTTTGGCAGAACATACATTTTGGATTACGCAGAAAGAGTTAAACCTTTCTACGATTTTATAAAACCTGACTTTTCAGTTAGACAATGGACACAGGAACACACAGATATCCTTCGTTCCCTACAAGCTGATATGATAGCTTCAAAACACTTACAGACATGCGTAAATGTACGCAACTTAGTGATCCGTATAGTTGTGGGTCAATCAGGATACACCTAACTAACATATAATGAAGGTGAAACAGTACCAATAGCGTACAAATCACATTTGTACACAAATGCTTAGATGCGCTTTGCATCCACAGAAAAGATTCATACAGCGGTACAGACTGCTGTAGTAAGAGAAAGAGCACTGGCTCAGGGAAAGCAAATAATTGTCATAACCCCAGTACCGGCTTTAGAGGCGACTACAAAGGCTAGAGTTCCAAATGCAAAAGCCTTACATCCGATATGCCTACAATGGGCTAATTCTCTTACTGCAACAGATGTAGAATACAGGTACGACCCAAGTCTAAAAACACAAGCAATCCTGCAATAGGAACAAGAATATCCTCTCCCTATTGAAATATTGCCTCTAGATCAGTATGAATATATAATTTACACTGACGGATCTGCTCAGTCGGCCATTGGGAGCAAACAGCAATACAGCGCCGCATGCGCAATCGTTAAAGGTCGCATGCAGGATGGAAAGTTTCATCCGAGTTGTACAAAAACCCAGGCTCTAGGAGACTGCACGGCACAGCTGGCAGAATTAAAAGCTCTGTTACTGGCACTGGTAGATACGGATCGAGAATTCCCCACACTAATCATGTGTGATTTCTTTTACTGTGTACAGTCAATACTTACACCACTGGGGACAAAATGGGTTCAAAGATGCAAAAGGTGGCACAATTAAGCACTAAACGCTATGGGAACAGGTAGTTGAGTTGAAAAACAAACTACCAAGGGCTCACGTGATACACACACTGAGTCATCAATGTGATGGGGTTCACGTTGAAGGGAATTCATTGGCTGATGAAGCCGCAAAGGGGGCTGTACAAAAGGCTTCCGTAGGTGCAGTCACTCGTTCAAAAATGAGAATAGACGGTGAGATTATGGTTGCAATTATTGCTACACGCAATAAAACAGCACTACCAAAAAGATTTCCACTCAAGTACTCCTACAAGTTAGATGCAAATAACATTCCATTTGCTCAGATTCCTGGAGTGGGGGATAGAGTAATACCGAATATGGATCACAGGTTAGGTTTAATTCTAGCAGCACACGAGGGTATAGGTTCTGCACACGCAGGAGTTACGGCGACTGTTTCCTTACTGAAACAATGCTACTGGTGGCCAGGATTAACAAAGCAGACTAAGGACTATGTCTTGAAATGCGACATCTGTCAGCAGATGAAAGTCTCCACCGTAACACGTCCAGCACAGACACCATTGCTAATATCAGACAAACTACTTGCGTGTGTTTATTTGGACCACTGCGGCCCCTTACTAACAGATGGGGCTTACAGGTATAGCATGGTTGCAGTGGATTCCTGCTCTAGATTCCTTTGGGTGTGGCCCCAGCGCTCGGCTGACGCTCAAACTGTTATAAAAGATTTGCGATTCTTTATAGGAACATATGCAATTGGCACATTACATTCTGACCGTGGCTCCGCGTTTTGCTCTAGGGCTTACAATGAAGCCATGGGAGGCTTGGGTGTAGCATTGCGGTACTCCTCTCCGTACCATTCCGAGGGAAATTCAGTAGTGGAAAGGAAAAACCGGGACTTAAAGCAGTCTTTAACAGCTAGAGTATTAGGCTTGGGTGAGAGTTGGGTAAAACATTTGTATGGAGTGCAACGAGCATTGAATAACATGCCAAGAAGTTCTCTAGTGGGTGTCACTCCTTATGAGGTCCTATTTGGGACGAGAATGTGGGTACCTGATCTTGATTGTGAAGGCACAGTGGCAGATGATAAACATTTTTACATCCATAAACGTTTGGCTGTTTTACAGGATCTGAAAGAATCCAGGGCACTACAAAGCAATGTCCAGGTAAAGCGGACCGCCACTGGGGAAGTCAAGTCAGTTATGGCAAGACCTGTCTGCGTCCCTAAAAATGGGGATCTGGTCAAAGAGAAAATTGCGGACAAAAAAGAATTTAGGCCATCATACAGAAAGCCTGTACCTGTTCTGGCCGTTGAAGGAACAAGAACTATACTTCTGCCGCCTCTTGCCGGAAAAAAAGGAGAAAAGATTTGTCTCAATCGACTTAGTCAAACCACACTATGTGGCCGATACTGGGTATTAGGCCTCGTTGACTCCTGAGTAGCCGACGTCCTCCTCTCGCTAGCATACAAGAAGTTCAAACAGAAAGACTCATCACGTTTTAAGAGTCCCCTGCACGGAATGATGGACTATGCAATAATGCCATGGAACTCGTTCCTCTCGAAACTGAAGTTATTAATCAAAATCAAAATGAAAGACAAATTTCAACTCGACCAAACACAGATATCTACATCAACATGCCTCAACATGAGCAAGCTTCAGTATCCACATGACCTGTGGAAATACCAAAAATAGATAGAACTGCATCTGGCTATTTCATCGACTTTGATACCTTTTCATTGGATTCAAGTGAACCTGAAACAATGCCAGCCCAAAAAACACGCAACCAGTGAATAAAAGACTTTCTGAAATTTCTTAGAAAAACTTACCTGGTATCACCTTGGGTAAAACTCAGGGTAATTACCGGGATACTTTTCTTTCTTTTCTGGATAGGCTAAGTAGTTGTTTTTAGCATGCTTATAAATGGAACTTACCTTTGACAAAGCTCTGCAGCACAAAAAGTGAATCTGATTCTGAAACCTCACCTATCATCACATCATGAACAAAGAGACTTGTCATCAGTGAACATTACAGCAGTTCCTATACCTGATGGTATAGTTTGGGACAAGGTTCATTACAATATATTTGGTCCAACGGAACTTTTAAAAATTCCACATTTATTTAAAATATCATTGAGTGATATCATTACCTCCAGTACATTTTCCGATGATTGGGATTATGAAGCTGTAAATAATATGTTGTCTGATTTAGAAAAATCTGCTGCCTTTTCTAATGATGAAATGTTGGAAGACACATCAAATTTTGAAACAATGTATTGCTATCAACATTATGGTCATCATTTTCTGCATAAATCTGCTAATCCCAGAAATGTTTTTACCTACCACCAATGGGAACATTGCCCTGCACCGCCGAAAAGCAGTTAAAAAACATTTTGCACAGAAATTTCCATATTTTTCAGGGTTTAACACGTCAGACCCAGCCTCATATTACTATAAGGTTACACCAACATCAGCACAAAAATGGATAGATTAGCCTTTATAGTGGCAGAATCACCATCCACAGAATGGTTAATCCATGGCCACATAACTCTACCGGTCACTACTTTTCAATTTCAATATTGCCTTGAACAATAGCAGGCAGGCAGATATGAAGAAATGGGTAGGGAATTCATTAAGGAATCTTGAGAATTACCGTACAGATTTCGATGCCGGAGCGGGGATAGAGAAGTGTTTTTAAGCGGTACAAACTGTGAGAACACTTTAAGTGGATCACTCATATGTCAGGATATATTGCTGCATGGGGCATGTAACGGTTCAGTGGCTAATTTGTCCTGTCACTTGAGGGGTACCCCAGCTGCTGTGATCACTCCAGTGTTCAGGCTACTTTCAAATGGGATTTACTTGATGCTGAATGGTCAAGGTTGCTGTGGGATGCTTCTGGGCATCGCATATCTGGTAAGCGTGAGCTCCAGGGTTACTTGCTGTATGCAAGTATTGTTTCCACCAACACAAACAGTCAGGGAGGCGCCGTTATGGCCTTCACTAAATGTTTCATTAATACGGTTTGATGCTTTGAGCAGAATGAAAGCCATGCTTTTACAGAAGTCTGTGCCCTTAACCTCCGCTCGAGAGACTTTTGATCTCCAGTTCGCAAGGTCTTCAGCAGAGATACAGGTGCTCAGATGTACGAATTGCACCTTCCATTTCGCAGAAATGGTAAATCATATCTTTAACATGTCTGATACGACAGGCATTGTCCACCTATTTAAGACCATAGGTTCTGGACTATTAAGCACCTTTCAGACAGTCCTCAGAGTTATACCAAACTTTATACACTCAGTAATTGGAAGCATTTTTGGAGGACTTTCACTGATCCTGTTTTTAATAGCAGGTACCCTGATCATAATTTTTCTGCTAGGCAATGGACAAGCCAGTCACCAAGGAGATGGAAACAGTACTCCTGGAGCGAAAATACCGTGATCGCATGGTACAACATCTGGGCACACCTCGCCTGAGAGAACTTAGTGCATCTTGGTTCTTGTCATTTAGACCAGTCTGGATGGAGTGCATCTTATCTGTCCTAAAATGCCTGTTTTGCAGAGAAAAATGCGTGTTGGATCTCTGTCTGACACTCCCATCATGTGCGCAACCGGACGTTGTTGCTTTACTGGACCCAATAACGGCCCATGTTCTGCAGTGTTCCCAGCGTATTCCAATGTTGAAGGCCGCGTTCCTAGAGCCTTCACAGGTAGTCACGGCTCCTGTTGGTATGGACACCGGCTCCTCCTCTGACACCCAGGCCTTGGACGGTGCACAGGCTGCCCCAGCATGTGGCTGTGGGCAGCACGGAAAATCATCTGTGCTCAATTGACATAATCTGCGAGGTGTTACAGGGACTGTCGTCTGCGGAAGCAGGCAACAATAATGTTGCGTCTACCAGCCAGGACACATAAACATTTGACTGATTTGGCCCGTCATGTGCTGGGAGAAATTCAACTTTTTGAAAAACAAAATAAAAATTGGAACTCCATAACAAAATTGACATTCTTTTGTGCATACATGGCTTTCAAATGCTTGTAGTATTTCGAATTATACCTACAAACACATTAGAGCTACGGCCAGAGTGACAAATTTCCTTTTTAAAGATTTTTAGAACTTTAAAATTATTTTTAAGTGAAAACTAATGGTTTTTTTCCAACTATTAGCGTACCAATGACTAGTCAACTTAGTAGTACGTTGAGAATTTAACTATGTCGTCCTTTCGGAAGAGGAGTGGGTGTTATATTCCATATAGGTACCACACTAGAGACCCAGGTAAATTCATAACCCTTCACCTACATTCTTCCCTACATTACGGTTTACAGGGACTGACCTTTTACCTAGATACGACACTGCATTCAGAACGCGGGTTTTCCCTAGTTCGAAATCTCATACATTATTTGTGAGGATTTTCGGAAGCACAGCAGGACTACCATCTCCTGTATAATATCTATGTATAAAGTTCATGCCCGACGTCATCTTTAGTCCGACACAGTAATACAGCGAGGTAGGACCCCTGGAGAGACCTATGGGTATATATACATAACTTCTTGCTAAGATACACAGAGGAGATCAGGACTTTCCGGCAGACGCACTGACCAGAGATGCTGAGGTTCCTGCATGCAGACCCTCCAGCTCGCAGTGGTCGAACATCCCTCGCGGGGTGACCAACTCGAGACCAAGACGGGGTCCCACAGTCTCTCACTTCAGGTAATGGGGTTGACTTTATCCTAGAGGGATTCTTGGCTTAACACCTACACACATGCTAGGTACACTTGGGTACATCTAGTTAGGGAGACATCGTAGGAGTACGCATCTTTTTATTATCATGTATTTTATGTACTTGTATGTATTCATGGGTAAAGAGTCAGAATATCGAGTAGGAAATGTCGACTTTCACTAATATCGAGTGCAGAATATCGAGATACAGAAATATCGACTGCAAGAATATCATGGTCAAGAATATCGAGTTTAAGGTAAGAAATATTGTTTTAAAAAATATTGATGTCATTAATATCGTTCGCAAAAATATAGTTATTAAAAATATTGTTTTTTTAGTTAGTGTTATGTATTTTAGTATGTATTTTAAATGTATGTGCTCTATTTTAATAGTATTGCATTTATTTTTTAATATGTGTTAATTTTTTTGAAGTTATTAATTTTATTTTAATTAAATTTTGCGTTTTTAGTTCCGTTGCGGGTTAATTTTTATTTATTAGTATTTATTTAATTTAGATTTTGTAGTGTTAATTAATTAATAATTGACTGTTAATTTTTGTTGATTAATTAATTGGTGAATATGTTAATTGTGTAATTTTTTTTAGGAGCAGGTTGTGGGTTTATTGAAGAATAGGGTGGGAAGTAATTTAATTATAATTAAATTATTAATATTTATTTATTAAATAATATTTATTTATTTAATAGTTTATATTGTTAATTGTGGGAATTCATTTATTATTAATTATGTATTAATTGGTTGTTAATTATTATTAATTGGTAATTATGTTAATTGTGTTATATTTTTAACAACAATATTTTTTTTTCGACATTATGAAGATAGGAGGTCGATATTTTTGACAACGATATTTATGTCCCGATATTTTTGTATCTCAATATTCTGGTACTCGATATTCTGTCAGTGATCCGTATTCATGATTACTGCAAGATGGTAGAACTTTACAATCCGTTTACTTTCATAGTGCTTCTAATCCTATATATCTGCTACTGTCTAACGGTTGTTGCAGCTCATATATTCTACACCAGAATAACAACTGTTCACTAAATACTTATTGAAAACGCCCAGCCTGTTTATTCTGTGTCCCTCTCTAAAACAGACTAAGGGGGTCATTAGGATGGCGGGCAGAAGCACATCCGCGGTGCTGGCGGGGCGGAAAATGCCCTTTTCTGCACTCCTGCAGCTGTCCACCCGCCCGCCATATTACGATGGGCAAACAGAGCCCATTTCCCGCCCGCTGTGTAGCCAGGAGAACCGCCAGATTTTTGCGCCTGCCACCGCGGCGGAGTGAGCCAATAGGGACTCACCGCCGTGCGGAATGACGTTCCGTCAGCCGTACAAATCACGATGCCGCAAACAGCCCATCACACCGCAGCAGAGAATCCACCAACCCAGAGACGGCGGAAACACGACAGCGGAGCGCAAAACCATACTCACGGTCCCCTCTACCAGGTCCGGACCGCAATGGATCCAACCCTTCAAGCCATTCCGGTGCTGTACCTCCTCCACTACCAGAAAATAATGGACCGTCGCGGACAACGCCACAGGTACGCAATGACACAACTCCGCACACAACCACAACACACAACTCCTGTGCCGATATACGGTCCCTGTCCACATCAGACACTCTGGTGGGGACACGAACACCTCCCCAAGTGTACCCACACATGTCCCACCTGTCAGGAAATCACCCCTCCTCATCCGGGTCACCAATCAACCGCGGAATCACTGCAATGTCCCGGTCATGTCACTGCAGCGGTGAAGACGCGGGAAAACATGCGCAAAGGTAGTAGGCAGGGCCGGCACCAGGCATGGGCAGTCCACAAAGATTCACAGGGCCCCACCTCCACCCTTCCCACATTACGCTTCCCACACCCATTTGGGGCACATGCTGTGTGCTCCCCTTGTGCCCCCCCTGCACAATACATCTCCCAGCTGTAGCCAGACCTTGCACCTCACACACCAAAGGACCAGGGCGCCTGTCTTGGAAGGTGGGTGTGAAGAGGAACACCCTGCACAGAAGCCCAGGGGCTGGACAACCCTCCTCCTCACACCTATCTCCCCTCATGTGAAGCAAACTGAGCCTAACTATAAAATGAAGACTCATGATGCATAAGAACATCCACTGAACTGTCCACACTGCCTGTCAAGTCACTCACAAACACCGCACACTGACACACAGCCACATACACACACCATAGGCCAGCAGCAATGTAGGACAATCAATGGGCCAGCCAAAAGTGCAGTGGACAGTGCTGGAAAACCATGGAGCAAGACACATAGCATCTGTACATCACATGCAAGAGAAGGAACATATCACAACACCCTAGGTCATCAAATCAGACATGGGTGGCACAGTGAGTGAAATTAAACCAAACTGACCTCTGTGCAACAACTCAGGGACACATCACGGCAAGCCATGCATAGTCACAGGAATGATAGGAAGTGTTTGAAGTCATACAGTGAGCAGCCACACATCTGTCTCAACTGACTTGACATGTGCACATCATCAGCACAACACACATGGCCCATTGTCACACTCCTTGACTTTCAAACACAACTAGGACCTTCACACATACCCATTCTCTACCCACCTCATACCTGCAGCACTCAACACCTGTAAGAAGCACACATAAAGGCCAAAATGTTGTCCTGTGAGTGCAATGACAACCAAACACACTCCCTGTGGTGCACCCACAAACATCACTCTAACACACAGGGATGCCTGAACCAATGCAGACACCAAAACAATAGCCAAACACAAAGCTCACAAACAATATACACAGAGGTACAACAAGCCCACACATGTGCAGGAAAACAGTGGAAAGGCAATGTGACCCTAGACAGAACAGGAATACACAACATTGTCACTCAGGACCAATGCACAGACACCATACCTCAACACAAACAAGAGGTGTATCATCAAAAAACTACCATGAGCACCAACTGGGATCAATAGGACAATCAGCCAACACAGACACAGACACCTCAACACCCATGAAGTAGACAAGGTGCCATATTGCACCAGAAGCATGCACATGCACAACCCTGAAAAGTGACAGGTCAAAAATAGGAGGACTAACCACCAATGTGCACTGAAAACAAGCCCAGCAACAAGAATACCCTTGCTGCATGTGACAGACACACAAGTGATGCACACCACACCTGCAACACACATCTGAATGTATCACACAGCTAAAACAACCACTCACATACAACGTCATGCAAATAGAACATCACACACACATAGCACCAGTCAGTACAAAGAGCCAACACAGGCCAAACACTGCATACATCCACAGCAAAAACACAACAAATGCACAGACCAACCCACCACAATGCAAACTCAGCTGCACATCAGGGGGATGCACAACAAGCAAGTACAAGGCAACATACACTGACAACACTGCATGCACACCAAGCAGTGTGTGCACAACAACAACACCAGTAGCACACACATCTGAGTGCCACACCATGAACTCCCACAGCACAAACATAACATCACACTAAGGAAGTGTAGCACTACCTCAGCAAACACACATACAGATTAGCCATCACCCACAGATGCACAACTCAGGGACATCCAGCTGCAAACAACATGACCAGAGGACTGTGCTGCCCAAACCTCTGCACTGCCATGAGCAACCATGACAGCAAACAAGTACAAGGAAATAACACATACTTAATTTGCAAACTGTCCTGAGTAGCACATTGGTCCTGGACACAGATCAGCCTCACACAGCACAGTGTCACACTATGAAGTGGTGGGGAGGCTCACAAACTGGCAAGCCATGGGGTGGAAGACATGAGACTGAAGTGTTGTGTACTGCAGTAGTGGACAGGTGAGCAGTGTACAGTACACAAACACATAGAGGAGTCACTCACAATATGTAGGCATCAGAAGCACATATGGGGGAGGGCATGACTCCACATACCACATACCATACTGGAGCCAAAAATGGGTCAAGTGATAGCAATGCATGAGAAAACTAACAAATATTGTCAGTGTGGCTGAGCAGTTCTGTACAGTGTGCACAAACAGTAACAAGACACATGGCTGATCAACAAAACACAACACAGACTTGCCTGTCACACACTCTGCATACTCACAACTGGCAGCAACAACAAGTAGGTGTCCCCCAGGAGTGAAAGGACACAACAACACACTGCACACTGCCCAACCTACAACTCCCACATGTGCCCACAATTTTAAACACATGGCAGAGAACCAAAACAAACAGGCACTCAGCTTCTGTGTCATACATGTGTGCAGGTGGCATTGCAGGGGCACACACACATCAACACTGACAACCAAACTACCCCTACACACCTCTTGACCACACAAGTGCACACATCCAAATGTACCCATGTGACTAGGAAGACAGGCCATCACAAGATGACCATACATCAACACTGCTGCTCACACATTCAAGAAAGATCACACAGATATGAAGGACCCTGGCCAGCCCGCAAGTAATCCTGTGGATAGAATACACCTCTGTCCTCGAATTGCATCATAACATGACATGTGGACAATTTAGCAAACCTGACCATATGATGAGTATAATAAATGTAGATCATCACAAACACCCATCATTGCACCCACAAACCTCAGAAGAAAGAAGAACTAAAGTGCCCCTCACCACTGCCAAACCCTGAAAAAGTAAAAGAAGCAATTGGCAATGTGAAGGTGGCATACAAAGCATTTGTCACATGCAACAATGCACATACCGAAAACACTTACATTTAGCAAGGACACTGACAAAGCAGACAACAGGAGTAACTGTCTTTATTACATATCACCAAGATAGGCATCAAAAGTAGACAACAGCAAGGCCAGTGGCCAGTCCATAGTTCAAAGGAGGGACATGTGAACATGAGAACCTGCACAGGGAATGGGCATCCAAAGTTACAAACAGCAAGACCAGTGGCCAGTCCATAGTTCAAAGGAGGGACATGTGAACATGAGAACCTGCACAGGGAATGGGCATCCAAAGTTACAAACAGCAAGGCCAGTGGCCAGTCCATAGTTCAAAGGAGGGACATGTGAACATGAGAACCTGCACAGGGAATGGGCATCAAAAGTTACAAACAGCAAGGCCAGTGGCCAGTCCATAGTTCAAAGGAGGGACATGTGAACATGAGAACCTGTCTAAATACCAAAACAGTTTCAAACAGGAGGGTCCTAGGGAGAGTTTAAAGACCTGCAAAGGATTCGATCCCCAACCATTAACATATAAAAACAATAGAAAATCCTTGGGTCTGTAAAATTAGAAAGAACAATGATTAAGCCAGAGACTATGCCACACAGTAAAAACTGTGGGAGATTCCCTTTAAAGGACGAAATCCCTCACTCACCATAAGGTGACATGCTTCATCATATGGGATTCTCCTCTCAAAGAAAAACCTAGTTCCTTCGAGGGCTACAACCCCCTCTATGAGAGGGAGGAGCTCAGGGATGTTTTTGAATGTCTAATATTCTGGATATTCTAAATCCACATAGATGAGTAAAATAGTGTGAGCGAGGACGCAGCGCAAAAGAAAACTGGTGTAGAAAAAGGTGAAGATAAAACTAACTAGGGGCGTCCTATATAAATTTTATTAAGGGGCACCCTCTGCTAGGATTAAAAACAATGGTGCAACAGCGACATAAATGTTTTAGTCGCAATGATGTTTGATGAATTAGTGGTCATTAATGGTCGACATGTTTCAGCCTATATGCCCCAAACATCGGGCAAGGCTTTCTTCAGGACCTAAACAATGCTGCTGCCAGTACTCAAGTGAAAATACAAATAAAGGATACAGAAAATGAACGTGTTCAGAGCCCCAAATGCTCCGGACGATCAAAAAACCTATTGAAAACATAAACAGTAATGAAATTTCGTATACACTGTGTGGAAAAGAAGTTTCTCTTGGCTTAAATCTACAGATAAAGAGTAAAATAGAAAAGTAGAAAAGTATTTGGAAACAGTTCCTTACCCGCAAAAGCTAGGTAAAGAACTCTACCTCAGCCTGGCAACAGCTCAGGATGAAGGCACCGCTCTAAAAAGGAGAAGGTATATATTGATATAATAACAACTGTTTAAATATCCTGTACCTATGGTGGCATTGTTGACAAACAACATTAAGTCATACAGCCTAGTCAGAAAGTATTGTAAAGTAAGTTAAGAGGAAAAACAGAAATGGAACACACAAGGTCCACCATACATCTAGCATACACGTGGTTCAATGGACTCATATGTATAACAAATAGCCCAAACACACGAGATAAATAAACCAATGAAATCAATCAAGTTGCATATCAATATTGCAGGGTACTATAAAAGCCCATGAAGACAAACTCCAAAAGGGAAATACACAAAAGCGCGGAGGGACTCCTACAAAAAGAAACCCCTTCGAAGTATAATATCGCATAGAGCTGATCCCTAACACTCACCTATCCGTCGGTACCTCGGGTCCATATAGAGCCTGCAACCGGAGGTGAGTGTCAGTGGTGAAACCACTTGTATTTATACTCCCCAAGGCTAATCTAAAACAGTTGTAAAGACCCTAATTGTAACGGGTCTGCGCATGCGCTGGTAAGAGAACACTCGTATCCAGCGCATGCGTTATGTCTCAGAAATCACAAAGGGCAAACCCACAGTACTGCATGTAGTTGCCAAATGTGGCGTATCTCAAGCAAAAAGAGAGACCAACTTTCAAAATAATAGCGTATAAGCCGCATAACAAACAAAGGCAGCTATAAAAGCGGCACTTCAGTAATACGCTGCTAACAAAGGAGCAACGCACCCATTAATAGCAAGGTGCTGATCACTAGCGCATGCTCAGATGACTCCATGTAGAACACGTCGAGTCAGCAAACTGCTTTTTATCGTAGCGTCACCACTTCAAAAGTGTCCAAAAAGACACATAGATAAAATGCATACAGGTGTAAAATGAATGTGAAAAATGAAACACATCAAGTGTTAAATGGTGGTAACGTTACTTGCAGAATATATAACAAGACATCAGGAGCTCAATAGGATCAAATGAGGATACCTCTCCACTCATATACATCAAAAGAGAGGAGAGAAAGCATACCTCTCTACTCTTGTATAACAGACATAGCGTACCTCAACAATCGCAGGGCATAACTAAACAGTAAGTAGACATGAAATGACCATAAAAATAGTCCCAGAGTCAATTTCAAAAAGGTACGCTGTATGGCAAGCATGTCACCTTATGGTGAGTGAGGGATTTCGTCCTTTAAAGGGAATCTCCCACAGTTTTTTCTGTGTGGCATAGTCTCTGGCTTAATCATTGTTCTTTCTAATTTAACATGAGAACCTGCACAGGGAATGTGTGACACCGTACACTGGCATGGGAATCACCACAGCTCTGAGGATACAGATGGGCAGTCTAGGCACCGCTGTGGGAGAGACGGCTTTGGGAGGGGGACTTTGCCTCACACTTGGCTGTCAGTAGGACTGGGAGGTGGCTGATTGTCGGGGACCGTTGGCGGACCAGACCTGGGAGAGGGAGGAGCAGCTGAGGTAGAGGCATCAGTGGCTTTGTGAGGTGGAGGGCTGCTTGAACCGGGTGGCAGAGTGGTACGGGGAGGCGGTGAAATGCTGCTGTGAGACACAGTGTGTGAGGGAGAATGTGGAGGACTGCCTTTCCACTTCTTGGGGATTCAATACTGATAAATTGTCTTGGTAGGAGTGTGAAGTGGGGCAGGCACAACAGCCTCACTCCCCACCAAAGGTGCTTCAGGTGCAGGTGTTGGCCCTCCCTCTGGTGAGCTGCTGGGTATGGTGGTATGCTTGCCCTGGCCTTGCGTTTTCCCCTCCATCCCCTGTTGACCAGGTGAACCCCCCACAGTGCCCTCCTGTCCCAGCTTCACGGGGGTTTGGGTGGGAGTTGAGGTTGTGGGTGAACCTGCCTCAGAGATCCGTTTCTGCGGACTCTTTGCAGGCACCAGCTTCACAGCAGGGAGGGCAACATTTTGCCTGTCTGTGGGGGCAGGTTTTGGGACGGAAGTGTCCTTGGATTGGACTGATTTGGATGCATGTGAGCCTGAGGCCTGCTTCTTGGCTTGATGCCCCTGAGTGTCACCCGAAGGGCTTTTGGCTTTGCGTCCCTGTGTGACTTCTTTTTTGGGGGGGGGGGTGTCTGCGCCCTGGCCCGCTTTGAGTGCTGCTGTGTTGTGCTTCGTGTGGAGTACTTTGAGCCTGAGGGCTGTGGTGTGTGGTCACTCTCATCAGATGTGGCCCCTGGCAGGTGGATGCCGAAGGGACAGGAGCTGGACCCTGAGCCTGTGCCAGCTGAATGGCTGCCGTCACTGTGGAGGACAAAGACTGGACAGTTCTGTGTAGCCCACCCACGTCAGAATGAATGCCCTCCATGAAGGCAACTACCTGTGCCAACTTCTTGTCATGATCAAGGAAGGCATTCAATAAAGTAGTCTGACCCACACACAGCTGGCATAAAAGCTCCACCGCCTCAACACTGAGGGCAGCAGGGGAGACAGGGGCAGCGGTGCCTGGGGGGAAGGACACTCTACCCTTCCAACTGCTGCGGGCACGGGCAGCACTAGTGGAACTAGCCGGGAAGGTGGGCACTGGACGATGTGTGGTGGAAGAAGAGGCAGATTTCCCACTCTCTGTGTCCGCCAACATCGATGAGTCACCGCTGGCGTCAGATGACGTTGAGGTTGGTGTTTCCGGGTGTGATTCATCAAGGGCACTCCGGTCCCCCTCAGAGGTGCTGGTCACATCAGTGTCAGTGAGCCCATGTGTTGCCATCGAGCAAGATGCCTCATCCCCGGTGTCCGTACCCTGTCCTTCTGTGCCCTCTGTAGATGCTGCAAGAGACAGAGATGTAGGTTCAGTTTAGTGCCATACTCACAAACATCATATGCAACCAAAGCAAACAACTGGAACATGATACCCCCATGTAGCACACCACCCTGTGCGGTCTGCATGTGCAAGCCTCATGCAAAAGTCAGAATATGCATGGAAACAAGCATAGTTGGCATCAATGACCCATGTGACGTTCACACTGCCAAATAGCCTGCCTGTGCCTCCCAGTTACCTGACATCCTAATTCCTGTAAGCATACCTACATGCCTGTAGGTGAGATAGATGTACATCTCAACATGTTGTCAAAGTCACATATGGAGTCACTTTAAGGGGACAACACAGATACTGGCTCCAGGATGTCCTCATACCATGGCCATGAGCTACTGATGTCCACCATGTTGTGCTTTGAAGCACAACGACCCTTGTGTCGGCAGATGTGTAGTTCTCACAATTTCAAAGTCAGACACTGCACACATTGACGTAAGCACACTCAGATGAGGAACACAGCTGTACACTCCCCGGTGATGTCTATGACACCCATAATGCAGCAGATGGCATGAGGCCACATCTCATCTTGCAATGTCACGGGCCATTATTTTGAACACATGAGAAAGTACATGTAGCAAAAATGCATGTCAGCTGCACTCAACACAGAGGCCACTTACAAGCCATTGCATCACTCTGGAAACATCACAGCGCTCAACACTGGCGCAGGGTTGGGATACATGCAGTCACTCACACACAAAGTCACCCTTCGCAGAATACTCACCCCCAACTTGCTGCTGATGGGCCCTCAAATGTCCATCCAGCTCTGGCTGTGTCACAGCCAAGATGCGGGCCATTAGTGGTGTCATGCTCCTGCGCGACAACCTTCCAGTCCGTGGGAGTAGCCCCAGCGTATCTCTGCCACGTTTTTGCTCATCCGGCAGATGTCATCCCACCTCTTGTGACAGTGTGTGTGTCGTCGGTTGCAGACACCCAGAGTCCGTACCTTGCGTGCAATGGCCCTCCATAAGGCCTTACGCTGGCGGACTTTGAGCTGCAGGCATGGAAGACAAGGAGAGGCAGTTTCAGGGACACTGGGCCATGTTCCACTGTGTCTCAGGACAGGTGCATGCAAACACTTATCACAGCTGTACAGAAAGCTTGATCAGAGGACATACAACATGACACGTAGTACATTTGCATCAGATAATCGGATCGGAATGCATTCAGGTATGAGGGTGGACACAGGACCTGGCCATCTCACACACATGCAGAATGGCAGCACACAAAGCAATGTGAAGAAGGCCCTCATCTGTGATGCAGTATGTGAGGGAGCAAGACATACATCATGTTGCAAATGATGTTTTGGGGAAGACACACTGTGTCCAACACTACACACCCCTCAATGTACTTGGCCTGTGAGTGGCTCACTGTGTCATGGATGTCATATCTAGGGACATGAGCTTACATTCTCACACCCTTCTCACAAGGTCTGTCTTCAATCAGGCCTAAGATAGCTCACTGAGAAACAGGGTGGCAGACAACACATAAATCTCACACTGTCCATTTACTGATGGGTCCGTGTCAAATTGGGCAGTATCTGTGCAGGCCAGGGGGACTCACACTGAGGTTAAACCTGGCCCATCTGAACAATCACATGCATGTACAATATTATAGGTCAAACAGTGCCTACACATGCAAGTCAGTACACATTATTAAATCAATGGAAGGAGGATGTTTCAGAAGTACATCACTCTGATGTGTCATATGCGAGTTTCCACCAAGAGTGTCACCCTCAGACATTTCAATGTTGTGCATAATGCTCACATATCCATGGTGACGACATGAAAAGTGTACACACATCCTTCAGTACCCTCTGGACAAAACACATTTGTGATGTCCCAAATGAGCATGTGAAGAGCAAATGGACCCTGACATCTATTAGCACAGGCAATGTTTGATCTGACTTCCACTTTCCAAACCAGCAGTGTCACTGTATGGCTGCAAAGACACTGCACGTCCCTCCCATCTTACAATGCAGCCATGGATCTGTGGTAATGAGGCTACACACCCCATTGCCATGGAGTCAGCATGCCAGGCAGTGTATCACACAAACTTGCACTCCCAGGCACATACTACTGCAGAGCAACGTCATGTGAGCACTCTTTGCACTCTCCAAATTCCACTCTCAGACACTTACCATTACATCAGGAGCACCATATAGCCTCCCGTAGTGTGTAAGCACCTCGTACACCAGGACCTCCAGCTCCTCTGTGGTGAAGGGACGGGCCCTGATGTTCTCAGTTCTCGCCATCATTGGGTCCAGGAGACAGGAACAGCAGCAGTTGGGGATGAAGAATGGCAAGCAGCAGTCTCTGGATGCAGAGGAAATGTGTGGCTCTCTCACACACATATATAGCCCCCTGGGGTTGTTTCAATGGCACTCAGCTGCTGCAATTGGTGGTCCAGGTCAGCTATTTTTCAAATGCAACCATTAACTGGCCCTGCGGTAGCGGAGCACGCCTACCGCGAGTTTCAAAAGTGCATTCCACTAGCGCGATTGCGGTTCCCATTGGCTGAATGGGCATGGGCTGTGGCGGTGTCACAACGTGGGGCCCAGGCGGTTGCTACCGCAATCGTGCTTCTTACAATTGTATCCAATGACCGGCCCCGCAGTAGTGGAGCACGCCTACCGCGAGTTTCAAAAGTGCATTCCACTAGCGCGGTTGCGGTTCCCATTGGCTGAATGGGCATGGGCTATGGCGGTGTCACACCGCGGGGCCCAGGCGGTCGTTGCCGCGATTTGGCCTCTTTACATTGGTGCCAATGACCGTGATTGCGGTGGCGGTGCACGCTTAGGGCACCTATGGACACATCATGCTGTAGCAATGGCAATGGGCAGTTCTCATTATTGAACACTCCACACTTACAATGAGTCATGGCACCAGATTGTTAAATTGAATGCTAGTGTGACATTCTACTCACTGATGTCTACACATGCCATGTCAGTGCACTGAAGTATGTGCATTGGCATGTAGTCCCTCACATGTCACTGAGGATGTTGTTGTGCATGTACACAGATCTGTTGTGTGATGGACTCCCAAATATGGGGACATGTCAATGTGTGAGCTGGCTGAGCAACACACAGTGATGATGGACCGACTACTCAATGTGCCTACTTCACTGTGTAGATTGCTGGACTCATGTTGATACTTGATCTTCATGCACACACTGTACTCATTGTGTCGTTAATGTGTGCCCTGTCCTACTCACGCAAGTAGGTGTGGCAGGTACATCAGCTATGTAGGGGACAGCGGTGTTGGTGTTTCAGACATGTGCTGTGTCAAGTACTCTCAGGGCTGGTGACACAAGATGTCGGAATGTCCCATTTCACATTCACATAGTCTGAATCTGTCTCGGGTGCACTCAGTTCGTACATACTCATCACGTGTACAACTACTTGGGGTCAAGTTGTCTCTGCATGTGACTTGTGCTGTAAGCTGGTGTGTCAGGCCAATCATCGTTGGCGCTGTGTCAGTCAAAATGTCAGATGTTGGGCACATCTCATGGGTGAATTGAATTGACAAGTGTCCCCTTTTATCTCATGTAGGAGGCGACCAAATGTGCACCGGCCATTCACCTTGCTGGCGGACATGGAGGATGTGGACATCATCCGTAAGTTCCGGTTGGATCGGCAAAACCTCCAAGACCTATGTGCTCAGTTGGAGCCCCATCTGAGGCCTCGCAGGACATATCCAACTGCTGTGTCACCAACATGTAAGGTGATGGCAGCCCTGCATTTCTTCGCAACTGGTTCGTTCCAGTACACGGTGGCCAATGCAGGTGGGATGTCGCAGGCAATGTTCAGCATGGTGCTACGGGATGTCCTGTCCGCTATGATGGTATACAAGGACACTTACATCCATTTTCCACAGAGACAGGAATTGCCAGCTGTGAAGGCTGATTTCTATGACGTTGCCCACATCCCTCATGTAGTTGGTGCCATTGACTACACCAATGTTGGACTGGTTCCGCCACAGGCACGGGAGCACATCTACAGGAATAGGAAGCATACACATTCCATTAACGTGCAGGTTGTATGGCAGGCAGATATGATCATCTCACATGTCTGTGCCAGATTCCCTGGCTCAGCCCACGACTCCTACATCCTGCGTAACAGCATCATACCACAGATGATGGCAAATCTGCAGCCTGACTGTGCGTGGCTTGTAGGTGAGTTAGCTGAGTCAAGTATTGTGCTGTATGTGTGACATGCTGTCCGCAGCTACAGTTATTTTACTGAATTGTTATGTGTGTCTGGCACCTAGGTGAGTCTGCATATCCCAACCGGCCCTGGTTGCTGAGCCCACTGCAGAATCCCAGGACCCCGGGTGAATGCGCTACAATGAGGCCCATGGGAGGACACGTCGTGTGATGGAGCGGACTTTTGGGCTTCTCAAGTCTCGATTTAGGTGCCTGGACAGGACCGGAGGTGCACTGATATACTCTCCCCAAAAGGTGTGTCAAATCGTGGTAGCATGCTGCATCAGTAGCGGTCTGTGGTAGGAGTGCCGGCCGGGCGGTGACGTGGGGTGGGGAGGGGCAGGGTGGGGGGTAGTAAACCACAGATTACGGCTGAATACAGGTAAGTAAACATTTAAATAAATAAAACGAATTTCGTTGTGAGCGCTGCATCGCCAAATGTGATGCAGTGCGCGCAACAAAATTCGTTTTATTTATTTAAATGTTTACTTACCTGTATTCGGCCGTAATCCGTGGTTTACTACCCCCCACCCTGCCCCTCCCCGCCCCACATCACCGCCCGGCCGGCCGGCACTCCTACCACGGTCCGCTATTGTGCTGCATGCTCCACAACCTTGCCCGGCGCAAAGAGATCCCCCTGATCCTGGATGATGATGATCAGCAGCTGCCCCGCCTGCAAACCCACACATGTCCAGTGACGAGGATAGTGGAGAGGAGGAAGGTGTCGACCTGCGTCGCCAGCTCATCGACCGCTACTTCCATTGACGGTGAGTGACATTGGACAACATTGTATGGTGTTTCTGTAGTTGTAGGAAATGCCTAGGGGAGCTATGTGACAGCTGCCTGTTGTTGGCTCTGTGCTGAGGGCTGATGTTTCTGGGACAGTGTAGTTATGCACAGCTACATGATGTCTATGTCTATGTCGATATATTTGCTCATTGTAATGTGTGCAGGTTTGAGTACCTTGATGACAAGTGTTGTGTAATGGGTGTGATGCTATCAACTGACAGGTGAATGTTGTTCTCTTGTGTTTTCCTAGGTCCCTTCAGCCTCTCAATGCCTCACAACAATCATTGCACCTGGTACATTGTAATCTGAGTCAAGATTGTACATCCTGTGATAAACATGGATCTGACACGAAGACATAGATGTGCAAAGAGTGTTTATTTGCAATAAGTACATGTGACAGGGAAGTGATTACTTGCAAATGGGTGGTAAGTGAATCAATGAGTTGTCAGTGATGGTAGACAAGACAATAGAGTAGTCACCACAATGATGTGGTGACACAGTCCAACAGACGCCTGCCATCAACATGGCAGTGTGGGTAAGGATAGTCAACAAAGTCAATGGGAAGGTGAAGAGAGGTGAAGAGAGGTGCCATCATGGCTGGCTCTTTGACTGGCGTTTGGCTGGTGCTTTGCCACGTGATCCGCCCTTGTTTTTCCTCGGACAGCCCCTTGAACGTTTGGCAGGGGGGGCTCTGCTGCAGGATCAGAGGTGTCTGAGGACACATCCTGTTCCAGCTCACACATCTCTGTGGCCGCAGGTGAGGAGGTGGGACTGTCATCCTGCGGGCCACTGGTGGGAGGTTGAGCTGTCCTTTGGGCCGCAGGTCGGTCCCTCAGGACACCCACAAGCTGGCCCAAGAGGTCCATGATTTGGCCCATGCGCTTGTCTATGAACCTCAGCAGCAGGCGGAGCTCACGCGATTCTTCCAGAGCCTGGCCCGTGTGTCCCTGGGTTTGTTCATATGCCCCAAGGACTCTGGCGATGTTGGCCAGGGCTTCGGTCCCAGTGTCCTGTTGATTTTGTTGCCCAGTTGCCCTCCCACCTGCCCTGCTGTTCCGGACCTGTGGCATCACCACTCGATGCACCCGCTGACTCTCCCTGCCCTCCTCAGATTGTAGGGTGGGGTGGGTATCCTCTGAGGCAGGGACAGTGATGCAGGCAGAACTGGTGGTGGTGGAGGCCGCACAAGTCGTTACAGCAGTGGTCAGTGCAGTTGTTGTTGCTGAGGGAATACAAGGAGCCGCCCTTGACTGGATCCAATCCTTCCTCTCCGACAGAACCCAGAGGATCCGACTCCCTCCCTTCCTGTCCAAACCCACGGAAATCAGCTGCTGAGTACCCCAGGGATCATCACTCAGCCCCACGCTCTTCAACGTCTATATGGCCCCCGCGCCGCCATCGTCAGACAGCAGGGGCTAAACATCGTATCCTATGCTGACGACACTCAGCTCATCCTCTCGCTCACGAAGAATCCCGAAGATGCCAGACTATGCTTCCAGGAAGGAATGAAGAACGTGGCAGCCTGGATGAAGGACAGCTGCCTGAAACTCAACTCGGAGAAAACCGAGGTCCTCATCCTCGGACCTTGCACCTCCGCCTGGGACAACACCTGGTGGCCCGCCGCCCTTGGGAGTCCACCCACCCCTACAGACCACGCTCGAAACCTCGGCATCATCCTGGACTCCTCCCTCACTATGAACCGCCAGATCAACCCCGTCGCCTCCATCAGTTTCAACTGCCTCCGCATCCTCCGCAAGACCTTCAAATGGATCCCCTCCGACTGCAGAAAGACCGTCACCCACGCTCTCATCACCAGCAGATTGGACTACGGCAACGCCCTCTACGCCCGAATCAACAAAACTCTTCTACACAAACTCCAAACCATCCAGAACACCGCAGCCAGACTCGTCCTAGGGACACCGCGCCACGAGCACATGACCCAACGCCTACGAGGCCTCCACTGGCTCCCTGTCGAAAAGAGGGTCACCTTCAAACTCCTCACCCATGCCTACAAATCCCTCAACAACATCGGACACAAATACCTCAACGAGAGACTATCCTTCCACGTACCCAAGAGGAACCTCCGTTCCACCGACCTCGCCCTGGCAGAGGTCCCCCGCATCCGCAGAAGCAGAACCGGCGGGAGAGCTTTCTCCTACATCTCAGCGAAGGCCTGGAACGAGTTCCCTGTGAACATCAGATGCTCCCCGACTCTGCACACGTTCAGGAAGAACCTCAAGACCTGGCTCTTCGACTGACCCGGAGCAGCCACCCACCCCCCTCCCCCAACACCTTGAGACCCTCACGGGTGAGTAGCGCGCTTTAAAAACCCCTGATTGATTGATTGATTGATTGAGGTGGTGGTGAGGACAGTGGGGGCCTGGGACCAGCTGCACCCTGGCACGCCAGATGGGCCAGCTTCTGTGTCCGCATCCGAGGAATTTAGGGAGTCTGCATCCAGGCCTCCATGTTCCGGGGGGGACTGGTTCTGCAGGTTGGTGTTGTCATCTGCAGCAGTCAATTCTTGGTCACCTGTAGAACAGAGAAGAAATGGTCATTGAAGTGTACCCCACAAGCTTGGTGTTAGATGTTTGGATGTTACATGTTATACACCACACAGTTTACATTGTGATCACTTTGTATGGCTGCACGGTACTGAGCATCATGACATAATGTGTAGGTACCTACGTTACTTGTCTATGGTGTGACATGTCCATAGATACCATGCCCAACGTACAGTTTGTGTGATTACAAGAACATGTCGTCATCTAACGACTAGCAGCACAACAACTTTTTGTGAGGCATCTTTGTTGTTTGCTCTGCATGGTAGACCTTCATTCTGGGCATGTACTGGCCATTGTTGTCTCATGCATCCCTCTGTCATATCATGTTCTTTGCTTTATTTTTGTAAATGAGCATGCTTGTTTTTTCATATGGGCCTTGATGCTCTGCCACCATGGCACTTACACATAACATTCACTGCTGTGCATGATTGTGCCCTGAGTTACTTCAACATGTGATTTGGTGAGTCAATCTTTAATTTCTGTGACAGTTACATATGCTAAGCTGTATGCACACTGGAAGTGGCTATTGGATCTATGCCAAGTTGGGTGGGATGTGAGGGCTGGTGTGGTCATATGGCTCCATGTTTTTTGAGAGGAATGGCAGGGTGCATGCACTGTCTACCTACCTGTTCTGTGACAAAGTTGAGGGGTATTGCTGACACATGTTTCTGGGTGTGGGGGAGTGCTCCATCTTGCTGAGCTGTGGGACAAGGGGGCCTGGTGGGAGCTGAAGTGCAGGCTTCACAAACACAACCACCCCCTCCCTGTTAAAATGGCTACCTACCTGTTAGTTTGATGAGGGGAATGCAATGTCTGCCACTTGCTTCTGGGTGGTGTGGGGGGAGTGCTCCATCCTGGTGTGCTTTGGGACAAGGGGGCCTGGTGGGAGTTGTAGTGCAGGCTTCCCAAACACAACCACCCCCTCCCTGTTAATATGGCTACCTACCTGTTAGGTGGAGGTGATCAATGCAATGGCTGCCACATGCTTCTGGGTGTGGGGGAGTGCTCCATCTTGCTGAGCTGTGGGACAAGGGGGCCTGGTGGGAGTTGTAGTGCTGGCTTTCCACCCACAAACACCTCTCCCTGTTAAGATGGCTACCTACCAGTTAGTTTGATGAGGGAATGCAATGTCTGCCACTTGCTTCTGGGTGGGGTGGGGGAGTGCTCTATCCTGGTGTGCTTTGGGACAAGGGGGCCTGGTGGGAGTTGTAGTGCAGGCTTCACCGACACAACCCCCCCCTCCATGTTGAGATGGCTACATACCTGTTAGTTTGATGAGGGGAATGGAATGTCTGCCACTTGCTTGTGGGTGGGGTGGGGGGAGTGCTCTGTTCTGGTGTGCTTTGGGACAAGGGGGCCTGGTGGGAGTTGTAGTGCAGGCTTCCCAAACACAACCACCCCCTCCCTGTTAAGATGGCTACCTACCTGTTAGGTGGAGGTGATCAATGCAATGGCTGCCACATGCTTCTGGGTGTGGGGGAGTGCTCCATCTTGCTGAGCTGTGGGACATGGGGGCCTGGTGGGAGTTGTAGTGCTGGCTTTCCACCCACAAACACCTCTCCCTGTTAAGATGGCTACTTACCAGTTAGTTTGTTGAGGGGAATGCAATGTCTGCCACATGCTTCTGGGTGTGGGGGAGTGCTCCATCTTGCTGAGCTGTGCGACAAGGGGGCCTGGTGGGAGTTGTAGTACAGGCTTCACAGACACAACCACCCCCTCCCTGTTAAGATGGCTACCTACCTGTTAGGTGGAGGTGATCAGTGCAATGGCTGCCACATGCTTCTGGGTGTGGGGGAGTGCTCCATCTTGCTGAGCTGTGGGACAAGGGGGCCTGGTGGGAGTTATAGTGCTGGCTTTCCACCCACAAACACCTCTCCCTGTTAAGATGGCTACCTACCAGTTAGTTTGATGAGGGGAATGCAATGTCTGCCACTTGCTTCTGGGTGGGGTGGGGGGAGTGCTCCATCCTGGTGTACTTTGGGACAAGGGGGCCTGGTGGGAGTTGTAGTGCAGGCTTCACAGACACAACCACCCCCTCCCTGTTGAGATGGCTACCTACCTGTTAGTTTGATGAGGGGAATGCAATGTCTGCCACTTGCTTCTGGGTGGTGTGGGGGAGTGCTCCGTCCTGGTGTGCTTTGGGACAAGGGGGCCTGGTGGGAGTTGTAGTGCAGGCTTCCCAAACACAACCACCCTCTCCCTGTTAAGATGGCTACGTACCTGTTAGGTGGAGGTGATCAATGCAATAGGTGCCACATGCTTCTGGGTGTGGGGGAGTGCTCCATCTTGCTGAGCTGTGGGACAAGGGGGCCTGGTGGGAGTTGTAGTGCAGGCTTCACAGACACAACCACCCCCTCCCTGTTAAGATGGCTACCTACCTGTTAGGTGAAGGTGATCAATGCCATGGCTGCCACATCCTTCTGGGTGTGGGGGAGTGCTCCATCTTGCTGAGCTGTGGGACAAGGGGGCCTGGTGGGAGTTGTAGTGCAGGCTTCACAGACACAACCACCCCCTCCCTGTTAAGATGGCTACCTACCTGTTAGGTGGAGGTGATCAATGCAATGGCTGCCACATGCTTCTGGGTGTGGGGGAGTGCTCCATCTTGCTGAGCCGTGGGACAAGGGGGCCTGGTGGGAGTTGTAGTGCAGGCTTCACAGACACAACCACCCCCTCCCTGTTAAGATGGCTACCTACCTGTTAGGCAATAGGTACTGTGTCTCCTTCGTTAAACATCAAGTAAGGGAAACCCACTGCCCCTGGCACTATTCTGATCACCAGGTTCGTGTGGTTATCACGCGTCAACAAGAACTTAGATTCAAGTAGATCAGACTGCAAAGATTGCAGTATAAGCAAATGTTCCGGAAGCCAGCATGACTTCAAAAAGGTAGGTTGTATCAGGGCATAGAGAGGTTTGATACGCTGGGCATATTTGGGAATGTAAGTGCGGCCAAAGTTAAAAAATCTCAGCAAAGACTGAAGTTTTTTCAGAGTTGTTGGAGGGCGCAAAAGTGCGCACTTCTCCAGGAAGTGGGGAGCTAAGCCCCTACCTTCATTGTTGAGCTCATAGCCCAAAAACAACACAGTATATTCTGCGATGTGTGATTTGGCAAAATTAAATTTGTAACCTAAAACCGCGAACTCGAGAATAATTCGGTCTACTCGGGTAAGATGCGGCCATAGTTCGTCGTCTGTCAGATAAATGTCATCGACGTACGAATACGCATCTGGGTCCATGCTGTCCAACAAAGAGACAACACGGGCGGCGAAGACCCACGGGCTGTTCTTGTAGCCCATTGGCAAACGCCGGAATTTTAATTGTTTTCCACCGGAAGTGAACGCGGTCCATTGACTGCAGTCAGGGACAAATTGTGAGTGTAAAAACCATTGGAAAGGTCAAGTGTCGTTTTATATTTTTTACGAACAAGACTGTCTACGAGCGCAGAACTATGGGTATTCTGCACTGCGAAGGTCCGACAATGTGAGTTCAAATGCCGGTAGTCCAATACCAAGCGGTACGACCCATCAGGTTTAGAAACCGCGAAAAGGGGATTATTC
The DNA here is from genome assembly GCA_963921515.1 of Calotriton arnoldi. NCBI lineage: Eukaryota > Metazoa > Chordata > Amphibia > Caudata > Salamandridae > Calotriton > Calotriton arnoldi. Next base: position 357,800 of record CAWUFW010009532.1, read on the forward strand.
ATTGGTGACACGCATGTCTCAATTACTCCTTGATTATTCTAACAATGTTAGAATGTTGGAAATGGGACCTTTAGCTTCCCGCCGGAGGGGATATTGGGCTTGAGGCTGTGGCAGAGACCGCAATGGTATATCATAGGAGGGTGAATCCTCATCCCAGCCCACGTGATTACAGTACAGTGCCGGGGCCTGGGCCACAGCCCAATCAGCTGCGAGAGCCTCCGCTTTTTCCTTGGAGACATGACAAGAAAAGCTCGGAAGGATTACCTCCTCCCCTCTAGAAGCAGCGAGAACAAATGGGGGCAGCCAATCCGCCTCCGCCAATAAAATGTCGTAGGAAGAGGTCAGATTTTCCCAAAAAATCCCTTTAATAACACGCTCAATGTCACCTTCAATTTGAAGGACAACATTAAATAGTCTGTCAGGGGGTGCCACCCGGGTATCAGCTGTCTCGACAGTAATGAAAGTATCAGTTGCTGTCGCCTCCACATGAGGACGTAGTGCCTCCTGCACTATGGTAACTTCCGCGGCGCTGTATAGCAGTGTCACTGCCCACGTCCAATTCAGGAGTCTCGTTCTCACCGTCTGTGGCATATCTCGCTGTTAAAGTGGCAACTTTTTTCTTCTGAAACTGCAGGCGAGGACGGGGAAATTCTTCTTGTTTCCCTCTGACAGGTTGTCGAGGATGGTCTCGTCCCTGTGGGGCATCACTACCCCTGCCTCTTTCCTGGCGATCTCCTCCACCAGCCTGTGAGGTCGATGGTGCCTGCGAAGAACGAGGAGAACGCTGGTCAGGAACCTGAAATCTATCAGGAGATTTAATTCTCGCTCGGTCGCGCAAATCATAAGTGCGTTCAGAAGCTACTGAAACCGGTAACGCAGCACGCGACCTTGGTTTTGGTTGTTGCTTTCCCTGTTTCTTCAACTTCCAGTTCTTTTTAGAAAAGAACGGCTTCTCGTCTTTATCAGACTGAGATTGTGGTTGTGGTTGTGTGTGAGCTTGCGTTTTAGCAAAAGGCTTAACCCCCAAACTATTGCGGCCAATGGTTTTATAAGCCTGTGCAATAATTTTTGGTAATTCGCAAGCCTGTCTGGCTCTGGGACCAAAGCCAAAGCATTAGCGACTTGAAAGTTGACTGCATCTCCCTTGATGTTCGCAAGGATTAGATCAGCCACTACATCAAACACTCCCACCAGTCTCATCCCCAGTTCCACAGCCGCTTCAGGGCCATGCTCATCTTGCACACGCTTAATTACAGTAGGGAGGACCATCATAGATGGAGTGCCGAAACATTTCGCATACACTGCTGCGAATACCTTGCCCCAGTTGTTGCATTCTGTCAACTCGGGAATTAAGTCTTTTGGCAAACTAATAGTTAGAATCCTGTGTTTTTCCACAGGAGAGGTATTTGGAAACAACGCCTCCAGCTGGTCAAATTTTTCTGCAAGCCAATAAGGCAAATCATCCTTATTTTGTGGGCGCTTGCCCATCACCGAATTAACCATGACGGGACTTATAGTCACACCGCCATGTCCAGCTGGATGCGCCGCAACTCCAGGAGGGGCCATCTGGACATTGCCTGTAACATATTGTACTAAAGCTCTGTGCACACGAATTAAAGATGCATGCAACACGTGCAGTTCATCTATGGGAACCGCTAAATGACGTGGATGAGGGGTATACCCGGCCAAAACAGGCCAAGTGGCCCCATCTATCGATAAGGGACCTAAACGAATCAGGGTGACCGGATGTGGGAGGGTGCCATTAAACCAAACACGGTGTTGCCATGCCGTGAGCGGTACTTCAAGAGCCTGATAAGGCCGATAAACATTAGGAAGGGCGGAGGGAGCGTAAACGTGGAACAAATTGTCAGCTCCTTCCACCGCCGGAAAAGTGACCCATGAGTAAAACACCTCAAAATGGTAAGCCGGATCAGCTTGCACCACAAAGATGAGTTTGACACCCGCGTCAGGCCCTGCATACGCTGTCAAATGAGCTCGGAGCGCAGCGCGGCTATGTGCCGGGATATTTATATTCACAGCCATTAAGGCCAAGAATGAAAAACAACCTAGTGTGTGGCAGCGCAATAGAGGGTTAACAGTAAGAGAATACCTTTTATTAACTTCAAACTTGAATAAACCTATAAAAACATCAATATAGGAGGTTACACCCGCACATATGTTTCCGGAAACAGTAGTGAAGGAGGTTGTGGACAAGCACAAGTACTACTCAAGAGTCTCGCAGATAAGAAGCCCACCACGTTGGGCACCATGTTGTGGGGATTCTGCACATATACAGAACTATGCGCAGGAAAACAGGACCTCGGTGTATAGTGGTGTACCAACCATACCCCTTAGTACCCAAAATCCCAATCCGACTAGCTATAGTGTCACATTCGTTCTCCGTACTACAGCGAAGCTACCAATGATTAGACATCCCAGAACACGGACCCTTTCAGGAATCGCGGGAGCAAGAACACTCTTTCATTATACTCTCATACTTGTCCACAACGTGCGTATTAAGAGACACAGTATAGTTTAAAATGTTTATTTCAACTAACGTGCTCTAAGACACAGTACACATGCCAGTACTAGCAGCATAATGCATAAAGTTAAAACAGTAAGCATGGTTACAATTCCATAGAATACAAACAGGGACAGCATTTTATAAAGACAGTGGATATTGGACTAAAAGGCCTTGCCACCCTCCCCGTGCTAGGAACTAGTTTATTATAAAAATAGAAGACCTCTAGGCTTTGTCAGGGGGACCCCCATACCTCAAGAACTAGATGCAAGGGTTACATCATCGGACAAGCACAGCTCTTCTCCCTGGAAAGGCTTTTCTCCAAGTGCCTTCAGCAGCGAGTTCACAATATTAAAAGCACACAAATTTCTCCAGTGCAGCTGTATGTCATGTTATGTCAAAGTGCCAGGGGCTGACCAGAACAGCAAAAACAAGGGACGTTGTTTTTCGACCTTGTACATTGTGTTCAGATGAAAACCACAGAGAACAGGAGAAAAGGTGAAAGGCAAAAGGGCAGACATTTCTAATGTGAATGGTCACAAGCAGAGTCTGGAAAAACAAAGTCACAGAGGAACGTGTGCAAAGAAGGCTTCATGGCAGCAGGGCCTAAGCTAACTTAGCATTGTCGACAATGAGGCCACAATTCACACTACACTCTCCCTGTTAAGATGGCTACCTACCAGTTAGTTTGATGAGGGGAATGCAATGTCTGCCACATGCTTCTGGGTGTGGGGGAGTGCTCCATCTTGCTGAGCTGTGGGACAAGGGGGCCTGGTGGGAGTTGTAGTGCAGGCTTCACAGACACAACCACCCCCTCCCTGTTAAGATGGCTACCTACCTGTTAGGTGGAGGTGATCAATGCAATGGCTGCCACATGCTTCTGGGTGTGGGGGAGTGCTCCATCTTGCTGAGCTGTGGGACAAGGGGGCCTGGTGGGAGTTGTAGTGCTGGCTTTCCACCCACAAACACTTCTCCCTGTTAAGATGGCTACCTACCAGTTAGTTTGATGAGGGGAATGCAATGTCTGCCACTTGCTTCTGGGTGGGGTGGGGGGAGTGCTCCATCCTGGTGTGCTTTCAGGCAAGGGGGCCTGGTGGGAGTTGTAGTGCAGGCTTCACAGACACAACCACACCTCCCTGTTGAGATGGCTACCTACCTGTTAGTTTGATGAGGGGAATGCAATGTCTGCCACTTGCTTCTGGGTGGGGTGGGGGGAGTGCTCCATCCTGGTGTACTTTGGGACAAGGGGGCCTGGTGGGAGTTATAGTGCAGGCTTCACAGACACAACCACTCCCTCCCTGTTAAGATGGCTACCTACCTGTTAGGTGGAGGTGAGCAATGCAATGGCTGCCACATGCTTCTGGATGTGGGGGAGTGCTCCATCTTGCTGAGCTGTGGGACAAGGGGGCCTGGTGGGAGTTGTTGTACTGGCTTTCTACCCACGAACACCTCTCCCTTTTAAGATGGCTACCTACCAGTCAGTTTGATGAGGGGAATGCAATGTGTGCCACTTGCTTCTGGGTGGGGTGGGGGGAGTGCTCCATCCTGGTGTGCTTTGGGACGAGGGGGCCTGGTGGGGGTTGTAGCGCTGGCTGCCTTTACACATGCAACCCTGGGAATGTTGCTAGGTACCTTTGGGGTTATTCAGAGGGAGTGATTGTCAGATCTGTGAGACATGTGTTGGGAAGTGTGTGGTGCACATGGATGCATTTAGGCCAAGGAGGTGTAGCTTTGTGGTTGTGCAAGACAGTACATAGCAGTGTGATGGTGGACATTTGTTGTTACTTACCAGCCTCCACTCCCCGGGTATTCCTGTGAGACTCTCTGGATGCAGTATGGCAAGCACCTTCTCCTCCCATGCGGTGAATGTTCTTGGTGGAATGGGAGGGCCACCGCCAGTCCTCTGAGCCAGCTCACGGTTCTTGTTGTTCCTCTCTTTCACCTTTTTCTTGAGGTCATGCCACCGCTTCACGATCTCATTTTTGGTGCGTGGGACAGTCCCTACTGCATTGACCTTGCGGACTATCCTTTCCCACATTAGTGTTTTGGTGGCTAATGGTGTCTGTTGGACCATGCTTCCAAACAATTGTGGTTCTACTCTGATTATCTCGTCTACCATGACTGACAACTCATTGTCAGTGAATTTGGCCATTTTCTTCGGTGCCATGGTGTGTGGTGTGCAAAGGGGTTGTAAGTGCAGGTGTGAGAGTGGTGGTGGTGATGTAAGTGGTGTGTGTGTGTGTTGTTGTGCTGGTGAGTTGTGTGGTGGTTTGCCTCTCCTTTGTGCTGTAGGCTTGGTTCCTTCAGTGGTGGAGTATTGCAAAGGAGTGTGGTCAGGGAAGGGGCTGGTTTTATACTCAGCTATGTGGGTGTGTCAAAATGGTGTATTGATGTCAGGTGTGTTGTGTGGGTTGACCTGGGATTTGTGGTTTTTGAACTTGCCATGGGGATGTGTCATTGGGGTGTATTAGGTTTTTTTGGGGGCTGCGGCAAGTTGCTGGGTACACTTGGTGAGCATGTTGTGTTTATTTTTTGTTCGGCCGCTATGACTTTTCCGGAGCGGCCGAGGCGGTGTCTCTATGGCTGCCCTTCCGCCGGCTCTCCCATTTATCACTGGTTGCAATCGAGGCGGTCGGAAACAGCGGATCGTTCCGCTGTCGCCTCAATGGTATCCTAATTCCACGCGCGGTCAATCCGCTGGCCGTGCGGCGGTTTGGGCTTTTTCCGCCGCGGATCCGACCGCCGCGGACGGATTTTCGCCTGCTCCGTACGCTACCGGCGGTCTTTCCTGGCATCGTTCCGCCACGGTCGGTTTTTTATGGCGGTTGATCCTAATCGGACAGCCGGTTTTCCCGCGGTACATGCGGACGGTTGATTCCCGCTACCATGGCGGTCCGGGTGCTTTTCCGCCCGCCATCGTAATCAGCCCCTAAGTAAGCACAAGTTACTGAGCGAAAGCAGTATATTGTTTCCACGGTCCTGAAGGATCAGGGTTGTCATGTTCGATGGTTGCCAAGAACTATTCTCTCCTTGGTAAGAGGAGAATTTAGGGGCACTGTGAGCTAGCTGGTACAAAAGGCCAACATACCCGGTGGGGGTGTTCAGAATCAGTCCGACACTAATCCTACAGTGTATGCTGTCCGAACGCGCAGATCCTGTGTAGGTTTTTATAGGAACTACACAACACTCCAAGGGGCTCAAGGCGGTCTTCTCACACATGTCAGCAATGTGTCTCCATGCGACCTGCCAGACTTCACCACCAGGTAAGGGCGATCGCCGCGCCTCAATGTCTACCGCCACAGCCCAGCGACTCCACAGCACCTCTGCATCCCACTCCAGGTCCCAAACGCAGGCCCAGCGAGGCCTCCGGGCCCTGGGGACTGTCCACGCTCTCAATGTTTTAGATGCCATGGTGTTGCAAGGAGTGCGCAATGAAAAGTGATTCATCACTGGTTTTGCACAGCGATGCGCCTCTTTTCATAGATGTAGCCCTGAATTTCCTCTTCCCCTGGGACTCTGGCTGGTCATCCTGGCTGTTGGGGGGCTTGAGGGGGTTGTTGATCTGTGCTGCACTTGGCCCTGGCTGCTCCATTCTGCATTCCATTGGTTTTATTTCCTATTTTTCATTGGAGGTGGACTAATAGGCCATTTTTGCCTATAGAGGCAAAAAAAACTCACATTGGGCTGACTAACGTGCCTTTTTTTGCCGCTTATGGGCCTTTCGTTTTCGCCCGCTAACGCCAGAATTTCTATCGCCTTCACGCTAGTGTTACCGACAGTTTTCACCGCGGCTCCATAAAACTATCACCATGTAGTGACGTCTTGTAAATACATCGCTAACAGGGTGATAGTTTTCAGCGGTACGCGGCGGTAAAAAAACTTGCAGCTAACTAATGTTAGCGTTAGTTAACACCAGTCCTTGTTCATATGGCCCTGAATTTCTTCTGTGATGTGGTCGCTAGTCATACTCATGACGTCGACGACTGGCCACCGTGAATGGAGTATAATATTCTCTAGAAAAGGTGCTTCGCGTTGTGATAGAGCTAGATTCGAAAAGGCAGATATTGCAGTAAAGGCTGGCATATTGTCCAAATAAGATAGTACCTTAAAGGATGAGCTCCAATCACAACCATTTTGTATTCCCAAGCAATTCCACAAGTGTGTGTTTGTGTGTGGGAGGGGGGTAAAGTAGCTTCTTGTTATCAGTAACGATCAAGAGTCTAGGAGTTTATAATTCACAGACTCGATTTCTGTTGGACATAAATGACATGATCTCGCGGTATTGTCAATTTCAGCCTTGCTCGCAGTATTTGTCAATTTCAGTCTTGCTCCTTGAATTTCTGGAAATACATTATCCTTATTCTATCTAAACATCATATATGATTGTTTTAAGCGGCAAGCACTCATGCTATTCAAATTGCAGGCATAAGATTCTTAAGCGAGTTTATTACTGTTCCACTTCTGAAGGAGATGGTAGTATAATAGCAGTGCCCCTCTTCCCAAGAACATGCTGAGACAAGGCTTTGGTTAAGAACAGAATAGCAAACGTTCTTTGAAATGCATGTAGCTGAGGAAGGCAGAAAAAGACATAGATAAAGAAAGCAGATCTGCAGATTGAAAATAAATCTAGGAAGCAGGAGCATATTTTTCAGGCAAATCTCGCCTGTGACAACAACAGAAGAGAGGAAATGATTTTAAAAGTGCTAGACAAACAATCTTGGAAGTTCGAAGAGGCAGAGATGTTTTAAGGCTTGGGCAAAGTGGGCAATTGCCTAGGTCCCCCATGTTTTAGCCCGCCTGCTCTCCTCAGGAAAGTAATCTCTCTCTATATCTCACGTTTGTCTTCTCCTCTATTTAACTCTCTGTACTTCACTCTACCTATGACTCTGTCTCTCTCATTCCCGTGTCATTGTAACAGTTTTTTGGGCCTCAGGCAAGACATATTTCTGGTGCATTTATGTGACCCTATTTTCGAACCGTTTCACATTATGTTCAGTATTGTGTGGCATTCTGCTGGCTTGCAAGAGCAGAAAAGGGATAACAAAATCCATAGCTTTTTCGCACAGGGAGCCCTGAAATCTATCTTGTCTGGTGCCCCAAAAATGCATATCATAACATTAAAAAGATATTAAGTTGTTTATTACACAGTATTACTCAGCAGGTATTATTGATCTTTAGAATGGGAGGTTTAGAAAGCAGATAGCCTTTTTGATGAAGAAATAAAAGGTAGTTATGAAGTATATATCAAGGTAATAGAGAATATGTACAATTAGCCATGGTGAAATATCATGGATATTAGGGTTTCTCTTGTTTTTGTTGAACTGGTCAATAGCCAAATTGACATTGGTCAAGGAGTTGGAATTGCTTGATTTTGATTACGTGCTGTAAGTGCACATATTTTTCTAGGAGATTTGCCAAAGTTAAGATGTTGGAGATAAGGTGGACATTGTTGGGGTCGGACTGGTCTGAGTTTGTTTCTTTAGGATAGGGGTAACCTGGCCACTTTTGAGGGAGTGAGGTACGGAACTTTGGCTGAGTGATGCATTGATTATCTTGCTCCTTAATTGGAGAACGCGGTGAATGGGCTCATTAAGGCATTTGGAGGAAGGGGGACATTGAAGTGGTTGGAGTATTTCAAAGTGGTCAGTAGATTAAAGATGACATTTTCATCTAAGGTTTTAAATCTGGACCAAGTCTTGTTATTTTTAGGTGTGGGGGGGTTATTCAGGCATGTTTCCTGAACGAGTGGGGTAGGGAGAAGAGGAGGTTCGTGTGATAGTTGCATCACAGCATACTGGATGTCATGGAAGATCAGCCAGGTTTTTTCAGCAAAGAAGGAAGCATAGGTTTTGCAGTTAGAAGGTATTTTCTTGTCAGAGGAAATTGGATTGCTTATGCCGACAGACTGTTTTTTGATGATTTCATGCAGTGTTTTTGGTCGATTGTTTGCTGTGTCCAGTTTATTTCAGAAGAAAGCTGCTTTGGAGTTCCTGATGTGTCTATTCTAAGCACTCCTTGTTAGAAATGGGGGTCTCTAGTTGGCAGAGGTAGGTACCTTTGTCCAAATAGGGACCTTTGCTTCTAATAAGGGTAAGGGGGATACACTTCTAAAATAACCCCTGCTCACCCCCTTGGTAGCTTGGCATGAGCAGACAGGCTTATCTCAGAGGCAGTGTGTAAAGCATTTGTGAATACATACAGTAATAAGTGAAAACACTACAAATGGACACCACACCGGTTTAGAAAAATAAATAATCTTTATCTAAACCAAACAAGACCAACAAATATGACTATGATGTAAATTCTTTTCATAATGTCGAAGGAGTTCCTGTCAATTGCTCTTCCAGCCTTCTTAATCGATTTTCAAAATTTCTATTTTGTGATGCTAATTCTTTTTATTATGTCCAAGCATCTCCATGAAGTTCTCTCCTCTGCAACCAGGCCCGATAAATCCCGCTTACATCATAAAATAGAAATATCGGAAAATTGGAAAAAGAATAAGAAATAGACAGTAACATGAAAATGATTCAGCCCTGATGATGTCCCATGGGGGACGAAACGCGTAGGCTGGCTGTATTAAAATATTGATTGATCTGTGTTTTGAAGAGTTTGGAACAAGTGTCAATAAAGACAAGTGGACAAGGAAGCTTGCATTGGAATATTGATTATTTATGGACTTCAATAATTAATTGTGGATGAATTTATAATAACTGCACGCTCCTTCTGTGTGGATTTAATCTTTTGTTAGATGACCTCTGGGCGGTGGATCATCAGAAGTGAGCGGTTTCTTTGAATATCTAGTCAATAAGTGATGCACCTGGAATACTCACTTGTGCACACGAGTTCTGTGACCCTCACCGCTCTTTAACGTTGGTTTGATAAATATATATATATATGAAAATGATTCTCTGCGCTTACTTCCCCACACAGAGACGGCACTCAAATAAAAGAAATGTATTCCTTGACAGACAGACTTCCCCACACACACATATATATATACACACACACACATATATTGCCTACTGGTGGTCGCCATTAGGTAGTTATAGTTAGGACTTCATTTCCATAGGATGATCGTTTTTTGTTTTACCAATAATTTGGGCGTTATTTTATGAATCTTTTCAAAATTTTAAAAACGGATATGATGCTCACTTCAGCTTCTGTCTTGAACGTTTTGTGGTGATCCTTCAAACGGGGCTGAGAAAAAAGGGGTGTCCCAAAACACATTTTCCCCATGTTAATTTCCATAGGACTTTTGAACAAGCCTACATCCGGAACCGCTAGACAGAATTACACCAAATGTGGCAGAAAGCTTTTGTTTCGCAGATCATGCCTTTTGTGATTTGGTGCAAGCCCATTCAGTAGTGTAGGAGATATTAACTGGAAAACACATTTGTATATATAGGGACATGGATCCTCCGTTGATCTGACAGTCTCCATGCTGTATTCTGATTGGCTACCAACACTTCAACCAGGAAGTGTTGCCAGTAATCTTGGAGCTCGGTTTGAGCTGAGTCCCACACAAAAAAAAAAGAAGGTGGGGGCAGGGTAGGACTACCCTGACCCCCTAGAACTGGTGGTGGGGTCCCACAGGGATCCCACTGAGGGTTAAAAAAAACATTTCAGCAATGTTGCCACTCAATCGCAGGTGGATCTGCAGATTTGCGTCTAAATTGAGAAAAAGAAGGGCAGACTCCTGTGCATCTTTGTAAGGAAGCCCATGAGTCTGCCAAATCCCGGGGTCATTATAAACATTAAGGAGGGGAAACCGTCAGGGGGAGAACATGGCGTCTGCTAGTTGAGCAGCCGCGCGTGTCCGTGCTACCACCTCTCACCGCGTTACAGACAGCGCGATGTTACCTGGCGCTTGAGTTGTGCTCCTGCTTGTGGATTCTTCCTGGTTCTTCCTGGGGCCGGCGGAGCTGTTGTTGACCCCCGGAATCGGGTGGAGGAGGAAGCAAATGCCCTTGGAGCCGTTCGGTGCTCCCCGCCTGCCCTGCTTCCAGCGCTGGTGCACGGCCGCCCTGGAGCTGAGGAGTGGCCGCAGAGCTGCGGCTCGCGGGCTCCTCCGGGTCGGCAGTGGCAGCGCCAGCATCGGGCATTTTTTTGGTGTAACAGGTGCTGGCAGAGCGGGGGGTGTCGGCAGCGATACTCTTACGGAGCTGGTAGCTCCGGTTTCCTCAACTACCCCACCAGAGTTAAAGGAGTCAAAAGCGTCTCCGGGCAGCGAGGAGGGCGATTCTCCCGGTCAAACCTTGGAGCCCCAAAATTCAATAAGAGGAAACAATGCGCAGTCAGGCAAGGATCTGCCAGACAGCGCTGGAGACGGCGTAGGAGATGGCGGGGGCCCCAAAAACTCAAAGAGCTCTGAAAATCGAGGTAAACCTGGTGGTAAACAAACAGGAAAAAAAGGTAGGAAACACGGAGGGTGTGTGCCTGGTAATAAAAAGGGCAAAACCAAGGAAAAAGGAAAGGAAAGTGGTGGGCCAGGAAGCCAGTTAGAGGAGGGGCAGGTTTTGGTAGCCGCAACTGATAAAAGCACTCACAGTGCCCCTAGTGCCTCTAGTGCGCCCAGCGATTATTCTGCTTTTCCAAACTACCAGGTTAAGGGCAGGAGTATAAAGGGGGGGAGAAATAAGACTAACTCTATACACAATAAAGTTAAGGTTACCCCCTCATTGAGGTCCTTCTGTAGGGTTCAACCAGAGGTTTTGATCATCACGAAGCAGGGAGTGGATCATAGAGAGAATGTTGTCACTGGCTTATCTGGTCCTACGGGCTGTATAACAGGCGATTCCCGGGATAAGATGGAGTCCACAGGAGTGTCATCTACTGAGAATGAGACACCGAATGATCTAACAGAATTGAGGTCAGAAATAGGGTTTGCGGGGGAGACAGAACTAGAACTAGGTCTTCAGAGCACAGCTGCAGCCGCCAGTCATTGTATGGACGGAGGTGGGCCAGGATTAAGGTTGCAGGAGCAGACTGGACCTCCACTAGTTTCGATGGAAGCTCTGTTCACCTCGTTAAAAGAGGATATTAAGCAAGGCTTTGCGGTATCCGCTGCTAACCAAGGAGAAATAAGGAACTCATGTAAGATCCTAGAAAAAAAGGTGGATCTCCTAAATGCCAGAACCGAATCCCTAGAACACTCTGTAGATGAGTTAAAGGCCAATTTAGGGACAGCAGAGGCCAAAATTCATGACTTACAAAGAGAGAAGGCTGTTCTGCGAGAAAGAATGGAGACGCTTGAAAATAACTCCCGCAGGAATAATCTTTGTGTTTTGAACGTCCCAGAGGGGAAAGAAGGGTCAGATCTTAAGACCTTTATTGTTAAATTCATTAAGGAAGTTCTGCCACTTGAAGAGTCTACGGAGTTCCTGGAAAAGGACATACAAAGGGTTCATAGGGACCCCTTTCGCCTGAATCCAAGCAGGACAAAACCTAGGAAGATTCTTATTAACTTCCTTACTTATGTAGTAAAAGAAAAAATCTCGAATTTGGTTTTAAAAACAAAAACACTAAGAAGCAAGGATTTTTCTTTTGAAGTTCGCTCGGATCTATCGAAAGATACTTTAGAAAGGCAGTGGGAGCTCGGTAGAAGGGTGGATAATTTTAAGAAAATTGGAGCCGTAGCACAACTTAAATTCCCGGCTTTTTAAAAAGTTATTCATAATAACAAAATGCATAACATCAGGTCTGTTCAGGAGGCAGATGAATTGCTGGCCACCATTAGCAAAGGTGTTCTATAGGTCCTCATGGATACCTTGGGAGGCACAGGATGGCGAAGCAGAGAGTTGAGTTGAATAGAGTTTCATAAGGATTATAATGCAACTATTAGTTCATACTATTGGAAGGCCTGTTTTTGCTGAGCAAATAGTTTTAGATCTCGTATAATTAAGCTAGGGAAGAGCATGTACAAAAAAAAAAAAATTATGATAAAGAAAAAAAAAATTGAAAAATTTTGGAAGCCCTATTGGCCTCTTAAGTGATCCAAGAAACATAATTTGTATATTTTTTGATATATATCACTTGTTTGCTTTTTGATTAGTAGAAACATTTCTGCATGGTAACACATATTCGCGATAGGGGTAGAGGGGGGTCGATCACGGACACCACACCTGGACAACAACTAGTCCAGTTAAATGGGGGAAGGGTTCTCCAAGGGATGGGGTGGAAGGGAGGCAGGGGAGCACAGGGGAATAAAAAATAAAATTACCTCAATCGCCTTGGTCTTTTTAGGTTGTTTAGATCTGTTACCCTTAGCTAGGATGGAGTTGGCCGGTATGCAAAAATTTAGGCAAAAATTTAGGCGTTGCCTCTGCCTCGGTCTAGGGAGGGCTTGGAGTGTTGAGCCTCAAATAATATGACTATACTCCAGATATTGTCCTGGAATGTAAATGGCCTGCGGGTGAGGTCACGCAGAGCAAAAATCTTACACTATCTAAGAGATTCCCCAGTGCAGGTCATTGTCATCCAGGAGACCCATCTTCTTGAGGCAGAGATGAAAGAAATACTAAAATCTCAGAAATGGGTGGATTCTTTTGTCTGCACCGACCAGACGGCTAATATTAGAGGAGTGCTGATTCTCTTAAAAAAAAATAGCCAAAGTACAGGTCTTACAATATAAGGGTGATCCAGGGGGGAGATGGTTGATTACTGGAAGATTACTCTAAGGGATATCCTTTTTACTTTAGTCGGCTACTATGGGCCGAATCAGGACGATCCTCCAGTCTCCAAACCATTTTTTCGCACTTACTGGATTTCCCAGAGCCAGTGATATGGGCAGGAGATTTTAATATCTTTCTTGATCCTAAACTAGATAGATCTCCTAATAGTAGAGCGATAGTCCCCTCAAGATCCAGGGTGTCCCTCTTGACAATAATGTCCCAATTGGGTCTTAGTGACATCTGGAGAGAGAGGTCAGGTCAACAATTGGGGGTATCTTATAGGAATTTTAAATATAAGCATAAGTCACGAATTGACTATATCCTGCTCAGCTATAATCTCAGGGACAGAGTAAAAGTTATAAAATACCTGCCATCATACCTTTGGACCACTCGGGTATTTTATTGGCCCTTGATTGCACACAGATAACAGACTAGAGCATGGTCCTTTGATCGCACATTGCTACTCGAAGAGAATGAGACAAGCTTCCTCTCCAGAGAAATAAACCTATTTCTAGAGACCAACTTGGGTACAGCTGATATCACTATAGTATGGGACACTCTCAAAGCTTTTTTTAGGGGTATTATAACCAATAGGTCTAGCTATAGGCATAAAAAATATAGAGAAGAGACTTCAGCCTTGGAGGAAGAAGTGAGGAAAGTGGAGTCAAGAATGAATAACCAGGCGGGAATCTGCCAGAAGGAAGGTCTGGATAAATGTAAAAATCTGAAGGAACAGCTGGAGGGCATTCTTCAGGGGAGGCTTATGCGTAGGTGGGAGGCTAGTAAGATTGCCCACTTTGAGTACGGGGAGGGAGCGGGAAAGTTACTAGCCTGGAAAATCAAAGCAGACCAGCTCCAGAACCATATAAAGGAAATCTCTGGGGGTGACGGGGCAGCCTCCACATCTTCGGACGAAGGTATTGGAGAGGCCTTCCTGGAATATTTTCAGGAGATATATAAAGAGACCTCCATAGAAGATAATTCTACGGCAAGAGCATGGTTGGAGAGAACTACTTTAACACCCATTAGCTCCGAGCAACAGATAGACCTGGAACAGATCATTACGCAGGAGGAAGTGAGGAAGGCATTGCCGGGCGGGAAAAGGGGCAAAGCTGCTGGTCCCGATGGACTACCAGTTGAGCTAAATAGATCACTTGGGGAGGGTATAATTCCAATAATAAATCAACTTTTTATTAAAATATTTTTGGAAGGAATTAGCCCACCTCCATCATGGAATGACGCTACTGTAGTCCTGATTTTGAAACCGGGTAAAAATCCTTCCAGCTGCGGGTCATATCGGCCCATATCGCTTTTAAACGCCGATTATAAAATCTTTACTTCTATTTTAGCAACTAGGTTGGGGGTGGTGGCGAAGGACATCCTTCACCCCGATCAAAAAGGGTTCGTGAAAGGGAGACAATTGGCAGACCTCACTCACGATTTGGTCGGTGCAATAGACATCGCTTCCACCTATTCACTTCCCCTTGCAGCTTTAACCCTGGATGCCACCAAGGTTTTCGACAGGGTAAATTGGATCTACCTGTCGGAAGTCATGGGGAAATTTAATTTGGGTGTCAAGTTTTGCCGTACCATACAGTTGCTATATAAAGCGCCATCGGCCAGCTTTTGGTTAATGGTAGTCTTACTAAGGTACTCAGTATAACCAGAGGGACTCGACAGGGATGCCCCCTCTCCCCCTGTTGTTTGATATGTACATTGAGCCTTTTGCTCAGAGGCTCAGAGAAAACCCTGATATTGAGCCTTTCAGACATGGGGATTGGGAGAGGAGGGTGGCACTGTATGTGGACGACATTCTGATACTCTCAGTAGTCCTGGCTACAACCCTCCCGGCAGTCATCAAACTGGGGGAGGAATTTGGACAGGTCTCAGGATATGAGATAAACGCCGGGAAAACGGAAATTATGACCTGGAACATCCCGGGCACTGTACATCAGATAAGTCGTAGAATGCGTTACCTTGGGGTCAGGATTGTCCAAGATATAGACAAAATAGCAGATACCAACTTAGCACGAGTCCTCCGGGATTGTCACAAGCAAATGAAGTCATGGGCCCACCTCCCTTTATCCATCCTGGGGAGCGTGAATCTTGTTAAAATGTCAATACTACCTAAGGCCACTTTCCTTTTTAATACAATCCCTCTTCACTTTGATAAACGCATCATAGAAAAATTCCAACAAGAAATAAATTCTTTTATCTGGGCATATAGATCTACCAGAATAGCCTGGAAAAAACTAAGGCGTAGGAGGGAGAAAGGAGGTCTTGCGTTACCTGACCTACAATACTATGCTTGGGCGTTTCAACTTTCATATTCTCGGATGTTATTAAAAATGCCTATTGGTACTGGAGGGGGAGACATGCTATTGGCTATGTTAAAAGGGGCAGGTCTACCGGAGGAGGGCTTTATGTTTAAATTTGGTGACCAAAATTTTTTTAAGAAAGTTAAACTTAAGGTCCTTCAGGGATTTGCCAGAATATGGGCAAGATTAAAAAGTCTGGTAGGTCTCAACTACTTCTCAAAATTAGCGCCCCCTGGACCCCGCGAACGCCACGAAGCCCAACACCGCTACGATGCCAGAACCCTCCACGCACTCAACACCGGACAAACACACACCTGCTTCCTGGCCGCCCGAAGCGCACCCACGGAGCTTTCACCTGCCGGAACTGCAGCTTCACAAGCATCCGCCCCACCATGCTGCCGACCAGGAAAGAACCCAACCACCTCAGATGCATCCTTCTCAACACCCGCTCCGCCCGCAAACACGCCGTTGAACTCTGGGACCTACTCGACTCAACCTCCCCAGACGTCGCCTTCCTGACGGAGACCTGGCTGAACCCCGCCTCGGCACCCGACATAGCCATAGCCGTCCCGGAAGGCTACAAGATCACCCGCAGGGACCGCACCAACGGAGCAGGAGGAGGAATCGCCATCGTCCACAGGAACACTCTCAGAGTCTCGACCAACACCGACGACACCCTCAGCACCGCCGAACACCTGCACTTCCAGATCCACACCGATCCCAACACCACCCTCAGAGGAACCCTCATCTACAGACCCCCCGGACCCCGACCACAGTTTAGCGACTTCGTCAGCACACACGCCCTCGCCTCCACGGACTACATCCTCCTCGGGGACCTGAACTTCCACCTCGAGAACAACAACAACACCAACTCCACCACCCTGATCAACAACCTAGCCAACCTCGGACTCAGACAACTCGTCACAACACCCACCCACTCCGCCGGTCACATGCATGACCCCATCTTCTCCGCAAGCCCCCACGTCTCCTTCAACCACACCACCGAACTCCACTGGACCGACCATCGCTGCATCCACTTCACCTTCAAGAAACCCACCACCGCACCCAACAGATGCGCCGCCGCTGCTGGAGCAAAGTCACCGAAGACCAGCTAACCACCACCCTCGCCCAGAGCCCACCCGCCGACCCCACCGACCCCACCGACCCCGACACCGCCGCCTGCAACCTCAGACAGTGGATCAACGACTGCGCCAACACCCTCGCCCCGATCAAGAAACCCTCCAACAGTCACACCAACAAGAAAGCCAGCTGGTTCACTGAAGACCTCCGGGCCTCCAAGCAAACCTGCCGAAAGCTGGAGAAGATCTGGCTCCGTGAACGAACACCGGACAGCCAAGCAGCCCACAAGAACGCCACCCGCAGACACCATCACCTCATCAGATCCGCCAAAAGGGCCTCCTTCAAAGACCGCCTAGACAACAACGTGCACAACAGCAAAGAGCTCTTCAACATCGTGAAGGAACTCTCCAACCCCAACTCCAACACCAACGACGTCCCACCCTCGCAAGACCTGTGCGACTCGCTGGCCACCTTCTTCCACCGCAAGATCGCAGACATCCACGACGGCTTCAACGCCACGACCGCCCCGACAACCACTGAGACCTCCGCCCCCACGACCACCATCCGCACCAACCGCCTGCTCTCCTGGACCAACATCAACGCAGCGACGACACCATCAAGATCATGAACACCATCCACTCCGGATCTCCGTCAGACCCATGCCCACACCACATCTTCAACAAAGCCAGCACTGCCATCGCACCCCATCTCAGGAAAGTCATCAACACCTCCTTCGAGACAGCAACCTTCCCGGAGAGCTGGAAGCATGCCGAGTTCAACGCCTTACTCAAGAAACCCAAGGCGGACCCCAAGGACCTCAAGAACTTCCGGCCCATCTCCCTGCTCCCGTTCCCGGCAAAGGTCATCGAGAAGACCGTCAACAAACAACTGACCCGCTACCTCGAGGAGAACAACATCCTGGACCCTTCCCAGTCCGGGTTCCGCAGCAAACACAGCACCGAGACTGCCCTCATCGCCGCCACCGAGGACATCAAGTCCCTGCTGGACAACGGAGAAACGGCGGCCCTCATCCTCCTGGACCTGTCAGCCGCCTTCGACACGGTCTGCCACCACACACTACGAACACGCCTCCACAACGCCGGGATCCAAGAGAAGGCCCTGGACTGGACCCCCTCCTTCCTCTCCGTCAGAACACAGAGCGTCCGCCTTCCCCCCTCCCGCTCCGAAGCCACCGAGATCATCTGCGGTGTACCCCTGGGCTCTTCCCTCAGCCCAACTCTGTTTAACATCTACATGGCACCGCTTGCCACGTCGCCCGTCGGCACAACCTCAACATCATCTCCTACGCCGATGACACCCAGCTGATCCTCTCCCTCACCAAGGACCCCCACACCACCAAAACCAACCTTCACGAAGGAATGAAGGCCGTGGCTGAATGAATGAGGAACAGCCGACTGAAGCTGAACTCGGACAAGATGGAGGTCCTCATCCTCGGATCCACCCCTTCGGCCTGGGACGACTCCTGGCGGCCGACCGCACTGGGAACCGCCCCAACACCCACCGACCATGCACGCAACCTAGGGGTCATCCTCGACTCCACCCTCTCCATGACTAAACAGGTCAATGCTGTCTACTCCGCCTGCTTCAACACCCTCCGCATGCTCGGCAGGATCTACAAGTGGATCCCCACTGAAACGAGAAGAACGGTCACCCAGGCCCTCATCAGCAGCAGGTTGGACTACGGAAACGCCCTCTACGCAGGAGCCTTGGCCAAACTCCTGAGACGGCCCCAATGCATCCAGAACGCCTCTGCACGCCTAATCCTTGACATCCCTCGCCACAGCCACATCACACCCCACCTGAGAGACCTGCACTGGCTCCCGGTCAACAAGAGGATAACCTTCAAACTCCTCACCCACGCACACAAGGCACTCCACAACACCGGACCAACGTACCTCAACAGACGACTCAGCTTCTACACCCCCACCGCCAGCTCCGCTCCACCGACCTCATCCTCGCCACTGTCCCCCGCTTCCGAAGAGCGACCTCCGGTGGCAGATCGTTCTCCCACCTCGCCGCCAAGACATGGAACACCCTCCCCATCCACCTACGGCAGACCCAAGACCTGCTGACCTTCAGAAAACTCCGCAAGACCTGGCTTTACGAGCAGTAGCAGCATTCCCCACCCCAGCGCCTTGAGACCCTCACGGGTGAGTAGTGCGCTTTACAAATGATATGATTGATTGATTGATTGATTGATTGATCTCTTATGGCAGGATTCATTTAAAAATCTTTTTAGCATAGTTAAACATGCATGGTTGAAGAGGAACCATCTATTCACTGTCCATCGAGCATCCCTATCCCCCCTCAGGTTATCTAAAATCCTTAAAGGGTCTCGAGTCAACTGTAAAAAGTGTGGGTTGGCAGAAGCCTCGGACTTACACATGTTTAAAGACTGTCCCTCAATCGGCGCTTTTTGGGAAGAAATACGGATAACAATGGAGAGTATCCTGAGAGTACCAATCGAAATGGACCTGACTTTAATAATTTTTGGCCTTAATAGCCACATTGTAGGACCAGCCAGATCTCTTTTATTTTATTCGATTTTATTGGCAAGGAGACAAATTTGTAAACATTGGGTAGAATCTGTTCCTCCTAAACACTCGGATTGGCTGACTTCTTTATATGAAACATCTAAGATGGACTTGGCTAGAGCTTGTAGTAGAAAAAAGATCGCATACTGGGACCTGCTGCTTCAATGGAAATAGCCTAAGAGATAAGCGTAAACTTTATTCATGCTTTGTTTTTCTTATTTTGATTATGTCATAATGAAGGGCGGGTCCGATGATTATGCCTACTGGACACTCCATGGACTATGTTGGGTCTGTCCCCGGGTCACCGAAAGAGTCTATTTGGTCTTTACAGATCAAGTCGGAGTGAAACCTACCCTCCTCTTCTGAGGGGAAGTAACATGTCGGTCTGGAAATATACCCCTACAGGCTGAAGGTATAGAGAGAATCCATCAAAAGAGCCTATGTCATCTCAGGTCGTTAAGAAGGGGTATGAACAGACAGTTTGTTTACTATGGTTAAAGGCGAATGAAGACAACAAAAAAAAAGAAAAAAAAAAAAAACATTAAGGAGGGGCTCATGGAGCCCCTCCAGGGTTTATGAAAGTGCCAGGGACCACCACTTCCCCAAGGCACTTGTATTTAATTATGCAGGGGTGCCTGCATGGCACCCCCATGCCCCGGAGACTGCCACATCCCCAGGGCTTATTTATAAGTATTGGGGTGGGTTTGTGGACCCCCCTGTGCCATTAGACCGCCACCTCCCCGTGGCTATTTATTAAAGGAATGTGGGGGAGGCCCGTACAGCCTCCCCCTTGCCACAAGGGCCACCACCTCCTTGAGGCTGTTTAATTTTGAAATGAAGGGGCCTCACAGAACTCCCTGGGCCCTGGGAACCACCACCTCCCCTGGCTCAAAATAAATTGTTTAAAATGGGAGAGGGGCCAGGCAGTTCTTGGGCCAGGCCCTAATACAAGAAAGGGGAACCATGTGGCCCTGCCTCCTGGAGTCAATAATGGCCCTGGGGATTGCCAGCCCCCAGGGCCAGCTCCTACTATGTCCCGGGATGCCCACCCCTGGGACATAGCTGTGACTTGGTGGGAGCTCTACTGCTCCTACCAAGCCACAGCAAATGCTCTGCTTTCAGTAAGTCAGAGCATTAAAAATGCTCTCACTTGCTGGAAGCTGAGCAGAATTGCTTTCAGACACAGGGAGCTGCCTTTCCAGAAGATCCGTATGTCTGAAAGCAATGCTGGTTCTCGCAGGGGGCAGGGAGCCAATAGGGATCTCAGGGGCATTCAGGCTCCCCCAGTCTCCCCCAGTCTCCCAGTGAAGCCTGGGTGCCCTGAGGGCACCTAGAACAAATGGGCAGGCCTCGGGGGGATGGGGTCCCAGGGGCAAAATTCGGCCCAGTAAGAGGGGCCACAAAGCCTCCTTTCCCCATGTCTAATTGGCTGGGCCCCAGAGGAGGGGGTCCCTGAGGCTAAAATCTGCCTGGGAAGGGGGGCCGTGTGGCCATCCTCCCCTATTTCTTTACTTTACTTTTAAAAAGACATTAAAAAGGTTTGGCCCTTATTACAAGTAGGCCGGGACCCGGGAATGGGGTCCCCAGTGCCAAAATTGGCCTGGGAGGGAGGTTGTGTGGCCTCCCTCCACCATTGCAAAAAAGGCCAGGCCTGGGGGGATGGGGTCTCCTGGGTCAAAATCGGCCCAGGGAAGGGGGCCACGCAGCGCCACTCCCCTAATAAAACAAATGTTTTTGTTTTTTTTAAAAAGCCAACCCAGTCAAGTTGCCGGAGGCCCGCCACCTTTCACCACCACTCTGTAAATACGCCTCCTGGTGCACTACTAGTTGGGGGATGAAGTACCCTTAGCTCCTGAGGGTCCTTTGGGCCAGCAACCCCTCCTCTTACCTCCAGTAAGTCTCACACATAGGTCATCGGAGGCCACAGCCCCTTTATCCACCACTCTGCAAACGCGCCTCCTGGTGCACTACTGGTTTGTAAATAAAGTCCCCTTGGATGCTGAGGGTCCTTGGGGGCCAAAAACCTCTCCTGTTACCTCCACTAAGTCCCACACTGCGGGATTGCTGTGATCTGGTCAGAGGCTTCACCCCCTTTCTCAACCACTCTGCAAGCACAACTACTAGTTAAAAAACCAAGGAAATTCACTTTAAATCCAAAGGTTACAGGGACGTTATAGTTAGGAAATAGAATTTAAAGAACCTTAGAAATTCATCTAAAAAAATCAAAGGTTACAGGGATGTAAGCCAATAACAAACAAGCATTGGCCAGGGTTGGAATAGGACAGAAAATCGGCCCAGGCACCAAATTAAAAGCAAATTCAATGGCTAAAAAAGTGGCCTGCATTTGCAAAGCAGTGTGGTTTTAAAATTATAAAGACACGTTGTGTAATTGTTTTGAAAGATATGGGAGAGTATAAATATTTGTGTTTGTTGCAGGCAATGCTTGTGGTAATAGCAGAGAAATCAACAGTAAGAACAGGCCCACCAGACCATAAAGCCATCCACAAACAGCCAAAAAACTTGCCCATACACTGATCTGTAAGTGCAGCCTGTCGGGCTCTGCCTGGTTGCACTATAGGCCAATCCCTCCCTGGCTTTGACAAAGTCAATTTGTTTGACGTTTGTATTGTGTACTATTGGTTTTACCAATGTTTATATATGTACTGATCAGCAAGCTTAGACAAAATGATCTGCAGATATGAATGCTCCAAAGGCAGGGTTCACTTGCTTTTACATAACTTCCATTTTTCAGCTGCTTTTGCCAGTGCTCGCTCCCCAATGCTGTCATACTGCTTGACCACTGATTATAAGCATGCGTCAATGGTTGGGGGAAAAGGATTGAGACAACAATGATGCATAGTGATTTACCACAAGAATAAGTAATTTTCAGGAGTGTCATCAAGTCAAGTAGAATTCGGGATGATTTCAGTGCATCAATCGGGCATGAGTCTATGTTAGTCGGTCACACAGGCAGTACGAAAATCTAAGTATACAAAACAATATAATAGAAACCTCTGCACCGATCCCAACACCACCCTCAGAGGAACCCTCATCTACAGACCCCCCGGACCCCGACCACAGTTCAGCGATTCCATCGCTGACTTCGTCAGCACACACGCCATCGCCTCCACGGACTACATCCTCCTCGGGGACCTGAACTTCCACCTCGAGAACAACAAGGACACCAACTCCACCACCCTGATCAACAACCTCGCCACCCTCGGACTCAGACAGCTCGTGACTACACCCACCCACGCCGCCAGCCACACGCTCGACTCCATCTTTTCCGCAAGCCCACACGTCTCCTTCAACCACACCTCCGAACCCCACTGGACTGACCACCACTGCATCCACTTCACCTACAGGAAGCCCACCACGCACCACCGCACCGAACAAATGCCTCGCCGCTGCTGGAGCAGAGTCACGGAAGACCAGCTAACCACAACCCTCGCCCTGAGCCCACCCGCCGAACCCTCCGACCCCGACACCGCCGCCCGCAACCTCAGACAGTGGATCGACGACTGCGCCAACACCCTCGCCCCGCTCAAGAATCCGCCCAACAGCCACACCAGCAAGAAAGCCACCTGGTTCACCGAAGACCTCCAGGCCTCCAAACGAACATACCGAAAACTGGAGAAGATCTGGCTCCACGAACGGACAGCGGACAGCTACGCCGCCCACAAGAGCGCCACCCGCAGTCACCATCACCTCATCAGATCCGCCAAAAGGGCCTCACTCAAAGACCGCCTAGACAACAACGCACACAACAGCAAAGAGCTCTTCAACATCGTGAAGGAACTCTCCAACCCCAGCTCCAACACCAACGACATCCAGCCGTCGCGAGACCTATGCGACTCACTGGCCACCTTCTTCCACCGCAAAATCGCCGACATCCACGACAGCTTCAACACCACGACCGCCCCGGCAACCACCGAGACCACTGCCCCCACAACCACTAACCGCCTGCTCTCCTGGACCAACATCAACGACGAGGACACCAGCGAGATCATGAACACCATCCACTCCGGTTCACTGCTAGACCCGTGCCCTCACCACATCTTCAACAAAGCCAGTACAGCCATCGCGCCCCATCTCCGGAAAATAATCATCTCCTTCGAGACAGCAACCTTCCCGGAAAGCTGGAAGCACGCCGAGATCACCGCCTTACTCAAGAAACCCAAGGCAGACCCCAAGGACCTCAAGAACTTCCGACCCATCTCTCTGCTCCCGTTCCCCGCGAAGGTCACCGAGAAAATCGTCAACAAACAACTGACCCGCTACCTCGATGAGAACAACATCCTGGACCCTTCCCAGTCCGGCTTCCGCAGCAACCACAGCACCGAAACCGCCCTCATCGCCGCCACCGATGACATCAGGACCCTGCTAGACAACGGAGAAACAGCAGCCCTCATCCTCCTGGACCTATCAGCCGCCTTCGACACGGTCTGCCACCACACACTACGAACACGCCTTCACGACGCCGGGATCCAAGAGAAGGCCCTGGACTGGACCACATCCTTCCTTTCTGGCAGAACACAAAGCGTCCGCCTCGCCCCTTCCGATCCAAGGCCACCAAGATCATCTGCGGCGTACCCCAAGGCTCCTCCCTCAGCCCAACGCTGTTCAACATCTACATGGCACCCCTCGCCCACGTCGCCCGACAGCACAACCTCAACATCATCTCCTACGCCGACGACACCCAGCTGATCCTCTCCCTCACCAAAGACCCTCACACCGCCAAAGCCCACCTCCACGAAGGAATGAAGGCCGTCGCCGAATGGATGAGGACCAGCCGCCTGAAGCTGAACTCGGACAAGACGGAGGTCCTCATCCTTGGTTCCAACCCTTCAGCCTGGGACGACTCCTGGTGGCCAACATCACTGGGAACAGCCCCGCCACCCACCGACCACGTACGCAACCTAGGGGTCATCCTCGACCCCACCCTCTCCATGACTAAGCAGGTCAACGCCGTTTCCTCATCCTGCTTCAACATCCTCCGAATGCTCCGCAGGATCTTCAAGTGGATCCCCACCGAAACAAGAAAAACAGTCACCCAGGCCCTCATCACCAGCAGGCTGGACTACGGAAACGCCCTCTACGCAGGAACGACGGCTAAGCTCCTGAGACGGCTGCAACGCATCCAGAACGCCTCTGCACGTCTTATCCTCGACATCCCCCGACGCAGCCACATCACACCCCACCTAAGAGACCTGCACTGGCTCCCTGTCAACAAGAGGATAACCTTCAAGCTCCTCACCCACGCACACAAAGCACTCCACAACTCCGGACCAGCCTACCTCAACAGACGACTCAGCTTCTACACCCCCACCCGCCAGCTCCGCTCGACCAGCCTCGCCCTCGCCACAGTCCCCCGCATCCAGAAAACGACCGCCGGCGGCAGATCCTTCTCCCACCTCGCCGCCAAGACCTGGAACACCCTCCCCACCAACCTCCGACAGACCCAAGACCTACTGGCCTTCAGAAGACTCCTCAAGACCTGGCTCTTCGATCAGTAGCAGCACCACCCCCCTCTTCCCCCAGCGCCTTGAGACCCTCGCGGGTATGTAGTGCGCTTTATAAGTGACATGATTGATTGATTGATTGAGTAGTCAGGCTGTCTGCTATGTCTTAAAATATGTGTGAGGCCAGTGCCTAATTTGTAAAAGAATAAATGCCAGGGACAACATTTTTCATTATTAAATGTCGATGTTTACAATATCAAGACTATTTAGCCTTGATTCAAATCAATGCCTCTTTAATCCACCACCAGACACTCTCTGCTCCTTCATCTCACTCTTGCAAGGTCTTTTCATCCCTGCTTTCTCCCTTTTCCAGGGTTTTTCTGTCTGTCTCTTCTGCCTTCTTTTCCCCTTGTGTGTTTTTCTCTCTCTTGCTCTGGGCCAAAGTCTGATGAGGGAAAATAAGTGCTGGTGGGCCCCATCTGCAACCACTGCCTCATATTAAGTACTGTATAAATGCAAATGGAGTGATTTTCCAATTGTCTAGCGAACTCAAGCTCCTAATCCTTTGCAACCTGTCAAGTGTCCTCAGATTGACTGGCAGTGGGGATCCTCTTGGTAGTTCCACATTTCATGACGAGGATTATACTGCAGAGCACTCCTGGACGATATCCTTAAATTTGCCTACTGTCCCTCTTGTTGCTCAGCTGTTTAGCCAAACTCCAGACTATTTCCTTTACCACATAGTCCAGTTTGGGGCCTACTTTAGCCATCTTGGGTGCCAGAGTGTCTGGACAACAGCAGAATGGAGACAGATGATCTTATTTGGTGAAGTGATGACACAGGATGAAGCATTCACATTTCTCTTTACTTGATTAATGGGCTCCCTGGTTATTCATTGTACATGGAGCATAAGTGTGGTTATGTAGCATAACATTGCATATTTACAGGGGGGTACGTCTGGTAGGGTGTGTAGCATGAGCTCAATAGGAAATGTGAATTGAAACAACAGCCTTGCAAACATACCTGTGAGATCTGGCATCCTTGGCGTCGTTTTCCCTGACTTTTTGCCTTCTGACCTCCTGTTTTTGGAGCATGGGTGCCTGCATTGGGGCTAGTCTACAGAACCGGTGCCAGCGCAGGGGGGAAAGGAAAGGAATGCGCCATGTACCTTAGATAAATGGCGCATTCCTGCCCTTTCATTTTGATGCAGTGCAGCTAGGTGACTGGCTGCACTGCCCTGCACCTAATCCCCATTAATATGCCCCCACATAATTATGCCCCCACATTTTATGTGTAGAAAATTCTGTGAAGGTCCACAAATGTATTCCAAAGTTTACCGGGCTGCATACAAATGTGCAGTTTAGCGTTTATTATGGAAAAGTTATTACTGTATGTTCAATTCATTTGAGTTAGAAACGTATAGGTTATTATAACGATTTCTTTTTTCTGACGATGCTGAACATTGCCACCAGACAAGCATAGAAATCACTCTGATCTTGGTGCGCTATTGCAACTGAACATGAATGCAAGCACTCAGATGAGCGATGGGAAAATAAGTTTTCAGTATACATGCGTCATCACGATTTCAGGACAATTTCAAAACAGATTTGTCTCACTAATGACATAATAAGGCTAAATGAGCATGAAAAACAACATTATCAAAAGACCTTTTAATTAGAGCCTCATATTCCTCTGTCCTCGGGATTTTTTAAATATCTTGCTTATAGCAATGTAGACTCCGTTTACACAGGGCAGACAAATCGCACCTTTAGGGTTTTGTGGGTGATAATTATCTTGCTCCTATCATGTATTGCTTCATTAACTACAAATTTTACGAAAGCTACATTGAGTAGCTCTGATATCAACTAATTAACTGCATTAGAAAGCCCCCTGGCCATTAGTGTTTTTATCACTCATCACATCTGTATAAGATGAAAAAATAGCGAACTTACAGTATTTTCTCTTTATCTACAGAATGCTTAATTATTCTATCAGATGCCTTTTTAACGCCATTGCATTCTAGCGGTTATTAAGGATTGGCTAACATCTTGAACCATGAGGCTTCGGTAGAATGCAGCACAACAAAAATGCACAAAATAAAACAAATATATTTTCAAGAGGTTTGCTTTGTTGGCTTATAACACCTTCACAAGTGTGAAAGAAAGTCCACTTACACCGGTGAATCCAGCTTACCTCTAGGATAGAACAAAGCACAACATTTAAGTTGTTTTTTCTCTGAGTTATATAATATTAAGAAAAAAAAAATGGCGCAGTACCACCACTAAACTTACTTTTGGCTTTGTGGATGGTTATTTGTTTTTTTCTTTGACATTTTTTTTATTAAGAAACTAAGGGGGATATTCTCAAGAACGCGTGATAATTATCGCAAAATTAGCTTAATGCAACTTTGCACATCGCAGTCTATCGCGTGAAAATAACGCTGTGTTAACGTTGTATTCTCAACACGGCGGTACCATGCGATAGTCTCACGCTAACGCGTCAAATGACCGCAATAAAATTACCGTGACAGCAAAAAAACGCAAAACATGAACGCGAAAAAAGTTGCGATGTGGCCAACCGCGATAAAAAAAATCAGCGACAGGCCTGCAATTCCCACGCGTCATTCGGTAAAATGCACTATAAAAGCACCGAAAAACACAAACAAAATATTATAAACTGCGTAGCACCATGGAGGAAGCCGGAGCAAGTACAGTACAGAGGACGACCAGAACCCCACAAGCCCCCAGGAAGACCAGCCTGGGACCTCGGGGTCACGGAAGGGCAAGGAGAAGAAGACGAGGAAGACGAGGTTTAGTCCACAGGAAAACAGGATCATCATCACGGAGGTGATAGAACACCACCAACAACTGTTCGTCACCTCCAAAGTGTCATTGGCAAATAAAAATGCAATATGGCAGTCCATCCTGGACAAGGTGAATGCAGTCGGAGTGAGGAGGAGGACAATTGGAGAGGTCAAGAGGCGCTGGAATGATGCGAAGCGCAAAACCAAGAAGAAACTCGCTGACAACCATCAGGCAGCAATGCAGACTGGAGGTGGCAGTCCAGCGGAACACCAGGAGCTGGATGAGATGGAGGAAATGGTGGCCACCGTCATCAGTGGGGAGACGGTGGCAGGAGTTGGGGGACCAGACACTGCTCAACATGACCTGACACAACAGCACCAGGGTGAGTACCGAACAGGGACTAGGGGGACGGGGGGAGATGGGCACAATGGCACACATGCACAATTAGGTAGAGCACACTGCACACCCACAATGACTCTGGATCATGTCCCTAATCCAATTGGCAAACTGCAGCACACATACAAACAGCAAGTAGGCCCCCGTCCACTATGGGCACAAAGAGGTCCCTCCCCACACAGCACCAATCTCACAACCAACCCATGCACATGTGTCAAAACCAGCAAAGCTGCGTGTCTGTGAGCCACACTGACAATGCACGTGACACTGCATGACGAACAGCATGGCTGCAGTCCAATTATCATGACATGCTGCACGCCACGGCACTGAGGTGGCTGAGTGTGGAACACATCCGTAAAGGAGCAGGTCACACTCTGACACATCCACGTGCACAAAAAACCCCTGACGTCAACAACACATCTGCGGATAAACCATGCCCAAGAGTCCAAAATCCGAACTAGAGCCAAAATTAGCCAAGTCTGCAACATCTCAGCACTGTAGAAGCACAGAAGTCAAAGGCACACCGCCTCAAAGGGATAAGGGGCAGCAAAATCACAGCTGCATGGGCGACTCTCCCACAATGCAGCACACACACATAGCAATAACAGCACATCATCATTGACGAAAATGTGGTACAAAGTGCAACACTCTCACTACAGAACAGAGGACACAACTGGTTCCGCTTGTGCGTAGAAACTGGCCAATCACATCTGGCATAGCAGGAAACTGTGAGATGATAATGTACGTGTACAACCTCACATCCGTGATGTAGTTCAAATGTCCACTGTCCCGCATCAAATAGTCAGCTCCTCCCAAACAGTAACAATGTACATTGTCATGCAGTCTGTATGTAAACTTGAACAATGCGTCAACATACATGTCAACACAATGTTAAAATGCATCTCCCCTTCACATTGCAGAGGGACAATCAACAACTCCTGCAGAGCAGACCAGACAACTCATCAGTGATGATGAAGAGGACCTCCACACCTTCGACACCGATGCCCTACAACAGCTCATGGACAGCTACGGCAACCCACCTCCAGGAGCAGGGCAGCCCAGCAGCATCGAGGAGACCCCACCCCCTGCACAGACCACACAGCAGGAAGCACCCACCACCACGGCTGGCTCCCAGAACCTCACCGAAGAACACATCGCATTCCAAGGCCATGTGTTAGACTGCCAGAAAGAGGTGGCTGAACAGGTGTGGGTGGGGTTCGACCTCATGGCAGCCAAACTAGATGACATACGTGGGTGTCTAAGTCCCATCAGGGACCACTTACACTCCCTAACGGACACCCACAGTTCGCTCCATGATATCCAACAATTCATGCCCGACATCGCTGGAGTCATGACTCTGAGAGGAGAACAACTGTCTAGTCAGAGTGGCCTCAGCGATGTCAGCCGAGAGTTGGCACAGATGCTGAGGATAATGGAGAACATTGAGCGGATGCATGCGGAAAGAATGGCTGCCACGGATGCACACCAGCGAAAAGTTGTTGGGATCTTCCATGCCCTGCAGATCCTCATCATCGCATTGCTGCCACTAAGGCAATCACTGATGAATGCTGCTGGTACTTCTACACACACATCTCTGGCCCCTGATGTGTCAGTGGCACACAGTGCTGTAGACCAAACATCAGCACCCACATGTCAGACAGATGACATAGAGGACGAAGATGAGGGTGATTCCACCTTTGTAGTAAGAAGGAGCCAGTAGCATTCTTCTCCGCCATATGCCCTGTTTCAGCTTGGTTCTGCCCTCTGCATCATGCCCTGTAACAACACCTCCAACTGTCCCCCGAAACACTCTGCGACACTCACCTTGGACCTCGACATGGACTGCCATATTTTGTTTGCTTACCAATGACACAGCAATCAGACTGCGGACTGTACTCTTCCTCTTCCGATGTACTTGTCAATCCCTAAATGACTCTGGCTGGCCCTTCACTGGGCTACAATGTAATATGGGGTTTGCATGGCAATGTACTGATCTAGCTCTGACACGCCACCGAATGTGAATAAATCATGCAAATTCACACAGATGTGTCATGTCCATAATCGATCAAGTATGAAAGTATGGATGAATGTAAGGACATTGATTGCCCAAAAAGGGACACCCTGGGAAATGAAAGCAATGCGCATGTTTGACCGTGACACACATAGGAAGTGAGATGACTGGGAATGCGTGCACTAGCTGTGGCCTCATTGCTCTGAAACAACAATCGCGCAATTCCTCAACTTTGCCCCACGCAATGTTAGAAATAGGGTTGGGTATGAAATGTCAAAGGCGTTGGCAGGCCTAAAGTAGTGTCCACCATCACATTTGACAACAGAACATCTCTTCGCATACCTACTCACACTCAACTGGGTGGACGTAGCCTGTAGTGATGGATCACATTGATCCACATGGCAAGAATATGGACACCATACTCACATTGCTGAAGACACGTAAGAGCACAGGTCTATCAGCAACTATCCCATCCACTATGTCTGGCTCACAGAGGTGGAGCTGGCAAAAGGGACTCACCCCTAAGTGAAATGCGTCAGTCAGTCCCTCCCTGTGTATGGACAATGCTCATTGAGGCACACGATTTGTCATTCCAATCAACACCCATCACAGTTGAACACTAGTGAGGTTGCGTAGACTTTATTGCCATGTGCGTGTCAGTACGGGCAAGACAAGGGCCACAACATGCAGACCAAAGCATCAGACACTAACAGGCAGCCTTCGGTCACGGTACAGTTCCACGTGACAGGCGTTGTGCATGCGCCCGGGATGTTCTGCCATTGCATTGGTGGCTCTCGTAGAACCGGCACTCTTCTGACCTGCGGCAGTTATGTGGATGATATGCCACAGCTCGGAGCAATGAGTCGTATGTGTGTGCAACGCTTGGACGTATGGGTTGTTGTGTACGTAAGTGTCAAGGGCATTCCATGCAAGAGTACCTCGAGCAAGGACTTCTGTGTGTGGGGTGTGGATACGTTGGTCTTTCATTAGCGCTGTGCGTAGTGTGGGAGTCGTCACCATCTGTTATGGTATCTCTCTCAGGGGGTGCCTGCCGCATGCAAGACCAAGGTCGGGGGTGCAGATGTCCTTCCGCCTTATGTGTTGAGACAAAGGAGCTTTCATCCCTAATGTTAGTCTGACTACTGCTTGCATTCTGGAAATGTGATGTGGCTTTCACACTGCAATTGAGGCTAAGCCTTAGGCTTATGGTGCACCAATAGCGATACACACACAACAGTTGGCATGCATGAGCCAAGAGCCCGAGCGGCCTTGCGCTCCTTGTACAATACCTTCGTGCGCGGCCGCCCTCCGGGTGCATGCAACATTGCAACATTGTCAATTGCGGGCCGTGTGGCGCAGACACTGCAACAGAGACACACGCATCAGTTGGTTTCCTGTCCAGCCCAGAAATGAACCACGCCCAGAGCCCAGGGGTAATTATTCACACCCCTACGCTGGCCTGGCGTACGCTGACCCAGCCCACTCGTCTTACGTATAAAGAGGGGGATGACGACGCTACGTGTCCCAGTTCTTCCTCACTGCCGGAGGTGACATGGCTGCGTCCGCCTGGCATATCACGAGACTCAATCAGTAAGGGTCCATGACTTGCGTTGCACAGAGTTGGTGGCACCGGAAACACTGCGGCCGGCACGTGCCTACCGCCACGGGACAGTGACTTTCGGTGCACTGAGGTAGGGGCACCTTAGGTGCTGAGCGGGTGTGCAGCCTGCGATGATGCGCCGTCCTGGCGGTCTGGACTGGTAAGGGTTTGTGTGAGTCCTGCTGGACCGCAGTGTAGGCCTGAGCCAGTGGGCAGCGCGGGCCTACCGCCACGTGGCGTTCCCTCGCGGTTCACAGAGTTAGTGGCACCTATAGAGCTGAGCGGGTGTGCAGCCTGCAATGATGCCGTGTGCACTGATATGATCTCTGCCATTGCGAAATCAAGAACCAGAATCACGTGTGTGACCTGGTGGCCCGCGGGGCGGGCTGCATGATGTGGAGGCTGCCAAGGTTGCGGGCCCCGGGCTTGGAGCTTGCACCGGCACGGGGTGGGCCCTCTTGGAGACACGCTGGTGGCGGAAGGTGAGCAGTGAGGCCTGGGTGCGCAGGGGCGGGCAAACACCGCTGGGCGGCGGGAGGGGCCAAGTGATGATGGCGTGTGCACTGATATGAACTCTGCCATTCATAAATCTGGACTCTGTTTCAGATAAGGGACCTGGTGGACTGCAGTGTATACCGGCACGTGGTTGGAGACACACCGGTGGCAGCAGGTGAGCAGTGAGGCCTGGGTGCGCTGGGGCAGGCAAACACCGCTGGGCGGCGGGAGGGGCTGGGGTGCAGCAGCCTGTGTGCGCAGGGGCGGCCAAGCGATGATGGCGTGTGCACTGATATGAACTCTGCCATTCATAAATCTGGACTGTGTTTCAGATAAGGGACCTGGTGGACTGCAGTGTATACCGGCACGTGGTTGGAGACACACCGGTGGCAGGAGGTGAGCAGTGAGGCCTGGGTCCGCAGTGTCGGCACTCTCTCTCCCTCTCCCTCTCTTCCTTTCACTGTCTCTCTCTCTTCCTCTGTTACTCTCTCTCTCCTTCTCCCTCTCTCCCCCTTTCTCCCTCTCTCCCCCTTTCTCTCTCTTTCCCTCTCTCCCTCTCTTTCACTCTCTCTCTCTCTCTCCCTTTCTTTCTCTCTCTCTTTCTCTCTCTCTCTGTGCTTTGATGAGCGCATGTCACACCTTCTTATCTTGAATTTTGTCTTGCAGGCTGTGTCTTACAGATTGTCCAGAGAAGACCCGCCATGACTCTTCCGAATAGTTGTTTTGAGTTAAATTTGAATTAAATAATTTGTTTGGAAATTCAAAGATGAATGAATGATTCTCCTTTTTCTGACCACACATGAATGTTAATTGTTGTACTTGTGCGACATCAGGCGAATTGTTTTGTTCATGATTACGTAAAGTTGATGTAAAATATCTTTGTCCGGGGTAGGGCCCCGGGTGGGGGAGGAGTGGGGGGGTCCTGGGGGGGGGGTGGCGGGGGGTGTTGTGGCCCTCTTGGGTGTCCGGCTGCATGATCTGTAGCTCCATGGCATCTGTTGTTCTGGTGTGGCTGTGGGCTGGGCTCCCATTTCTGGTGCAGGTTATTGTCCGACTTAATACCAGGAAAGAGCAGGTGTTAATTCCCTGCTGCTAACGCGTCTTATCGCATGTTTTGTGATCTTATCGCCGATCTGGCTGGTCGTTGAGCATGTTGCGAAGTGGTGTTGTTGCGGGTTTTTGCATGGGAACACCTACTCTGCATCTCATTAGCGTTAGTTGCCGGTGTCATCTGTGGCGATGTTTTTTGCGGCTGCTATCGCAGGTAAACTGGCGATATCGGCTGTTAGCACCAGCTTGTGAATAGGGTAAAAAATCTATCGCCACTTTGGCTGCGATAAAGTGCGGCTAACTCGGCGATAAGTCCTTGAGAATATGCCCCTAAAAGCATAATCATATGCTCCTTTTTAAAAATGTTAACCCTTTGTCATCACAGAATACTCATTATAAACACTTGTACATTGTTGCCCAACAGGAAATAATACTTTTATCATAAATCTGACAAAGATTGGTGGAAGAGGACTCTGAAATCTTTTACCCAGTGCTGCATATTACTAAATTAAAATATTTTCCCATCATGATGTCATATATAGGCCAGATCGTATGGGCCCCTCGATTCCAAAAGAAACAATCAAAATCAGTACCATACCATCAACCGGGTTTGGCATAATGAACATTGATACTGACAATGATATGTCGCACCCGTGCTCCCTAGTAAAGACATCATATACCTCACATCTAGACGCTCGAACACTCTTCATATTATCAATCCCCTTATGGGCTACAGTATTACTGACATATGTCCCTATTTTGAGGAGTCTCTGTTTAGCCTCTTGCCACACTGATGCCTAAAAACCTTCCACACATTTTGAAATTCTCTTCTTCTGAGCACAGCGTGTGAGATAAGATAACAACATCTGTGCCCTTCATATGTCAAATCCCATTTAGCTGCCTCTGAGTTTTTTTTCATTTAATCTATCACCTCTCATATCCACCAGGACTCTGACGAAGAGAGAATGATGAAGACTTAGGGCCAGATTTACTAAGGGCTTGCGTTGCCCTTCTGTGACGCAAGTCATTGGAAAGCAAAGGAAGTCCTTTAGTGGGATTTACTCAACGGTCGAAATGCATTAAAAAAAGTGTAGGAACTGTGATGCTGCATGCAATGCGGGTGGGGTCAGTGATTGTGGTGGTGGGATCAAAGGTGTGGCTAAAAATCAATATTCTGTAATGTTCTATTTTGGTGTTTCACCGTCAGGTAGCTGCATATAAAATAATTAGGGCTCCCGGATTTATGGTGTTTATTTTTTTAACATTTCCGTCTGTATTTATCCATATTTATTTTTTGGCCATTTTATCTGTATTTATCCATATTTATGTTGTGTTTTGCGTATGAATTAAGTTGTAAAACTGTACATTTCCATATTTATTTAACTGATAGACACGCACTCATACTGGTCTGTCATGTTTTAGTTGTTTAAGCTGTCAAATATTACATAACAATACATCAATTGGTAAATACTAGCATTATACCATAAATGTATGTTGACATATGCCGTTATTCAAAGAAGTTTCATCCTGTTTTTTAATTTCCCATGCTGGCCATCTGCTCAGCTTCTGGACTATAATTCATGAAAGACAGCATGGAAAGTCACTTAAAAGAAGCACAATTTTTTGTATTTATCAACTTTTAAAAATAAATACAGACAGAAAACTCATCTTTTCTGTCTGTATTTATCTGTAAAAATCTGTAAAAATGGAAAACAGGGAGCCTTAAAAATAATGCAGCAGCTTAAATCAAAAATATATTTTAAAAAGTTGTTACTGTGGGAAATGCACTATAGTTCAATGTGAAACCTCTAGTAGTTGATGCCCCCTAGACATCTGTTGGTAACCAGAGAGCCACAGAATTAAAACTTGGTTGGTAAAGTGGAGAAAAGTGATTTGTGTATGTTTGGTGCTGCAAGATCACAGTCTGTGACAGAAAGCCCTATGAACATGTAAATCATTATTTCAAACATGTATTACACACTGTATTGGATAGACTGCTACAAAATGCATATAAAGGTTTAAGGTAAAGTGAGGCTTCCAAAATATCGACTTTAGCAATACCCAGACTGTACATAATAATAATTTTTTTCTCCATAACTGTCCCTTCAATGCCTCAGGGGTAGTAAGCACTATATAAATACAATTGCAATCACAAGCTCAAGCTCAAACTTCACAGCTCAGTTATTAACTATTTGCACTAACACTCAAAAAGAATAAATCTATGTCATCAAAAAGCTTCGAGTGATTTGATCGATTAAACCCAGTACCAGCTCCCAAGCATCCTTTACATTCTCAGATTACCCTTTACATTTGCAGATTAACTCATTGCGCACATTTGCATTTTTCTTTGCGTGAGATGTTTACCTAAAGAGGACCACCCAACCTAAAAGGGTATGGTTACCCCTAGGTGTTAGACCTGGCATCCTTGGTGTGGTTTCCCCCTAACCTATTGCCTTCAGACCTCCTGTTTTACTGATTTCGTTTTTGCTGGCCTTAGGAATCTGCACACTTTACCACTGCTAATCAGTGCTAAAGTGCTTGTGCTCTCTCCTTAAAACATGGTAAGATTGGCTTGTACCCAATTGGCATATTTAATTTACTTGTAAGTGCACAGTAAGGTGGCACTACTTGTGCGCAGGGCCTGTAAATTAAATGCTACTGGTGGGCATGCAGCACTAATTGTGCCACCCACGTAAGTAGCACTTTAAACATGTCTCAGACCTGCCATTACAACCGGTGTGAGCAGTTTTATACAGCCATTTAGACCTAGAAGAATCCAGAATTCCAGGCCCATACCTTCCTTTTTAATACACATAGGCACCCCTAGGGTACGCCCTGGACAGCCGAGAGGGCAGTGTGCAATGTATATAAAACGTAGGGCATGTACTTTTAAGTTCTACATGTCCTGGTAGTGAAAAACTCTTAAATTTGTTCTTCACTACTGCAAGGCCTACTTCTGCCATAGGATAACATTGGAGTTACCTTATTACCAGTAAATGCTTGGTATCTTTGGAATTTTAATGACAAATCCTAACTTATGGTGAAGTCGGATTTTAAATTACAATTTTTAAAATTCCACTTCTCGAAAGTTGGCATTTTCCTGCCTTAGCCACTTGGGGCCTATAGCCTGTCTCTGTGTCACATGACTGGGTGTAATTGACAGCTGGGCTTTGCGTATTCCTCGTAGACAGCCACACACAATAGAGAGCCTAGGTGTGACTGGATGGGCCATCAATTGCCGGATAGGAGGGAGGAATTATATTTACACTTGAATAGTTTGTGTCCTGCCTCCACACAAAGGGCTGCATACCCCCTGTAGTTAGTCTGGAGCCAGGGCAAGGATGACAGGGAATCTGTGCACTTCAAGGCATGCCTCTAGAAGCTTCTACCCACTATAGAGCTATTACTGGGTGTAAATACTGAACTCCAGATATCAACTCTTTAGTACACTTCTGGTCCTATGCATACTCTGCCAGGAAGGAGGACTTTCTTGTTGCTGAAAGACTGCCACTCTGCGGGGCTGCGCTCTGAAGGACTTTTACTCAGAAGGACTGCCACACCAGTCCAGGACCCTTGAAAGTGGGTTTGAAGGTGCTCTGCAAAGCTCAGCTGCGATCCCCATCAGAGCTGACTTGAAACGCCGCAAAGTGAAACAGAGCCTTGCAAAGCCTTGCCACCCAGCTGCCAGTCTCATCGGAATCAATGTCAAGTGATGCAAAGCCCTGCAGAGAATCACATAAAGCTGGTAGCTCATCGGAACCAACACAAATGACACAAAGCCTTGCTGCACAGCTTCATCTAAACCAATGCCAGATGACGCAAAGTCTCCCAAAGCAATGCTGTGCAAACCGCGCACCAGAACTTAAGGTGGTGTGGTCAGCAGACCTAAGTGGTTCCCTGTAGCTGGCCTGCGTGCCATCGTGGTCAGCCTGAACTTGTGACTTTGTCCTTGTCTGGCGCTACCAGATATCCACAGTCGGTGTTTTGTGCTTTGTGGCGCTATTTTCACTAAAACCTTTAAAATTGCATATCTCTAGTACTGCTGATTGTACTTTTGTCATTTTAATCTTATTTTATCTATTAAAAATAACTTTATTTTTTTAGCTTGATGTGGGATCCTTTGGTGTGGTGTTTTCACTTTATTACTGTTAGAAATTGGATCTCTAGTTGGCAGAGGTTTGCACCCTGTCCAAGTGGGGACCTCACTCCTAGTCAGGGTAAGCTAGACACACACTTTAAATTAACCTGTGCTCACCCTCTGGTAGCTTGGCACAGAGCAGGTGGGCTTAACTTAAGAGGCAATGTGTAAAGTATTTGTGCAACACACACGCACAACACACAGTAACACAGTAAAACACCACAAAAAGACTGCACACATGTCTAGGAAAATAGAAAATATTTATCTGATTAAAACAAGACCAACATGAAAAAAATCCAATAAGCAGAAATTGCAATATTAATTTTTAAAGATTAAACCAAAAATAGTGCTTAGAAGTCACTAGCAGTCAAAAGGTTACTTGAGGTCGCG
Organism: Calotriton arnoldi; assembly: GCA_963921515.1. NCBI lineage: Eukaryota > Metazoa > Chordata > Amphibia > Caudata > Salamandridae > Calotriton > Calotriton arnoldi. The sequence continues at coordinate 395,290 of CAWUFW010009532.1, forward strand.
AGGGACCAGTACAAATCTAAAGTTCAGGCCAGCCACGATGGAGGGCAGGCTGGCTACAGGACCCAGACAGGTCCCGCTGAAGAAATGCCTTGGCTGGAGCAAGATTTGATATCGAAATCCTACTGCATTGTCATCAAGCTGCGCAAAGAGGGTCTAGTGTCATCTTCGAGCTCTGTTGAAGTTAATCCAATGCATCGTCGTCGAGCCACACAGTCATTGTTGAGCCGTGCAGGCTGTGGGTCTGCTGTCGTTGAACAGCCTCAGCATTGAATGGGCAGTGCATCGAAATTTCTCCCAAAGTCGTGGTGATGCGTCAGTTTTTGCAGATATCCACTGCAGAACCTTCTTCTGAGGCCCACGACTTGAGGGGGCACCTCAGGCAAGGGTAAGACTCACAGATAGCAGAGTTCAGCAGCACCAGGAGGATTGTAGGAAGTCTTTTGTGTCCCTAAAACTTCAGAAAACAGGAGGCAAGCCATCAAGCCCTTGTCACTCTGGGTTCAAGTGAGATGGGTCCAGTCATTGTCCTTATCAGGGCAGAGATCAGCAGGCAACAGGGCAGCTTAGCAAAGCAGAGAAGCAGTTCCTCAGAACAGTCAGTCAAGGCAAAGTGGCAATCCTTATAGAGCGGCAGTCTCTACTCCAGCAGAGTTTTTCCTAGGTGCAGTAGTATACTGATTTGGGAGAGTTAGAGCCCCAGTACTTATACCCAAAAGTGCCTTTGATGTAGGGGGTGAATTCAAAGCAACTCTCTGAAGTGCTCAAAGATCCCTTTCAACCCAGTCCTGTCTGCCAGGCTAACTGTGGGGGGTGAATCAGTGCTTTATGTGCGAATAGGATACTACCCATTGAAATGCAAGTGGCAGCCCCTCCTGTTCCTCCCTGCCCAGGAAGACCGATCAGAATGCAGACGAGTGCTCAGAATACAGATGGGCCTCACCTTCCTGTGTTTGTGGCTGTCCAGAGGGAATGAACAAACTGCAGCTGTCACCCAGCCCAGACTTGTATTGGAGACAGCTGCAAAGCACACAGAATTATAAGCACAAAGAAATGTCCACTTTCTAAAAGTGGCATTTCTAAAACAGTAAGGAGTATTTGTCATCACCATTCCAAACATATGAAAGATGAATAAGCCCTCTCCTCTGATTAGAAATTACAGCTTAAAAGTGTATTAAGGAATTCCCAATGCTAGCCTATGAGAGGAGTAGGCCTCACAGTAGTGAAAAACAAAATAGGCTGTTTGCCACTACCAGGACATGTAAAACATACCAGTACATGCCCTACTTTTCATTTACACAGGACCCTGCCCTTAGGGCTACTTAGGTCCTACCTTAGGGGTGATATATGTGTAATAAAAGGGAAGTTTAGGGATTGGCAAGTGGTTTTAAATGCTAATACGAAATGTCAGTAAACTGCACACACAGGCCCGGCAGTGGCAGGCCTGAGACAGGTTTGAAAGGCTACTTCTATGGGTGTCTCAAACAGTGCAGCAGGCCCATTAGTATCATTTAATTTACAGGCCCTGGGTTTATGGTATACCCCTTTACAAGGGGCTTGCAAGTAAATCAAATATGCCAAACAGGTGTAAACCATTTATACCATATTTAGAGGAGAGCGTGCATGCACTTTAGCACTGGTCAGCAGTGGTAAAGTACTCAGAGTCCTGAACCCAACAAACAGAGGGTCAGAAAAAGAGGAGGAAAGCAAAACATATGAGGTAACCCTGCAAAAAGGGCCATTTCCAACAATTACTGTTTGAAGTGTTGCACAAATACTTTACACATTTGCCTCTGAGTTAGGCCTGACTGCTCTACACCAAGCTACCAGAGGGTCGAGCACAGGTTAATTTAGGGTTGGTTTGTGCCTCACCCTGACAAGGATTGTGGTTGCTGCTTGACCAAGGCTCAGACCCCAATCAACCAACAACCCAATTTCTCACACTAGGCAAATCATATAATATTGAACATGCCCTCTTTGTTACTATAGTAGATTTAGCCTTACATGAAATTCAAGGTGTATCTTCACTGTTACTGCCCCATTATGCCCTCTTTGCTTTCACTGTTAGGGGTTTGGTGCTATGGGACACAAAGTGCAAAATATACTTTGCTTGGAAAGTTGAAAAATGCTGCTCTTTGTGCATAGTGCCCTTTGAGTCATGCAAGTACCTTTGAAAAGGCATTGTAATATGGGCTCTACTGACTGGGTTAATGAGAGAGAGATGAGTTTTCATGACTTTCTGAGAGTAACATAGAATGACGTGATATCGAAGCAATTGAAGCTGAGGAGTAGTGTATGGGGAGAACAGTGCGGGTATTGAAGAGTATCTTTGGGAAGGTGGAAAAGGCACAAAAATCTCTTTGCTAGCTCAATCAATTCTAATCTGTCCAGTTAATATAAGAATGTCTTAAGTTCCAGCAGATCCAGTGAGATATGGACTTAGAAAAGACTTAGAAGTAATTCTATTTATGAAATTTTTGGACAATACCTTCACTTTATCGAATGCTTTCAGGGGCCTTCCGAAGGGGAAGGGAGGCAAGTTCCACCAATGAGACGTAACCACTATTAACCAAAGCTGAAACAATAAAGCAAAAGAGAGAATAGCGCCAAAGTCAATTACCTAAAAGCACTTTTGCCCTCTATTATGACTACAAGAAAAAGGAAACAATCGATTTTCTTCTTTATTGGTGACTTTGATTTACTCATAAAGACAATATATTCCTACATTTCTTCTTCAATCGTTGCATTGAGTTGCATTGAGTAAAACTAGGAATGCATAGCTTTAAGAACATAAAGTCAGTTGGTAGAAATGCTGATTCCCACTATTACATCAAGCACAGGGCCCTTATGATTATCGGAACCCATCTTCTGGCCCAGCTGCCATGAAACACTCTGACAGCACCCAACCAAGGCTGGTAGGCACCACAGTTCACCTGGGCACGTGGTGGGGATGGGGTGTGATAGGAGATACTGAAAGGCCAGAGAAAAGTCTCAAAGCAAGTCCTCAAAAAACGGCTGGCTTGCTGTCTGTAGGCACTTACCACTGATCCAAGTACCAGAAGTGATGCAGGCTCATTGACTCATCTGGCCATTCAAAAATTGTGGCTGAAGAGAGCTGTATGTGGTTCTCTGTGCCAGGAGGAAGCATGCATTATGCAAGCATTTGTTTTTTTTCCCCCGACACACTATGGCTGTTCTAGCCCTTTATCCCAAATTCACTATTTTCTGCTCTGAATTAACATTCTAACAAATCTCTTTGTTGATAGAGTGAGATACCAAACCCTACATTGAATTACACAACTGGCATTAATCTGGCTACTGCAACTTAGGAATTCCTGCATAAACCTACAGTATGAGTTCTTTGTTCCAGATTCTAATCCTCTTTCACCTTACTACATTTGTTTACTATATGTGTTGCAGGGCAAAGCCTTTCATTTGCAAGAGAAAGTTGTTAACCAATCCTTTACTTATGCTCCTAAACACAGTGAACATGTGCCAGTTCACAGTTTATTACATAATCATAATTACCATTATTTATTTCAGCACAAAAATGCTTGTATTCTACTTTTAATTGGAGGGATGTATTTGTCGCACTGAAAATATTTACTGGATGCCATATTTCAGTTACCATCTTTATGGGCAGAGCAAGCAATTTACTATTCTATGCCTCATATGAAATGCTGTCTAATTTTTTTATTGGAAAAGTTAATTTATACACATAATTCATTGACATATAACAAACAAAATCAGAAAGAATTTTGCACAATTTCATCACTGCCAGCCCTTTTTATAATTCAGAACCTACTGACAGATTATAATCAGTTTGATCAATCAGATAATTATCTTTAAAACTGTTAAATACCTTAACTTTATCTATACAATACAATATAAAACCCCACCTTAGCAATATATTTGCCACAATTTAAGAAATTTCCTATATGACCCAGATCTTAATGCATATCTTCTTTCCCATCTCCTTAATCCTATTCATTTTGGACCTTAAATGTTGAAATGTAGGAACTTCCTCAGACCACCATCTTTGGAGAATTAAGGATCTGGCTATTAGAGTCACAATGTAAAGTTGTTGTTTTTTTGCAGTGAGTCAGCTTTTAAGTCAGATGAATATCCATAAACAGCTGTCTGGATATCTAGTGGTTGCTGAATTTGCAATGTGTAACTGCAAAACTGGCTAATCTCATCCCAAAATTTACCCAACCTTGGACAGGTCCATACAGTTTGTGTCCAACTGCTCCCTTCCTCTGCATCGCATCTAAAGCATTTTGCCAGAATCTGCTGATTGATCTTATGGAGGAGGGCGGGGGTTCTATATAAGAGCCAGTTGGTGTGAAATTGCATATGTCGCATATTAGCCTCCTTTAAATATAAGAAGTTAACTTCGTTGATGTTATCCAAAGCTGGAATAGATATCTGAACATTTTCTTTGGAGTGCCATTTTGCTAGTGCTTTTCCATGGAGCTTGGGCCCACCATAATTACGCAAAAGGGAAACCCAACAGCGAATTGACCTATGGGTATTGGATTCTATCAGAACTTCAACAAGTTCTGTTGTTGCAATAATCCGTGAGGGATTTAAGTCCGGTATGAAATACCTTATTCTAATAAGGGACCATTGTATTGATGCTTTATAGTATTGGATGGTGGGTTCTATTTCACTCCATTTTTTCCAGTTCCCTTCCAAAAAATCCCGAATCCTTTCATATCCATTATTTAGCCAACTTGACGCAATGGTCCTATCTACCAGGGGAACCTCCCCAAAGTATACGTCTGATAGAAAGGTTGCCGCATTGAATATCGGGATATCATAATGGCAAAAGAATTGCTGCCTGCGTTTTATGTGCCACTGTAAAATCTTATACCTGACTTTTTTGGAGGGTTTCGTTAATCGCATAAAATCAATAATATTATACTCTTGAAAAATTAGATCTAAAAAGAAATTTTCGTACCCATTAATATTTAAAGTTTTATCTGATCTGTACGCGGTATGTGCAAAATTGGCAAAATAGTATTCTTACATATCCGGGAGGGTCAAACCGCCTTCGCTCAATGGTCTATATAATGTATCTATAGCTAATCTAGGTGCTTTGTTTGCACAGAAGAACGTTGTAAACATATCCTGCACTTCCTTAAAAAATGTCATCTGTATTGCATTTAGGATAGCCGAAATGAAAAAAATTACATAGAGGTAAAATTGACATGCATATCAATGCAGCTCGACCTATTATTGACAGCGGTAAATTATTCCATTTTAGGAACAAGCTTTTAACTTTATTTAATAAAGGAACAAAATTTAAAGTGTATAAATCGTTAATATTTTCTGAGACATATATTGCTAGATATCTCTTGGGTATGGTATTAAATATGGAATGAAGTTCTATTATTAAAGTGTCAAGTGCAGTATTATATAGCAAGATCTCTGTTTTCAATTTATTTATCTTATACCCTCCCAACAGTTGTTACTCCTGAAATATTTCAAATATACTCTTTTGAATCCCAAAATCAGGTTTAAGAAACAGAACTATATCATCAGCAAACAGCTTTATGTTTGTCATCCCAGGGAGTGGCGAGGTTAAATTGCTGTGGGAGTGAACAGCCATTTCTAATGGCTCTATAAAAAGAGCAAAGAGTATTGGTGACAGAGGGCAGTCTTGTCTTGTTCCTCTGCAGACGCTGCACGTACCAATATAATTGAATTAATGATTATTAGCATTGTGGCCCCTTTATAAAAATCCGAAATCATGCTGATAAATTTGGCGGGGAATCTGAATTCAGCCAGAATGCAAAAAAGGCTTTCCCAGCAAACCAAATCGGAAGCCTTCTCAGTGTCTAGCAGCATAATGTGGGCCGGTATTTTATTTTGGCTAAAATAATCTAAGGACTCGGCTAAAAAAGTAGTGTAAAAGATAACTGCCTCCCTGGCCTGAATCCGCACTGATCTGGATGTATAACTGACCCTATACACTTACTCATTCCATTGACTAGTGCTTTAGCTTTGATCTTGTAGTCAATATTTAGAAGACATTGGTCTATATGAATTTACATCCTCCTTATCTTTATTCTTCTTTAAGAAGCTTACCACCACCACTGTTTTAAAGGAAAGCGGGACCCCACCCCCCTGCAAAATATAGTTTGCTAATGTCACCAATTCTAGATTAAATACTGCAGAAAACTTTTTATATAATTCTGCTGGCCGGTCATCTTCTCTACTTGCTTTGTCATTAGCCAATGAATGCACTTCTTCCTCTATTTCTCTAAGCGTAATATCAGCCAGCAAATCCCTTACCTGATCTGCCTGTACTATGGGGACTGCAAGCTTGCTGAGAAACTCCTGAAGTTTTGAAACATTAACCTCCTGTACAGTAGAATAGATGACTTTATAATGATTTAAAAAGTAGTCATGAATTAGTGTTTCTTCTGTGATGCAAATTCTTGAATCTTTTTCTACCAAAGTTATTATACTGGATGCTTGTCACTCTCTTATTTGCCAGGCTAAACATTTCCTGGAAAATTTGCTCTCTTCATATACTTTTTGGAGGTATGCAGAATTGGCCAAATAACCTCTAGTATAATAATATTCTTGCATCCTTTTTCGTGCCTGCTTTAGAGCCCACTTATCTTTAATATTTTTGTTTCTTATGTACTGTTCGTTGGCCTGATAAACAACTTAGTCTAATTCTGACCTCTCTTTCTTTTGGGATCACTTTATTGCAATATCTTTGGAGCTTATATATCCACAAACAGTTGCCTTAAAGCCCTCCCAGACACTTTCTACCTTAGCTGTGGCTCTGTTTACTTGTAACAAGCATCTTATTTCATTATGAACCTCAGTGCTCCAATCTTCATCCTCAAGATACACTTTATTAAAGACCCATCTTGAAGGCAGTTTACGCCTGTCAAACCCTGATATCTCCATCTTTATCAGTGAAACAATTTTGAATATGCATATAGTTAATTAATCTAAGATTGCGAGAAGTAAAAAAATAATCCAATCGGGCTGCAGTGCTGTATTTAGTGGAATAAGTTAACACAAGGAGATGATGGACGGAGCGCTGAAACTTTTCAGACACTCACCCCAGTCACATATCTGTGTTGAATCCATCATCGTTCTTTAGCTCACTTCGCCACCTCAGTTCAGACCCAGCTATATGCAAATCAGTCTTGACCCTGTGCCTCATGGGAACAGTCCAGCCCGAACTGCAAAGCCAAGTCTTCCCTGAACCGGAAACAAGCATCCTGGGACCGGTTTCGGGTTAACACCCCTCATCAGCCAGGCTAGCTTGAATCCAGTTGATGGATTAAACCCAGATCCCTGTGACTGGAGGTGAATGTTTGCATTGCCAAGCATTCCGTCCATCAATTGTTTCTTTTGCATATGTCGCCCTAAGTGGGAAGGGTATGCCCAGACGTGGGTCCCATGCTCACTACACCACTGGATTCAAGCTAGCCTGGCTGATGAAGGGTGATGCCCTGAAACCGGTACCAGGATGCTTGTTTCCGGTCCAGGGAGGACCTGGCTTGGCAGTTCGGGCTGGACTATTCCTATAAGGAACAGGGTCAAGACTGACTTGCATATGTCTCGGACCAAACTGGGGTGGTGTGGTGAGCAAAAGAATGATGGATTAAACCCAGATCCCTGTGACTGGGGGTGAATGTTTGCATTGTCCAGCATTCCGTCCATCAATTGTTTCTTTTGCGTATTTAGTGGAAAAGCATGAATATTCTCTCTCTTTGGGAAAGTTTGCCCGCCAGATGTCAATTAGATCAAGCTTATGCATACACTCCGCTAATGCCCTGGCCATTCGTGGCTTATTCTGTTTACGTGCCTCGGAGGATGAATACATTTCTGGGCTTTGCAAAAAATTAAAATCACCACCCATTATTACCACCCCCGTAATATGTATAAGTGCATGGAAGAGATCTTATAATGGCGCTGGATTGTCTTCTATTGGTACGAATATATAGTGGCTATCATTAATCTGGTCCTATTAATCAATCCACTGATCAAGCCCGATCTCCCTTCTCTATATGTCTGGGATGAGGCTATTTGAAAATGGAACGATTTATTAATAAATATTGCAATCCCCTTATGGGCAGCATTGGCTGACGAAAAATATTGACCACCAGCCCAGTGTCTAAACTTACTATATGTGGGTTCCTTTTTCCCCCATATAGTGCGTCTCCTGAATTAATACAATATCCGTAGTATGGCCTCTCACCCATTCATCAATAGCTCGGGCCTTGGTCTTATTATTGAGACCCTTAGCATTAAAGGAGACAATGCAAATAGAATCTTCATACATTTATATAGTAGGGATTGCTGCTAGACATCATACACTTAAACTTAAGCACAGTATTTAAGGTGAATTGCGTATACCTAATAAAATGCCCAGGGCGAATTAACCTTAAATGTGATCCTATCTTATTTCCATTTTACTTTAGCCATTCCCTAAAGCACACCTCCCGCCCAAACCCGTTAAAGTGCACATAATTAATACCCTTCATCAACATTTTTATCAGATGTAATTTCCTGCTTTCACCAAAATAAGCTGTGACATAATAGCCTAAAAAAACTTACAAATCTAATACAATATTGATTCCACCAAACCTAAAATGCATATTTACTTTTGCCTTTTTTTCCCTCCTCCTTTCTTTTAAAAAAAATGCCAATATAGGGTAAAGTACACAGTGCTAGATATGAGGTGCATAAACAGTATTGTACATTCCAACGGAAAATATAAAGTGCATATTGCATTTTAAACAAGTGCTGTCTCATTTTGCAGACCTCAGGCTATCTTTACAGATGCAGGACCACTGGTTGAAACAAAAAAAACTTTAAGTTTCAATCCAATTCGAGTGTTGAGTTAGGACAGTCACAAGGATGGAAGTGGGCCAGAACACCTTAACCAGACAAATATCTGTATGAAAATGAGCTTCACGTCAAATGTATTAGTAAAATACATTACCAGCCAACAGAAGAACACAGATGAAGCAAGGAAACCAAAAGCGAAGACAAAACAAATATTTTCAGAACAGCAAACATTTTCTTTTCCTTGTAAATCCACAAAGGTTCAGTTGGCAGACAAAAAAACAAGGGGGCATATTAGCAAGGGCACTATCGCCGCTTTAGCGGCACTTTTTGCCGCTAAAGCAGCGATATTTATATCGCCCTATCAGCAAACTGTCTCTAACAGCAGTTAGCGACAGTTTGCGGGCATTAGTGCCCGTTTTTTTACCGCTTTGCATGTCAGCGATATTTATCGCTAATGACATGCAAAGTGGGCGTTCCCGACGAACAACCTGGGAAACACTCGCTAACAGGCCTATCGCCTATTAGCAAGGTGGCCATGGCCCCAGTTAGCGACGTGAAAAGTCGCGCTAACCGAGGTCATCGCCATTTATTTAACACCTGCAATTAGCAGGTGTTAGCCATACCTAACATGGGGGGTGGATTATGCTGATACGACCACAGGGTCGTATCAGCAAGGTGTTCTCCTTCTCCATGCAACATCGCTGGTTTTTCAGCGATGTTGGCCCATTTCCCCGCTATCGCTGGAATATTCATCGCCATAGCGCTAATCGTTGCTAATACAGCGTTAGCGTGGCGATATATTCCAGCGATAGCCGTCGATAAAACAAATCACGCTAAGCAGGGTTAGCGATGATTATCGCCTCTTCTTGCTAATATGCCCCAATGTTTTGAACGAAGGTGGAATAACTGAATCCTACTACATCCTTGCATACCAGACATATTAAAATGCACTACCGTACTTATGGCATCTATGGGCAGCACAACACAAGACTGATTGCTAGCTCACCCATTCTGGAACTATTCTGGGGTGTGAGAATACCTGACATCGTTATGAATGCTTGAGACATAATAACCAAATTAACATCAACTAAACAGAACAAAGCCCAGCCCATGGGATAGGAATAACCTTGGCTAAAATTCAAGGAAAACTCACAAAAGCTAAAGATACGCCAGCCTGCAGTCTTCAAGCTTAATTTACTATGGGACATTTGTGGACAGAACTGCCTTGGTAGATAATCCCACATATCAGATTATCATGACTAAAATACTGTATGTTCTGGAAATTTCAAACTGGGTCACTTATGCAAAGTGGGGGCTATTCACAAAGGTGAACTCAAACATGAGTAAATCTACACGTGTAAGTTTGCTCTTACACTTTTGAGTAATTTTACAACTTTTCGATATTCACTGTATATGATTGTAAAGGTATTCAAAAGTGTAGACTTGCCTGTCCCCACCGAATTTACAAATGTAAAGTTACTACTTGTAACTTTTCAAATGTAAGTGGAGATCTCTGCCACAGGGATGAAGATCTCCCTATGGTAAAGTATAGAGAAAAGTCTAAAACTTAAATTGAAATTAGTAAAACATTTTTATGTTAAATTTGAATGCAAATTAATTTAAAATAAAATAAAAAGCTGTATCATTAGTAACCTAAATTTCAATTAAAAATGTAAGTATTTTTAATATATTAAAGTAAATTAAAATATTTTTTCTCAATATTTGAATTCAAACAATTGCCACATAAAGTATAGCATTTATATTAATTTATTATGTAGTAAATCTATGAAAATGTATGCATAGAATGAATTAAAATCAATTAAATTTAAAAAAAGCAATATTCAAATGGAAAAGTTATTAACGTACTTTATGATAAACTAACATATGTGTGAATATATATTTCTTTAAATTAAATTCATATATATTATTAAAAAGTTATGATAAGTTTAATTTAAATTAACATTAGTTCCTTTTAGCTTATATTTTAAGTCCCTGCCTCGATTATTTTCTATGGAAATATTAAGCAATACCAGTGTTTGCCCATGCGTAGCACTGGACTTACTCTAGCTCTGAACAGGAGTACCTTTACTACTGTTTTGGGTTTTGGGAAGGTTTACCATGTATTGTCACAGGCGCCCATTTTTACCTGCCCGAGATGACTAGAGGTGCCATCTCTAGTTGCTGGACAGCAGGCAGTGATACTACGATACTCCAAATGCATTCATCCAGCCCTGCAGCATGGATGCATTTCTAGGTGGACTCCTCAAATTCTGTCTTTGCTGAAGACTGCATTTTTAATTAAGTTTAAAAATGTATGTGTTACCTTTGTTGTGTGGCTTTCCTCTATTGCTGCTGGGTGGGGGCTGTAACACAGAGAGGTATACTGTGTGTTGTCACAGGCGGACAATTTTACATCAATATATCAATAAAGACCTGATCTGGACACGGACAAATAATCTTTCCAAGGACCCACTGGCAAGGTAGTAAACTCTCCGCCCAAAGAATGGTTTCTAAAAAATGCTGCTCATAACCGGATCTTGGTGTCCTAATTTAAATGTTTGTCAATCACCCCGCTTATATCCCCATATATAAGTGCACATGGAGAAAAATGTGTGAAAGGTCTGAAAGTACCTCACGTAAGCACCACCAAGGGAGCTGCTTGTAGGTACTCACCAGTCTGCCCACGTTTTATCATCATTGGTGACTTTCAAGACCAAAAAATGAAATCAGTGAAAAAGGTGAAAAAAGGGAAGAACCTAGTGATGTGTGAAAAGGATGCACAGCAAGTGCATGTCAGGTGCTATCCTCCTACGACCCCTTAGTGAGAAAAAAGGTCAACTCGCTTCTCCAAGCTAAAATGAGATGTGACTCACTCGCAACAATGCCAACTTTATTAGATGCCGTGAGCCCACTCAGGTTAAAAAAGGAACACACAATGTTGCAAACCACTTCAATTAGGGAAGGCCAACATGTTTCATTGCCAAATACCTTACGGCAATTTCATCAGGGCTCGGGGTTAGTCTTCACCTCACTAGTGTTTCATTCTGAGCCTGGGGAAATAGACAAACAAACAAGACAAAGACAGTGCCACACAGTCAGGATATCTCAAAACATTGAAAAAGTTACCACGCATGTCAGCTCAACGTGTAACATAAATTGTTCAGAGGTCATGGTGTATTTACCAGGTGGTTGCCCTCAGCCTTCATACCGGCAACCCACCTCGTGGGGGGTGTTCTCAAATCGTTGGTCACACCACCCCTGTGTACACGCACGGTTGCTGTCCGTCAACCTGTGGATTTATGCGCTATATTAATTAGAGGACAAAACACTCGTAGCAAGCAGAGAATTCAGAGTATTCAACCCTCATCCACTCGTTTGTCCCAACTGATTAGTAAAAAAAAATTGGGCGATTATTAATAACTTATAAATACATATGATAAAATACAAGTGTTTGTTGGTTAGTGCCAATTTTACATGCCTGAGACAACTAGAGGAGCCATTTCTGGTTCAGGCTACACTCTAGTCACTCAACAGCAGGCAGGGGTACTCCGATGCCACAGGTGCATTTAAACAGCACTGTGTCATGAATGTGCAGCGAGTGCGCTGCTGGCGCACTGGAGGTGCACCCAAGAAATGTTCATCTGCGCCCGTCTGCATCCCTACAGCGGCCAGCACCAGCCATGCTGCCTGAGGTGCACTAGCCAATCTGAGGTGTATCTGCCACTCCAGAGGTGAGCTGAGGGATCTTTGCCCATGCTTTACTTGCTCTAGCATGCTGTATCTAGAGCATTTCCATGGATGTGTTTACTGTCCAGCATGCCATTCTTTATCCTCCCTAGAGTGCCCAACCCTTGGGCCCTCCGCCAAGTCAAATTATGGTCCTCAGAACGTCTTATCAGAAGGTGTTAATTTAGTCAATGAACTGTCGACCCTCTTAATAATTGCCCAATCCCTACATAGAAATGCCCGGCACATCTTCAACCTACTTAGTAGTGGCAGGCTAGACGTACTCTTTTTGACTAAAACGTGGCTGAACCATGCCTCTGATCCAGATATCGCACTAGCTATTCGTGAGGGATAGTCGCTGGTCCACTGCGACAAAAGTCACAAATGGGGTGGGATGTGGCGATTGCTTTTAAACACCCTTTTACTTGCTCCACTTTTGAGCTTGCTGATCTCCGGGGAGCAGAGAGCCTTGGTTTCATGTTGTGCTATCAGCCAAATCCTCCTTTTCAGGGACACTAATCTACCATCCCTTGGGCCCAGCTGGGGTCTTCACTGGGTCCCTAGAAGCAGCTCTGGTTCCTTATCTATTGCAATGGGCCAATTTACTTACAATTTAGCCTACATGCCGATGACCCACAGGACCAATCAGCACATATGCTAATTAAGCATATGCTAACTTTACACCTGTTCCAGCTGGTCTTGGCACCCACACACTCACCAGGACATACCATTGATTTGATTTTTTCAAACTGTCTGTCAACGACCTGTCCTCCCGAACCCGCCCCATGGTACGACCATTATTTGATCTTTTTCAATCAGAAAATAGTCAAACCCTGCCAGCAGGGCTGTTTTAAGGGTGTGGAAGAAGGTGAAAACCACTGATTGGGTGGATGTTCTCGCCAACATGCGCCCCTGTTTGATCAATGATGTCAATCAAAATGTGTGTGCTGTCAGCTCTTGATAAGCAGGAGCAGTGGATGTGCTGGCCCCTCCACAAGATTTGAAGAAGAGAAGGGCAGACCCATGGCCCACTGGTTCTCTAGTCCTCTGGCCGCAGAATGTAAATCCTGTCAAAAGCTAGAATGCACTTGGCATAAGAACTACTCACTTGGCAGTAAGGCTAGCTACAAAGCAGCTCTTAGAGCCTATCATGTCTCTCTTAAACAGGCCCAAAGTGTGCTTTTTGCTGACAAAATTACCTCTGCTGAGCACAGTTCCATCTTTCAGATTGTGAAATACTTCCTTATTCCGCAGTCCTGTCAAAGGGCAATTGCCCTATCTCAAGAGCTGTGCAGTATGCTAGCAACGTTCTTTGAGACAAAAATTACTGATATTCAGAGATCACTGTCTGTCCTCCTGTCTGCCATGCAATTCTTGACAGCCATAGCAACAGGCTTATGCAGTTCAAGCCTATCTCTTTTGAAGCTATTTTGAAATTTAAATTTTGGCTCCCCTCTGGAAGCTTGCCGCCCCCCACACCCTCCCACACACTGATAGCTATGGCAGAAGATGTTATCAATCATGTGATTTACCCCATTTTCAACCATTCTCTTTTTTGGGGGGGTTTGCCTTCCACATGGAAACTGGCAAAAGGGGACCTTCTGCGCAAAAATCAGACACTAGACCCCAACATCTAGTGCAACTACAGGCCCATCTCACTTCTATGGGCCTTCACTTTTTGACTGGATGCAGGGTAGCCAACTTAAATGTAACATGAAGAATAAGGAAATGTTCCATTTTGATCACATGCATCTACTTGGTGGGAAGATCTCTGTCCCTCTTCACTCCCGGCACCTCCCTCTTCAGTGGTTAAAAACTTAGGAGTGAAGTCAGACACAACCCTTTCCATGCGGCCACAGATCTCAGCAGTGGTGGGCCATTGTTTTGCTATGCTCTGCACTCCAAAGGAATTCCTTCCCCTCCTTCCTTTGGAGGCTAGGAGAGTGGAAATTCACACACTGATCCCCTCTCACTTTGACTATGCTAACACACTCTATTTAGGAGTTGAGGAGGCTCTGCTGAATCACCTCCAGGTGGTCCAAAATGCGGTGGCTAGGCTTCTCTTGTGCCTACCTAGGCGCTTTTCCATCTCGTCGGCCATGAAAGCCCTCCATTGAGTGCCAGTCAGGAAGCAGATCCTATTTAAATCTCTGGTCCTGGTTCAAAGGCCAGTGTATCTGTCCAGCCCTGGCTATCTGGTGAAGAGATTTGTTCAGTGTCTCCCTTCCAGAGAATTGCTTTCTGCCTCTGCCTTGCTTCTGTTGATTCCTCGCTTCAAGCATGTCCGAAGGGACAGTAAACGTACTCTTTTCTGGTGGCTAAAGCATGGAACGAGCTCCCATTTGAACTGAGTCTGACCCCCCTCGAGACTATTTTGTAGAAAACTTAAAACTTGGCTTTTTTTTGGTGGGGCAGTAAGGATTGTGTTTTTTGGGGAATGTCCCATGGGCCTCCTCCCATTAAGGCTCCTCCCAATATGGGTCCATGTTACTCCCTAAATCCCTCCCTATCCCTTTGCTTAATTCCTCCTTTCTCCTCCCCAAACCCTTTCAGTTTATGAGTATTTCCTACTTTCCAGCCACGTCAACTGACCCTCTAGTATTTACTACTAAGTGCCCGACTCTGATGCGGTTTGGAAAGCTTCCCGACTGAATGAGTTTGGGAATGGTTTCCAACTGAATCGGATCGGGAGAGTCCAACCGACCGAGTACAATGCATCCAGATGCTTCCAGATACGATTTGGTTGGACTCCCATTGACTTCAATGGGAGCCTTAGTTCCAACCGAATGCATAGGCTCCCATTGAAGAAAGGTGGCTGTGAAAAATCGGGCACCCTGTGGTGGGCACCCCCTGGTGCCTGCCACACTGTGCATGGCTAGTAAGGGGGGACCCATAGGTACCCCCACAGGCCCAATTGGGAAGGCTCCAGGTGCAGGGGGGCCCACTACGGCCCCCCACATTTTGATTCTGACTGCCGATTTGAGTCGGATGGCACAATTCAGAAAGGCTGTCCAAATCCAGCATCGTACTCAGTCGTTCGGAAACGCAGCCCGTAGAGACGTACGATTCTGCTCCGTACCGCACAGTCATTCCAAATGCCGTCGGGTTCAGATTGGGATATTCCTAACGCCTAACTCGCATCGCACTCGGTTGGTTGGAAACCTTTCCGAGTTGGTCATAAAGACACGTTCCCAATCCGATTTGGATGGAGCAAATGCCGTTAGGAGGCCTTCCTAACCACATCGGAATCCGGCCCCTAAATGTATTAAGAAATGAATAGACCCCAGTATGTTCACTACAATACACCATCATGTGTTATCCCAAGAGGTTCTTCTTAGTAATCCTTGTACAAGAGGTATTCTGTAGGAAGCTGGCTCTGTATATCCTATACCAAAGTAAGGTATAGTGTGCACAGAGTTCAGGGAGTCCCGAGAGGTATAGCAGAGGCTAAATTAGACAAGTACTAACAACTCTCTTTGTGATAGTGTGGGCAAGCATTTAGGCTTCTCCAGAGAGTGTGATACGCATTTATTGTATTCACTCAATTAAGGCTGATGGCACACACTCAGAGTCTGAATCCAGACCAATTAGCTAAGTATAAAAAGCTATACTTATATTTTTATTTTGTGGAACCAAGCAGGACTTGGCACAGGCAAGTAAGAGATACTTTCAAATGCAAAGCAGTACACAGAAATGCAATTGTGGATAGTATTGGAATCATTTACAGGTTTGTATAACTTTGAAAACAGTTAAAAATGTAGTCAGATTACTTTAAATTACTCTTGGATTACTTTTCAGTTACTTTCAGGGCTTGAAGTGATATGCCGAGATATCACACACTGGTTGTTTTCACTAACAGGTAAGTATGACAATTGTTAAGTTAAAACACAGTTACTTTCTTTTCATACAAAACAGTAAATCAGCACATTTTTGAGGAACAAAACTTGTAACATTGGTTCCTATAGGAAAAAGAGTGTTATCATTTCTCAGGTAAGTAAACGACTTATGAGTAGGATATTTGGGGGTTAAGACCAAGGTTCTCCAGGGTCCAGTTGGGCACTCAAATCGCACCACCAGCGGCACTAGGCGGCCGGTGGCAGAGTGCAGGGGCCCAATGTTAGTCAATGGGGCTAAGGGGGCCTTTGGTCAGGGACTGCTTGGAAGCAGGCCACTTGGCTGTGGGAGAAAAGCTCCTAAGGTAGGGATTAGCACTGCAGGGGCCAACAATCAGCACAGGAGCTGCACCACCAGCGGTACAGGGGAGGCCGGATGAAGAGTGCTAAGGAGACATCGGTGACCCCGTAAATTACAATGGAGATCTCCAGTTCAGAAAAGATGCTGCAGGCTCGGTTGGAGAGGCTTCCTGAAGGAAACCACCTGCTCGAGAGGTAAGTTGGGTTCTTGGGGGATGCCTGGACATGGTCGGTTGGGCCACCCAAGGAGGTGTGGCGTCAGGTGCAGAGGTATAATTCAATCAATCAATCAATCAGGTGTTTGTTAAGCGCGACTACTCACCCGTAAGGGTCTCAAGGTGCTGGGGGGGGGGTGTGCAGGTTCCAGTCCATCAAGGAGGGGGTTCCGATGAGCCAGGATTTGAGGTTTCTCGCGAAGATGGGGAGCGAGGTTGTCTGTCTGAGGTGGAGCGGAAGGGCATTCCAGGCTCTGGCCGCAAGGAAGGAGAAGGAGCGGCCTCCCGATCTGGTCTTTCTGGTGCAGGGGACCACGGTGTAGGAGAGCTGGGCTGATCGTAGGGTCCTCTGGGGTGCGTGGAATTTGAGTCAGCTGTTCAGGTATGCTGGTCCGGTGTCATGGAGGGCCTTGTGTGCGTGGGTGAGAATCTTGAAGGTGATTCTAGCCTCGATGGAGAGCCAGTGGAGTGTGCGCAGGAGCTGGGAGATGTGGCAGTGTCTTGGCAGGTTGAGGACCAGTCTTGCAGCAGCGTTCTGGATGTTTTGTAGCTTGCGGGTGAGGTTTTTGCTTATTCCGGCGTAGAGTGCGTTGCCGTAGTCGAGTCTGCTGGTGACGAGGGCGTGAGTGACGGTCTTTCTGTGCTCGAGGGGGATCCATTTGAAGGTCATACGTAGGAGGGTGTGGAAGCAGGAGGATGCGACCGAGTTGATCTGGCGGTCCATTTTGAGCTCAACGTCCAGGATGATTCTGAGGTTGCGTGCATGGTCCGTGGGGGTGGGCTTCCGAGGGCGGGGGGCCACCAGGTGTCGTTCCAGGCATCGGGGTTTGGGCCCATGATGAGTCCTTCTGTTTTGTCGGTGTTGAGTTGTAGGCAGCTGCTTTTCGTCCATTTGGCGACGGTTTCCATGCCTTCTTGAAAGTTGTGTCTGGCGGTGTTGGGTTCGTTGGATAAGGAGAGGATGAGTTGGGTGTCGTCTGCGTATGACACAATGTTGAGTCTGTAGGTTCTGACGATGGGGGTGAGTGGAGCCATGTAGACGTTGAAGAGCGTGGGGCTGAGGGAGGACCCCTGGGGGACTCCACAGGTGGTTGGTGTAGGGTTTGAGAGGAAAGGTGGGATTCTGACCCGCTGCGTTCTGCTGGAGAGGAAGGAGTGGATCCAGTCGAGGGCCTTGTCCCGGATCCCTGCGTCGTGGAGTCTGCGTATTAGGGTGCAGTGAGAGACTGTGTCAAACACCACTGAGAGGTCGAGAAGGATGAGGGCTACTGTTTCTCCTCTGTCCAGTAGTGAGCGGATGTCATCTGTTGCGGCGAGGAGGGCGGTTTCTGTGCTGTGGTTTTTTCTGAAGCCGGATTGGGAGGAGTCGAGGATGTTGTGCTCTTCGATGAAGGTGGCGAGTTGGCTGTTGATGGCTTTCTCAATGACTTTAGCTGGGAACGGTGAGCAGGGAGATGGGTCTGTAGTTCATGAGGTCGGTGGGGTCCGACAAGGGCTTCTTCAGGAGGAGGTTGATCTCGGCGTGATGTCCGTGATGGAGTTGGTGAAGGGTCCGCGGGGTCCAGGGGGTCGGTAGATGAGGGTTCCCCGGAGGGTGGTGGTAGGGCTGGCCAGTATCTTGAAGTGAAGGTGTTCCATCAGGTCTGTGGGCTCGTCGGGGAGTGTGTTCAGGCAGAGGGTGGATTTGTAGACGATGGCGATTCCTCCTCCCGGGCGGGTGGGGCGGTCCTTCCTGGAGATCTTGTATCCTTGGGGAATGGCGATGGCGATGTCCGGTCCCGAGGTGGTGTTGGTCCAGGTTTTGGTGAAGAATGCTACGTCCGGGGTGGTGCTGTCGAGGAGGTCCCAGATTTTGGTGGCGTGCTTGTGGAGTGATCTGACATTGAAGAGGATGCATTGCAGGGTCTTCAGTTCGGGTATGTTCTTGCGGGCAGGTTGTGCTGGGTCGGTGTTCCTGGTGGTGCTGCAGGTGTGCCGGCAGCGGTGACAGCTGAAGCGTCCGTGGGTGTCGGCTGGTGATGCTAGCTTGCAGTTGTTGTTGTGGCCTGGGTTGAGTGCGTGGAGTGCCGCTGGGTCGTAGCGTTGGCGGTGTGGAGGTCCAGGGTTCCTGGTGCTGGTCGCGGTCGGGTCGCGGACGGGCACAGACGGGCTTGCCTTAGGCGCGCCTTCGGCTCGCCAGCGGCGCGGCCGCGCAGCAGCCGCCATTAAGTAGGGGTCGGGGAGGGCTGGACAGCTGGGAGGCGGGAGCGGGGAGGGGAGCTGGATTGTGCCGGTCGCGCTGGTCGTGCTGGGGTGGAGGGGCAGCGGTGGCAGCAGCAGCAGGGAAGACGGGCGGGAAAGGGAAAGGAGGAATAAAGGAGGAATAAGGAGGAATAAAAGGAAATAGAAGTGGAATAAAGCAGAAAATCGCAGAAAAGCAGAGGAGTGCAGAAAAGAGATTAAAGTGAGGGTAAAAACAAGTGAAAATGGAGAGGAAAGCGGAGCGAGAGAAAGGAGACAGAGGTCCACTGGACCACCAGGGATGAGGCGCAGGTAAACCTGCGGGTGGAGGAGGGCCTCGAACACCATCACTCGAGAGTGCAGGGGCTCGGGGGAGGCCTCACTTAATGGTGGAGCTGCGAGGGTGGGAGAGCAATTTCACTGACAATGAGTCAGTGGTCTTGCTCGCCTGTCCCCGCAGCGGCCGCCATTAAGTAGGGGTCAGGGAGGGCTGGACAGCTGGGAGGCGGGAGGAGGGAGGGGAGCTGGATTGGGCCGGTCGTGCTGGTTGTGCTGGGGGGGAGGGGCCGCGGGGGCAGCAGCGGAGGGGAAGACAGGCGGGAAAGGGAAAGGAGGAATAAAGGAGGAATAAGGAGGAATAAAAGGAAATAGAAGTGGAATAAAGCAGAAAAGCAGAAAAGCGCAGAAAAGCAGAGGAGTGCAGAAAAGAGATTAAAGTGAGGGTGAAAACGGAGAGGAAAGCGGAGAAAGAGAAAGGAGACATAGGGCCACTAGACCACCAGGAATGAGGCACAGGTAAACCTGCTGGTGGAGAAGGGCCTCGAACACCAACACTCGAGAGTGCAGGGGCTCGGGGGAGACCTCACTTAATGGTGGAGCGGCGAGGGTGGGAGAGCAATTTCACTGACAATGAGTCAGTGGTCTTGCTTGCCTTTCCCTGCAGCGGCCGCCATTAAGTAGGGGTCGGGGAGGGCTGGACAGCTGAGAGGCGGGAGGGGGAGGGGAGCTGGATTGGGCTGGTCGCGCTGGTCGTGCTGGGGGAGGGGCCGTGGGGGCTGCAGCAGCGGGGAAGACGGGCGGGAAAGGGAAAGGAGGAATAAAGGAGGAATAAGGAGGAATAAAAGGAAATAGAAGTGGAATAAAGCAGAATAGCAGAAAAGTGCAGAAAAGCAGAGGAGTGTAGAAAGGAGATTAAAGTGAGGGTAAAAACGAGTGAAAATGGAGAGGAAAGCGGAGCGAGAGAAAGGAGACAAAGGTCCACTGGACCACCAGGGATGAGGCGCAGGTAAACCTGCGGGTGGAGGAGGGCCTCGAACACCAACACTCGAGAGTGCAGGGGCTCGGCGGAGGCCTCACTTAATGGTGGAGCTGCGAGGGTGGAAGAGCAATTTCACTGATAATTTGGTGCTGGGTCTTCTTACCAGCTCTGGTCACGGTCGACACTTCAGGTGGAGGATGCAGGCATCAGCTTGAAGCTTGAGGGAGGTCGGGGCCACCAGATCCTAGGTCAGGATCGCTGGGGAGACCTCCTTGTGGTGTTGGTCCAGTCGAATTCGGTCCGCGGGCGTCGGGTGCAGAGTGGTGCAAAATCGCAGAGCCATCTGGATCCGGATTCTGTGGGTGAGTCTTTGTTTGAGCACATCTGGTACTCACGAGATGCAGAGTCTTTAAGAAGGGTCCGGGGCAGGTCCTCCAGGCTCTGGGGGGCTGCAGGCTGCTGGACACACCGGGGTTCAGCTGTAGGCAGGTCGGAGTTGTGGCAGGCTGGTAGGGCTGGGACTAAAGCAGTTGGTGTCCTCTTGTTCCTTGGTCAGCATGGCTCTTTGGTCCTTCTTCTTTCTTCCTCGAATCTGAGGAGGCAGGTTCAGGGTAGCCACTAAATACTAAATTTAGGGGCATTTACACGGGTGTGCAGGTCGGGACCAATGGGTCCCTTCCTTGGGATGAGTACACCCCCTATTATGCCACCCTCTGGTGGGAGAGGGGCAGGAGCATCTTCCTAATGGGCTGGGTCCCCTCATCTTCAAGATAGAGTGGACTGAGATGTGTGCTTCACCTTGTCTCCCCCACCTGAGTGGTAGGGTTGGCAAAGGTGGGCACACCTCTTTGCCTAACTGGGTTTTCCAGTCGATTCTCCTGTCCAAAGTGGGGATCAGAACTGGTGGTAGCCAGTTGCTGGGGGCAGCAAAAGGCAGGTACAGCTCACAAAGGCAGCAGGCCTTTTGAAGCTTTCCCTTTGTGGACCCAGCCCATCCTGGGGGAGGAGGCATGACACCTCTGCCCAGGATGGGCTTTGTTTCCGGATCCAGAGAGCGGAGGCTCTTACCCAGGGGTCCAAAAACCTGTCTGGTGGTGGCAAATGATGGGCAGCCAATCAGGAACCACACCAGAGCTGGTCATTTTCAGGAGGCATCTCTAAGATGCCCTCTGTGTACATTTTACATTAAATCTCATACTGGCATTGGTGTGGGTTTAATGTGCTGAGAAGTTTGCTACCAAACCTCCCAGTGTTCAGTAAAGCCATTATGGAGCTGTGGAGTTCGTAATGACCAACTCCTAGACCATATTCTCTTTTTGGCTTTACAGCACAATGTCTAAGTACACTGTAGGGGTACAGTGCTCATACAACTGTACCAACTGTACCCTCACCTGTGGTCTAGTGCACCCTGCTAAAGGGATGGCTTACCTAGACAACAGGCAGTGAATTGCAGGCATGGCACACAGGGATGTGTCATTATGGCAAGTGTACTGAATCACTTGACACTTGACGCCTGGCCGCACAGCTATGTAGTGAATTTAACAAAAATCAGTGAACTTATACTTCAATATACATTCTATAGAAAACTGTTTACTTCAATTACATCGTAGTGTTTATTTCCTGTTGATCACTTTCCACTCTTCCAAAATCATATTATGCAGAAACCGTATACAATAGTTTATGCGTTGTGTCAGTGACAACATATACAATATTTTACAAATAATATTTCCATATTTCTTGTTTAACAAAATCCATCTTCTCTCGAAAGAAATTCTTTGTGTCAGCCCGATGCATTTCGGGATAAAGATCCCTTCTTCAGGGGCGCTGTATACACAATCGGTAACTACACTTATTGTAAAATACAAGAAGGACATAGTTTTGCAAATACAAATGAGGAAAGTCATTAATGAATTGTGTGAAATTGTTAGCTCATGCCCATTCACCAATTAGACCCAATGTATAGATAACTGAAATAGTGCCCGCACCAAGTTTGTGGCACAAAGATTTTCTTTTGAGAGAAGATGGATTCTTACTTACTTTTATTGAGCTCCTGTAATTGTTGATATATCTGGTTATAGGTTGAGTGTGTAGAGCTCGGCAATGGTATATATTTGGGGGGTGGGAGGGACAGGGATCGTGGAGCTGGGCATGATCCAGGTGCAGACAGCTTGCCTTTAGCACTCCTTTAGCACGCTACCGGCGCGGTCGCACTGCGGCCAGCATTAAGGAGGTCCTGTTGGCAGGAAGAACAGTGAGCGGGAAAACCCAGGCAGCAGCGAAGTCATTGGATCATGCTGCAACAAACAGGAAACTGAGGCCCCAGGCAAGTGGCAGGCTAGGTGTCCATGTGCCTGAGGTTAAGAAGTTCTACCTCAAATATAAATACATGATGCATTTTCTCACATTTTGATTCAGTGCAAAGCTTCAGGGTAATCACTTTATTTATTCACATAGTAAGACGTTTTCCCCACATTTTGCTCCAAATGAACTCGTGATGCATACTTTGGTCTGTTTAAACCACATCGGAGGGGTTTGGCAGTGCAGTTTGAAAATAGCTCAAAATTCACATATAATAATAATTCTGTGAAAGAGAACTCCCCCAGAGTCCGGCGCCAGCATCCCATATAAAAGCATAGGGGGCATATTATCAAGGGCTTTATCGCCGATTTAGCGGCACTTTTTGCCGCTAAATCGGCGATATTTTTAACTCCCTATATTTATCGCTAATGACATGCAAGGTAGGCGTTCCCCACTAAAAGCGACTGTAAACAGTCGCTAACACCACTAACCCCTATTATCAAGGCAGGCGAAGCGATAAAATAAATCGCGCTAAGCGCGTTTATCGCTAGATTTTAACACCTGCTACTGACTATGACTTACCTGTTTAAGGTATAGGAGGTGGATTCTAATGCTGAATCCACCTTAGCGTTAATGCAAGAATATCGCTGGTTTTCCAGCGATATTCTCGCATTTTGCCGCTATCGCTGGAAATATTATCGCTATGGAGATAAACCTTACTAATAGGGTGTTATCTCAGCGATATTTTCCAGCGATAGGCGGCGTTAACAGGATTCGCGCTAAGCGCGTTTAGCGATAAATATCGCTATTCCTTGCTAATATGCCCCATAATTTTTAGACTTTTAACATTTTGGCTACTTAGTGTACACATGGGGCAAAATTGGAAAATAGTCTGCTCGACGGTGGTTTGGTCTTATTTATTCTCTTTGAAAAACATTGCAAAATGTACTGCCATCATCACTGCTGCTTTAAGAATAAACATGTCTATATTTTCCCGGAACATTGCGTGGCATTTCAGACGGCTAATAGTTGAAAAAACACGAATGACACAATATTCAGCTGAGTCGAGGGCCCGAGGGCAGTTGAAATTATTCTTTCTCTGAACTTCATTGTGCCAAGTCCTTTAGTACAGTATAAAAATATGAGTTATTCGAAATCAGACATATAAAAGCAATTCGCCATGACAAAAAAAAAAAATACTTTTTAACATTTAAGTCACGTAAGTAATAATATCACATTGCAAGCAATTTAAAGGCTTTGATGTGGTAGACAATGCAGTAGGCTGAGAAAAGTAAATCCCAGTCAGTGAACACCGAACCCTATAATCAGTGTCAAGATTTAGAAAAATCTGTCAATCATGTGACTAATCCACTCTGTTCCCACATCATGCTTGAAATGATGTAATGAGAAAGGGTAGACACCACCTTAGTAATTGCTATTACATCCTAACAGTAGAGAGAGATATGATTCCCACAAGGTTTCACAAGACATTTAACATCGAAATCATAACTAACATATAATTTAACCCTGAAATATACAACACTTTAGCTTCAGTTCGTTTTGTCCTTAACCTTTGCAAACTATGGCATTTTGGTGTAGGGCGGCGCATGAAAGCCACCTAGCTGCACTGCCCTACGCCATCCTGAAAGGGCAGGAATGCACCGTATTTAAGCAATACAGTGCATTCCTATCCTCGCTACCTGCGCTGGTGCCGTTTTGGCAGCCTAGGGTCAACGTAGGCATGGTGCAAGGGAGCCTCCATTGCAGGAAGCATTGTTTTTGTGCAGGGAGGGGCTTCTTCCGGCACAAAAACAATCCTATGAGGCGCTTTCCTCTTTCTATGTGTGCTGTAAAATGCAGCACAGATTGAAAGATGAAAAAACAAGGAGTAATAAATATATTTCTCATCGTTACCCCTCACCTCAGGAAGCATACGGATTTGACACTACCCCAGGTTTACATAATTTTGTAAATCTGGGGAAGCATCAAATTCTATGGGTGTTGCATGAGAAAACCCACTGCAACGCCCATGGAACGCCTCCCGGGCGCAAAGTAAGGCGATGCAATGATTTGCGCTGAGTCGCCTCACTCATGATTTATGAGGCCACTCAAAGCCACGCAGGGTGTCTTTGAATGGGTTCATATATTTTGTGAGAGCCCTGCATCACGCATGTACCACTCTACGTGGTGCAAAAGTGGTGAAGAGCCTCTCAAAAATACGTCCCTACGTTGGGGCTTTCCGGTCTCCGAAAGTGCAACATGTTCCTGTCTTGCATTCATTTAATTGTGAGCCGAATGTGCCCAGACTAAACTAACAGTTGAAATAAAAAAATATTGAAATCGAGTTGAAAAAAACAGCTATTTGTGCCAACATTTTTACCTGTAACTTCTTCTAAGTAAGGCATCTTTTTAAAAACAATATACCATTACGTCTGCTGGACCCTTCTGGTTGCCCGGATATATAGGACTTGTAGGTTCACCAAGAACCCGGGGTACCCAGAGCCAATAACTGAGCTGCGTCTCGCAATGTTTTTTATTGTGTCCCGGGTATATAGCAATATACTTGGTAAAATATAAAGGGTGACAAATAGGTACAGAGGAAACCTATATATTTCCGAAATGGGAACAAAATACAGAGTTTAGAAGCAGTGATTATTTGCACGTCTCCAAAATTGTGAGTACCCATACAAGCATGTGAGTTAGAGGACATTTTTCAAAATTACTTCTTTTTTACTCATTGTCTTACATTTGGAAGGCATACATGCAAAGAAAGTCAATTGCTAATAACACTTGTTCTACTATTCTGTATTCCCATAAGTCTCCCGCTAAAAACGGTACCTCATTTGTGTGGGTAGGCCTAGTGCCTGCAACAGGAAATGGCCCAAACCGCAACGTGAAAACTGCAAGAGGGGCCTCTTATCTGACCTATATTGCTTTTTTAGTGTGGCCTGTTTGGGCTCATTTAGGAAGACTAATCCCCCATGGACAACATCATACTCCACTGTTTATTCCAAAAGTATAATTTTTTGTTTATTATTCATACTCTTTATATACATTATTTTTGGCTTTTTTGTATAAAAAATATATTAAATATATTCAATCTTATCACTATTAAAAATGTATGAAGAATCATTATAAACAAATGTCATAAATAATCACACAAGTATACTGAATGTTGCCAGTAGGCCTACAAAGATACAATGTTGATCATCCTGTATCAAAACATACATGGTAATTTCAATTGACATCGCTGCAGCTATAAACAATTTCCTAATCTGTAGCTGTATTAGAGGCAACGGCAATGATACTTGTGATACCAAAAAAGTTTGTGCACAGAAAAACCCCACTCTCAACCATCTATACTACATTCTCACCTATCAAATCATCTCACTCACACTGCCATTCATCCATAAACAAACAAGCAAAAGATTTTTTTCCTTTGTAGGGATCCTGGGATGCTTTGTCCGAGACAGACTGTCTTATTCTTCAAGGTGCGATTTTATCCCAACAGTTTCCTTTGTTACATATGTGTCTCTTTAAGGATCCCCCATATATCTGATAATGGTCAAAGCACGTTTCGGCGGACCATCATTTGAGCCACCTTCATCAGGACCAAGAATTGAGTCATCTAAATCTAAAATAGAGTGGACAGGGGTTTTTCCGTGAAATTAAGACATAAGGCCAAAGTTTTTAAACATTATATAAGGGGGACTGTGAATTCTAAAAGAGATCAAAGTATTAAAGGACTGAACGAAGAAATAGTTTGGATAGTCACCTGAAAAATCCATTATTTCAGTACTCTTAATCTGTTACATGCGAGAATCACAACTAGTGAGCAATCAGGCTAAAAGGTAAGTAGATCTCTAAGAGAGAGCATATATGGCATACAATTGTACATACTTTGTACATTTGATCACATGCCTTGCACTTCTCAGGACCTCCTAGGACATGCCCTAGACATTGCATAGGGTTAGTACAGTAAGGATACTTTCCACACATATGGCATGCATGGTATGGAGATATAGATGTAGACACAGATGTAGGCATGGATGAGGCTTAGCATTAACTGTAATAAAAGAGGATAGCTACCTCATACTAGGGAATATATACCTAGGCATGCTTCCATGTTGTTAGGGGTCTACTAGCGACCATGTCATGGTATCCTTTACGTACATAGAATATACAGCATGGAGATACAAGAGTTGTACTCTGCTCACAACACAAGTACCAATCTTTAAAACTATCATGCTGGGTCCCTATATAGTTAAGTATACTATGGGTAATAACTGTTCTACATTCACACTGGTCAAATACTAGGGCTGTCGAGTTGATATCTAATTGGGCGTTACTGCGCATGCAATTATGGCGGTCCCATTTATTGGTATCCCCATTTTTTATCATATAGGATCCTCGGTCCAACATGCCACTCCATCATGGCGGCCGCAAATGTAACAATTACTCTCTAGCACCGCCCCTACGCTTTGCCATGAGCACCAACGTTGGTTTCTATTATGAGAGCGTGGCCACGCAGTGAGCCGCGCAGGTGCCTTAAAAACAGTAGGAAGTCCTAAAGTACCGAGACTTACTGATTAACACGGGCAGCACGCCGAAGGATACAACGGACCTGTAGTCGAGCAGGCACACGGTAAGAATGAGAACTGAGCACGCCGATCAGGGGTCTGTAAGACAGAATACACCCTATATTTTCTATGGATGAGGGACTTAGCCTCTCGAGCTATGGCTTTCATACAGGTGATATCATTAGTCCATGGCAGGCGTTACTATCAGCTTACACTAATGCAGTCCATATACCATGGGAGGCCTTTATGTAAAAAATTGTTTCTAGTATGTCAGAGCCCACATTTCCTCATGGTTGCACTCTCGCATATACCACTGCTATCCTTCTTCATGCCATGAATCTCCTAGAATGTGCTAGAATCAGTATTTCACCCCAGGTGCCTGCATGCCAAAAATGTCCTCAAGTATGATAGCCCCAGCATTTTTCTATAGGTGGCAAGTATGCCAGTACCAGTATTTTGTCAAAAGTGCCTGTCATGCTAATTATTACGTCGAGTATGCTGGTATGTATTTTGTGATGGCCAACAGAAGACTTTCAAGCATAACACCACATTCTCACACATGCTCACTTACTTCCGCTCACTCACACTCATTATCACTGATTCATTTTCATTCACTTGCACTCATTCATTCTCACTCATATTCTTGCATTCTCAATCTCTCATTCACACTCACTTGTTCTTATTGTGACTCATCCATACTTTATCTCTCCCTCACACTCAATCTCATTCTGTAACTTTTACTCACTCTCACTTACGTTCAACCACTCTGAGTCACTCATTCTCATTAATTCATTCATACTCACACACTCTGCCGGATCCTCATGGCTATAAAAATGGGCAAAACTCCTTCTCCTCTTCCTCCTGTGGACTGTCATGGTGCCAAATCATGGCAAGGTAATATAGTGAGGTGCCCAGGATGGTAAGGTAAAAGTAAGCTACCCAGCATTATACTTGCAGGAGGGAGGTTGTTTGCATGGTACTGCTGAATGCTAAGCCCATGACTTGCAGTGGGCATGGCTCTTTGAATGGTGCTGCTGAATGTTAAGCCAATGACCTGTCATGGGCATGACCCTTAAAGACTCATGTACTGTTGAATGCCGTACCCATGATTAATGGGAACATAACTAGAAAACGTATGACTTACAATGGGTGCAAGGCTCCTAAAATGCCCATGACTTGTGTAGAGCATGATAGCGCTGCCCAAAATGAACCAAACCATGTTGTTCCTTTTCCTTTTCCCCCTGTGATGCAATGAACTAATGCTGTCTTGTTTCACAGGAGACTGGATATAACAGCGAGTTCTCACCAGATTGAGAAGGAGCAGAATCTTGTGAGATTTGCTCAAGTCTCATCTGTCATTTTGTTTCCCGCAGCTACATAAGGAAGCTGATCATCTAGCTGGAGAAAACCATGCTGCAGGGACAATTCAAGGAGACACATCGCATCTGAATTGTGCTAAGACTTAATCTTTAGATTGAATGTCCCACCAAAAAGTAAGTCAGAGAAATGCCCAAACCAACACCTTGAGTCTCAACTGCAAGGAGTTTTAAAAGGGCAACATTAAATTACAAGAAATTGAAGGTCTGTAACTTGTATCTGTGTAAATAAAAGGACGGGAATAGAAAACCGAAGTTATGAAATTTAAAGGGACCAACTAATAAAGGACAGTTCTGTCACTCCCAAGAAGCCCAAAAACACAATTCAGTCCTCTGAGATATTCTTTTACAGGTAAGAGTGCGAATTCAGGGAAAGCCCTAGTAACCCAAGACATAACCTCATTCCAGGTCTTCCTCCCTGCAAAACGCTCCCTAAAACAATTCTCATCGTCTGGCCACTCAGAACCTCTGTATTTCTAAATACTGAGTTAGTGCTGCTGGAAAGTGGGCATATTGAGGATACTGCTCCAGAGACACACTCACATTCACTTTTACTCTAACTCACTCACACTCATATGCACTTACTAACTCACACATTCTCACTTTTTATCATACTCTCTGATTCATTTTGATTCACAGTTACACTCAATACCACTCTCTTCCATTCACACTCTCAAACACCCCCTCACACTCACTCCTTTTTACTCTCACCCCCACTATCTCTCAAATGCAGTCATTCTTAAACTCACTCACTTATTCTATTTTCACTCACACTGACTCACTTATACTTACTGACATCCAAACCACTCGATCGCACTCACTACCTGTTATTGACTCTCACTCACTTTAATTCACACACATGTTCATCCATGCACACTTGTTTGCTCACACCAACCCACAACACATGTACAACACATATTTAAAAGCATTTCTTTCCTTTCCTGCTAACAGAGATCCAATGATGGAATTCCAGCTCATGATGCTCCAATTTTATTACACTAGCAATGAATATTATGATATTTAGTGCAATAAAACATGGGCAGGAAACAAGGAGGGTGAAGCCCCAATGGCCTTAATGGTGATCTGCACCTGTGCTCTGTGCATTGATTTTGCATCCTCTGACACCAGGTAACAGGGATCACAAGGAGCAAGCTGTGGGCCGTAGCTGCAACCCATGGTGAGCCTTAAATGACATCCATGATAACTAACCTTGTATAATGCGTTAATATTCTCCAACACATTGTCACCTCTATGCCTGTCACCATGACCCTGATTTTGGAGCAGAGAGACTTTTATATAGACAGAATAATTAGAATTTTGCTTTCAGAGGTGATGTTTCATTGTCAACAGATCTTTTGATCATTTATGTTCTGTGTAATGTAAATGGATGTACTGTCAGTTACCATTGTATAAGACTTAGGGTGGTATTATTGAATCCAATGCCTTTTGCTGTCTCACCTACTGCATTACAGATTACCCTGCCTCCAGAATGCACTGACACACGCCACTGTAAACTTAAGGTTGTTAAATTTTATTTTCCTTTATAAGAAACAATAGCCCTTGAATATTATAATTGTCTATTTGTTCTGTCACAGTTCCGCCTATATGTTTGTTGCATTATATCTGATACATGTATACAGTAACAACATTTGTTGTAAACTGTGTTTTGGGAACTAGGGGCCAGATTTAGAGTATGATGGACACAGTACTCAGTCATACTGTAAAGGCTTGATTTAGGGTTTGGTGGAAAGCTCGCAGTTCGTCTGGTTGGCAGAGAAAATTGCATCTGCCATTCTAATGGACTACCACCCACCAAATTTAGAGATAACTGCTGGCCTAGCAGTGATATCTTTAACATCGAAGGAACCACGATGAAGGTGAGCCCTCTGATGGTACAAAAAGTGTAGTTTACTGCCCCATGGGTTGTTATGGGTGTCCACCAAACCTTTTGTTTTTCAAAAACAAACTCCCAAAGTGGGAGCATGTTTCTGTTTGTCGCCACCATATTTTACCTGGCAGCGAAGGACAGAAAAGAAAGACATCAGACTGCCAGCCCTAAATTAGGTGGGTGCTCTGATGCCCTTACTCCAACAGCCAGCACTCAGGCCACTGGAGTAAGCTTTTAAATAACAGGTTACACAGGTCACACTGAAGCACCACTGGTCCACCTGACTTTAAATAGGATTGAGTACACTTTCCACTATACAATATATCAGGTCCTGTGGTATTATGTTCCGAATCCAGAAGTGGTTGCATCAACTGTCTGATTTTTAGCATAAAATGATAGTTTTGGCCTTGCAGAGAAGGTGTTAGCAGTTACATTTGGAAAGTTAGCAAATAAGGTCACAGCTACGAGGGCCTGTACGCAACATTCTCAATCTCAACACAAGGGGCATTGTGTAAAAAGTCTTATGAGAACCTATCTAAAGCTTAGACTTTTTAACTGTAGTCTCAACTCTTTTCTCATTATGTTTGAGATATATTAACCATCCAAAATAATTGCCTAAGCGAATTGTTATAGATGACTTGAACCCCTGAGTGCAGAGGATAACCTATTGATATCGTTTGTGCTACTTCCTCAGTGCTGAGAAAGTCAATGGGTTGTCCAGCAGGGTAGGTGGTAGGGAACCTCTGGTGCGCACACTAGAGGCTTCCCCTGGTGTGGGCACCTGTGGGGGCTGACACGGAATCGCTTCCATGTCAGACTCCACCTCTTCCTCTGCCCATCAGTGATGTTGAATAACACACTGTGCTCTGATGTCACAGATCCAACCAGAAGGTGCAACAAGGAGCAGGCAAGTGCAGCTCAGTGCAGGTCCAGTGGGTTATCTACCTCCAGCCACCACTTCTGGGATCGAGGGAGGCACTGCTGGAAAAAGGTGAACCTCCACTTTCCAGCTATGCCTCTTTCAAACAGATCCTTGCTTTTGGATTGTGGGTTGTTAGACCTGTCATCCTTAGGGTCTTCCCCCAATGTTTTGCCTGCTTACCTCCACTTTGTGCTGTTTCTTTTTTTGGCCTTAGGGCTCTGAGCACTTTACCACTGCTGACCAGTGCTAAAGTGCATGTGCTGCTCCCCTAAAATATGGTGACAATAATGTATACCTGATTGGTATATTTAGTTTACTTAAAAGTCGCTTGTAAAGTGGTATACCATATACCCATTGCATGTACTCTAAATTCTACTAGTGGGCCTGCAGCATTGATTGTGCATTCCACACAAGTAGCCTTTCAAACCTGTCTCAAACCTGCCATTGCAAGCCCTGTGTGTGCAGTTTACTGTCACTTCGACTTGGCATTTAAAAGCACGTGCCAAGCCATAAACTCCTCTTTTATTACATATAATCACCCTTAAGGGAGGCCCTAGGTAGCCCAAATGGCAGGGTGCTATGTAAGTAAAAGGTAGGACATGTACTTTTATGTTTTGCGTCTCCTGGTAGTGGCAATCAACCCATATCATTTTTTACTACAGTGTGGCCTACTCCTTCCATGGGTTAGCATTGGAAATTACATTTTTAAGCTGTAATTCCTGACCCGAGAGGTGTAGTTT
This sequence comes from Calotriton arnoldi, assembly GCA_963921515.1. Classification (NCBI taxonomy): domain Eukaryota; kingdom Metazoa; phylum Chordata; class Amphibia; order Caudata; family Salamandridae; genus Calotriton; species Calotriton arnoldi. The sequence goes on from CAWUFW010009532.1 coordinate 427,529, forward strand.
TTTCATGTTTCATATATTTGGAATGGTATTGATAAATCCTACTTACTGGTGAAATTAGATTTAACAATAATATTTTAGAAATGCCACTTTTAGAAGGTAGTGCTGCAGCACTTTTAGAAAGTAGACATTTCTCTGCACTTGTTGTTCTGTGTGCCTGCAGCCTGTCTCCAATACACGTATGGGCTGGTGACAGCTAAACTTTGTGCATTCCCTCTAGACAGCCACAAACACAGGTAGGAGGGGCTCATATGCATTTTGAGTACTCATCTTTATTCATCTGCATTCTGATGGGTCTTCCTAGGCAGGGAGGAATGGGAGGGGCTGACACTTTCACTTCAATAGGTAGTGTCCTGTCCACACATAAAGCACTGATTTGCCCCCCACAAATAGCCTGGCAGACAGTACTGGGTTGAGAGTGGTGATTGTGCACTTCAGAGAGCTCCTTTGAAGTCACCCCCCACATCGAAGGAACTTTTGGGTATAAGTACTGGGGCTCTTACCCTACAAAATCAGTACACTTCTGGACCTGGGAAGACCTCTGCTGGAGTAAAAACTGCTGTGCTGTAAGGATTGACACTTTGCCTTGACTGACTGTTCTGAAGAACTGCTTCTCTGCTTTGCTGAAACACTCTGCTGCCTGCTGATCTCTGCCTTGTTGAGGACAAGGACTGGAACCATCTCTCCTGAGCCCAGAGTGACTCCAAGGACTTTCTGGGTGCCTCCTGTGTCACATGGCCCATAGGGACATTGTCGTTTTTCTCTAAGTTAGCATGAGCACGCTGCAGCTTGCCTGCTGCTTTGCGCACTTTACTACACGCCTTTATTTTTGCAATAATTTCCATGACAGTTTTCACATGAGAACTCATTGCTGTGTTCACTCTCTGCTGGTTCCTGGGATTTTGACTAAACATTGTGAGCAAGGTCGAACAACAATGCCCCTTGTTATTTTGTTCTGGCCAAGCCTTAGCCCTTAGACAAAACATACCGATGCAGCTGTTGTTTGGACAACGTACTTTGGTTTTTATTAGGATACACGAATAGGTAGCACACACTTGGAGAGGGACCTTTCCAGGGAGAAGAGCGAGACAGCACCTATGATGTAGATCTACTCTCTATAGGCTAAGGTATGGGGTCTGCTGACAAAGCCCAAAGATCTTCTAATATATAATAATGCTGCTTCTTAGCAAGGGGGTGGGGGAGGTTAGTCTCTATTGTCTTTTCATGATGACATCTCCCTTCATGATATATGAACTAGCTGCTATGCTGACTGTATTTGTACTATGCATTTTCCTGCTTGTTGTGGCACCTATACTGCATGTTAGGGCACGTTAGTTAAAATAAATATTTTAAACTGTTTCATGTCTCTGTCATATCTTATTGTGGACATGTACAAGAGTGCGAGCAAAAGGGTGTGTGTTGCTAGCGCGATTCCTGAGAGATCTAGGAGTGTTGTGTTCTGGGGTGTCTAATCATTTGTTTCTCTGTAAGTGAGTAGGAAAGGAAGTGAGACACTATAGCTATTTGGTCCTGGGCTCATGGGTACTAAGGGGGTAGGATGACTCAGTCCCTATACACCAAGGTCCTATAATCCTGTGTAAAGTTCTGTTTTCGTGAAGAATCCATGCAACACCTGGTTTTTGAAGTCTCAGGGACACAACAGATGTCCTGCAATTCTGTTGGTGCTGCTGGACTCTGCCTGAGTTGCCCCCTCCAGTCCTGGACCTCAAAAGTGGATTTTGCAGCTCTTTTGATACAAAATCGATGCATCATCATCACTGCGCTGATTAGAACTGACGAATAGCCCTTTGATGCTGACACAGAGGCTGTCTGATGACAGCAGTTCCACACCCTGTGGCACTCTGCGCGGCTCGATGAGGACGCATTGCCGGCATCTCAATGGAGCTCGATGGCGATGCAGCGGACTGCCTGCGTGTGAAAGATCGACACATCGTGCCCTCAGCATCAACGTTTTGCTCCATCCAAGGTACTTTTTCTGCTGGACCTGCTTGAGTCTCATAACCCGACCTGCCCTCCATCGGGGCTGCCTGAATTTGGGATTTACCTTGATCCCTCATGACCTCAAGTGACCTTTTAGCGCTATTCACTTCTAAGCACTGTTTTTGCATTTATTCTTTGAAAATTCATATCTCGGCTTCTACTGGCTGGATATTTGTCATTTTAGTCTTGTTTTACTCAGATAAATATTCTCTATTGTTCTAAACCTGTGTGGAGTCTTATTGTGTTGTTTTCATTGTGTTACTGTGTATGTGTTGCACAAATACTTTACACATTGCCTCTTAAGGAAAGCCTGCCTGCTCTGTACCAAGCTACCCGAGGGTGAGCACAGGTTAATTTAAAGTGTGTACCTAGCTTACCCTGACTAGCATTGTGGTCCCTACTTGGACAAGGTGCAAACCTCTGCCAACTAGAGAGCCAATTTCCAACACAGATACACTTCGATCTACAAACAGAGATGTCACTCATCAACAGGGATTAGTTGTTTTTGGGGGATAGGACCCCCTGGCCTGGGCAATCCCCCCTGGGGTATAAAAAGTAATTTTTGAGTTTGTTCCTTTCCTGGGGGGATGAGGGGAGGCTGGACAGGTGCCCAAGGATAGCTTAATAGCCCCCCCAGGAAAGAGAACATTTACAATAATAGATCAGTGGCTGAAATTGGTTCATTTATTGTCCCATGATATATGTTGTGGTGAGTAAAGCTAAAATGTGAATAGCCTAATAACTGTTCAGTGCCTGAAGTGGGCTTGCTCACTGCCCATGATGTATGTTGCACAGGGTTAAACTAAAATTATACATTGCCTATGTGATGGTAGGCGGAACAGCTAGGTAACTGATCAGTGGATGAAGTGGGCTCATCCATTCCCCCATGATGGATGTTGTGCTGGGTGGAAGTAAAATGTGAATGGCACAGTAACTGATTAGTGGCTGAAGTAGGCTGACACATTTCCCCATTGTGGGTTGGTTGAAAGCAGAGGGACACATAGCACATTGGATGTGTTGCAACTTGAAGTAATTTTTTTGTTCTTTTCTATTTTAGCTTCTTTGGAGAAATTCCTTGCAGAGTGGAATCAGATAAGTGTGTTTTCCCTTTTGAGACTGCTTTTGTGGCCCCCCTTTACTACACTTTCACTCTAACACCGTTGCATTCCTTTCTTTTAGTTCAGCATGTGACCTAGTCCAGAAAGTTTTAGATAGAAAACAGAGATGATGCTTCATTGGATGACCAGACTCTAACTCAAAGAATGTAACAAAGCTCTGAGGCAGGGACTGATACAGAGACAGAATTTGAGAGAGAGGGTTAGGGAGCAGAAACTATGACTCGTCTTCCAGTGATTCTAATAAACATGACATGCCAATCATGATGTCCCTTCGCACGCACAATCTGTGCAGTGGAGAGCTACTGACATAATAGACCAATCCAGAGAGCAGGCAGGTAACACACCAAGCACAGAGTGCTCACTTGGCAGGCTCCTAATTTAGCTAACTCTCCCATTTACTGCAGAGGATGGATGTCGGTCAGTACTGCACATTTTTTGCTTATTGACTATTTCCATCTTTTTTTCTGGCTGAAGACTTCCATAAGGAAATTGTGCTAAAACAAATTTGCATGCAGAACAGTTTCTGAGGGAGCAGGGAGGCACTCTGAACTCGCATTGTCCCTGGTTTGAGCTGTTTTGCAGGGGGCAGTTGACCCAGCCACACAAGTGAGGCAGCATTTATATTGGGGCAAGTGTGGGAACACTGGGTGGTAGGAATTTGTGTATCCCTGCAGTTTCCGGAACATTCTCTCACAGAAGTTTGAGGAACGTTTTTTTTTTTTGCTAAAGTTTGAAGTTTGCAAGGCTTTGTGGGTAAGAAAGCTTTGTGAAATACACATGACTCAAATCACCCTGGACTCATCTAGGTGTCTAGATTTCAGAAAATGTTGTGTTTGGTTTTGGTTTTGCTGGATGGTGGCAGAGCCTGGGCCAAAATACAGCAGCCACCCACACCACCAAACCAGGCCATTTTGTTTCTGATTTTTGATGTCTCCATGTCGTACTTTGGAGCGTTTTGTGGTGCAGGCACTAGGAATCATATATAATGCAAAAGTAAGCCCCCCTGTAACTAATAAACGTTCCTAGAACAGGGAAATGCAAATAGCAAAACTAAGGGGCATATGTATGAAAGTTCGGTTTTGCGATTCTCAAATAGCGAATTTTAGAGAATCGCTATTTGAGAATGGCAAAACGAGATGTATGTGGGATTTGCCAAAAAATGTGCAAATCCTACATATTCCTTAATTACGAATCGCAAAGTGCGATTCGCAAATAAGGAAACCCTCCCCATTCATTCCTATGGGCCTAGAGGCCCATAGGAATGAATGGGAAGACATTCTCAATTTGCGATTAGCAATTAGAGAATCGCAAATTGAGAATGCAATTTCAAGGTTGCAAGGGTGTCAAAAGGACACCCTGTTGCACCCCTGAAATAAGCATGGGTGCACATGTGGCGCACATACATGCCCTAAGGGCCTGTATGTGCACCACATTGCACTTTGAAAAATGCAAAAAAGTGAATATTTCAAAGAAATCGCAAATTACCACCAACTTGAAGTTGGTGGTAACTTGCGATTCCTTATGGCCAAATTGCACTTTTTTTGTGCTTCTTACATTGCATTTAAGGAATCGCAATTTGCGAGGCAGTTTTTCATTAATACATACCACTAAGCCCAATTGCGATCGCAATTTGGAATGATACATATGGCCCTAAATCACTAGGCAACATGTAGGTCAGAAACCAATAATAGACTTTGATGTGAATTTTGATAAAGAGATCAACTCAATGTACCAAATAATTAAGAAAATATATCAATTTATTTTTATTACAAAGTCATTAAAAAGGTGGCTAAAGGTTACAAAAACAATGACTCAAATAAATATAGTGAATAACTGACCGGTGTTGTACTTGCTAGATACAGAGATTAGATTTTTGATGGTAATGATATCACTCTCTGTCTTGTTTTTGAAAAATCTTATCACTACACACTGTACATATAAATGCTCATATTGATACAGTACATATCAAAAAGACATTAGAATGGTACATACACACAGTTAGAAGAAAAACCACTCTGCTGAAAATAAAGAAACATACATAACAACAAAGACATAAATGTGGCGTGATTCTTCAGAATGTCGACGCGCGTTTCTGCGAGCGTGCCGCCTTCGTCAGGAAACCACATAAAAAACATTGTCATGACCAAACAACTGGTTAAATCTTTGATTTCTGGGAACAGCCTCAAAGGCAGAAATAGATCCTAAGAGGTGCTGAAGGAAGAGCAACAACAACTGATAACAATGCTGAAGAATAGGTCGTGGGATACTATATCATCAGATCTTGAATTGCTCACTTAAAATCTGGATGTAAGATGGTTAATGATATGAATGTCCAAACGAAAAGGATAAACTTCTGGCTTTTGTGGAGAATCAAAGGTGAATGATAAAAAAAGATCGGACGTCCCCAGTCCTCATGTATAGAATTTTAAGGCCAGGCGTAGTGGTCACTGGGTCAAGCCAAATGCTTGCGATATGTCTGTCGCAACCGAAGGATGTATTCGGAAGGCTCTAGGAATCAGCCACACAAGTTGGGTTCCAGTTTTATTGGGAGAAGTGTGGGAATGCTGAGTCGTTGGAAATGTGAGGATCCATGCAGCATACAGAACCTTCTCTCTAGAAATGTAATTAAAGGTGTCTTTTTAGCCAGAACATGAGGTTTCCAAGCCCTTATAGGTAGGAAAACATTGTGGGATCCACATGAGTCACACCAGTCTGGACTCCCTTGGCTGTCTAGTATCCAGAAATGACTAGTTTAGGTAGGTTTCTCTGGATGGCACTTGAGTTAGGCCCCAAATCCCAGAGCTATACACATTGTAAAAAAGTATTGATTTTGTTGGGTGAAATGTGATGTCTCCAGGTCATGTTTTGGATCATTTTGTGTCATGGGCGTTAGACCAATTTACACGAGTGGGGTAGCATATTTATCAAGAGATTTGTAGAAAAACACAATAGTATAACATTTGTTTATATATATTGAATTTCTCTGCATTGTTGGCTTCAGAATGTAAGCGAGGGTGCAAGAAAGATCAGGTTTTGCAAATTGCACTCTAAGCAATATGATAGTATGGATATCCCCAAATTGAGAAGTGTACAAGTACCTAGTATTACTAAAATCAACATCTTCTGTACATTTAAAAAATACATAGGTTTCCTTCATACCCATTTTTCATTCATTAAATTTTACCATCTGAATTGCTTCATAGCAGTTTCACAATAAAATACCATTCTAGGCTGCAGCTCAGTTGTTGGCTCCTGGTATCACAATTTTTTAGAAAACCTACAAGTCCTATATATCCTTGGGACCAAAAGGGTCTGAGAACTCTGTTTGTTCCTGAAATATGGGAATACAGTGAAGATAGTACAGCAAACCTTTTCATCGATGTCACCACCGGCAAAAGAAATTGCCTTTTTGCACGGTACTCCTCCCATTTTCCCCAAAAACAAAAAATAGCTATGATTTAGCTATTTTCTGAGTTTCTTCCCTGGAAGTCCACCAACCCTGGGGACGTTTAGTATCCCCAGGATGTCATAAAATCATTTGGAATGGATACCTTTTGTGTGGGGAGACAGGCTGGAGGGGCAGCATGACCAGGGAAGCCATCTTTTACAAGGAGTAGCCGGGAGAAATGGCAAGATGGCTTCTGTTTCACCACGGCCGCTGGACCCCTCCCATTCTGTCCACCCCGCAGTCGCACTGTGATTTCCCCCCCCATGCTGGCAATGTAGGATGAAGGAACTGGCGTCACTTACCGGGAAACGAGCGGATCGGCGAAGAGCAATTTTCAGCCTGCTCGCATCTCGCACTGTGCAGGCTTGCCGGACCTCGGGTCGTCTCGCCTGGCGACTGATTTCTCTCGTGAGTGGTGTAGCTGCTGGGGGCAGATATTGATTCAAGCATCCCCAGATGACATACAGGCTCAGAATGCAAAATGGGAAAGTAAGTTGGGAAGGGAAAGAATATATATTGAAGATTCGTTGGAATTGGCGAATCAGGTGTTGATGACAGGGAGTCTTAGGAGCCAAAATTTTATGTCTATGTTTGATCTCTATTACACCCCAGTGAAGATAACTAAATGGGGTGGTACAAGGGGAGGGAAGTGTAACAGATGCTGATTGCAATCAGCCGACACCCTACATATGTTCCACTCTTGCCCCAAACTGGCTATCTTTCTGCAGGATCTCAAGGCTTTTTTAATTATGGTTTTAGGTGCACCTGTGTCTATACTCCTGCTCTTTTAATTTTGGGGTTATTAGATAGCACGGAGACAAACAAAAGAGTAAGGGCAGAGATAGGGTTTTTGTTTATCGCAATGGCTGTGGCACATCTATGTGTCACTTCTCAATGGCTAAGTGTCAACCCTCCTGCCTTTTCCAATTGGCGGGCTAAGATGTTAGCAATATATATTATAGAATCTTCAGTATACAAGCTAAGAGGACAAAGGAAAAGGGAGTTAGGGTGGAGAATTTGGCCACGGATCTCTAGATTGGTAAATTAAATGAAGGATAGTGAAGATACATTTTAAATACCTACTTTTTGCTTCTGGGGCTTCTTTTTTTGGAGCAATTGGGTAAGGAGGAGGGCAGGGATTATGTTACTCTATCCTCCATCTCGCAACATCCGATTGCCGACTATGTTCATTCATGAATTGTGTATTTGATCTTTCTATTTATTGCACTTGCACTTTTTCTCTGTAGCAGAAAAAATCCTATGTGGTGATTTAAGCTGCTTAAGATGTGTAGGGGTTTATCTTTTTATATATTTAATGAATTTAAAGTTTAAAAGATTCAAACTTTTATCTCTCATTCTCCTTTATATCATATATTATGTATTGTGTAAATAAATGTCATGACGTGTATCAATTGTCTCTATTATTGTTGCAATTAAAAATCAATAAAAAAAAGGCTACCTTTTGTGTGAAAAAGGTTATGAAGGCCTAAGTGTGAAGAGCACCAATCATAAAAAAAGGGGCTCAGGACTGGGGGTGGAAAAGCTTTAACAGCTGAGGGGTTAATAGTCCTAGTCAGACTGAGTGCTAAGGGAATGATTTGGAGTTTGGTAGATGAGTACTTAGTTGTAAAGATTACTGATATCATGTCCTCCCAATTACAAGTGCATTATATCCTAATGCGCTTGGAATAAGGCAGATGGCATATCCGATATGCTTGTGACTGAATACACTTGTGAAAAGGACAGGATATCTGTCACATTTGTGATGAGAACCCTTCTGCAAACTATAGAACAGGCCTAAAATTCAAAGAGCATGAAATATCATCACTGACAAGCTCAGTGGCTTTTCTCTTCCTTACCCTTTTCCTTCAATTACTTCTAACCTATAGCTATGTTCCTCTTTTCAGGCATTTCTTATATAAATCTTTCTGAGCACTTGTCACTCTATAAATAATCCCTAGAGGCCATTTGATGAGTGAACATATACCTCAAACTGCTTTTAAAATGCTGAGACTGGAATCATTATAGCAGTGGCTTAATATATATGCCCCTTACCCAAATATCATTCAAAAAATAGAATCATATATGACTAGCAACTGTATTTCAAAATAAGATATCATTATTCTTGCATCATCCTAATCTATTTTAGCCAGTTTTACCCACAATTCTGATATCCTATATTGTGTGATGACCTTTCCAAGGCTATATAAATTGTGTTTATACATACATGCCTAGGTCATTAATAGATGAGCAAAATTAAATCTGCAATGTTCATCCATTTCAAATTTAATGGACCTTACACAAAGGATAGTAATTATTTTCTTCACAAGAGAGCAACCCAAAATAAAATGCGCTTGGTAAGGGTTTACAGCTATAAAGGTGTGGTCCATTACATTTCCACCTGGATATTCTCCTCAGTCATCCCGTTTGAAAAACTTAATTAGAGTACTCCATTTTTGGTAAAAAGACAGTGTCACTTTTGTCATTATCTTTCTCTTTAGAGTCCATCCTGCATTACATGAAGCTAGTATTTTATTTTTCTACGTTTATCCAATTAATTTGGGCATTAGAGCCACAACTGGTTGGTTTCATGGAAAAGTCTTGTAAGAACTGTACAGGCCTCAGAATGGATATAGCAATTAACAACAAGCTCATGCACTTCTTAAGCATCACTGCTGGTCCATACCAATGAAAGCCATGTCATAGAATTTTGATTAATTTATAACATGCTCTGTATGCTACATACAAGCCTTCTAGTTTTGAACTATGATCGTTTGTTGTGGATTTATGTACTTGATTATTGTTACAAATGGGGGTCTCTAGTTGGCAGAGGTAGGTACCTTTGTCCAAGTATGGACCCTTCTTCCTAGTCAGGGTAAGGGGGATACACTTCTAAAATAACCCCAGCTCACCTCCTTGGTAGCTTGGCACGAGCAGACAGGCTTATCTCAGAGGCAGTGTGTAAAGCATTTGTGCAAGCATACAGTAACACAGTGAAAACACTACAAATGGACACCACACTAGTTTAGAAAAATAAGCAAAACTTTATCGAAACCAAACAAGACCAAAAATAACAAAAATCCACAATACAATACTGTAAAAACAGCTACTTTACAAGATAACCTTTAAATTGCAGAAATAGCTGAAAAACACAGTTCTTCCGAGTCGGTAGCTCCTTCCGGGGCTTCCGCCATGCTGAAAACTACAGAGTCTAACAATTCCAGCTGACCGCGTCGGTGCAGGGTCAGCTAAAGTGCAGACAAACTCAAAAACAGTACCTTTCTCGTTGTGGCTGACACGTTGGTACGAGCCGGTCAGGGTAACCATCACGGTTGTGTTGCATAATGGTAGCTGAGCAGGGTGCAGTGCCCTCTCGATGTGGTACAAGCAGTAGCTCGTTGAAGATCATCCAGACGGTGTTGGTGAGGCCACGGCTTACGGTTCAGGGTGAGGTGGTGCTCGATGCGGTGCTGACAGGCTGCGGTGCAGGCGACGGAGCAGGTTGACATACCGGTCGGGCAGTGATGGTGTCGGAGACGTCCAGGCAGGGTGAGATAAGGTGGTACGGAATGCGGTGCCCACAGGATATGGTGGGAGCAACGGCTCGGTGATGATCATCAAGACGGCGTCAGTGAGGCCAAGGACGTGGTACGAAGTGCGGCGGTGCCTTATGCGGGGCCTTCAAGACACGGAATCTTGCGATGGACTCGGTGACAGAGCCGGTTGCCCTTTTCTTCTTCGGCGACTGAAACCAGCGGTTCCAGAGACGGTGCCCAGAAGGATGGTGAGGTCTTTGCTGTTCCTGAGACCTCTTGAACAGGGGGCAAACTCCACTTCAAGCCCTTGGAGACACTTTGCAAGCAGGATACACACACAGTTCCTCTCCTTGGCAGAAACAGCCACTGAAGGCCAACCCCAGACAGTACACAGTAAAGGGGCAGTACTCCTCTTCCAGTTTCTTACAGCTCTTCTCTTCTCCTTGGCAGAGGTTCCTCTTGATTTCCAGAAGTAGTCTAAAGTTCTGGGGTCTGGGCCACAATATTTATACAGCAAAATCCTTTGTTCCCTGATGGCAGAGAAGCCCTGTGCCCAGCCAAAACCAGTTCTGTCCTCTCTGGTGCAGCTGCCCAGTAGGAGGTGGAGACAGCATTGTCCAAAGCAGACTAGGCCCATTCAGGTGTGAAAGGAATCTCCTCCCCCTACTCTAAATGCAGCCCAGGTCTATTCAGCCCAGCCCTGACTCACCCTCGAAAGGCAGGACACATCTCACCCCCCCCCAAGTGGCTGTCTGAACAGAATGCACATCCCCAGCCCTTTCCACTCCAAAACCAGACAGTCAATACACAAACCTAGCAGAGGCACACAGGATGGCTAGGCAAGAAAATACCCACTTTCTAAAAGTGGTATTTTCAAACACAGGATGTAGGAATCATCATCACTAAAAGGTGCATCTTTACATTCTCAGTTCAGGCATACTATACTTTATTTTCTTATCTTGTTCCCATGGGCAGTTATACTTAGAGGATGCTATAAGTTAACTCCCCATTCTATCCTATAGTACAGATAGCCTTGCAATAGTGAAAAACGAAATTGGCAGTATTTCACTATCAGGACATGCCACACACATCAGGGCATGTCCTACCTTTCACTTACACTGCGCCCTGCCGACAGGGGTACCTTGGGCCTACCTTAGTGGTGACTTACATATATGAAAAGGGAAGGTTAGGGCCTGGCAAGTGGGTGCACTTGCCAGGTCGACATGGCAGTACCAAACTGCGCACAGACACCGCAGTGGGAGGTCTGAGCTACATTTGCATGCTGCTTATGTGGGTGGCACAATCAGTGCTGCAGGCCCACTAGCAGCATTTGATTTACAGGCCCTAGGCACACACAGTGCACTGTACTAGGGACTGAATAGTAAATCAAATATGCCAATCATGGAATCACCAATCCATAACAACAATTTACAGGGAGCACTTGCACTTTGGCACTGAACAGCAGTGGCAAAGTGCCCAAATTCTCTAGACCAGAAAAAACGAAGTCTAGCACACAGCAAAATAACAGGAGGCAAAGGCAAAAATACAGGGGAAACCCATGCCAATGATGCCAGGTCTAACAATTATCAAAACAAACAAATAAATGAGAGTGAGACGGACACGTTTAGTTGAATGTCAAACTGTGTATAATGCCATAAATTGCCATCTTAAAAATTCATTATTATAAAACATGGCACATTCTGACATTAGTGTAAACATCACACATTATGAGTGGTTGAACCTGTTGAAACATATTTCATATGTCTGACCAAAACAGTCCTGTTGTTACAACGCACACAGATTCAAACAGATGTGCAAGTACTGACAGTGACAAATGTAAAGGGATGCTGATGTTACCACGACAGGGAGCCTCAATCTCTAGTACAGGAAGCCATGCATTCTGGTTCTGGAGATATCCCAATCCCGGGACAGGGAGAACATTGCCACTGAGACAGGCAATAAATGGACACTGGAATAGAGATCACATTAACTGAAAGCCAAGAAGACAAATAGATTATGCAAATAGTACACCCATATTTGGATAGAGGATTCAAAAATGCTTGAAAAATTGGAGACATACACTGACAATTCATTGTCTTTGAGGCATTGTCACTGTAAAGACATTTTAATCATTATACTTTCAATCTTCCAATGTCCTACTTTTAAATACCATGCACCATGCCTTTATGGGCAGTAAGGCCTACCTAAGGGTAACATATTTAAAAGGACGGTTTAGGCCTGTCAAAAAGGGTTATTTTGGCAGGTTAAATTTGCAGTTCTAAAACTGCACAGACAGGCTTCAGGGGTAGGTCTGCAGTTATGTGTGTACGGTCACTGCAGTGGGTGGCACAATTGGTGCTGCAGTCCACTAGTTAGGTTTCACTTACAAGCCCTGGGTATGCTTTGTATCATGTACAATGGAACTATAGCTAAGTTAACTATGTCTATTAAAAGTATAACCAATTTTGTCCTGTTTAAGAGGTCAGGGCACGTGTACTAGGGTCTTGTTAGCAGAGTACCAGTGAAGAGAGTCAAACAATCAGCAGTATCAGTCCACAAAAATGCGGGTGGCAGTTTTTACATGTTGTAGGAGTCATAGGACAATATGAAAAATCTCAAAACTAGCAAGAAAAGTTAGTAAACGAAATAGTGGTGGCCACGCAAAATGGGGCACTTTCTCAGGGGATTATTGTCCTGAATTGCAGTGGCCAGAAGACTTTTTAGACCTGGACCATCATCACTTCAAATGGAACGCAATACAACCTGAAGTTCAAAGAGAGTAAAGGCCAGTGGGGCACATATGATATGTTTGTGTCATTCAGGAACTCTGCCCTGGTACATTATCCATAATATATAAACTTCTTATGTAGTTTGACAACTCAGATTGAGAGGTACAATTAACTCCCACTTCTTTGCTTCTGGTAAATATTAGTTAACTAATCTCCAGAATCTACGAGTATCTCGTGTTTTACAAACCTCATGTAAATTAACCCATTTTCGCTAATTCATCATGTACGTTTCCACCCAAATTCTTGTTCTATACATGGTTCTGATTGGACTTATTCTTTTAGTTAGAACTTATCTTCTTTTTATGCACCTTTTCTTCCTTAATGTGGCGTTAAGCTGCTTCTCCAAGTTACTGATCACTTTGGAATGAAGTTTCTTTTTGCTAGGGCCTAATTTTGCAAAGGGTGAATCTTTGAGGCTATTTAGCAGGAACCGACCAGATACCGGCCATGTCAATACTGTGCCAGCCATCTGCACATCACTATTCTTATCCATTTCTAATATTGATTTTAAAAGATCAATGAGGAGGGCCGTTTTACTTGTCTGCTTTGTCACACTTTTTATAGGTTCAATGACTACAGGAGACCCATACAAATTCAAAGACTGATTTCTCACTCAATTACAATTGAGTGTGATATGTTGAGGAAAGGGATAACTAAGATAGGTACCATGTTAAAGTTTTCTTTTAACTTAAAATATTTCACTGCAACAAACCTGTAATCCAATACTGCCTGCATCTGTGGAGAAAGGAGTGTGAATTTTGGCTGTTGATCAAGCAGATAGCATCCATTTATTAATCAGAACCCCGGTGTGAGAAATTGCAGTATTACTCAAGGGGAGTGAGAAGGCACCTCAAATAATAATTCCACTTATATATGATGGTGATTAAACATATGTGTAACCTTTGTATAGCATGGCAGTTTTACACGTAAACACTAGGCTAATTATTCTGCCTAATTTACACTGCTGTATGATATGATACCACTCTTTGCACTTGCATTGTGTAGGAAAATGCCCTTTTTGACCTCAGTTTTTGCCCTAGTACTGATTCTTTTTGACTGAAAGTGCACTGGGTCCCTGCTAACCAGGCCCCCAGTGCAGGTGCTCTTTCCCTTAAAACAAGTTAAATGTCTACTTGCAACCCAATTGGCAAAGACTTTAGCGTCCGTAAGTCCCTAGTAAATGGTACCCCTGGTATCCAGGGCATGGGTACTAAAGAGGGTCGCTTTTGGCTGTAGCATTTATTTTGCCACCCAAAGGGACCCACACAAAAACTGCATACAAACTGCCGTTGCAGGATGAGTGAAATGGTTCAAACCATTTTGAAAACCCGACATGGCATACTCCTTGTGTGCAATGCCAAAGTACACTGCATATACTATATGTAAGTCACCCCTTCAGCAGGCCTTAGAGCCCTAAGACAGGGTGCATTATATTAAATGTGAGAGCAGCAGATTGGCCCCTGTAATGTCTAATTCCTTCACTAGATATTGCAAGTGATCAGGCAGCCATCTTAAGGATATGTACTGGGCACTGGTAATTACACGTTACACAGCTACATGATGGCTGCACTGAAACCAATGGTGTTTAGTATCAAACAGGGTATGCCCAGACGTGGGTACCTTGCACACTTTGCCACTGGATTCAAGCTAGCCTGGCTGATGAGGGCTGTTAGCCCAAAACCGGTCCCAGGATGCTTGTTTCCGGTCCAGGGAAGACATGGCTTGGCAGTTCGGGCTGGACTGTTCCCATGAGGCACAGGGTCAAGACTGATTTGCATATAGCTATGTCTGAACTGGGGTGGCAAAGTGAGCTAAAGAATGATGATGGATTCAACCCAGATCTGTGACTGGGGGTGAGTGTCTGAAAAGTTTCAGTGCTCCGTCCATCATCTCCTTGTGTTTGTTTAGTATCAAACACCTTATCCTAATAAATCTGTACTGATGCCAGTACTAGATTTATTATGACATGCACCCAGAGGGCACCTTAGAGGTACCCCCTGAAATCCTACTAGTCCTCTAATGTGCTTGCTGACTGGTATCACCCAGCCTGCCACCACAGACAAGTTTCTGACCCCCTGTAGGTGAGAGCACATGCTCTCAGAGATCAGTAACAATGCCTGCTCTGGCAGAACGTTATCACACCTCCTCCAGCAGGATGACTAGTGAATTAGCATGTCACTCTGCCACCCTTGATATGCAACAACAGCTTCCCCCCAGACCTGGGGGGGGGGGCACTACACCCTGGGGCCCATTTCGCACCAGAACAGGTGGGAAATTAATTAGTCAGAAGGTATGGTATTTCACACTTTCAGGCTAGGCACAACCCTAAGATGGGCCACCTGAAGTGAACAGCCAAGAAATGGGTTTCACCATTTTGAATTTGGTGAAACTAGCACCTCTGGGTCAGGATTATTCCTACTCTAAACAGGAAGTGGTCATATAGGGGGTGTAGTTATTGGCTACTACCCTACACTTCCCTAAACTCTGCAAAATTCAGTATTTAGGGGTCCTCCTCACACCAGGAGCTCAGATTCATCTATTGGGAACCAAAGGAAGGACAAAGAAGAGCTGAAGTAGTGAGAAAAGAGGTCCCGCACCGAGATTTGCTCCAAACCCCGCCTGAATCACAAAGACCGACTCCTCCAGAAGTTAAACAGTCTGCTCAAACCCTTGGAGGGCTGTTCCATTCCCACCTTCAACAACCGTGCAGTATCTCCCTTGGGGTGTAGGAGCCATCCCCCTGCATCTGCGGACACCGACTGCATCAACCCGGTACTTTGTCTTGCTGGCCATCGGGCCCACCGATGGAGCAACTCTCCAGGATAAGGTTGTTGTGGGTCCAAGAGGTCAGCCCCATTGCTCTCATCAAGTCTTTAGCCGCTGATCCTTTCCGAAGCCTCTCAGCACCAATAACCTGGGTAACAGAGCCCTTGCAACCACCAAGGTTTTTCGTGTGCCCAGTCCAGACACCACTGACGCCAACACCGACCTGCCATCAAGAGACTTCAGGATCCATGAGGCCTTCATTGAGAGTGGCCCTGCTGCCCTGTTTCCTCTCCCTCTCCAGGTCACCAAAGCCAAGTGAGATCCTCTAACTGCAGCGACCCACCAGGCAAAACACCTCTGTACCTGAGCCCCCAGCCCGAGTTTGCGTAAACCAGCAGTGTCCCTGTTCTCCAGAGACACTCAAGATCCAAGCCCCCTTTGGGTTCTGACAGACTTGTCCCCCAAGTCCCCATTTGAAAACTTTGTTTTGCACGTACTTCTTCCATGGACTTTATGACATAGCCCTCGCAGCTACCAATGCGACCTGCATCTCTGCACCCAGACACACAAGAGCAGGTAAAATGAATTGCTAGTGGTTTCTTGGACATTGGCCATATGAACCCTAAGTCCTAGAAGACACCCTCCAAAAATGTTTGCAAGTATATCTACGCAGTGCATGTTTTACCCATAAGATAACTTTAACGCATTTGAGGCTCGTACCTCAAAACCTTTGTTCAACTTTGTTTTCTATTTCTACAAAAATCTATAACTCCAAAAGTACTTACCCAATTCTGATGATCTTAGTATCTAACATTATATGTTTTTTTTTGTTATTTTTCTAAATTTGTCTTGAATTTCTTCTTGAGTGTGTGTCTCATTTATTGATTCTGTGTGTACAACAAATGCTTAACTACCCTCTGATAAGCCAAAGCTGCTCGGCCACACTACCATAAATAGAGTATTTGCAATTATTAATTTAATCCTTGTTAACCAATAATGGCTATCTGTACTTTTTGCATGGTGTGCCCTTACATTGGCACTACATATTAAAAAGCCAGTTTCCTACACACGATTGACACAAGCATTGCTTTCTAATTAAGCAACACTTTTTTCACTACACTAAATCAAGATGAAAATGATATGCATTTATTCATTTTTGTAATGTAGGCCCAGATGTACTAAGATTTTGCATTTGATGTTGCATCACTTTTTGATGCAGCCCTAATGCAAAATCTCTTTTAGGATTTACAAAGCCACGCAACGCCCAATTGCATTGCATTGCTTTGTGTGGCATGTTTTAAAATTAATGCAGAGCATAGCATTGCTTGTGTTACCCTGCATCTGGTAAGCAATACATGGGTGGACCATGGGCATTCCTGTGCACCCACCCATGTATTTTGATACAAACCCATATTTACAAAGACTCATAAACAAGAATTTGTGCCAAAATGGTGCGCTTACCTAGAGCTGCCATAAAGGTACTGGGGCCAGATGTACGACCCTTTTTTGTGGCCGCAACGGGAGAAAAGGGTAATAGCATGTACAAATGCTATTTTGAGAGTCCCTTCCTAATAGCGAGTCAACATGCTCTGTACTAATGTTTTGCGGCCGCAAAACACTCGCAGTTTACCACCTACTTCAAGTAGGTGGTAAACCACTCGCAAGGGAAGGGTCCCTAGGGGACCCCTTCCCTTTGTGAGTATGTGGGAAATTATTTTAAGAGCAGGCAGTGGGCCCAGAGACAACTGCCTGCCCTTAGAAAATGAAACTGAAAAGTTTCATTTTTCTTTTTAAATGCATCCCGTTTTCCTTTGAGGAAAACGGACTGCACTTAAAAAAAATAAAACTGCTTTATTAAAAAAGCAGTCACAGACATGGTGGTCTGCTGACCCCAGCAGGCCACCATCCCTGTGAATGCTAGCCATTCCTAAAGGGGTCGCAAATTGCGCCTGCCTCATTAATATTAATGAGGCATGCAATTTGCGACCCCATTAGGAATTGCAAACAGTGTCTGAGACACTGTTGTCCATTCCAATTAGCGAGTCGCAAATTGCAAGTCGACACAATTTGAGACTCGCTAATTGGCAGGTCGTACATCTGGCCCCTGGTCCCTTGACCCTCTGTAAAAAAATAGCTGTCCAGAGATTTTCATTTTTGATTTGTGTTTTTGTATCATTAGAGAAGCAAATTAGTATGGGTAGTCAGTGCTAATCCGTGCCAAATTTGTCTGGATTACATTTTAAAAAATGGCGGCTGTGTTGCAGTGATGATGTAATATTCAGGAACCATGAGACCCATATACTTAATTTTGGAATCAAAACATAGGTTTTGGGGGTCAGTAGTCTTATAATGACAGAAAATAATCCTAAGAGCAACTCTTCTGCTATTTTCCAAAATGGCACCTCTATCGTGATGTGTTTTAGCCATCATATTGGTAATTTATTTTAATATTGTTTCTGTTTCAGGTTTTGCGTTAATTCAAATTCATAAACATGAGCAAAGCAGGTGGTAGCAGAGGATCTTTACCTCCAGACAGAGTGTTGCTAACTAAAAAATCTGAGGACTCCTTTAACAAAGAAAAATGTGTCATATGGCAAACTAATCCAAAAGAAAAGCTAAAATCAACTGTGGCTGGACAGAAGAGAGTTTGAGATGCTGCAGAAATATAGCAAGACAAAGTTCACAAAAGATTGAAACTGATGGGTGAAGAGGATCAAAAAATAGCAGAAACCAGTGAATCACAACAAGAATCTGAGTATTCTGAGAAAGCAAAAACAGCCAAACCCAATGCCCATCCAGATAGATGGCTACCCCTTGACCACCTCCAGCAACTGATCAGAAAGCAGAGGATCTTCAATGTGTTATCTGTGGTTTAGCCAGAACAAGGACCAAAGGGGTTTATGAAAGAACAAAGCACAGAGTATGTGAGTCTCAAAGGGAAAATCAGTTTTTTTTATCTGCAGCTAGTTTGTTCCACGATTAAGTTTTCAGCCAAACAGCAAGGTGAATGTATTTGCAGTGGATGTGTATGCTCACCAAACTGCATGCATGCATACATTAAAAAATATGAATGCACAATGAGCTCCCAGCTGCGACATAACCCTCAGACTTCAGTTACGTTTGCACTCTTTGAAAAAGCAAATTATGTTTTAAAGCCACTCTTGAGTGCTGGCTAGGGGTTCACACTCAGTGAGATCAGAGAAATATTGGTCAGCATTGATGTACCTGTATTGATCCATAATAATGAATTGAAGATTTTTCTGGTGAGAATATACAATGACAGAATTTGTTTTTGTCAAGGTAACAAAAAGAATGAGCCACTCATGGTGCTCTCAGCTGATTTAACTCCTGAAGTTCTTGCTGCCAAAATAAGATCACAGGGTGCAGTAGAATCAGCAGGAACCATTTTAAGAAACATCCTGAAAGATTTAGATTTTGAACTTAATGGCAAATTTTGTGATGCCCCGAGCTTCGCAAATAATGGGAGTCAACAAGAATGCCTGATGTTGTCTTAACATTTTGTTACGATACAAAAGGGGATGATGGACGGAACGTTTGAGCCAATCAAACACTCACCCCCAGTCAACTGATCTGGGTTTAATCCATCATCATTCTTTAGCTCACTCCACCACCCCAGTTCAGACATGGCCATATGCAAATCAGTCTGACCCTGTGCCTCATGGGAACAGTCCAGCCCGAACTGCCAAGCCATGTCTTCCCTGGACTGGAAACAAGCATTCTAGGACCGGTTTCTGGCATTTCAGCCGTCATCAGCCAGGCTTGCTTGAATCCAGTGGCAAAGTGAGCAAGGGACCCACATCTGGGCATACCCCCGCCAACTTAGGGCGACCAAAGCGATACAAAAGGGGATGATGGACGGAACGTTTGAGCCAATCAAACACTCACCCCCAGTCAACTGATCTGGGTTTAATCCATCATCATTCTTTAGCTCACTCCACCACCCCAGTTCAGACATGGCCATATGCAAATCAGTCTGACCCTGTGCCTCATGGGAACAGTCCAGCCCGAACTGCCAAGCCATGTCTTCCCTGGACCGGAAACAAGCATCCTAGGACCGGTTTCTGGCATTTCAGCCGTCATCAGCCAGGCTTGCTTGAATCCAGTGGCAAAGTGAGCAAGGGACCCACGTCTGGGCATACCCCCGCCAACTTAGGGCGACCAAAGCGATACAAAAGGGGATGATGGACGGAACGTTTGAGCCAATCAAACACTCACCCCCAGTCAACTGATCTGGGTTTAATCCATCATCATTCTTTAGCTCACTCCACCACCCCAGTTCAGACATGGCCATATGCAAATCAGTCTGACCCTGTGCCTCATGGGAACAGTCCAGCCCGAACTGCCAAGCCATGTCTTCCCTGGACCGGAAACAAGCATCCTAGGACCGGTTTCTGGCATTTCAGCCGTCATCAGCCAGGCTTGCTTGAATCCAGTGGCAAAGTGAGCAAGGGACCCACGTCTGGGCATACCCCGCCAACTTAGGGCGACCAAAGCAATACAAAAGGGATGATGGACGGAACGTTTGAGCCAATCAAACACTCACCCCCAGTCAACTGATCTGGGTTTAATCCATCATCATTCTTTAGCTCACTCCACCACCCCAGTTCAGACATGGCCATATGCAAATCAGTCTGACCCTGTGCCTCATGGGAACAGTCCAGCCCGAACTGCCAAGCCATGTCTTCCTGGACCGGAAACAAGCATCCTAGGACCGGTTTCTGGCATTTCAGCCGTCATCAGCCAGGCTTGCTTGAATCCAGTGGCAAAGTGAGCAAGGGACCCACGTCTGGGCATACCCCCGCCAACTTAGGGCGACCAAAGCGATACAAAAGGGGATGATGGACGGAACGCTTGAGCCAATCAAACACTCACCCCCAGTCAACTGATCTGGGTTTAATCCATCATCATTCTTTAGCTCACTCCACCACCCCAGTTCAGACATGGCCATATGCAAATCAGTCTGACCCTGTGCCTCATGGGAACAGTCCAGCCCGAACTGCCAAGCCATGTCTTCCCTGGACCGGAAACAAGCATCCTAGGACCGGTTTCTGGCATTTCAGCCGTCATCAGCCAGGCTTGCTTGAATCCAGTGGCAAAGTGAGCAAGGGACCCACGTCTGGGCATACCCCCGCCAACTTAGGGCGACCAAAGCGATACAAAAGGGGATGATGGACGGAACGTTTGAGCCAATCAAACACTCACCCCCAGTCAACTGATCTGGGTTTAATCCATCATCATTCTTTAGCTCACTCCACCACCCCAGTTCAGACATGGCCATATGCAAATCAGTCTGACCCTGTGCCTCATGGAAACAGTCCAGCCCGAACTGCCAAGCCATGTCTTCCCTGGACCGGAAACAAGCATCCTAGGACCGGTTTCTGGCATTTCAGCCGTCATCAGCCAGGCTTGCTTGAATCCAGTGGCAAAGTGAGCAAGGGACCCACGTCTGGGCATACCCCGCCAACTTAGGGCGACCAAAGCGATACAAAAGGGGATGATGGACGGAACGTTTGAGCCAATCAAACACTCACCCCCAGTCAACTGATCTGGGTTTAATCCATCATCATTCTTTAGCTCACTCCACCACCCCAGTTCAGACATGGCCATATGCAAATCAGTCTGACCCTGTGCCTCATGGGAACAGTCCAGCCCGAACTGCCAAGCCATGTCTTCCCTGGACCGGAAACAAGCATCCTAGGACCGGTTTCTGGCATTTCAGCCGTCATCAGCCAGGCTTGCTTGAATCCAGTGGCAAAGTGAGCAAGGGACCCACGTCTGGGCATACCCCCGCCAACTTAGGGCGACCAAAGCGATACAAAAGGGGATGATGGACGGAACGTTTGAGCCAATCAAACACTCACCCCCAGTCAACTGATCTGGGTTTAATCCATCATCATTCTTTAGCTCACTCCACCACCCCAGTTCAGACATGGCCATATGCAAATCAGTCTGACCCTGTGCCTCATGGGAACAGTCCAGCCCGAACTGCCAAGCCATGTCTTCCCTGGACCGGAAACAAGCATCCTAGGACCGGTTTCTGGCATTTCAGCCGTCATCAGCCAGGCTTGCTTGAATCCAGTGGCAAAGTGAGCAAGGGACCCACGTCTGGGCATACCCCCGCCAACTTAGGGCGACCAAAGCGATACAAAAGGGGATGATGGACGGAACGTTTGAGCCAATCAAACACTCACCCCCAGTCAACTGATCTGGGTTTAATCCATCATCATTCTTTAGCTCACTCCACCACCCCAGTTCAGACATGGCCATATGCAAATCAGTCTGACCCTGTGCCTCATGGGAACAGTCCAGCCCGAACTGCCAAGCCATGTCTTCCCTGGACCGGAAACAAGCATCCTAGGACCGGTTTCTGGCATTTCAGCCGTCATCAGCCAGGCTTGCTTGAATCCAGTGGCAAAGTGAGCAAGGGACCCACGTCTGGGCATACCCCCGCCAACTTAGGGCGACCAAAGCGATACAAAAGGGGATGATGGACGGAACGTTTGAGCCAATCAAACACTCACCCCCAGTCAACTGATCTGGGTTTAATCCATCATCATTCTTTAGCTCACTCCACCACCCCAGT
Source organism: Calotriton arnoldi (assembly GCA_963921515.1). Lineage (NCBI taxonomy): Eukaryota > Metazoa > Chordata > Amphibia > Caudata > Salamandridae > Calotriton > Calotriton arnoldi. The sequence continues at coordinate 449,788 of CAWUFW010009532.1, forward strand.
TCAGACATGGCCATATGCAAATCAGTCTGACCCTGTGCCTCATGGGAACAGTCCAGCCCGAACTGCCAAGCCATGTCTTCCCTGGACCGGAAACAAGCATCCTAGGACCGGTTTCTGGCATTTCAGCCGTCATCAGCCAGGCTTGCTTGAATCCAGTGGCAAAGTGAGCAAGGGACCCACGTCTGGGCATACCCCCGCCAACTTAGGGCGACCAAAGCGATACAAAAGGGGATGATGGACGGAACGTTTGAGCCAATCAAACACTCACCCCCAGTCAACTGATCTGGGTTTAATCCATCATCATTCTTTAGCTCACTCCACCACCCCAGTTCAGACATGGCCATATGCAAATCAGTCTGACCCTGTGCCTCATGGGAACAGTCCAGCCCGAACTGCCAAGCCATGTCTTCCCTGGACCGGAAACAAGCATCCTAGGACCGGTTTCTGCCATTTCAGCCGTCATCAGCCAGGCTTGCTTGAATCCAGTGGCAAAGTGAGCAAGGGACCCACGTCTGGGCATACCCCCGCCAACTTAGGGCGACCAAAGCGATACAAAAGGGGATGATGGACGGAACGTTTGAGCCAATCAAACACTCACCCCCAGTCAACTGATCTGGGTTTAATCCATCATCATTCTTTTGCTCACTCCACCACCCCAGTTCAGACATGGCCATATGCAAATCAGTCTGACCCTGTGCCTCATGGGAACAGTCCAGCCCGAACTGCCAAGCCATGTCTTCCCTGGACCGGAAACAAGCATCCTAGGACCGGTTTCTGGCATTTCAGCCGTCATCAGCCAGGCTTGCTTGAATCCAGTGGCAAAGTGAGAAAGGGACCCACGTCTGGGCATACCCCCGCCAACTTAGGGCGACCAAAGCGATACAAAAGGGGATGATGGACGGAACGTTTGAGCCAATCAAACACTCACCCCCAGTCAACTGATCTGGGTTTAATCCATCATCATTCTTTAGCTCACTCCACCACCCCAGTTCAGACATGGCCATATGCAAATCAGTCTGACCCTGTGCCTCATGGGAACAGTCCAACCCGAACTGCCAAGCCATGTCTTCCCTGGACCGGAAACAAGCATCCTAGGACCGGTTTCTGGCATTTCAGCCGTCATCAGCCAGGCTTGCTTGAATCCAGTGGCAAAGTGAGCAAGGGACCCACGTCTGGGCATACCCCCGCCAACTTAGGGCGACCAAAGCGATACAAAAGGGGATGATGGACGGAACGTTTGAGCCAATCAAACACTCACCCCCAGTCAACTGATCTGGGTTTAATCCATCATCATTCTTTAGCTCACTCCACCACCCCAGTTCAGACATGGCCATATGCAAATCAGTCTGACCCTGTGCCTCATGGGAACAGTCCAGCCCGAACTGCCAAGCCATGTCTTCCCTGGACCGGAAACAAGCATCCTAGGACCGGTTTCTGGCATTTCAGCCGTCATCAGCCAGGCTTGCTTGAATCCAGTGGCAAAGTGAGCAAGGGACCCACGTCTGGGCATACCCCCGCCAACTTAGGGCAACCAAAGCGATACAAAAGGGGATGATGGACGGAACGTTTGAGCCAATCAAACACTCACCCCCAGTCAACTGATCTGGGTTTAATCCATCATCATTCTTTAGCTCACTCCACCACCCCAGTTCAGACATGGCCATATGCAAATCAGTCTGACCCTGTGCCTCATGGGAACAGTCCAGCCCGAACTGCCAAGCCATGTCTTCCCTGGACCGGAAACAAGCATCCTAGGACCGGTTTCTGGCATTTCAGCCGTCATCAGCCAGGCTTGCTTGAATCCAGTGGCAAAGTGAGCAAGGGACCCACGTCTGGGCATACCCCCGCCAACTTAGGGCGACCAAAGCGATACAAAAGGGGATGATGGACGGAACGTTTGAGCCAATCAAACACTCACCCCCAGTCAACTGATCTGGGTTTAATCCATCATCATTCTTTAGCTCACTCCACCACCCCAGTTCAGACATGGCCATATGCAAATCAGTCTGACCCTGTGCCTCATGGGAACAGTCCAGCCCGAACTGCCAAGCCATGTCTTCCCTGGACCGGAAACAAGCATCCTAGGACCGGTTTCTGGCATTTCAGCCGTCATCAGCCAGGCTTGCTTGAATCCAGTGGCAAAGTGAGCAAGGGACCCACGTCTGGGCATACCCCCGCCAACTTAGGGCGACCAAAGCGATACAAAAGGGGATGATGGACGGAACGTTTGAGCCAATCAAACACTCACCCCCAGTCAACTGATCTGGGTTTAATCCATCATCATTCTTTAGCTCACTCCACCACCCCAGTTCAGACATGGCCATATGCAAATCAGTCTGACCCTGTGCCTCATGGGAACAGTCCAGCCCGAACTGCCAAGCCATGTCTTCCCTGGACCGGAAACAAGCATCCTAGGACCGGTTTCTGGCATTTCAGCCGTCATCAGCCAGGCTTGCTTGAATCCAGTGGCAAAGTGAGCAAGGGACCCACGTCTGGGCATACCCCCGCCAACTTAGGGCGACCAAAGCGATACAAAAGGGGATGATGGACGGAACGTTTGAGCCAATCAAACACTCACCCCCAGTCAACTGATCTGGGTTTAATCCATCATCATTCTTTAGCTCACTCCACCACCCCAATTCAGACATGGCCATATGCAAATCAGTCTGACCCTGTGCCTCATGGGAACAGTCCAGCCCGAACTGCCAAGCCATGTCTTCCCTGGACCGGAAACAAGCATCCTAGGACCGGTTTCTGGCATTTCAGCCGTCATCAGCCAGGCTTGCTTGAATCCAGTGGCAAAGTGAGCAAGGGACCCACGTCTGGGCATACCCCCGCCAACTTAGGGCGACCAAAGCGATACAAAGGGGATGATGGACGGAACGTTTGAGCCAATCAAACATTCACCCCCAGTCACAAGGATCTGGGTTTAATCCATCATCATTCTTTTGCTCACTCCACCACCCCAGTTCAGACATGGCCATATGCAAATCAGTCTGACCCTGTGCCTCATGGGAACAGTCCAGCCCGAACTGCCAAGCCATGTCTTCCCTGGACCGGAAACAAGCATCCTAGGACCGGTTTCTGGCATTTCAGCCGTCATCAGCCAGGCTTGCTTGAATCCAGTGGCAAAGTGAGCAAGGGACCCACGTCTGGGCATACCCCCGCCAACTTAGGGCGACCAAAGCGATACAAAAGGGGATGATGGACGGAACGTTTGAGCCAATCAAACACTCACCCCCAGTCAACTGATCTGGGTTTAATCCATCATCATTCTTTAGCTCACTCCACCACCCCAGTTCAGACATGGCCATATGCAAATCAGTCTGACCCTGTGCCTCATGGGAACAGTCCAACCCGAACTGCCAAGCCATGTCTTCCCTGGACCGGAAACAAGCATCCTAGGACCGGTTTCTGGCATTTCAGCCGTCATCAGCCAGGCTTGCTTGAATCCAGTGGCAAAGTGAGCAAGGGACCCACGTCTGGGCATACCCCCGCCAACTTAGGGCGACCAAAGCGATACAAAAGGGGATGATGGACGGAACGTTTGAGCCAATCAAACACTCACCCCCAGTCAACTGATCTGGGTTTAATCCATCATCATTCTTTAGCTCACTCCACCACCCCAGTTCAGACATGGCCATATGCAAATCAGTCTGACCCTGTGCCTCATGGGAACAGTCCAGCCCGAACTGCCAAGCCATGTCTTCCCTGGACCGGAAACAAGCATCCTAGGACCGGTTTCTGGCATTTCAGCCGTCATCAGCCAGGCTTGCTTGAATCCAGTGGCAAAGTGAGCAAGGGACCCACGTCTGGGCATACCCCCGCCAACTTAGGGCAACCAAAGCGATACAAAAGGGGATGATGGACGGAACGTTTGAGCCAATCAAACACTCACCCCCAGTCAACTGATCTGGGTTTAATCCATCATCATTCTTTAGCTCACTCCACCACCCCAGTTCAGACATGGCCATATGCAAATCAGTCTGACCCTGTGCCTCATGGGAACAGTCCAGCCCGAACTGCCAAGCCATGTCTTCCCTGGACCGGAAACAAGCATCCTAGGACCGGTTTCTGGCATTTCAGCCGTCATCAGCCAGGCTTGCTTGAATCCAGTGGCAAAGTGAGCAAGGGACCCACGTCTGGGCATACCCCCGCCAACTTAGGGCGACCAAAGCGATACAAAAGGGGATGATGGACGGAACGTTTGAGCCAATCAAACACTCACCCCCAGTCAACTGATCTGGGTTTAATCCATCATCATTCTTTAGCTCACTCCACCACCCCAGTTCAGACATGGTCATATGCAAATCAGTCTGACCCTGTGCCTCATGGGAACAGTCCAGCCCGAACTGCCAAGCCATGTCTTCCCTGGACCGGAAACAAGCATCCTAGGACCGGTTTCTGGCATTTCAGCCGTCATCAGCCAGGCTTGCTTGAATCCAGTGGCAAAGTGAGCAAGGGACCCACGTCTGGGCATACCCCCGCCAACTTAGGGCGACCAAAGCGATACAAAAGGGGATGATGGACGGAACGTTTGAGCCAATCAAACACTCACCCCCAGTCAACTGATCTGGGTTTAATCCATCATCATTCTTTAGCTCACTCCACCACCCCAGTTCAGACATGGCCATATGCAAATCAGTCTGACCCTGTGCCTCATGGGAACAGTCCAGCCCGAACTGCCAAGCCATGTCTTCCCTGGACCGGAAACAAGCATCCTAGGACCGGTTTCTGGCATTTCAGCCGTCATCAGCCAGGCTTGCTTGAATCCAGTGGCAAAGTGAGCAAGGGACCCACGTCTGGGCATACCCCCGCCAACTTAGGGCGACCAAAGCGATACAAAAGGGGATGATGGACGGAACGTTTGAGCCAATCAAACACTCACCCCCAGTCAACTGATCTGGGTTTAATCCATCATCATTCTTTAGCTCACTCCACCACCCCAGTTCAGACATGGCCATATGCAAATCAGTCTGACCCTGTGCCTCATGGGAACAGTCCAGCCCGAACTGCCAAGCCATGTCTTCCCTGGACCGGAAACAAGCATCCTAGGACCGGTTTCTGGCATTTCAGCCGTCATCAGCCAGGCTTGCTTGAATCCAGTGGCAAAGTGAGCAAGGGACCCACGTCTGGGCATACCCCCGCCAACTTAGGGCGACCAAAGCGATACAAAAGGGGATGATGGACGGAACGTTTGAGCCAATCAAACACTCACCCCCAGTCAACTGATCTGGGTTTAATCCATCATCATTCTTTAGCTCACTCCACCACCCCAGTTCAGACATGGCCATATGCAAATCAGTCTGACCCTGTGCCTCATGGGAACAGTCCAGCCCGAACTGCCAAGCCATGTCTTCCCTGGACCGGAAACAAGCATCCTAGGACCGGTTTCTGGCATTTCAGCCGTCATCAGCCAGGCTTGCTTGAATCCAGTGGCAAAGTGAGCAAGGGACCCACGTCTGGGCATACCCCCGCCAACTTAGGGCGACCAAAGCGATACAAAAGGGGATGATGGACGGAACGTTTGAGCCAATCAAACACTCACCCCCAGTCAACTGATCTGGGTTTAATCCATCATCATTCTTTAGCTCACTCCACCACCCCAGTTCAGACATGGCCATATGCAAATCAGTCTGACCCTGTGCCTCATGGGAACAGTCCAGCCCGAACTGCCAAGCCATGTCTTCCCTGGACCGGAAACAAGCATCCTAGGACCGGTTTCTGGCATTTCAGCCGTCATCAGCCAGGCTTGCTTGAATCCAGTGGCAAAGTGAGCAAGGGACCCACGTCTGGGCATACCCCCGCCAACTTAGGGCGACCAAAGCGATACAAAAGGGGATGATGGACGGAACGTTTGAGCCAATCAAACACTCACCCCCAGTCAACTGATCTGGGTTTAATCCATCATCATTCTTTAGCTCACTCCACCACCCCAGTTCAGACATGGCCATATGCAAATCAGTCTGACCCTGTGCCTCATGGGAACAGTCCAGCCCGAACTGCCAAGCCATGTCTTCCCTGGACCGGAAACAAGCATCCTAGGACCGGTTTCTGGCATTTCAGCCGTCATCAGCCAGGCTTGCTTGAATCCAGTGGCAAAGTGAGCAAGGGACCCACGTCTGGGCATACCCCCGCCAACTTAGGGCGACCAAAGCGATACAAAAGGGGATGATGGACGGAACGTTTGAGCCAATCAAACACTCACCCCCAGTCAACTGATCTGGGTTTAATCCATCATCATTCTTTAGCTCACTCCACCACCCCAGTTCAGACATGGCCATATGCAAATCAGTCTGACCCTGTGCCTCATGGGAACAGTCCAGCCCGAACTGCCAAGCCATGTCTTCCCTGGACCGGAAACAAGCATCCTAGGACCGGTTTCTGGCATTTCAGCCGTCATCAGCCAGGCTTGCTTGAATCCAGTGGCAAAGTGAGCAAGGGACCCACGTCTGGGCATACCCCCGCCAACTTAGGGCGACCAAAGCGATACAAAAGGGGATGATGGACGGAACGTTTGAGCCAATCAAACACTCACCCCCAGTCAACTGATCTGGGTTTAATCCATCATCATTCTTTAGCTCACTCCACCACCCCAGTTCAGACATGGCCATATGCAAATCAGTCTGACCCTGTGCCTCATGGGAACAGTCCAGCCCGAACTGCCAAGCCATGTCTTCCCTGGACCGGAAACAAGCATCCTAGGACCGGTTTCTGGCATTTCAGCCGTCATCAGCCAGGCTTGCTTGAATCCAGTGGCAAAGTGAGCAAGGGACCCACGTCTGGGCATACCCCCGCCAACTTAGGGCGACCAAAGCGATACAAAAGGGGATGATGGACGGAACGTTTGAGCCAATCAAACACTCACCCCCAGTCAACTGATCTGGGTTTAATCCATCATCATTCTTTAGCTCACTCCACCACCCCAGTTCAGACATGGCCATATGCAAATCAGTCTGACCCTGTGCCTCATGGGAACAGTCCAGCCCGAACTGCCAAGCCATGTCTTCCCTGGACCGGAAACAAGCATCCTAGGACCGGTTTCTGGCATTTCAGCCGTCATCAGCCAGGCTTGCTTGAATCCAGTGGCAAAGTGAGCAAGGGACCCACGTCTGGGCATACCCCCGCCAACTTAGGGCGACCAAAGCGATACAAAAGGGGATGATGGACGGAACGTTTGAGCCAATCTAACACTCACCCCCAGTCAACTGATCTGGGTTTAATCCATCATCATTCTTTAGCTCACTCCACCACCCCAGTTCAGACATGGCCATATGCAAATCAGTCTGACCCTGTGCCTCATGGGAACAGTCCAGCCCGAACTGCCAAGCCATGTCTTCCCTGGACCGGAAACAAGCATCCTAGGACCGGTTTCTGGCATTTCAGCCGTCATCAGCCAGGCTTGCTTGAATCCAGTGGCAAAGTGAGCAAGGGACCCACGTCTGGGCATACCCCCGCCAACTTAGGGCGACCAAAGCGATACAAAAGGGGATGATGGATGGAACGTTTGAGCCAATCAAACACTCACCCCCAGTCAACTGATCTGGGTTTAATCCATCATCATTCTTTAGCTCACTCCACCACCCCAGTTCAGACATGGCCATATGCAAATCAGTCTGACCCTGTGCCTCATGGGAACAGTCCAGCCCGAACTGCCAAGCCATGTCTTCCCTGGACCGGAAACAAGCATCCTAGGACCGGTTTCTGGCATTTCAGCCGTCATCAGCCAGGCTTGCTTGAATCCAGTGGCAAAGTGAGCAAGGGACCCACGTCTGGGCATACCCCCGCCAACTTAGGGCGACCAAAGCGATACAAAAGGGGATGATGGACGGAACGTTTGAGCCAATCAAACACTCACCCCCAGTCAACTGATCTGGGTTTAATCCATCATCATTCTTTAGCTCACTCCACCACCCCAGTTCAGACATGGCCATATGCAAATCAGTCTGACCCTGTGCCTCATGGGAACAGTCCAGCCCGAACTGCCAAGCCATGTCTTCCCTGGACCGGAAACAAGCATCCTAGGACCGGTTTCTGGCATTTCAGCCGTCATCAGCCAGGCTTGCTTGAATCCAGTGGCAAAGTGAGCAAGGGACCCACGTCTGGGCATACCCCCGCCAACTTAGGGCGACCAAAGCGATACAAAAGGGGATGATGGACGGAACGTTTGAGCCAATCAAACACTCACCCCCAGTCAACTGATCTGGGTTTAATCCATCATCATTCTTTAGCTCACTCCACCACCCCAGTTCAGACATGGCCATATGCAAATCAGTCTGACCCTGTGCCTCATGGGAACAGTCCAGCCCGAACTGCCAAGCCATGTCTTCCCTGGACCGGAAACAAGCATCCTAGGACCGGTTTCTGGCATTTCAGCCGTCATCAGCCAGGCTTGCTTGAATCCAGTGGCAAAGTGAGCAAGGGACCCACGTCTGGGCATACCCCCGCCAACTTAGGGCGACCAAAGCGATACAAAAGGGGATGATGGACGGAACGTTTGAGCCAATCAAACACTCACCCCCAGTCAACTGATCTGGGTTTAATCCATCATCATTCTTTAGCTCACTCCACCACCCCAGTTCAGACATGGCCATATGCAAATCAGTCTGACCCTGTGCCTCATGGGAACAGTCCAGCCCGAACTGCCAAGCCATGTCTTCCCTGGACCGGAAACAAGCATCCTAGGACCGGTTTCTGGCATTTCAGCCGTCATCAGCCAGGCTTGCTTGAATCCAGTGGCAAAGTGAGCAAGGGACCCACGTCTGGGCATACCCCCGCCAACTTAGGGCGACCAAAGCGATACAAAAGGGGATGATGGACGGAACGTTTGAGCCAATCAAACACTCACCCCCAGTCAACTGATCTGGGTTTAATCCATCATCATTCTTTAGCTCACTCCACCACCCCAGTTCAGACATGGCCATATGCAAATCAGTCTGACCCTGTGCCTCATGGGAACAGTCCAGCCCGAACTGCCAAGCCATGTCTTCCCTGGACCGGAAACAAGCATCCTAGGACCGGTTTCTGGCATTTCAGCCGTCATCAGCCAGGCTTGCTTGAATCCAGTGGCAAAGTGAGCAAGGGACCCACGTCTGGGCATACCCCCGCCAACTTAGGGCGACCAAAGCGATACAAAAGGGGATGATGGACGGAACGTTTGAGCCAATCAAACACTCACCCCCAGTCAACTGATCTGGGTTTAATCCATCATCATTCTTTAGCTCACTCCACCACCCCAGTTCAGACATGGCCATATGCAAATCAGTCTGACCCTGTGCCTCATGGGAACAGTCCAGCCCGAACTGCCAAGCCATGTCTTCCCTGGACCGGAAACAAGCATCCTAGGACCGGTTTCTGGCATTTCAGCCGTCATCAGCCAGGCTTGCTTGAATCCAGTGGCAAAGTGAGCAAGGGACCCACGTCTGGGCATACCCCCGCCAACTTAGGGCGACCAAAGCGATACAAAAGGGGATGATGGACGGAACGTTTGAGCCAATCAAACACTCACCCCCAGTCAACTGATCTGGGTTTAATCCATCATCATTCTTTAGCTCACTCCACCACCCCAGTTCAGACATGGCCATATGCAAATCAGTCTGACCCTGTGCCTCATGGGAACAGTCCAGCCCGAACTGCCAAGCCATGTCTTCCCTGGACCGGAAACAAGCATCCTAGGACCGGTTTCTGGCATTTCAGCCGTCATCAGCCAGGCTTGCTTGAATCCAGTGGCAAAGTGAGCAAGGGACCCACGTCTGGGCATACCCCCGCCAACTTAGGGCGACCAAAGCGATACAAAAGGGGATGATGGACGGAACGTTTGAGCCAATCAAACACTCACCCCCAGTCAACTGATCTGGGTTTAATCCATCATCATTCTTTAGCTCACTCCACCACCCCAGTTCAGACATGGCCATATGCAAATCAGTCTGACCCTGTGCCTCATGGGAACAGTCCAGCCCGAACTGCCAAGCCATGTCTTCCCTGGACCGGAAACAAGCATCCTAGGACCGGTTTCTGGCATTTCAGCCGTCATCAGCCAGGCTTCCTTGAATCCAGTGGCAAAGTGAGCAAGGGACCCACGTCTGGGCATACCCCCGCCAACTTAGGGCGACCAAAGCGATACAAAAGGGGATGATGGACGGAACGTTTGAGCCAATCAAACACTCACCCCCAGTCAACTGATCTGGGTTTAATCCATCATCATTCTTTAGCTCACTCCACCACCCCAGTTCAGACATGGCCATATGCAAATCAGTCTGACCCTGTGCCTCATGGGAACAGTCCAGCCCGAACTGCCAAGCCATGTCTTCCCTGGACCGGAAACAAGCATCCTAGGACCGGTTTCTGGCATTTCAGCCGTCATCAGCCAGGCTTGCTTGAATCCAGTGGCAAAGTGAGCAAGGGACCCACGTCTGGGCATACCCCCGCCAACTTAGGGCGACCAAAGCGATACAAAAGGGGATGATGGACGGAACGTTTGAGCCAATCAAACACTCACCCCCAGTCAACTGATCTGGGTTTAATCCATCATCATTCTTTAGCTCACTCCACCACCCCAGTTCAGACATGGCCATATGCAAATCAGTCTGACCCTGTGCCTCATGGGAACAGTCCAGCCCGAACTGCCAAGCCATGTCTTCCCTGGACCGGAAACAAGCATCCTAGGACCGGTTTCTGGCATTTCAGCCGTCATCAGCCAGGCTTGCTTGAATCCAGTGGCAAAGTGAGCAAGGGACCCACGTCTGGGCATACCCCCGCCAACTTAGGGCGACCAAAGCGATACAAAAGGGGATGATGGACGGAACGTTTGAGCCAATCAAACACTCACCCCCAGTCAACTGATCTGGGTTTAATCCATCATCATTCTTTAGCTCACTCCACCACCCCAGTTCAGACATGGCCATATGCAAATCAGTCTGACCCTGTGCCTCATGGGAACAGTCCAGCCCGAACTGCCAAGCCATGTCTTCCCTGGACCGGAAACAAGCATCCTAGGACCGGTTTCTGGCATTTCAGCCGTCATCAGCCAGGCTTGCTTGAATCCAGTGGCAAAGTGAGCAAGGGACCCACGTCTGGGCATACCCCCGCCAACTTAGGGCGACCAAAGCGATACAAAAGGGGATGATGGACGGAACGTTTGAGCCAATCAAACACTCACCCCCAGTCAACTGATCTGGGTTTAATCCATCATCATTCTTTAGCTCACTCCACCACCCCAGTTCAGACATGGCCATATGCAAATCAGTCTGACCCTGTGCCTCATGGGAACAGTCCAGCCCGAACTGCCAAGCCATGTCTTCCCTGGACCGGAAACAAGCATCCTAGGACCGGTTTCTGGCATTTCAGCCGTCATCAGCCAGGCTTGCTTGAATCCAGTGGCAAAGTGAGCAAGGGACCCACGTCTGGGCATACCCCCGCCAACTTAGGGCGACCAAAGCGATACAAAAGGGGATGATGGACGGAACGTTTGAGCCAATCAAACACTCACCCCCAGTCAACTGATCTGGGTTTAATCCATCATCATTCTTTAGCTCACTCCACCACCCCAGTTCAGACATGGCCATATGCAAATCAGTCTGACCCTGTGCCTCATGGGAACAGTCCAGCCCGAACTGCCAAGCCATGTCTTCCCTGGACCGGAAACAAGCATCCTAGGACCGGTTTCTGGCATTTCAGCCGTCATCAGCCAGGCTTCCTTGAATCCAGTGGCAAAGTGAGCAAGGGACCCACGTCTGGGCATACCCCCGCCAACTTAGGGCGACCAAAGCGATACAAAAGGGGATGATGGACGGAACGTTTGAGCCAATCAAACACTCACCCCCAGTCAACTGATCTGGGTTTAATCCATCATCATTCTTTAGCTCACTCCACCACCCCAGTTCAGACATGGCCATATGCAAATCAGTCTGACCCTGTGCCTCATGGGAACAGTCCAGCCCGAACTGCCAAGCCATGTCTTCCCTGGACCGGAAACAAGCATCCTAGGACCGGTTTCTGGCATTTCAGCCGTCATCAGCCAGGCTTGCTTGAATCCAGTGGCAAAGTGAGCAAGGGACCCACGTCTGGGCATACCCCCGCCAACTTAGGGCGACCAAAGCGATACAAAAGGGGATGATGGACGGAACGTTTGAGCCAATCAAACACTCACCCCCAGTCAACTGATCTGGGTTTAATCCATCATCATTCTTTAGCTCACTCCACCACCCCAGTTCAGACATGGCCATATGCAAATCAGTCTGACCCTGTGCCTCATGGGAACTTTCCAGCCCGAACTGCCAAGCCATGTCTTCCCTGGACCGGAAACAAGCATCCTAGGACCGGTTTCTGGCATTTCAGCCGTCATCAGCCAGGCTTGCTTGAATCCAGTGGCAAAGTGAGCAAGGGACCCACGTCTGGGCATACCCCCGCCAACTTAGGGCGACCAAAGCGATACAAAAGGGGATGATGGACGGAACGTTTGAGCCAATCAAACACTCACCCCCAGTCAACTGATCTGGGTTTAATCCATCATCATTCTTTAGCTCACTCCACCACCCCAGTTCAGACATGGCCATATGCAAATCAGTCTGACCCTGTGCCTCATGGGAACAGTCCAGCCCGAACTGCCAAGCCATGTCTTCCCTGGACCGGAAACAAGCATCCTAGGACCGGTTTCTGGCATTTCAGCCGTCATCAGCCAGGCTTGCTTGAATCCAGTGGCAAAGTGAGCAAGGGACCCACGTCTGGGCATACCCCCGCCAACTTAGGGCGACCAAAGCGATACAAAAGGGGATGATGGACGGAACGTTTGAGCCAATCAAACACTCACCCCCAGTCAACTGATCTGGGTTTAATCCATCATCATTCTTTAGCTCACTCCACCACCCCAGTTCAGACATGGCCATATGCAAATCAGTCTGACCCTGTGCCTCATGGGAACAGTCCAGCCCGAACTGCCAAGCCATGTCTTCCCTGGACCGGAAACAAGCATCCTAGGACCGGTTTCTGGCATTTCAGCCGTCATCAGCCAGGCTTGCTTGAATCCAGTGGCAAAGTGAGCAAGGGACCCACGTCTGGGCATACCCCCGCCAACTTAGGGCGACCAAAGCGATACAAAGGGGATGATGGACGGAACGTTTGAGCCAATCAAACACTCACCCCCAGTCAACTGATCTGGGTTTAATCCATCATCATTCTTTAGCTCACTCCACCACCCCAGTTCAGACATGGCCATATGCAAATCAGTCTGACCCTGTGCCTCATGGGAACAGTCCAGCCCGAACTGCCAAGCCATGTCTTCCCTGGACCGGAAACAAGCATCCTAGGACCGGTTTCTGGCATTTCAGCCGTCATCAGCCAGGCTTGCTTGAATCCAGTGGCAAAGTGAGCAAGGGACCCACGTCTGGGCATACCCCCGCCAACTTAGGGCGACCAAAGCGATACAAAAGGGGATGATGGACGGAACGTTTGAGCCAATCAAACACTCACCCCCAGTCAACTGATCTGGGTTTAATCCATCATCATTCTTTAGCTCACTCCACCACCCCAGTTCAGACATGGCCATATGCAAATCAGTCTGACCCTGTGCCTCATGGGAACAGTCCAGCCCGAACTGCCAAGCCATGTCTTCCCTGGACCGGAAACAAGCATCCTAGGACCGGTTTCTGGCATTTCAGCCGTCATCAGCCAGGCTTGCTTGAATCCAGTGGCAAAGTGAGCAAGGGACCCACGTCTGGGCATACCCCCGCCAACTTAGGGCGACCAAAGCGATACAAAAGGGGATGATGGACGGAACGTTTGAGCCAATCAAACACTCACCCCCAGTCAACTGATCTGGGTTTAATCCATCATCATTCTTTAGCTCACTCCACCACCCCAGTTCAGACATGGCCATATGCAAATCAGTCTGACCCTGTGCCTCATGGGAACAGTCCAGCCCGAACTGCCAAGCCATGTCTTCCCTGGACCGGAATCAAGCATCCTAGGACCGGTTTCTGGCATTTCAGCCGTCATCAGCCAGGCTTGCTTGAATCCAGTGGCAAAGTGAGCAAGGGACCCACGTCTGGGCATACCCCCGCCAACTTAGGGCGACCAAAGCGATACAAAAGGGGATGATGGACGGAACGTTTGAGCCAATCAAACACTCACCCCCAGTCAACTGATCTGGGTTTAATCCATCATCATTCTTTAGCTCACTCCACCACCCCAGTTCAGACATGGCCATATGCAAATCAGTCTGACCCTGTGCCTCATGGGAACAGTCCAGCCCGAACTGCCAAGCCATGTCTTCCCTGGACCGGAAACAAGCATCCTAGGACCGGTTTCTGGCATTTCAGCCGTCATCAGCCAGGCTTGCTTGAATCCAGTGGCAAAGTGAGCAAGGGACCCACGTCTGGGCATACCCCCGCCAACTTAGGGCGACCAAAGCGATACAAAAGGGGATGATGGACGGAACGTTTGAGCCAATCAAACACTCACCCCCAGTCAACTGATCTGGGTTTAATCCATCATCATTCTTTAGCTCACTCCACCACCCCAGTTCAGACATGGCCATATGCAAATCAGTCTGACCCTGTGCCTCATGGGAACAGTCCAGCCCGAACTGCCAAGCCATGTCTTCCCACTCATTGTATAATATCAGCAAAGCAAAACTGTTACAAACTAAAGTTCTTGAGTTCGGAACAGAAGCCAACAACATTGATGATGACTTTGAAGATAAGATAAGTGGAAGACAATCCTATGAACCGACAGGCTTATGCTGTGCAAATGTACCAAATCATGTTTTAACAATCAATCAATCAATCAGGGAATTGCGAAGCGTAGCTACTCACCCACGAAGTTCTCAAGGCCCGGGGGGGGGCAGCTCTGTTGAGTGCTTGGGTCATCCGAAGAGCCAGGTCTTGAGGCCCTTTCTGAACTGGGCAGTGTAGATGCTTTCCGGAGGTGGAAGGGGATGTCGTTCCAGGCCTTGGCTGCGAGGTAGGGGAAGGACTTTCCTTCTGTTCTGCTCTTGTAGATGCGTTGGATGGTGGCCAGAGAGAGGTCAGCTGATCTGAGGTGTCTCTTGGGTATGTGGAACGAGAGGCAGTTGTTTAAGTATGCTGGTCCGATGTTGTGGAGGGCCTTGTATGCGTAGGTGAGGAGCTTGAAGGTTATTCTTCTTTCGATCGGTAGCCAGTGGAAATCGCGGAGGTGTTGGGTGATGTGGTTGTGATGGGGGATGTCTGGGATCAGTCTGGCTGCAGCATTCTGGATGGTATGGAGTTTGCGGAGGAATTTCTTGTTGATTCCACCGTTGAGTCTAATCTGCTAGTGATTAAGACGTTGTGTGACTGTTTTTCTCGATTCTGGTGGGATCCTTTGAATGTTTTTCGGAGTATGCGGAGAGTGTTGAAGCAGGTTGAGGATACGGCGTTGATCTGGTGGTTCACAATGAGCGATGAGTCAAGTATGATGCCGAGGTTCCGTGCGTGGTCTGTCGGAGTGGGGGGTTTCTGAGGGTGGGGGCCCACCAGGTGTTTTGCCATGCGGAGGGGGTAGAGCTGAGTTGAGTTTCAGGCAGCTCTTCTTTATACAGGTGGCAACGCCTTTCATCCCTTCTTGGAATTTGTGCCTGGTGATTTGGGTTCTTTGGTGAGGGAGAGGATGAGATGGATGTCGTCGGCATAGGAGACAATGTTGAGCCAGTGGTTTCTGATGATGGTTGCTAGGGGGGCCATGTAGATATTGAAGAGGGTGGGGCTGAGGAAGGATCCCTGGGCAACTCCACATAAGGTCTCTGTAGGTTCTGAGAGTTAAGGTGGGCGTCCGACTCTCTAAGTTCTGCCTGTGAGAAATGAGCATACCCAGTCTAGGGCATTCCGCGGATGCTGGCGTAATGGAGTCTGGTGGCTAGTGTGCCGTGGGAGATGGTGTCAAAGGAACCTGAGAGGTCCAGGAGGATGAGGGCTGCTGGTTGACCCTGATTGAGGAGGAAACGGATGTCATCAGTGGCAGCAAGTAGGGTGGTCTCGGGTGCTGTGGTTGCTGTGGTATCCGGATTGGGAAATGTCCAGGACGTTGTTGGCTTTTGTGAAGTTTGCTAGCTGGGTGTTGACGGCCTTTAACGAAGACCTTGGCTGTGAATGGAAGCAGGGAGATGAGCCTGAAGTTCTTGAGGTCCATTGGGTCGGTGGAGGGTTTCTTCAGGAGGGGGTTGTCTTCAGCGTGTTTCCAGTCATCGAGGAATGTGGTGGTTTCGAAGGAGCAGTTGATCGTCCAGCATAGTTTGGGTGGGGTGGCCATGGCGGCTCTGTGGAAGATGTGGGGTGGGCAGGGGTCGGAGGGTGCTCCGGTGTGGATGCTCGTCATGGTCTTTAGGGTGTCTTCTGTAGTGAGCGGGGTCCAGGTGAGCAGGGTCTGTTGGGTGGCGTCGCTGGGGGGGATCTGGAGCTGTGAGGAGGTCTTGGTTGTTGAAGTTGTCATAGATCATTTTAATCTTGAGGTAAAATAAGGTGCTGAGTCTGACGCAGAGGTCTTGGGACAGAGGGACGTCTGTTGTTTGACTGTTGGGTTTGGCGAATTCCCTGATGATGGAGAAGAGTTCTTTGGTGTTGTGGGCATTGGTGAAGATTCTGTCTTGGAGGAACTTCTTTGTGGATTTGATGAGTTGGTGGTGTGCTGTGATGGCTGCTCTGTAGGGGGTGGGTGTTTCTGGGGTTCTGGCATTTCTCCATGTTTTTTCAAGTCATCGGCAGGAGTGCTTGGATTCTTGGAATGCAGGGGTGAACCAGCTTGATTTCTTGATGTGTCATCCTGTGGCTTTCTTGAGGGGGGCGATAGTGTTGGTGAAGTTTGTGATCCAGCGGTGGAGGTTGCGTGCCACAGCGTTATCGTCTGTCATCGTTGAAGGTGGGGTGTTGATGAGGGCAGAGGTGAGCTGCTCCTTTGGTGACTTTGTTCCAGCTTCCTCGGGGGACGCGGTGGGTGTGTTTGTCTGTGGTGGGTTTTCTGAAGGAGAAGTGGATGCAGTGGTGGTCTGTCCGCAGTGGTTCCATGGTGTGGCTGTAAGAGACACTGTTTCCTCCTGTGTAGTCAGGGTTGATTGTGTGTCCTGCTGTGTGCATGGGGGCATTGACCAGTTGCTTCAGTCCTATGTTGGCGAGGTTTTCTAGGAGGGTGGTTGTGTTAGGGTCATTGTGGATGTCCAGGTAGAAGTTTAGATCTCCGAGTAGGATGTAGTCAGTATAGGCCAGGGCATGGGGTGTGATGAGATCGGCGATGGTGTCAGTGAAAGGCGCGCAGGGGCCTGTAGTTGAGGGTTCCGCCAAAGGTCGTTTAGGGGTTGGTCTGGATCTGGAAGTGGAGGTTCTCCATGAGGGTCGTGGTATCATCCAGGCCGGTGGTTGTCATGCAGAGTGTGTTTTTGTAGATGATGGTGATGCCTACTCCTGATATTGATGGGGTGCTAAAACATACAAAATTTCTAAAGCCTCTACCCACAGAACTTACACTTACATATACTTGCAAAACCTGTGCTATAAAAAGGTATTCGTGTTGATATGCTCTTCTTAAATTGTTCAACAGTCTGCAAATGTACCACAAGGGATTGCCGAAACAAATTAATAAAATGAACTAATAAAATGTGTCTAAAACAGGAGCGATAAAATGTTTTTTTCATATTTTGATCATAAAAAAACTGTATTATTTGTAGGCCTGGGGTGGTGAAATCCACTCCATTGATGGAGATTGCAGAGTTTTCTGCAATCTGTGGGGCACGCAGAGTTCACGGAGCAGAGTATTTCCCTCACTCGCCAACATTAAGTTGCAAGGAAAATCCAACGCTACACCACCTCCCAGCGAGATTTCTCAACGCGGGCGGTCACGAATGGTCATGACCGCTCGCGTTGAGAAACCTTCCGTTCACATTGAAGAAGCTGCCACTCAAGTAGAACATCTACTTGAGCAGCAGAAAGAAGCAGCATCCTCTTGTGCTGTGAATGGTGCTGTTTGCACTGATTTTTCAGCACGGGACAAACACCCGGCGCTAAAAATCATCACGAACGGCGCAACCTAAGGCACTCCGCTGCTTGCAGAACTCCAAGCGGCAGAGTTTTTGGTATCATAGCGGAGTTCTGAATAGCGAAATCTGCCCCACTGTTTCATTTCCATAAATCTGTTCATCTTTTATTATAGCTTCCATTTTGGAAAATGGCAGAAGGGTTCCACTGAGGAGTTATTTTCTGTCTCTATAAGACTACTTGACCCCCAAAACCTATGTTTTGACACCAAAACGAATTATATAGGTCTCATGGTTCCTGAAATATTAAAACATCACTACAGCACATCTGCCATTTTTTTAAATGTTGTCCAGAGAAATTCGGCCCTAATCAGCAATGTCTACCCAAGTTAAGTTACTTCTCTAATGATCCAAAAACACAAATCAAAAATGAAAATCTCTGGATGGACAACAATTTTTTTATGGGAAGCCGGGATTTTAACAGGGAAAAATATTTACATTTCTCCTCACTTTTTTCCCCTTTGCGAGTGTTCTGCATTCTGCAGCACACATCCAAACAGTGTTGTGTAATTTCCACTAATCAGTGGGAACTGCGTGTTTGTAAACGACAAACTTTGTGATAGTCCCAGGCTCATTCCGTGCACCCCTGCAGGATATGCGGTCCTATTGACAAGCTAGCTCACAGTGCCACAGTAAGCCCCCCTAACCTAAACAGGGAGCAAATGGTTTTGGCAACTACTGAACATGACAACCTTGACCCCTCAGGAATCGCCGTGACAAGTCTAGAACCTTTCTCTCGTACACCCGTGCTCTCTTTTGCTCAGAGAATTGGACAAAGAATACACAGAGGGACGTTTTCAATATTTATTGAACCAACATGATTCTTTTAGAGAATATATGTGCTGCGATGATCAATTGACAGAAGCAGATGAAAGTTATAAAAAACATCAAGACAGTAAACAGAACTGAAAGTTCCACCATCTTGCTGAAACAATATATATATATATGCGAACATATATAAAATGATAGAAAAATCTAGCATACTCCTACTATGCAGACCCTAATCTACGTGTCTAGTGTGTATGTGTATATTCTTGCCAAGAATCCCTTTACTAGATGATCCAACCCCATTATCTGGTGGGTAAGGATGTAGGACCCAGTCTTGGTCGTGAGCTGGACACCCATCACAGAGATGTTAGGCAGCTGCTGGGTGAAGCGTTATCATGCAAGGACCTCTTGATGTCAACAGAAGTGTCTCCTATGATCATACTCGAAAACAGATGTTTATTTATAGAAAGATGCATCCTTGCTCCAGGCTTGATTATGATCAGCCTGCCATTGTTTTTGTGTTACTAATAGCTGTGTTGCCATATGAACTAAAGTAACAAACACATTTGCACAAGGTACGTGCAGGCCTCGTACACAGGGCCAAGGAAATAAGATAACGTTCATGCAAAGTTAAATCATGTATGCAAGGGTATTTCTAGGAAACTAACCCAAAGTGTCACAAATGCAAATGTCTGTCAAAAGTCGATGTGAAAGAGTGAAGGTAACTTTAGGAAAGACCTGTGTGTAGCAAAATGGTAGCATTTCCTGCTAGGCCTAACTGGGACACATGGCAACAGCAAAGAGCCTCAAAGGATAGGTTTTGTGCAGAAAGGTAGGCCTTCCTGCACAAAAACTATTCTGACCAGAATACAGGCACCCTTCCGACATGATGCAAGGGTGCCTGTGTTGGCACTAGGCAGCCACAAGTGCACCAGTGCTCAGAGAAAGCAGACTGCACCATACCTTTGTAAATATGGTGCAGTCCTGCTCCCTCCATATCACGCAGCACATCAAGTTCCCTTGATGTGCCGCATTGCATGAAAATGTTGTTAAATATGCAGAGTAATGTTTGGATAAGTTGCATTGAGCATCTGGTAGTTCCTCTTCAATTTCAGTTATGTCTTTAGCCTATATTGCCTCAGAAAGATGCAACTGCCACATCATCTGTAGCTTCCACAGTGTTTCTTCAAGAGTCACTGTGGCCTACAGTCCAAGTATGTAGGCTACCCTAGTTTTGGTCCTCTTCTGGAGGTTCCACGCAAACACTGGGCCCAAACTCATTCTGTGACTGAACCTGCCTGTGCCCTATTCTCTGCCTCATCTGTGGACAGCCTTCCCTTTACGGTCCCAATCTAACTCTGGAATTAACTCAGCAAGTCCCAATTGCCTACATACAAGCATCTTGAAAATGTGAACATCCACACCACATGCACAGCAGAGCACTTTATATTAAACTAAGTAGAAAAATAGAAAAACAAGATGAGGATTTAACAGAGAAGTCTTCTGTACATTCTGAAACTATATGTGAGGAAAAAATAGAGGAGTAGCTTAAAAGATCAATAGGTGTGGGAGAGAGATAGGAGTCCTGGGTGTCTTGAATTTGATAGGCAGGTAAACATACATCAGATTCCATCTTGGAGGAGATTCCATGTTCTCCAAGCACAGCATGTGAAGGACCTTTTAGGAATCTAAGTTGTATTGGTGTAAATGGTTTTCGTTATGGTGTTCCAGGACCAGCTGTAAATGGAGAGATGGTGCCTGAATTAAAATCCAAATTAGCGGTTGGCCAGTGGAAACCCCAGTACTTCCTGAGGTAGAGTAATTACCTGCATCAGGACAGTGGTAGAAAATCCACTAGATTTCGAGTTCTTCACCACTATGCCATAGTAAGATTTTTTTCAAGATTTTTAACTTGTACTAATTTGTCTTTGTTTTTTGTAAATTAATTATGTGTTAGTATGAATATTAAATATATTTTATTTAGTTTCGAAAATATATTTAAATATTTGTAACAATAGAGTGGGAAATCTCACATCTTTAGAGTCCAACAACTTCCCCATATTGGTTTACCTTGGTATAGGAATAGTAAATTACCCCTTTACTGTCCAAAATATTCCTCTAAATTAAATGTAACCGCTTTAGAGTCCAAAACCGTTTCTGTAATGGATTACATTGGAGTGGGAATAGTAAATCTACCTTCTTTACTATCCAACACCATCATCAAATTGGCTTTGAATGGAGTGTGAATAGTAAATCTAACCCATTTAGTGTCCAACACCTTCCCCAAAATGGTTTACCTTGGAGTGGGAATATTAAATCTACCCCCTTTAGTGTCCAACACCTTCCCCTCATCTAATTAAATTGAAGCCGTAATAGTAAATCTAACCCCTTTAGAGTCCAGCACCTTCTTCAAAATGTTTTACCTTGGAGTGCCAGTTGTAAATCTAACCACTTTACTGTCCATCACATTCCATGAATTAAATTTGAGAGGGAAAAGTAGATGTAGCCCCTTTATTATCACGCATTTAACAAAATGCCTTGAATTTTTTGTGTGTAATTTTTTTAAATTAACAATGTGTCATGGTTTGTATAATTTCAATTACTTTGTTTTTCATATTTTTTAATGCATATGTTTACATATATACATTTTAAATTAAAAAGCTTCTCAATATTATAGTGGTATAAGATTTATCACACTTTAAAAAAAATTAAAATATGTAAAGAATTTTGTAAACAGTTTTAGCATATTTGCATTTGCAAACATTTTTACAACAATTGTACACTGCTATTGTTAACATACAAATTTTTACACATACAAGTTTGTATGTTTACAGCTTTAATATGCCTTTTTTGTATATAAGACATCTGATGTATTTGAGTTAGTCCAACGGATTTGAGTTAGTCCAACCGCAGACTGTCCAACCTCGTGTCACCGAAAAAGGTCGACGGATGATTCCAGGACTTAAACAAAGTATAAAGTGCTACTGCAACGATCATGTAGACTGCCAGTATTTGACCAAAATAAGCAAGGTGCCTATGAGATGGTGGCATATGTCCCTGGATGTGGTCTCTAATTTCGCATTGGCTTTAAATGTCCTCTTTTTTAGCTGAGATTGACTTGTTGAGTTAAAAACTCCACTTTACAGGTCTTAGTGCTGGTCCTAGCTTTGATTTACACTAAACAGGGGAGGCAAAGAATACCAATAGGCATACTTGATTCATCTGTCTCTCTTTTCTAGTTCCTTTGCCGCTGAGCTCAGGAACTATATCGCCTTACATGCCAATTGGACTGTCAAACCTCCTAGTGATTTTATGATGACGGATCTGCAGGTTCTTATTTGTTGTTGCTTCAATATTGGCCATAATAGAGTTTTCTGAAGAGGTAGTAAAGCTGGGCAAGTGCATAGTAGATTGAGTAGTGATTAATTACCATAAGCACAGAGGCGACATTCCAAGGTAGGCCAGGACTGTTTCCATTTTGGTGTAAGGTCTTTGGACGGATAGACTCCGAGCCTCAGTAACATCAAGTTGAGCTTTTTTGACCTTGAAAAGTGTTCCAGCAGGTAAGATTGAGGTTTTAAGGTTTCATATGTAGGCATCACCACCCACACATAGGTTTTGTGCGTCAAAGTTACTTTATCTATTAGCTGTGATTGCAGCATAATGGCTTTGTTGGTTGGTTGTTTGAACTTGGAGTAGGCAGGTATTGTCAGCGAAGCCTCCTCTAACTTTAAAGATGAAAGAGATTGCCTTAAGACAGAGCTTACCAAATTATTCAATCTGGATTGTTTTTCAACCTCCAGCCAGCGGTGATGGGCTAGGGAGTTTGCCTCTGTTTTTTTAAACCGAACTCTAGCCTGATGTAGGCTTGAGATATGTAACGTGGGATTGAGAATAATTTGTTAAAGAGACTAGATTGTGCAGTGTTCAGGCCTGGTGCATCGTTGGTTTTAAGCAGTTACGATCCATACGAGTGCAAGAATCTTGCTGCAACAACCTTTAACAGATGATTTGTCGCTAAGTTTTTTTTGCAAGATTTTAAATGCGAATAGCAGCTGGTTTGCTTGCCTTAATGCCAGATATTGCTTGTAGTTGAGGTGCCGATCTAATAGTAACCCCAGATATTTGTATGTTGCGACCTGATCCAGGATGTTATTATTTGCTGACCAGGTGAATCTGGGTTGTCTTTTATGGGAGCTTAAAAAGCATATAACTTTCGATTTTTGGTAATTAAGGTCTAGTTGAGCAATGGATATCTATTCTACTAGCTGAGAAATCAGCCGCTGTAAACCTTGAGGTGTTTTGCTGAGCAGAACAATGTCATCAGCATATTTGAAGCTTGCCATTGGAGCGTTGCCAAGTTTCAGGGGGTCTACTTGTTTTTTTCAAAGATGGTTCTCTAGGTCCGCTGTGTAAATGTTAAACAGACAGGGGGCCAGCACGCACCCCTGTTTGAAGCCGTTGGTGGTTGAGATTTTATTAGTAACACTTTGGCCATCTCCTAATTTTATTTGGACCATGTTCTTGAATAGAGATTAATGCTTGCCTCAAGCAATTTTGTGGGAATTCCCCGTTTTCATTTTTTCCCCATAACTTTGTTCTGTGGACCTTATCAAAAGCGACTTTAAGGTCTACAAAACAGACATACAGGAAGCTTGGTTTAGCAATGGCTTGGTCAGCCAGGAAAGTGGCTGCTGATAGGTTTGTTAAGGTGCTCATTCCTGTGCGGAATCCTGTTTGTGTTTTAGGGATTAAGTTTATGCTGGTAACCCAGTCCTCTAGGTCAGTCAACAGATTCGAAGCGTATATCTTAATGAGTGCTAATAATCTATAATTACTAGGGTTTGAGCGCACTTCTATTTTATATATCGGTTGTAGTATACTTCCTCACCATGAGTCTAGGATGGTACCTGTCTCTAATGCATAGGTAAACAGGGGGTTAGATATGTAGAACAGAAGGATGGATAGTTAAATATTATGTTATAAATGTAACTTTACTTTGCTAATGTAGAGAAAACATCATTTCAATCGTTTTGCATTTTATACTTGACAGATGTGTTGTAGATTGTAATTGCAGGTCTTATTTCAGTTTTCAATTGAAGCTGTTGAGGTGTGGGCCAGGTGTCTTGTTATCTGTTGAGCAGAAAAATATTGTTTTAGTAACATAATAAACATTCAGGTTTTGGATTTTAGCTTTAATTTTTATGCATAAGGGCTACTTGATATTTTTAAATTTCTTATTTTGACTTTTCATATGACTTTATCCAGGTGTCTGAATGTTGAGCTCATTTAATTGTCATGCAATGCTTTGATTTTGCTGCAGCTGTATCTTTAATCGTGCAGGACCAGGGCAAAGTCGAAAGTTATGGCCGACCGCAATGGAACACGGTTCAGAAACACAAAGTAGATTGGCCCGGTCTCTGCTTATCTTTGGACTTAAAAGGAATTTCAAAAAAATTGTCTGAGAGGGTAAAGTTTGCTGGGCAAGGCAGTTGGCTGTGTTCAAAGAGGAAGAGGCGTGGTAAGGGAGCTGCTGGACGAAGTCACAGTGAAGATTCCTATGTTCGGACTTTGGGACAGATTTATCAATATTTCTTGCAATGCAATGCAGCAAGACACCTTGTGAGGGCAGAAATGCACCATATTTAACATTCTATGGTGCATTTCACTCCTTTCTTTGCACTGGTATACGTTTGTCTGACTAGTGCCAAAGCAGGCACCCTTGCATTATGGTGCAAAGGAAGATTCTTTTTCTGAAGGAAGGGACACCTTCATGCACAAAAACAATCCCCCGAGGCATTTTTCTCTTTCTATGTGTGCTGCTGAATGCAGTATACATCGAAAGAGGAATCAATGAGGGGAAATAAAGATATTTCTCCTTGTTATGCCTCCCCGGGGAAGGTGTAGCATTTTGACATATTCCCAGGTCTACCAATCATGGTAAATCTGGGAATACGCAAAAATCCAAGGCAGTGGCTTGTGCTGCCTTGCTGCACTCCAGATTTATCAAGCACCACAGAGCCATGTAAGGTGACCCTGCGTAGCTTGGTAAATTTGACTTTAGTGGTGCGTTGCCCTTGTGTTACCTTGGGTGATGCAAGGGCAATGCAACACGTTGATAAATCTTGCACTTAGTCTCTTTTTTGGAAGTCAAAAATCTCCAGTGAAACGAAATTGCAGGCTGTAGCTGAAAAGGGCTTGACGAGGCTGGATACTCATCATGTGAGGAGCCGCTGAATAGGATTCACTGCTGTGGAGAAGACCATTGTGGTAGCTGCCATGAAGTCAGGTCGATAGGCGATGCACCTTGGGCGGATCAACGAACAGGTAGGTCCCAGTTGTCTTGCAGTTCTCAGAGCACATTTTGGGCAAAAAATTTTAGGTTGCAAGTTTTTGACTTCAGCTATCTAGGCACCTATACCACCACTTCCAAGTGGCCAGGACTATAGAGATACCACTTGGAGGGTCAGAACTCATGCATGCAAGGTCCAGGAGTGGGTCCAAGTTGGTTGAAGCCTTTTCTGTCACTGAGGCTATAATCAGGAGGATAGTCAACTAGCCCTTGGATTCACCACGAAAGTCCTGGATCAATATGTAGTGCAGGGCTCAAGCAGCAAGGCAGACCTCTGGGGATGCAAAGCAGGCTTCAGGGAGCAAAGCAATCCTTCTCGGTACAGCAAAGCAGACTTCAGAAAACACAGCAGGCCACACTAGCAGACAGCCCAATGAGAGTCCTTTTGCAGGTCCAGAACGTGAGCTGAAGAATGGGTCTGAGGGTCCCCTGTTTACATCTGGTACCTACTTTGAAGTAGAAGAAACTTCTGGAGGCTTCCCCCCACAGAAGTGTCTTCAATTTCCTGCTTCTATGCTCTGGCTCCTGCCTGGCGACAGACACAAATTGCTAGTGTGAAGTTCTTTGTGTGAGAGCAGGGCATAGCCTATTGAAGGTGCAAGTGGACTACACCAATCCTGCCTGAGATGGCCCATCCAGATACACCTAATCACTCTATTGTGTGGCTGTCTAGGAGGAATATACAAAGGCCAACTGCCACTCATGCCTAGTCAGGTGGCATCGGAACAGGCTGCAGACACCAAATGCTTAGGGTACACAATTACCAACTTTCTAAAAGTGGCATTTTCAAAATCTTTACTTAAAATCCAATTTTACCATAAAAGAGGATTTTAAATTACAATTTCTGGGACACCAAACATTACTTTTCTACCTGCTCTCAATCAAAGGTTAGCACTTAGTAAATGCAACCCTTTGTTATCCTATAAGAGAGGTAGGTCTAACAGTAGTGAAAAACTAATTTGTGAGTTTTTCACTACCATGACATGTAAACTTAAAAGTAAATGTCCAACCTTTTAATTACACTGCACTCTGCTCTATGGGCTGTCTAGGGCCGAATTTAGGGGTGACATATATACTAAAAAGGGAGTTTAAGGCTTGGCAAAAGGACTACTTTTCCAAGTCAAATTGGCAGAAAGGGCTACTTAAGTGGGTGGCACAAAAGGTGCTGCAGGTCCACGAGTAACATTTAATTTAAAGGCCCTGAGTATATGATATACCACTTTACTAGGGACTTATTAGTAAATTAACTATGCAAATCAGGTGTAAGTCAATTTTACCATGTCTTAGGGAGTGAGCACAGGCTCCTTAGCACTGGTTAGCAGTGGTAAAGTGTACAGAGCTCTAAGGCCAACAAAACAAAGTCAGAAACAAAGGAGGGTGAAGGCAAAATGTTTGGGGGAAGAGCACCTTAAGGCTGGTAGGTCTACCAAACTTGTTATGGTAGTTGCTATTATTTTTGCAGATTTCCTTTTTTGCTGTTGTTTTGAGAATCCGGCAGAGTGTCGTTCTTGTGCAGGTTTTGTATTTCTTCTGAGAGAAGTAGTGAGTTTTTTTTTTTTTTGCTGAGATTTATATAGCGCGAACTTGACCCGTATTGGCTATCAGAGCGCTTTACATAGCACCAATTACGTTACATGAGGACACACATTCATTTTTTGGTTAGGCACGGGGAGATTAACCCGTTCCGTGCGCGCGTCGGCCAACGGCCGTCGCAAGCACTACCTCGCTAGTGCTGCGCACGTCCGTTGGCCGACGCGGCCCCGCCCACTCAATAGAACTCCTGCACCGCGGCGGAATTTGCGCCGCGGTTAAGGAGTTAAGTGATTTTTGCCCAGATTCACAGGATGTTCAGCGTCATTGCCGAGACTCGAACCCAGTTCCCCAGATTCGAGGTCGACCGCCCTAGCCGTTAGGCCAACACCTCTCCCAGTTTCCTTTATATACTGTATTGTTAATTAAATTAATATTTGTATTTGTTAGTTTCCATTTTTTTCAGTTTTTATCGTTGTGGTGGACGCTAATTCGTTATTCTGTTTTAATGTGAAATATTTGTTTGTGTTGTTTTGTGTCATTATGAATATATTTATAATGTTTAATGCCATATTTTAAAGTTTAAATATTTATGCAATTTATTTTCTTATGTATGTATTTTTAATGAACGATTCATTATTTAAAGGTAAATTATTTTTTTAATGTGTTTAATGTTAATTTTAATGCAGTAATATATTAATAATAATTTTTGTTGATATATGTATTTTAACTGTATTTATATTTGTTCTATTATTCAAATAAGAGTTTTTATGTTAATTTGTTATGTTTTGCTTATTTATTAGTGATAATATTGTAGTCAATATTGTGTTTTTGATACTTTTCTCATTATAAATAATTATTTAAAGGCTCTGAT
Organism: Calotriton arnoldi; assembly: GCA_963921515.1. Taxonomy (NCBI): domain Eukaryota; kingdom Metazoa; phylum Chordata; class Amphibia; order Caudata; family Salamandridae; genus Calotriton; species Calotriton arnoldi. Next base: position 477,349 of record CAWUFW010009532.1, read on the forward strand.
TTTTTATATTTGTGTTTTCAATATTGTTTTAAATAGATATTTACTATGGCGATATTTTTGTCATCAATATTTGTGTTTTTGGTAATTAAGTATGTTATCCCGTGGAAAAACACCTTCAGGATCATACCCAGATCAGATGGGGTGATTTGATCTGGATTCTGGAAATATTACCTACAAATAATGTGTTGTTGGGAGTAGGGAAAGTGGCCCTCTTTCACCTTTGGAAAGAGAACATTAGAGCAATCTCTGTCTCGGTAGCTTTATGCTACATGACCCATTGATCATGGAGAGATTTCTTAGGATGACTGAACATGCTGACACCCTTTTCCTTCTTCTTCAAGATGCTTAAGTAGGGATACCACTTTAGTGTTCGAGTAGGGATAGATTTAATGCTTTTCACTCACCAACCCTAGATGCATGGATACTTGGACTCATGTTTTCAGATCGTCTGCATTCTGCTTCTTGAACTAATAGTATTACTCAAGGTGCATCGTCTAAATTTGATATTCAGATTTGGCTTCATGCTAATTCCGATGTATTTCTACACCTTCCTATTGAGGTGTCTTTATGTTCAGCTATTCTTGGCTTTGTAATAAATCAAATAACCTTACATAGTTGCCTGTGGTTACTGTGTGTCCAAGAGGATTACTAATTTGCTAATTGGTCACCTTATGACTTTTCCTCTCTTTACACTTTCGTGCTGCAATAAAGAACCATTGACTTGTAACTCTAGAACAGGTCTAGAACATATACCCTTTAACACCTATGGTTCCGCATTAGATAATTGCTTCAGTAAAGGAGAAAAAGCGATCGTAGTAATTTGCAAAGCAATTTCTATTATGCGTTTCAGGTTTAATAAGCATTTAAGTGTGTCATACATGTTTATCCAGTATGCTTTCGTCCCGGAGCAATAGTCTGTCAAGTAAAGGATCAATGTAGAGAGCTAATTTAGTTCCCACAGTCAGTCGCTGGTCTCCCCTTGACCTCAAGCTCAGGTCAAGTCCAAAATGCCCTGACCAAGTCGCACTGTTTATCTTACTTAAAATTATTGGATGGTGTATTCCTACGTTACCCAAAATCCCAGTTACATAGTAGAGAGTCCACTAACAATGGAGTGAGCTATGGTAACATACTTAAACCTTGGCTCTCGGATCACAGTCTGAAATGTTCTTCAATAAATTTATATAAAACGTTCGGAAAAGTGGACTAAGGAAAATATCCGGCAGTACAAATCGTGGTTCACGAAAAAAAAAGACAGTCAAGTACTTTCAACGGTCACAATGCATATGCAAGATTTATTTCCAAGACAGCAGTATACTGATATGAATGGTGATACATTAAAGCAATAGCTCTTCATTGTCGTCCCATCAGGTGTTTAACCATGCATGTACACATTATATACAATAATCTACTGCACGGTACCTGCTAAAACATTCTGACAATTACAATATGCTTTCTGTTAAATGCCATCTGGCGGTCAATTGGAATGGAGCCAGAAACATAAAAACTGTGGGGCATATTAGCAAGGGCTTTATCGCCGCTTTAGCGGCACTTTTTGCCGCTAAAGCGGCGATAATTTTATCGCCCTATTAGCAAGCTGTCGCTAATAGGCGTTAGCGACAGCTTACAGGCGTTAGAGGCCGCGTTAACCATCGCCTTGCATGTCAGCGATAATTATCGCTAATGACATGCAAGGAAGGCGTTCCCTACTAAAAGGGACTGAAAACAGTCGCTAATCCCACTACCCCCTATTAGCAAGGCAGGCGAAGCGATATAATAATTCGCGCTAAGCGCGTTTATCGCTATATTTTATCTCCTGCTAGTGAGGATGACTTACCTGTTTATAGGTATAGGAGGTGGATTCTAATGCTGAATCCACCTTAGCGATAATGCGAGAATATCGCTGCTTTTCCAGCGATATTCTCACATTTTACCGCTATCGCTGGAAATTTTATCGCTATGGAGATAAACCTTGTTAATAGGGTGTTATCTCAGTGATATTTTCCAGCGATAGGCGGCGTTAACCAAAGTCGCGGTAAGCGCGGATAGCGATAAATATCGCTATTCCTTGCTAATATGCCCCTGTGTTATGGCACCAGTCGTTAACCAGCTGTTAACGCTGATGTCAGGCAACATCCCTGGACCACTGAGCATAATTCAGTAAAACACAGCTCCATTTCAAGCTGCGAATCCTATCTCAGAAGCAAGGATTGACAGTGTCTCTGGTTTAGTGTTCATTATGATATGTTTCGCTAACCAAGGTATGTTTTTTATTTCATCAAAGTTCTGAATGGCTTGTGCAGATTGTTTGCATTACAAGAGTGATTGCGATTTACTGAATCAAAACAATCTGTGAGGTGTTAAACTTCCATTGTAATTAATAAATAATGAACGCAGTCCTTAGCTAAAATAACGGGTTTATAAAAAAGGTACATAGAATATATATTATGCATCCGGATTACTTATTTAATGAGAACAATTGACCAATGTAGGCGAGTCATTAACTTGAACTTACTTCAAATCACTATGTGCCATTGTTTCTTATTGTTATATTTCAGCTAAAACGCAATAAATATACATCACAGAATGATTACTTGTTTTGGCAGTTTCTATTCTACATTGCACAGTCTGAAATGCCAAAGCTAGTAACAGAGAAAATGGTTTGTGGATATTCAGCATCAAGTCGAAAACATTGCCAGCTGCTGAACAAACGTCCCTTTGAATAAACAGATCATCTGACATAATGGGACAAAATGAGCTAGAGGGTAAAGAACTGTAGCTGTGCAAGTTTTCTCAAATTTGACTAATGTAAGATGCTGCAATCACTGTTTTGCTTGGCATTTTTTAGGGCATAGAATGGAGATTTTCTTTGGCTGTACAGAGAAAAATTTTCTTAAAGACAAATACGCGGATAGTATATGAAAGTTCACCTTTAACTGCATCTCACAGGAGAAAGAATACCACAAAGCATTCTTAATCATAAAACAAAAAAGACTATGGGCCTTATTACGAGTTTGGCGGTCTGACCCTCAAGGTGAAGGTCCAAAGAAGACTGCCGCGGCAGCGGTCTCCCGCCTGTCGTATTGCGATGTCTCCTATTGGCCGGCGGCAGTCTTTCTGACAGCGGTGAATGTTTTTTCATATTTGTCAATGCTGGTGTATATATTTTGACTGCATAAGTGCCAATGTACACATATGCATGGCACATGTGAAAAAATGCTTACTACCTAATGCTGGAGTCTAGACCATATGTGCACAGTCCAGTCAATGGGTACCAGGCTTATCTGGATTTTGGCACCACAACAGCCTTTTTCTTTGGGGTCAAGATGCTGCTGTGAAGAGGGGACCTGGAGGAAGTGACTGATGGGAAGAAATGGTAATGGGTGAGTAAGCACTCCAAATCCTTCATTACTGACGACTCGAAGCAGGCAGTCCCACCACCATGCTTGGTTCGTTGGAAAGCCAACTCATAATTCGGACAGCAGAGAAACCTCTATGTGCCTCCGTATGGCAACTGCTTTTCCCTGGCCAACGTCTTGGGGTTGGGCAAATGGCTGGTGGTGGTGGCAATGCTCTGGCGGCCTTTCATTCTGAAATCTGACAACATTGTAATACGGTGGGCGGACAGCTTAGTAAGCGGCAGTGAATCTGACGCCGACGGTGCCGCAAAACTCATAATCAGGCCATATGTTACTAACAATACACAATACATAAATTGATGAAAAGAGTAGCTGGTGAATGTAGAAAAAAGAATGTAATAAAGAAACAACATATCAAGGTCAGTTTACATCAAGTATAGTCCTACATGAAAGTTTGTACAAGGTTAACAAAGAAATTCAAGCAACTGGAAGGAGATTTTCCAACAGTGGACCTATCTAGGGCTCCTGAACACAAGCAGGATCGGGAAGCAGCCAGAGACATGTTGAGATCAACAGAAGAAGAAAATTCCACAGCGGTTGACAATCACGTTTCGTGAAACTCTGGGGCATATTAGCAAGACCGGCGATAAAATTATCGCCGTTTTAGCGGCAGGAAACTGCCGCTAAAACGGCGATAATGGGCTTGCTAATATGCGTTATAGAATCCAATAGAAGCCCAGGTTAGATGTCCTGCACATCTAACCTGGGCTTCTATTGGAATTCTATAACGCATATTAGCAAGCCCATTATCGCCGGTCTTGCTAATATGCCCCTCTGTTTCTTCCTAGAGCTTAAACATAAAGTAAGCTTTGTAATACACACCAGGATTATTCCTATCTAAGAAGAAGTTCCTATTATAGATAACTGCTTTTACTTCTATATGAATATGGTGTTATGTAATGTTATATTAAAATATTTTTAAAGTGCTCAATTACCCTAGGGTGTCTTGGCGCCAGCTTTGATATAGGAGAAGAGATGTGAAGGAGGAACAGCAAGCCTAGCAGGTGTTGAAAAACAGGTTTTAAGAGATTTCTGAAGGTAATAAGATTAGGTACGCTGTTAATATAGAGTAGGAGGGTTTTCCGGGTTGCTGTTGTTCCCAGAAAGAAGCTCCTGCCTCCCCTAGTGGAGTGTTTAAATTTGGGAAATACAACATGTTTGGCCGCGTTGGAGCGTAGAATTCGACTTGGGGTGTACCATTTCATGTTTTGTTTGAAAAAGTCAGGACCTAAGCCATAGAGTGCCTTTCAAGTGATGCAGAGTGCTTTGAAAGTGATGCACTGTTTGACAGGGAGCCAATGAAGGTTCCTGATGGCAGAGGCTACAGAATGATGCCTTGGAATTTTTAGCAGAAGACAGTAACCGTATTTTGTAAAATTTGCAGTCTGTTAAGGATGTATTGATGTGTGGTAAGTATAGACCATTGCATTAGTCCAATTTGGTCATTATAAGAGTGGCTATAAGAGTTTTTGAAGATGGACTGGAATCAACGGAAGAATCTTTTTTAACATTTTCAAGGTGAAAAAAGTGGAGGAAGATAGAGCACTGACATGGATTAAATAGCATAATGTCTTGTCTATAAAGATTCCCGGGTTCTGGGTCTTGTTGACAGGAGTTGGGAGAGTGCCCATCTCTGGTGGCCAGCAGGACGTGGACCAGAAGGAAGTTGGTTCTCTGAAAAGTATCACTTCTGTTTTCCCTGCGTTCAGTTTGAGGCAGTGTCCACTCATCTATGTGTGGACTGCCTGCATGCAGTTGCTGAATCTGGAGGATATGCCTGTGTCATCCTTGCTCAATGATATGACGATCTGGGTGTCATCTGCATAGGAGGTCATCGAAAAACTGAAACATTTGATTATCCCACTTAAGAGTGTGATGTATATTTTAAATAAAGTTGGGCTAAGTGAGGACCCCTGAGGGACCATGCATGGTAAAGAGAAAGGATGAGAGGTAAATTTATCCAGCCTGACCGGTTGTTCTCTGTTCAACAAAAATGATTTTATTAGATACCAAGCAATCAATCAATCAGGGGTTTGTTAAAGCGCGAATACTCACCCGTAAGGGTCTCAAGGCGCTAGGGTTGGGGGGGGGTGCAGGTTCCATTCCATCAAGGAGGGGGTCTGTTGAAGAACCAGGTTTTGAGGTTTCTTGCGAAGATGGGGAGCGATGTTGTCTGTCTGAGGTGGAGCGGAAGGGCGTTTCATGCTTTGGCCGCGAGGAAGGAGAAGGAGCGGCCTCCCGATCTGGTCTTTCTGGTGCGGGGGACCACGGCGTAGGAGAGCTGGGCTGATCGTACGGTCCTTTGGGGTGCGTGGAATTTGAGTCTGCTGTTCAGGTATGCTGGTCCGGTGCCGTGGAGGGCCTTGTGTGCGTGGGTGAGCATCTTGAAGGTGATTCTCGCCTCGACGGGGAGCCACTGGAGTGTGCGCAGGTGCTGGGAGATGTGGCAGTGTTTTGGCAGGTTGAGGACCAGTCTTGCGGCAGCATTCTGGATGTTCTGTAGCTTGCGGGTGAGGTTTTTGTTTATTCCGGCGTAGAGTGCGTTGCCGTAGTCGAGTCTGCTGGTGACCAGGGCGTGAGTGACGGTCTTTCGGTGTTCGAGGGGGATCCATTTGAAGGTCTTACGAAGGAGGAGGGGGGTGTGGAAGCAGGAAGACGAGGCGGAGTTGATCTGGCGGTCCATTTTGAGCTCAGAGTCCAGGATGATTCCCAGGTTGCGTGCATGGTCCGTGGGGGTTGGCAGGTTTCCCAGGGTGGGGGGCCACCAGGTGTCGCTCCAGGCATCGGGGTTTGGGCCCATGATGGGTACTTCTGTTTTGATGGTGTTTAGATGTAGGCAGCTGTTTTTCATCCATTTGGCGACGGCTTCCATGCCTTCTCGAAAGTTGCGTCTGGCGGTGTTGGGCTCGTTGGATAGGGAGAGGATGAGTTGGGTGTCGTCTGCGTATGACACGATGTTGAGTCCGTAGGTTCTGACGATGGGGGCGAGTGGAGCCATGTAGACGTTGAAGAGCGTCGGGCTGAGGGAGGAGCCCTGGGGGACTCCGCAGGTGGTAGGTGTGGGGTCCGAGAGGAAAGGGGGGAGTCTGATCCGCTGCGTCCTGCCGGAGAGGAAGGAACAGTTCCAGTCGAGGGCCTTATCCTGGATTCCTTCATCGTAGAGTCTGCGTATTAGGGTGCAGTGGGAGACTGTGTCGAACGCCGCTGATAGGTCGAGGAGGATGAGGGCTACTGTTTCTCCTTTGTCCAGTAGGGTGCGGATGTCGTCTGTTGCGGCGAGGAGGGCGGTTTCCGTACTGTGGTTTTTTCTGAAGCCGGTTTGGGAGGAGTCGAGGATGTTGTGTTCCTCAATGAATGTGGCGAGTTGGCTGTTGATGGCTTTCTCAATGACTTTCGCTGGGAACGGGAGCAGGGAGATGGGTCTGTAGTTTTTGAGGTCGGTGGGATCCGCTGAGGGTTTCTTTAGGAAGAGGTTGACCTCGGCGTGTTTCCAGTCATCGGGGAACGAGGCGGTCACCAGGGAGCGGTTCATGGTGTGGTGGAGCATGGGTGGGTTGGTGTCGGCGGCTCTGTTGAAGATGTGGTGGGGGCAGGGGTCCGTGGGGGCCCCTGAGTGGATTGACTTCATTGTCTTCAGTGTGTCTTCGGTGGTGAGGGCTGTCCATTCGTCAATCGCTGGTTTCCGGGTGTCGGGGGTGGTTGGTGAGGGTTCAGTGTGTTGGTTGTCTTAGTCGAAGTTGTCGTAGATGCTCTTGATTTTGTGGTGGAAAAGGTGCTGAGTTTGTCGCAGAGGTCTTGTGAGGGAGGGATGTCGGTAGACTCGCTGGTGGGTTGGGCGAACTCCTTGATGATGCTGAAGAGTTCCTTGCTGTTGTGCGCGTGGGTGGAGATTCTGTCTTCAAACGCTTTTTTCCTCGTTTCTCTGATGAGTTGATGGTGGGCGTTGGTGGCGACTCTGAAGTTGTTGTGGGCTTCTGTTGATTTGGTGTTCCTCCAGGCCTTTTTGCGGCGGCGGCGGCATGTGTGTCTGGACTCTCGAAGTTCGGTGGTAAACCATCTGGCTTTCTTGGCGCGGGTATTGTTATTTTTCTTGAGGGGGGCTATGGTGTTGGTGCTGTCCGAGATCCATCTATGCAGGGTTCGGGCTGCGGTGTTGGGGTCGTCGTTTTCCGTGATGGTTGGGGTGGAGTTTTTGAGTGAGAAGGTGAGCTGGTCGTTGGTGATTTTGATCCAGTTTCTTCGTGGGAGCAGGTGCTGGTGTCTGTGGATGGTGGGTGTTCTGAAGGTGAAGTGGACGCAAGGATGGTCGGTCCATGGGAGTTCGGTGGTGTGGCTGAAGGTGATGGAGTTTCCTGTAGTGAAGAGGGGGTCGAGGGTGTGTCCTGCTGAGTGTGTGGGCTCGGTCACGATCTGGCGCAGTCCAATGTTGTGGAGGTTGTCCAGGAGGGATGTGGTGTTGGGGTCCAGTTGGTTGTCGAGGTGGAAGTTGAGGTCTCCCAGCAGGGTGTAGTTGGTGGATGTGATGTCCTGCGGGGAGATAATGTCCGTGATGGAGTTGGCGAAGTGTCCGCGGGGTCCAGGGGGTTGGTAGATGAGGGTTCTTCGGAGGGTGGCAGTGGGGCTGGCCAGTATCTTGAAGTGAAGGTGTTCTATCAGCTTTGTGGGCTCGTCGGGGAGTGTGCTCAGGTGGAGGCTGGATTTGTGGACAATGGCGATTCCTCCTCCTGGGCGGGTGGGGCGGTCCTTCCTGGAGATCTTGTATCCTTGGGGGATGGCGATGGCGATGTCCGGTCCCGAGGTGGTGTTGGTCCAGGTTTCGGTGAAGAACGCTACATCCAGGGTGGTGCTGTTGAGGAGGTCCCAGATTTCGGTGGCGTGTTTGTGGAGAGATCGGACGTTGAGGAGGATGCACTGCAGGGTCTTCAGTTCGGTTGTGTTCTTGTGGGCAGGTTGTGCTGGATCCATGTTCTTGGCGGTGCTGCAGTTGTGCCGGCAGCGGTGACAGCTGAAGGGTCCATGGGTGTCGGCTGGTGATGCTAGCTTGCAGTTGTTGTTGCGGCCTGGGTTGAGTGCGTGGAGTGCTGCTGGGTCGTAGCGTTGGTGGGGTGGAGGTCCAGGGTTCCTGGTGCTGGGCAACGTCGGGTCATGGATGGGTGCAGACGGACTTGCCTTTGACGCTCCTTCGGCGCGCCAGTGGTGCGCCCGCTGCCCGCGTCCACTGCGCGGCCCCACAGCGGCCGCCATTAAGTAGGGGTCGGGGAGGGCTGGACAGCTGGGAGGCGGGAGCGGGGAGGGGAGCTGGTTTGGGTCGGTCGCGCTGGGGGGGAGGGGCTGCGGGGGCAGCAGCGGCGGGGAAAGGTAAAGAAAGGAAATAAGGGATAAAGAAAAAAGGGAAAATAAGCAGAAATAAGGCACAAAAGAGCAGAGATGCAGAAAAGTGCAGAAAGGTGAAAGATAAAAGAGGGTAGAAAAACGAGTGAAAACGAGTGAAAGAGCAGAGCGAGAGGAAGGGAAAATGAGCAGAAATAAGGCACAAAAGAGCAGAGATGCAGAAAAGTACAGAAAGGTGAAAGATAAAAAAGGGTAGAATAATGAGTGAAAACGAGTGAAAGAGCAGAGTGAGAGGAAGGAGACAGAGGTCCACTGGACCACCACTGATGAGGCGCGGGGAAACCTGCGGGTGGAGGAGGGCCTCGATCACCAACACTCGAGAGTGCAGGGGCAGGCCTCACTTAATGGTGGAGCTGCGAGGGTGGGAGAGCAATTTCACTGACAATGAGTCAGTGGTCTTGCTCGCCTGTCCCCGCAGCGGTAGCCATTAAGTAGGGGTCGGGGAGGGCTGGACAGCTGGGAGGCGGGAGCGGGGAGGGGAGCTGGATTGGGCCGGTCGTGTTGGTTGTGCTGGGGGGGAGGGGCCGCGGGGGCAGCAGCGGCAGGGAAAAATGGGCAGAGAAAGGCAAAAAGAGAGGAAAGAGTGGAAATAAGGCAGTGAAAAGTGCAAGAAAAGTGGAGGAAAAACACAGAAGGAGAGTGAGAGGGGGAGATTAAATCAGTGAAAAAACGAGTGAAAACGGAGGAAAGACACAGAGGGAGAGTGAAAGGGGGAGATTGAAATCAGTGAAAAATGAGTGAAAACAGAGGAAAGACACAGAGGGAGAGTGAAAGGGGGAGATTGAAATCAGTGAAAAAAGAGTGAAAATGGAGGAAAGACACAGAAGGAGAGTAAAAGGGGGAGATTGAAATCAGTGAAAAATGAGTGAAAACGGAGAGAAAGAGCGGAGCGAGAGAAAGGAGACAGAGGTCCACTGGACCACCAGGAATGAGGCGCAGGTAAAACCTGCGGGTGGAGGAGGGCCTCGAACACCAACACTCGAGAGTGTAGGGGCTCGGGGGCAGGCCTCACTTGATGGTGGAGCTGCGAGGGAGGGAGAACAATTTCACTGACAATGAGGCTGTGAGCCCACTAGAGGTGAGCAAAAGCTCTGGAATTGAACAGACTACTACAGTCGCTTCGGTGGTGGGGAGAGGCTATACCAGTACCAGTACTAGCTCCTACAAGATCTGTATACCCCCGACCATCAAATATCCCAAGAGATAACTTCGAAAGGAGAGGGGGCTAATTTGAATATAGATAAAGGTGAAATCTCAGGGCAAAATAAGACATCAAAGAAGGAGAAGTACATATGATGCGTGTGGTACTGAGGTGGACTCCAGGGATAAGTCTTTCTCCTTGTCTGACCAGTGAGACTGGTCCAGCAAAGAAGAGTCTGTCCTAAGCAGGCAACACTCTAGAAGGGAGTCACTGGGTAATGGGTGGAGTGATTCTAACAACTCTCTTCTGGAACTTCTTGCTACAACAAGAAGAACTCGGGCCAGAACAGGGTTACAATGTCTCTTAGAGGTGGGACACTGCTTCTTTGGGTGACTCTGACCCACTTGAGGAACCCATTGCATACGGATGATGGGAATGCCCAGTCCATACCATGGATATTGACTTCACAGTGCTTAGGGACGCAAGTGGCCTTGACATGTTGCCTGAATTAGAACTATAGTCTCTTACTGGCCTTCCAACTCCAGAGGTCACCTCAGACAACCCAGTTATAAAAAGGCAGTGAAAGTCCTTGTTCTCCAACTCCACTGCGCAGAAGCTAAAGGAAACATATTAACAGAGATATTACATCCTGTGGCCACAATGTGGATCTCTTACTCCCATTACATGAAGCTCTGACTGAGACCATTCTAACTGTGTGGGATAAGCCCATCTGTTCTTCTGCCTTCAATAAGGTGGTGGCCAGGACATACCGGCCCACCGCTGGTAAAGCCACTTTCTGGTCAACGCAGCTCTCTCCAGAAAGCAATGTTGTTCAATTTTCCTGTTCCTCTAAACTCTCTCCAGGGGCTTTTCCCACTACACTCTCAGGGGCAGATTTACGGCAGATTTACGAGCCCCTTGCGCCACTTTTGCGCCGCTGTGTCACTTATGTGACGCAGCGGCGATGCAAAACATGCACCACATTGCGCAATATTTACAACGTGACGCATCTAGGGAGATGCGTCACGTTGTAAACCCCTGCGTCAGCTTTCATGTGGGCGTTCCGGCGCAGGGTGGGCGTTCCCTCGCAGGTACGCCTCGTAAAAGTGACGCAGTGAAATCTACAAGATTTCACGGAGTCACTTTTACGCCCATGCTGCGTCAAAACCCTGCGCCTGCCTGAAGCAGGCGTAAGGATTGATGCAGCATGTTAGGCATAGGGCACCCCCGAGCCTTGATGGAGCCGCGTCGCAAGCAATGCGCCGCCTTTCCGTCGGGGGATGCGACACGCATCTGCCCATCCGTGCGCCACGGCGCGCCGCATTGTAAATGCGGCGCATCGGCGGTGGCGCAAGGGCAAACTTGCGTGACGCATCTTCCCTGGCGCATCCCTGCTGATTTGCAGGGATGCGACAGGGAACGTAAATATGCCCCTCAGAGTCTATCAAAATATGGCACTGGGGACAGATTTTTTTATTTAGCAGGAAGCATGGACCTGAAATCCCTTAACGTGACATGTGCAATGGTGCGTATACTCAAGTTCTCTGGGACATGGCACAATTTGCCATTGCAAACTTGCTTGAGCACCGCCAATCTCACTTCACATACCTTATAAAGGAAGACCAGACTGACGCAAAACAGGTGATTCAATCAGGTTTTGACACTGTTGACTCTGGCACAAGCCATTGGCACATACATATCTCTCCTTCACTATGCCTAGCTAAAAAATTCAGGATTTTCTTAGGATGTATGATACATTTTTGATGGACCTCCAGTTTGCTGGATTGTGCTTTTTTGGGATAAAAGTGGACCTGGCTCTCGAGCGGTTCAAACCGAACAAAGCCACTGCTAGATCGCTTGGACTGAAAACTAGAGAAGGAACTATAGGGAATATCGAAATTTTTGATGATTTCCCAGAGGATTTGCCTTTGGAGGCAGACTCCAAACTCAGGACTCCCAGCAACAACAAGGCAACTCACTGTACAAACAGTATCAAGGACGTGTCAAAAGTAGAGACCATGCCTTGCCTCTTTTTCCCCTCTCTTCCTCACAAAATGGAGGTGAATGTTTTGGGGTTTACCCAACAAACCCTTAAGGGGTTTGGGCAGGAGTGAGAGAAGGGCTCAGGGTTGCCTGGGAGCTAGGGAGCCAATCAGCAAGTTTAAGCTGCTGGACAGGGGGCTGGAGGCTACTCCTCAATTCAGAATCTCCGAGGAGACAGACAGGCTCAATCCACACTTTAGAGTTCTGCAGGTAAGGGCCTAACAATCTTTGCCCCATAATAATACTGTTTGTACAAAACTTTACTCACTCTCTTAGCCTAAAAACAAGTGTACAATCCCTTAAAAACACAGCTTAAACAACTAACAGCAGATTACTGCTGTCTCAGAGCACCATCTGTTCAGTCTCTGATGCATAATATCTCTGTTGCTAAGGGGCGAAGGGGGGTAATCTGGTTTCCCTCACTTGCTAAGACAAAATGGGAGCTGGGGTGAATAGCTTAACACACCGGTCTGAGCACAGATCAAGACTGCTAAGGCCACAATTCAAACAGTCACGGGCAAGGAAAAACCCTCAAATTTCTAAACAAAACAGGTGAAGAATGATGCAATCACCAGCAGGTCAAAACTTCACTTTTGAAACGGTAACAACCACAAGCAAAACAGGTGAAAATGATGCAATCACAGGTAGAGGAAAATCGCTTTTTAAATTTCAGGAAAGAGACAGCAACAAGTCTGCCTTCTTACCACCTCCTGGTCCACTGCAAAAGCCTCTACCACGGATCACCTTTAACGACTATGAAAGGACTACAATGGATTCAGAACTCAGCTGCCAGACTACTCTTAAATATAAAGCTACAAGACCACATCTCCCCTGCCTTGAAAGCCTTACATTGGTTACTGGTTGCCAGAAGATCCACGTTCAAGCTGCTTTGTATCACTCACAAAGTGATACATGGAACGGGACCGCTCTTCATAAGGAATAAAATCACCAAACACATTCCACAACGGAACCTCCGCTCTAGAGTGGCACCTTGCCTCAAAATCCCAACCTACAAGAAAAACCCCATGGGTGGCACATCCTTCTTTATTCAAGCAGACAAACTATGGAACTCTATACCCACCAACATAAGATCCACGGATAACCACCTTATCTTCAGAAAACTACTGAAGAATTGGCTCTTCCCCACATAATCACCCTATGCAAACAGAAAAACACAGCATATACATCTGTATATAATGATGTTTTTAAAAATATAGATATTCATTAGTTCTGCTTAACAAATATACATATTACTGATAGTTACATTATTCTATGCTTTTAACATGCATATGTATGTTATAAATAGGTAAATCATTTATCATAACTATCTACAATTGCTTCACTATTGAATTACAAATAAACAAAGAAATAAAGAATTAAATTTAAAGAACATCAACAATTGAAAGTCGGAGTTTATTAAATGCTTCTTTATTCTACATATACTACTTTCCTTATGCATATATATGTATATATATATATATATTCACTGAAAAAACCACAGGTTTCAGGGACGTTATAGTTAGTTGGACATTTCACTCATCGAAAACCAGAGAAATTCGGCAGTTATAGTTAGTTGAGCTAACTATAACTCGCGCCCCCTCAATGCACTGCTGATGACGTCACATATTACATAATTCATGACATGGTCAGTGACATCCCTGATGACATCACTGATGACATCTCAAATGACATCACGTATTACATCACTGATGACATCATCCACTTACTGTGTGTTTCTGTACAGTTTAAATATGTTTTATATATATATATATATATATATATACCAAGGTGTATTGTAGAATGAGTGGGTGTATAAGTGTCTGAATGGATGATTTAGTACGTGCGTGACTGACTGTATAAGTGAGTGATTAAACACGTCTTACTGAATGCATGGGTTAGTGACTAAATAGTGTGAATGTCTGTATCAGTCTGTCAGATGGTGTGTAAGCTGTTCCACGGGTTGGTGTGTAGCTACATGAGTGTCTATATGGGTTGTTGATTGGTTGTCTGAGTATCTATGTGGGTGCCTGAGTGTCTGTGTGGGTGGGAGGGGGGTGTGTGACTCTGTGCATAGATGTGTGAGTGGATGACTCACTGGGTGTATGGGTTCAAGAGTGCATTTTGAAGGGCTGTGTGGGTGGGTGGGTGAGTGTGTGTATGGGTGTGTTGGTGAGTGAAGGGATGTCTCAGTGGTACATGTGTGGGTAACTACATATGTGAAAGGCAGTATATGTGAGTGTTGGAGCATAAAAATGACTATATGTGAGAGTGAGTGATTGTGAGAGTGACTATATGGATAAATGTGTGCTGGTATCAGCGATTGTATAAGAGAGTAAGTATGTGTTAGTATCTTTATGAATAAGTGAGGTGGTGTGTGTATAATTGTGTAGGTGAGTAAATGGGAGTGTGATTGATTCTTTGCATGACTGACTAGGTGTGTGAGTAACTCTATAGATGAGTAGCGGTGTGTGTCAGTGTCTGTATAGGTGTATGAGTGCATATGATAGTGGCTGTAGTGATGAGTGACTGCATGTATGACTGACTGTATGGGTGAATGAGTGGATGTGTAGACCTAGGAATCAGTGAGTGGGTATGCAGTAACTGGTATTGGTGTGACTATGGTTTCAATAATGGTAGTCTGTATTTTAGAGTGGGTATATCAAAGGTTATATTAGGGTTAGAGGAGGTGCATCAGATTATCACGTGGATGATGTCATCAGTGATGTCATCAGTGATGTCATTTGAGAGGTCATCAGTGATGTCGTCAGTGATGTCACTGACCATGTCATGAATGATGTAATATGTGACGTCATCAGCAGTGCATTGCGGGGGCGCGAGTTATAGTTAGCTCAACTAACTATAACAGCCAAATTTCTCTGGTTTTCTACGAGTGAAATGTCCAACTAACTATAACGTCCCTGAAACCTGTGGTTTTTTCAGTGAATTTCTATGGTTTTTTACATGCTAATTTCTAACTATAACGTCCCTGAAACCTATGGTTTTTTCAGTGACTTTCTAAGGTTTTTAAATGCTAATTTCTAACTATAACGTCCCTGAAACCTATGGTTTTTTCAGTTAATTTCAAAGGTTTTTTAAATGCAAATTTCTAACTATAATGTCTAAAAAATACTTTTTCTTCATTTTTAAATTTTTATAAAAATAATGTGATGTTTTCTCTGTTCTAAAATAGGAATTTACCTTTTTATTATGTATTTTTTTTAAAAACAAAACTGAATATGCGTACCGATCATGTACCAATCACGGTGGTTGCGCGAATCCAGGAATTTTGCTGCCATATTGGTTAAGTTGTGTACGATGCGCGTTTGGTATGCGTAGGGTGCGCGATTCTCGGCCCCGGGTAACATCACGTACGTATTTCCGGGGGTTGCACCAGGTGCGCGAATCCACCACAAATTTTTAAGTTTTAAAAGTATATGTATATAACTTTATTATATATATTATACCAAGAGATTACTTAACATAATTGCAAATATCATATATTTGTAACTGCAATAAAGATATATTATTGTTAAATATAGTTTTCAGGAATCGCGTCGGGTGCGCATCGGGTGCTTGTCAGTTGCGCGTCGGGTGCGCGCTGCTTGCGCGCCCGATCCGCCAGTCGCATGTGACTTCAAAAGAAAGTATTTCATTGGTTAAGAAGCTTTTGATTCTAGAACTTGCAGGACCCCAACCAATTTTTTCATTCTTTCAACTGCAACTACAGAGACACAGCTCTTGTGTTTTTCTCTTCTTCTCTGGATTTTTTTGGTGTTTTTTTCTCATCAAAAAATAATGGCTGCTTCAATTCCAGCACAACAGCTTCCACCAGAAGAAGAGGAAGAGTTGGAAGAACCTGTGAAAGTAAGGTATGAGAGCATTGTATGGGCGTTCTTCTCTATTCCAGCTAAGGAGAAGAAAGTAAATGCACGTAAGGTCACATGCACAATTTGTGAGAAGGTCCTGTCACGTGGATCGGATAAAAAATATTCGTGCGGCACCTCTTCGATGCTGAAACATCTTCAAACCATGCATCCACGGCGTCTCACGAGAGAACAACAGCGTGGAGACCTACAAAGACAGGCAACTTAGGACAAAGGTGCAGGACCAAGCATATCATCTGGTTCTTCAACTGGTACCAGACCTAATATAATTCCTGAATTTGCTGGAGTGGAGCAGCGTTGTGTGAAGTGCAAGAAAGTACCATGCTATGGTGAACAATCAGTGGATGCCATCGTGGTTGCTATTAAAAACCAACATTGTTAATTTTTTTTTCAATGACTTTCTAATTGCATAATGTTTACAAAATATTCACCATTGATTCAGTAAATTTTTTCATTTTTTTAAAAAAAAACACCCAAAAAAATATAAAAAAGAGTTGAAAAAAATACAAAAAAATTATAAAAGAAAAAAATGGTTCTTTTTAGAACCGCCTATTTGGTTAAAAATAGACAAATGTGTATGTGTTGTATGAATTGTGGCAAGTGTAATATATGGAGAAGTGTATGGGTAGTGCATGTGAGATTGCATGAATGCATGTGTAATGCCTGAATGATTGGAGAAGTGCATGTGTACTACCTGAGTGATTGCATGAGTACATGGGTAATGCCTGGGTGATTGTAAGAGTGCATGGGTACTGGCTGGGTGATTGCATGAGTGCAGTGGTAGTGCCTGCGTGATTAGAGGAGTGCATAGATAGTGCCTGAGTGATTGAAGGAGTGCATGGGTAATGCTACGGTGATTGCAAGAGTGCATGGGTAGTGCCTGAGTGATTGGAGGAGTGCAAGGGTAGTGCCTCGGTGATTGGAGGAGTGCATGGATAGTGCTTGGGTGATTGGAGGAGTGCAAGGGTAGTGACTGGGTGAATGGAGGAATGCATGGATAGTGCCTGGGTGATAGGAGGAGTGCAAGGGTAGTGCCTGGGTAATTGAAGGAGTGCATGGATAATGCATGGTTGATTGGAGGAGTGCATGGGTAATGCCTAGGTGCATGGAGGAGTGCATCAGTAGTGCCTGTGTAATTGCACAAGTGCATAGGTAGTGCCTGGGTGATTTTATAAGTGTATGGGTACTGCCTGGAAAATTGCAGGACTGCATGGATACTACCTGGGTGATTGCAGACGTGCAAGGATAGTGTCTGGGTGATTGGAGGAGTGCATAGCTAATGCATGGGTGATTGCATGAGTGCAGGAGTAAAATCTGGGTGGTTGCATGAGTACAGGGGTAGTGCCTGGTTGATTGGAAGACTGCATGGGTAGTGCTTGGGTGATTGCATGAGTGCCGCAGAAGTGCCTGAGTGTATGTATGAGTGCATGGGTAGTGCCTTAGTGATTGCATGAGTGCATAGGTAGTGTCTGGGTGATTGCATGAGTGCAGGGGTAGTGCTGGGTGATTGGAGGAGTGCATACATAGTGCCTGAGTGATTAAAGGAGTGCATGGGTAATGCCTGGGTGATTGTATGAGTGCAGGGATAATGTCAGGTTGATTGGAGGAGTGCATGGGTAATGCCTGAGTGATTGCATGAGTGCAGGGGTAATTTCTGGGTGATTGGAGGAGTGCATGGGTAATGCCTGGGTGCATGGAGGAGTGCATGGGTAGTGCCTGGGTGCATGGAGGAGTGCATGGGTAGTTCCTGGGTGATTGGAGGAGTGCATGAGTAGTACCTGGGTGATTGCATGAGTGTACGGGTAGTGTCTGGATGATTGGAAGACTGCATGGGTAGTGCTTGGGTGATTGCATAAGTGCAGCAGAAGTGCGTGAGTGCATGTATGAGTGCATGAGTAGTGCCTGAGTGATTGCATGAGCGCATGAATAGTGCCTGGATGATTGGAGGAGTGCATTGGTAGTGCTTGGGTTATTGCATGAGTGCATAGGTAGTGCCTGGGTGATTGCATGAGTGCATAGGTAGTGCCTGGGTGATTGCATGAGTGCATAGGTAGTGCCTGGGGGATTTTATAAGTGCATGGGTACTGGTTGAATGATTGGAGGAGTGCATGAGTAATGCCTAGCTGCATCGAGGAGTGCATGGGTAGTGCCTGTGTGATTGCATGAGTGCAAAGGTAGTGTCTGCCTGTTTTTATAAGTGTATGGGTACTGCTTGAGTGATTGAAGGACTGCATGGGTAATGCCTGGGCAATTGCATAAGTGCAGGGGTATTGTGAGGGTCATTTGAAGAGTGGATAGGTAATGCCTAGGTGACTGTATGAGTGCAGGAGTAATGTCTGGGTCATTGAAAGAGTGGATAGGTAATGCCTAAGTGATTGCATGAGTGCAGGGGTAATGTGTAGGTAACTGAAGGAGTGCATGAGAAATGTATGGCTGATTGCATGAGTGCAAGAGTAATGTCTGTGTCATTGCATGACTGTACTGGTACTGTCTAGGTGATTGCAAAAGTGTATAAGTCGTGCCGGGGTGATTTTTTAAGTGCATGAGTACTAGCTGGATGATTGGAGGAGTGCATGGGTAATGCCTAGGTGCAACAAGGAGTGCATCAGTAGTGCCTGTGTGAGTGCATGAGTGCATAGGTAGTGTCTGTATGTTTTTATAAGTGTATGAGTACTGCCTGGGTAATTATATGAGTACAGCAGTAGTGCCTGGATTATTGGAAGACTGCAAGGGTAGTGACTAGGTGATTAAAGGAGTACATGCATAGTGCATGGCTGATTGGAGGAGTGCATGGGTAATACCTAGGTGCATTGAGGAGTGCATCAGTAGTGCCTGTGTGATTACATGAGTACATAGGTAGTGTCTGCATGTTTTTATAAGTGTATGAGTACTGCCTGGAAGATTGGAGGACTGCACGGATACTACCTGGGTGATTGGAGAAGTGCAAGGATAGTGCCTGGGTGATTGTAGGAGTGCATAGCTAATGCATGGGTGATTGCATGAGTGCAGGAGTAATGTCTGGGTGGTTGCATGAGTACATGGGTAGTGCCTGGTTGATTGGAGGAGTGCAAGGCTAGTGCCTGGGTGATTATATAAGTGTATGGGTAGTGGCTGGATGATTGGAGGAGTGCAAGGGTACTGCCTGAGTGATTGAAGAAGTGCATGGGTAGTGCCTGTGTGATTGCATGAGTGCAGAAGTACTGCCTAGATGATTGGACGACTGCATGGGTAGTGCTTGGGTGATTGCATGAGTGCATAGGTAGTGCCTGGGTGATTGCATGACTGCAGGGGTAGTGCCTGAGTGATTGAAGGAGTGCACAGGTAATGCCTGGGTGATTCCATGAATGCAGAAGTAATGTCTGGGTGATTGGAGGAGTGCAAGGGTACTTGCTGAGTGATTGAAGAAGTGCATGGGGAGTGCCTGTGTGATTGCATGAGTACAGGGGTAATGTCTGGGTGATTGAAGGAGTGCATGGGTACTGTCTAAGTGATGAAGGAGTGCATGGGTAATGCATGGGTGATTCCATAGCTGATTGGTTAGTGCCTCGGTAATTGGAATAGTGCATGGCTACTGCCTGGGTAATTGCATGAGTATATGGGTAGTGCCTGGGTGATTCCATGAGTGCAGGAGTAATGTCTGTGTGATTGGAGGAGTGCATGGGTACTACCTCAGTGATTGAAAGAGTGCAAGTGTAATGTTTGAGGATTAGAGGAATGCATAGGTAATGCCTGGGTAATTGTATGAGTGTAGGGGTAATGTCTAGCTGATTGCATGAGTGTGCCTCAATGATTGAAAGAGTACATAGGTAGTGTCTGGGTGACATTATAAGTGTATGGGTACTGGCTACATGATTGTAGAAGTGCATAGATAGTGCATGGGTGATTGGAGGAGCATGGAAACAGTACCTAACTGTATAGATGACTGCATGGGTAGTGTTTGAAAAAATGGATGAGTGCAGTAAAAGTCACTGTAAACATTAGTTCATATTATCATGCTTATTACATTATTTCATCTTACCCTTTTTATTAAAGAAGATACAAAGCTCAGTGAATCTATTTTACAGTAGTTTTGTTGTAAACTGAATTTAAAATCTTTTCAAACTTTAGTATTAACTTCTGTAAAAAAAAAGAAGAAAAAGTGTTATTGATTATAATATTATAGGTTTAAGAACACAACATAATTTTAGAATTGCATAACATAATCAGTTTCCCTTTTTTGCTGTTCTCAGATTCTATTGAATTTCACCATACACAGTGATTTCAATGTAGATCATCATATAACTGCGTGGGAAAAAATTCAATCAATAAGATTGTAAAAAATTACAACAATTTTAACAACTGCGTTGAAAATATCTACAGTTTGTAAATTACATTCTTCAACTACATTAAATCTTTTACTTCTCTCAAGTACATTTTGTAAAATATACACTCTCATTTACATCGCGTATAATATAAAGATCAAATATATAAACTACTTCTTTCAAACACAATTTTGCAAATGCAATAAGAATTAGCACAAACAATAATCCAAACACTAATTGTTCACATCTTCCCAATAGGCCGAATAATGTTTACAAAACCATTTGCATTCAAAATGTCCAAAATAAACTCGTTAATTCGTGTTCACATCTTCCCAATAGGCCCAATAAGCCATTTGCATTGAAAATATCCAAAATAAACTCGTTTATTCGTGTTCACATCTTCCCAATAGGCCGAATGATGTTTCCAAAACCATATTGCATTGAAAATATCCAAAATATACTCGTTTATTTGTGTTCACATCTTCCCAATAGGCCGAATGATGTTTTCAAAACTTTGGCATCAAAAAACCATCCTTTATTGCACTTTAAATACACAGTATAGTGTCCAGATGTTGTAGTAGGTTCATCATGAAAAACAATAGCCAGTGCTTTAAAAGTTCCTCCTGAAATTGATACTTGACTTGCCACAAAAATTTTAATTTTCCTTTCCAATTTTCTTCCATCTGCTCTACAACGTTGTAGCATTAAAATGACATATTGTCCAAATCTGTCTATAAATAATGTTGACAACATTTCTGATTTGCAATGAGAACATTTCATATCTTGATTAGCTGTTTTTACTAATTTATTAAAAGACACTGTTTTGCAATCTGGTATCGTCAAATATATGAATCGTTCAGTGTCTATTTCAGTGGTAGAAGAAAATGAACA
The DNA here is from genome assembly GCA_963921515.1 of Calotriton arnoldi. NCBI lineage: Eukaryota > Metazoa > Chordata > Amphibia > Caudata > Salamandridae > Calotriton > Calotriton arnoldi. The sequence goes on from CAWUFW010009532.1 coordinate 498,419, forward strand.
CTCTTCACATTTATGATCCCATCTGTAACTTAGTCCAAACAAATTTTCAATTTCTATTCCTTCATCTTCCAATACTGCAAGCATAAACATAAGAAATTCTTGTGCATCTTGTTGTACATTAAGTGTAAATTGCGAAGAACCAGTACATATATCCAAAAGATGCCGTATGCCAGAAACAGTATGAATTTTAGTTCTATCAGTTACCAACTTTTGAAAAATATAATGTAATAAAGAACAGAATCTTTTTTCTCGATTTTCCATAATTTCATGATGAAGATCTTCTAGATTAAACACAACATTCACAATTACATTAGCATAGCAGTTGATACCTGAACTATTTTCTAACTGGTATCCTACAATATCATCAACAGTGTCCATTTTCATTTTCTTTGCAGCTTCATCATTCTCTTGAATTATTTTCTTTTTTTGAACCTCACTAGAATGTTTGTCATATTTTCGTTTTGTACACACTACACGTTTTTCATATACGGGATGTTCACCTAAGTTAGGAGCATACAGTCTTCTTAACCGATTATACTCTCTTACACAATTTGCATGAGCACTAACCTTTTTCTCATCAAAATCAATCAAATACATACCAGATAATGTTCTTACTTGAGACAATGCAACGTATGCCATGCCCTCTTTAAACACTGTACTTCCAATATTTACCAAAGCATTATCTACACTTAAACCTTGAGATTTATAAATGGTTACAGCATATGCTAAAGAAAGAGGAAACTGTTTTCTACAAACATACAAGTCTTTTACAAGCAAAAAACGAACAGCACAACGTTCAATCTGTTTTACCTCTTCAATCTGATCAAATTTAATCTTCAAAAATTCAATTCCATCTCTGTTCTGATAATTAACAAAATCAACAACTTTTCCCATTGCTCCATTTACTAAACCTTTTTCTACATCCAAATTGCGCCGTAAAATTACCCGACAGTTTACACATACATAGAAAGTCTTTTCTAAACCAGCAGTCTTAGATACAGACTTGTCCAAAGAATCCAATTTTTACTGTAATTTCTCCTTCGTGTTCCATTTTATCAATGGCTTCCATTTTCACTATTGGCTGTTTTTCCACTTTCAAAAGTTCTTGATTGAATGTAGAACACTCTTGCAGTGTTGGCATTAGGCAAACTATAGACTTCTTTTCTCTAATTTTTTTGTACATTATTTCAGGTGCAATGTTTTAAATTTGGAAACAAGTTTGTTAGTAGCCGACTTTGTAAAGCTTCTTTACCATGTTTTGTCAAAACACCAATTCTTATATCTTCAAGAATGTTTCCATAATGTTCATCACTTGCTTGTCGCATATTCTTAATAAGTTCTTTATATTCAAAATGAGACCAAATGTTCACATTTCCAATACTTCCCAAAGATTTCCTAGTGTCTTCAAGGACAAGTGTTTTTAAAACTGGTTGTCCTTTCACAGGAGTAAGTTGTAGTAGATCGCCGAATACAATTACATGTTTTCCTCCAAATAAAACATCATAATCTGTCTTTAAATCTGTTGCATTCTTAAATGTACAAAGGCAAGCATTAAGTTTGAGACAATGCTCACCTCATCAATAATTAGAGTTTCATTTTCTTCAGTACTCTTGAGACTTCATAACAAGCTTCTCCAGATAGCTTATGATATTCCAACTTATTTTCATGTTCAAGTGGTAGCATCAGTAAATGATGTAATGTAATCCCTTTAATGTTGTGTGCTGCTAATCTAGTTGGAGCGGTTACAACACAAGATAAATGTGATTCAGTGGTTTTGTGTAGATAACTGGTTAAAACTTTAATTAAGAAACTTTTTCCTGTTCTAGCTTGCCCACTGATGTACATTCGAATAGGATTAAATGATGTGCATTGGCACTCTTTTTTTCATGCAGTAAACCATGCTGTATCTGTTGTGTCACTTGTACAAATATTTCTTTCTGTTCAATATTTAGTTGTTCTTCTAACTTTTCCAACTCAATAATATCCTGTTGTGCTTGTTCCATTGCCATTTCTACTTCACTCATGGCTATTGGTGCTTCATTTTCAAGAATTGGTTGTCCTAGTGGATCTTGACTTAGTGGAGCAGAGCTTTGACTATCTTGAGAACTGTCTCTACCTATTTCAGCTGCAATAGTAGTTTCTTGTTCAATCTCTTCATTCAACATTTGTAGATAATTTGGTAAAATTGTACATCCAATGCTATCTTTACATGCATTAAAAGAATCTTAATAGCAGTCAAAATCACCAAGTAATTCCATTTCAGTACGCCAAGGCTTGAAGAGTTGCAGAAGTGCTAAATAGAAAAATTCCCTTTTATCTGGCGTATCACAACTGAGTTTCCTGTGATTAATAAGATTTCCTTTGGCATGTTTTACCAAGCATCCATCACATCCGAATGAGGCATATTTTTCTTTATTTATATTTTCTGTAACATTTCGCTTAAAACTATAATGTTGCAGTACTTTATAGAGAGATTTGTTTTCCAGATGTGGACTCCTTTTGGGATAGTACGTATCCAACATATTTGTTTTAACAATATCTGCACTTTCCGGCTCATTCAAAGCTAAGTATTCAATATCTTGTATAGATTTCAAAATTCGATTTCGTGTTGCAGCAAGACCTAGACTTACCCAAATGATTTCTCTTGACTTTGAATATAAACTTGTAGATGTCAAACGATCCGAACATTTGTAGGATCCAATCTCTCGATGGGAAAGCATCTTCAAACTAAAGCTGTACAATTTATTACTAAGAGTCTTCTCTTGTGAAATTTCTTCCCACATTTCTTTCAACTCCGTCTTTTCAGATTTAGTTATATATGATGTAACATAACGAGCAACAGCAATTGAATTATCTGCAACATACTTGATATCCATGTTTGCATTCCACATTGTCAAATCACTGGATTGTAGTCATGAATATACTTTGAATCTTCACTTCTTTTTATGTTGTACGTATTCTTCAGAGATTTTCGAGTTATAGTATGTCTTACTGCTGACATGAAATTGTTGACTCTTCCTTTTGAAATTACTGGACGTGGGAATCCAAAACGAAATTTTGTATAAAATGTTCCCTTTGATCTGTATTTCCGTTGACAATAGTTTCCACATCGATGACTTTGAAACCGTAAAACTTGTTGTCTTAAGCTGTTTTCTCCTCCTTTTTTTGGAATGGCACGGGTAACATAGTCTTCAACGAAAGTCAAAACAGAATTGGTTCCAAATTTAGGTGCATTCTTGATCCATAATAACGTGTATATGAGGAGCACCTCTGGCTTGGTACTCCTTTCTCTAAAAGAAATCAGTTACTTCTCCAAGAGGTGGATTGTTTTTATTGCAGATAAAAGACATCATAGCTTGAAACCTATGATTAAAATATCTGCACACATTTACAGGATCCAATGAACACAGTTCTCCAGCTGTCTTCAAATCAATGTTTTTTACATTTGAATTTGCTTCTCGTAGAAATTCAAGTAGATCGTCCCATGCGTATTCAGCACAGCTAAGCGTAACAAACCATGTAGGGGTTCCTAAGTTTCTTAACATACATTTAAGTTCTCCATGACGACGATACCAATACTCATTAGTACCACGTTGACCCGCCATCAAATTTATTAACTGAGATTCTAAATGATCATCTCTTTGTTAAACTTTGTCCAAGTATTCCTTTGCAGATACATGTGTAAGATGAACTCCTGTTTTTAATATGTGGTTCACTGCATATGAAAGTCCAGACAAGTCTCTTTCAAACAGAAGATGAAATAAATATGGAATACACTGTCGTCATCTTGGATCTTCTGAGTACAATCTTGTCGTACGATATTCTGAAGCTGGAATCTGTACTGGTCGTTTATCATATCGTCCACCTTTTCCAGTGGGGAAGAGCTGTGGAAAACAACGAGCTTCTAAACTTTTTTCCAAACACTCATAGGAGTTCCCTTCGCTTTCTTCATTTGGAATAATTCAATAGTGTTTCCAATCACTTCTTTTGAATGTAGAGGATGTATACTGTAATGTTCGTAAATTTCTTCACTCCTGGAGTTGTCCACTTTTTCGATTTGGCCAGTTGAAATTTCTCTATCATCTTCTAAAGATATTTCTTGTTCTTCCACATATACATTTTTATAATAAATATTGTTTTGTGTAAGATATAACGTAGCCTTTTGAAGTTTGGTGACATCTACTAATTCTTGCCATATTTTCCGACTCTTTGTTGGTACACCATTAACTAGAATAACTATAGGTTCACTTTCCTCTCTCTCTACACCAACAGTTTCAATATTTGTCTTAAAATCTAAAGGTAAAGACACAACTCTTCCTTTTAAACCTCTTTTTAAATCTGTTGGAGGCAGCTTACCTGTTTTAGGCTCCATATGAACTATAGCCTGAAACGGGTACACAGATTGAATAAGAATGGACTCATACGTATTTAAATCTACCAGTTCCGGAGGAATAGCTACCAACTCTAGGTTGTTATGTACAGCTCTAGCTGGCATTTTGTTCACTTCTAATTTGTTGTAACAATATTTACAAATACGTTGATCACTACCCAACTCAAAACGACCTTCCACCAACAAATAAGCACCAAATTGCTCCCACTTATCATTGTTTTCCTTTCCACTTTTTAAATACACATCAACATTCCTAGTTTGACTTCTATAGTGAGTACGTCGACAACAAATACAAACATAGTTTGGATTTTCACAAGAAACTACCTTAAACTTTGTAATTTCTTCTGCAAACTTTACAGTAGTAGTATCTTCCAGCTCTTCTTCAACACCTACACTTACCAAACTCTCACTTTCTCTACACTCCTCTTGAGGACCAAAGAAACGAAACTCTATATCATCAGAAACTTTTTTTACATCCAACACTGAACCATGCAAAAGAGCTGTGTTTATCTCACTTAAAGATAATGCAGAACTTTTTACATAGTACAATCTTCTTACTAACTTCCGCATTTCAGAGTGATGTACTGCTAACATTCTTAAGTGATGAAAAGTACTTTGACACACTTTTCTAGAAAGACAAGCCAGAGAATGACCCTGCAAGTTAGTATATTTTCTCACTTTACAAGGGTCTAGTCCTTGCAACATCTTAATCTTCTGTTTAACACTTTTTTTACCATAATCTCGTAAGAAATTTCGTAATATATAAATAGATTCCTGTCGTATACTACAAATACTACTACAATCCCACTTATACACTGGAGCTTGTGTACGTCTCCCTTGAACTTCTTCAGCTATTACTTCTTCCACATTTCTAGGAACCATCTTTTCTTTTTCAATTGGACAACCGTTTTTAACTTCATAACAACGACCACTGGTATCAACTGCATGAACTAATGTATTTTGTTGAAAATAGCTTTCTTCATTAAAAAAAGGATCAGTACTAGAAGTGTGCTCCCATTCACCCAAACATTTTTTGCAAAAGTTAGTTCTATTCACCAGTCTTTTTCTTTTACTTTTCTCCTTCAGAAAGTGCATTGTTTTATTCAATGTTTTCATTCTCTTCAATACTAATATAAACAATCTTCTTTTCAATTCAAAAGCCTTTTCGACTACACTTTCAATCTGTTCTTTTTTCTTGTAAACTGATGATTTTCTTTTATATTTTTTGCAATCTTTCAATACATTTTGTAGTACTCTACTTTTATACATTCTCTTTCTAATGTCTTTATATTGTTTCATCCTTCTTTCAACATAGATTGTTTTCCCATAGCCTGATTTTTCATTAATATGTCCTTTTTCGTTTCCTTCTGAATGGTTGTACTACTTTTCTTTTTCTTTTCCCCATTTTGAAAATTCATTACATTCGTTATAACTCTTTTAACAAATTCATTAGTTTTTTTACCAGAAGTCATTTTCTTCAATGTCACATGTTGTACTTCATCTAATTTCTTCTTTTCTCTTTCCTTTAAATAGTACTGTTTTTCATCTTTTCTTTTCTTTTGATCTTTTCTTGCCATACTCAATCTTTATTACTAATAATGGTGAATATCTGAAAACAAAGAAAAGTTTAAAAACTGTTGTTAAATAATTTAATATTATTAAAATAATTATATACAAATATTCTCATGTATAAATAAACAAATATTTTTAATTGCATTGCAAAGCTATGTCAGACACTACACTATTCCTATAATTAGAAGACATCACAACCTATGCAACAGAATCACAGAGCACAACTAAAAGATTTCTCTTCTGCTACCCAAATCAAATATAAAGTGCAGTCTGTAGTGCCTGGGTGATTGCATGAGACCAAAGGTACTGCCTGGGTGATTGGAGGAGTACTAGAGTAGTGCCTGGGTGATTGCATAAGTGCATAGGTAGTACCTGAGTGTTTTTATAAGTGCATAGGTACTCCCTAAGTGATTGGAGGACTGCATAGATCCTGACAAAGGGATTGGAGGAGTGCAAGGATAGTGCCTCAGTGATTGAATCAGTGTATAGCTAAAGCATTAGTGATTGCATGAGTGCAGGGGTAATGTCTAGAGGATTAAAGAAAAACATAGGAAGTGCCTGGGTGATTTCATGAGTTCAGGGATAATATCTGGAGGACTACAGGAGTACATAGAAAGTGCCTCAGTGATTTTATAAGTACATCACTACTGCCTAGGTGATTACAGTAGTATTGTGGTGGAGCCTCAGTGATTGGAGGAGTGTAACTGTAGTTCCTGGGTGTTTTTATAACTGCATGGGTACTGGCAAAGTGATTGGAGGACTGCATAGATCCTGATACAGTGATTGGAGGAGTGCAAGGGTAGTGCCTGGATCATTGAGCTAGTGTATAGCTAATGCATGACATCGATCAAACTGATCGGTCTGTAGTTTGCAGGCAGAAGTGGTGAGCCCTTTTTGAAAACTGGGACAATTTCTGCCCCTGCCCAGGTTTCAGAAATTGGCATACCTTTCACGATAGCATTAAATAAAACCCATAGGTAAGGTCCCCATATTTTCAGTTCTTCCCGGAAAAGCTTCCCCGGAAGCTTATCCAATCCCAGTGCTTTGCCGGAGGGAAGTTTATTTATTGCATTTAAAACTTCGAGCAGGGTGTTCTCGGCGGCTTCCTCATAATTGGACCTTGGTGGAATCTTGGGTGTATCATCATAAAGACCGGGTGCTTTCTTCGTGATATATAGAGCCTGGAAGTGTACTTCCCATGCTTCTGCTACTATGTTAGGTTCTATTGCTGGCTTACCTTCACTACTGCCCGTGCTAACTATGGACCAGAATTCCTTCATATCTCTGTTGGATAGGGAGGTTTTTAAGGAGTCCCATCTATTCAATTCCCAGGTCTGTTTTGCTAGTCGGGTGGTCTCTTTATACAACACCCGCATATGTTTGGTTAGTGACTTATCTTTAGCTTTAATGGCCTCTAACAAAGCCTGTTTCGTCTTTCGGTAATTATCATTAAACCAAGATCGAGTGACCCATTTTTTCACCTTGGAGTGTATCTTTGGGTAAAATATATCAGCCAGTTTAGATAACAGACCTGCATGCAAATCTGCAACTTTGTTAATAGATACTGAATTACCCGCCGCTGCGGCAGCTTCTCCCAATTCTAATAGGACTGGAACAATTGCTGTATATATTGCGGTCAGCTTTTCCGGTGACTGCTGAATTACCCCCCATTGTATTCTTCTCCTGTTGTTGGAGAGTATTAGTCTATTGTCTGGGCGGGTACTGCTGACCAAGGCAATTCCAAGGTCCGGCATCTTCAATTGCACGGGTGCTTCTTAATCGCCTCCAGGGGTGGATGGAATAACATTAAATATTGAGCCCATATCAAGCCGGATTCAGAAAGAACACTTCCACCGTCGACCAAATATATAGACTCCAACTCATATTTTGGAAAACGGTGAGAATGGAGGGTGGCAGCCTCTATTAAATCTTAGTGGATCAGAAGACGGCTTTTGATTTGGTGCCCAGAGTTAAGTTATGGGGGGTACTTAGAGACATGGGGATCCCCCGCCAACTTCTGAGCATGCTCATGAGATTGCACGAAGGTAATTTTGCCCAAGTAAGGTGTGGGAAAGGAGGTGAATTAACTTCCTGATTCCCAGTTGACAGAGGAGTAAGGCAGGGGTGTGTGCTTGCACCTACCCTGTTTTGCCTCTTTGTCAACGCATTGGTTGCCCAACTCACTTAGGTAAAGGAAAATGACTCCCCTAAGCTAGCAAGTACAAAGGACCCAGCAATGATGTTTGCGGATGACACCCTTCTAATGTCAAAATCGCTCATGGGCATCCAGAGGGTTTTAGATAGCTTTGTTATCTTCTGTAACAACAGGGGGCTGGAGATTAACACCCAGAAGACCAAGTTTATAGTCTTCAACCCAGCCAAGACATCCCGCTCCAACCCTTGTTTAGATGGCACTATGCTGGAGAAGGTGTCGGTATTTGAATATTTGGGTGTCACCCTGACAGAAAATATGGAGTGGGGGCCACAAATAGCCAAAGCTAAGCTTAAGTTAGCCCAGACTACCAGGGGAATTGCAAGATTACTTAGAAACTCCTCCTCCAACCCCGCTGGGCCTATAGCAGAGATTTATAAGGTGCAAGCCAGGGGTGCGACAATGTATGGGGCTGAATTATGGGGTCACTGTTGCTGTAGTAACGTAAGTAAAGTAGAGAATAGTTTTATGAGGCAGATTTTGGGTCTCCCCTCCAGTAGCCCCCTAAACCCCCTACGGCTGGATCTAGGAATTAGACCAATTGAGGATGAGATTGGTCTCAGACACTTAACTTTTTGGCGCAGATTGTGGGTGACCCCGGAACTGGCAGTCTATCGATCAGAATTAAAAGAGCTATTGAGTTTCCCGGGTGTAGGAAAAATCCCTTGGTTTGCATACGTAAAGGATGAATGCAGTAGGCTGGGAAAGCCAAGTCTCTGGAGTAATCCAGAGGAAGCGTGTCTTGCAATCTCACTCTCTGAATTGGTAAAAACCTATCGAATGAACAAACTTGCAGCCATCCAAGGGAATTCGACCTCAGGACACTTGACAGCTGAATTTCTGATAACGAAAGACAAGTATATAATAGAGTCCATCCCTGGCAAGGAAATTATACATCCAGTTTAGATTTGGTACCCTGCCACTCCGCGTCTTTTCCTGTAAATGGTCAAAAACTGCCTTGTGAGGGTGCCCTGCCTGCAACTGTGAGGAAGAGTCAGAGCTCCATGCTTTCTTTTTTTACCCTGGATACAAACCAGCAAGGCAGCGCTGGCTTATCCAGTTGTGCAGGAATCTAGGGTTCGTGCACTGTGAGGAGGCATTTAGAGTCCTGAAGTTTGACACCCGCAAGCCCATTGTTTTTGCTGTATCTCGATTCTTAATTTCACTGTGGCGCAGGCACTGGACTTTTCTAAATCTGTTATCACAGTCGCAAGCGCACACACTGCCCCTTTCTGCCAATAGTTCAATCTAAATTTTGGATCTTTTTAATGTCTCAACGTTTCAAATTCTAACTTTATTGATGAACTAAGTTTTTACTCTTTTCTCGTATGTGTAACTTTTTATCCTTAAGGTGGCTTGTGATACGATTTTCCTGGATCCACCATTTTATGACCTCGGCAAAGCACCTTAAAGCTGTTTAAAACCAACTGCACTTGTATAGCCACCTTTAATAGGTCCTATTTTGTGCTTGCCTCTTCCTGTTATTGCCTTTTGTAATGCACATATATCGCACACGCACTTTAATGAGGCCATTGGATTTGGACATGTGTCATTGTAAATTGTTTTTATGGAATACTAAGGTGATGCACATGCACTTTTGCAAGACGGATGGATTCCTTTTTATTATTTTATTCTTTAATGAAATGTATTGTACTGTACACATACTTTTATGGTCTTAATGACCAAAATAAAGTTTTTCTGAACTGAACTGTATAGCTAATGCATTGGTGATTGCATGAGTGCAGAAGTAATTTCTGATAATTAGAAGACTACATAGGTTATGTCTGGGTGATTGCATCAGTTGAGGGATAATATCTGGGGATTACAGGAGTACATAGGAAGTGCCTGGGTGATTTTATAACTGCATGGGTACTGCCTGGGTGATTGGAGTAGTACTATGGTCGTTTCTGAGTGATTGGACAATTGTACAGATAGTGCCTGGGTGATTTTAAAACTGCATGGGCACTGGCTTAGTGGTTACATAATTACAAGGATAGTGCCACCGTGATTCGAAGAGTGCAAAGGTAGTGCCTGGATCATTATACAAGTACATGGGTAGTGGCTGTGTGATCAAAGGACTGCAGGGGTAGTGGCTGCATGATCGAAGGACTGCAGGGGTAGTGGCTGGGTAATTGTAGGAGTGAAGGGGTAGTGCCTAGGTGATTGCATGAGAACAAAGATACTGCCTGGGTGATTGCAGGAGTACTAGGGTAGTACATGGGTGATTGCATGAGTGCATAAGTAGTGCTTGAATGATTTTATAAGTGCATGGGTACTGGGAAAATGATTGGAGGAGTACATAGAACCTGACATAGTTATTGGAGGGTGCAAGGGTAGTGTCTAGGTGATTGAACCAGTGTATAGCTAATGCATTGGCAATTGCATGAGTGCAAAGCTAATGTCTGGGGGATTAGAGGAGTACATTGGTAATTCCTGGGTGATTGAATGAGTTCAGGTGTAATATCTGGAGGACTACAGGAGTGCATAGAAAGTGCCTTAGTGATTTTATAAGTACATCGCTACTGCCTAGGTGATTAAAGTAGTATTGTGGTACTACCTCAGTGATTGGAGGAGTGTAAAGGTAGTGCCTGGATGATTTTATAGCTGCATGGGTACTGGCAAAGTGATTGGAGGAGTGCATAGATCCTGATACGGTGATAGAAGGAGTGCAAGGGTAGTGCCTGGATGATCGATCTAGTGTATAGCTAATGCATTGGTGCAAAACCTCAATTTAAAAAGAAGAAGGAAGCAGGTCTCAAAGTTAGACATGCCCAGAATTCTAAGGACTCAGTTACTGAACGGGGAATGGGCTCTGACGATGCTAGATAGGGCGACAGAGGTAACAATAGCTCGCCGGAACCTGATGGAATTTCTGGTGACAGCGGAGTTGAGTGAGTTTATCACGGTGGAAACACCTGATAATAGGGTGAGTGTCCCACACAAGTTACATGAAATTACACTCCAAATGGAGAGGGACAAGCCGAGACAAGTTCAGGGTCTCTTTTGGGAGAACCTGACTACGGGCTATGACATCCTATTAGCGGAAAAACATTGGCCACCTACTATTGTTATGGAATGCCCAAAGCGGAAAACTGTAATCTTTCTAGCTTTCTCCGACCTAGTCCCCGCACACCTAAGACACACATATGCACAGGAGTGGGCGGTAGCCCTTGCTCCAGCATTATACCGCAACCACGTAGGGTGGGATGAAGCGTCACCCCACCACGTAATTTCAATAAAAACAAACCCAACTCCATAAACACAGTATCCCATAAAACAGGAAGCTAAAAAACAGGTCAGGGTGATCTTAGATCAACTTGAATACCAAGGTGTAATTGAACCATGCACCTCATCAATGAATAATCCTTTGTTTCCTGTAATGAAACCTGACAATTCATATCGTCTAGTTTTAGACTATAGACACCTAAACTCATGTACAAAAACATTTGCGGTTCAAAATGCACACAGTGCCGCATTAATGAATAACATTGTGCGGAAAATACAAAACAACATTAGATATCTCAAATGGATTTTTCTGCCAAAACATAGCCCTGAAAGCAGATATTTGACAGCCTTCTCAGCGCTAGGGTCCCAGCGTCAATTTTGTCGACTCCCCAAGGCTATAAGAATAGCCCGGGTTATTCTCAAGGAGGGTAACAGAGTTACTACAGAATTTGGATGACGAAGCATTATCCTATGTAGATGATATTTATCTGACGGATGATGACTTAGGGGAACACTTGACCAGGGTGAGCACCATAATTTTGGGTTTCGCCTCTGAGGGCTACAAATGTAATTTAAAAATCTAAAATAGCCCACCTCAATGTCCTATTTTTGGGATATGAGCTTTCAAGTGAAGGCAAAAAGCCTGGCAGCCCAATTTTAGAAAAGTGTGCACTGCTACAACCTCCAAAATCATTAAAAAACTTACAGTCCATACTGGGATTTTTGAATTTTGGCAGAACATACATTTTGGATTACGCAGAGAGAGTGAAACCTTTCTACGACCTAATAAGACCTGACTTTTCAGTTAGACAATGGAAACAGGAACACACGAATATCCTTCGTTCCTTACAAGATGATATGATATCATTAAAACACTTACAGACACGCGTAAACGTATGCAAACTGTTGATCCGCATAGTCGCAGGTCAACCTTTAATGAAGGTGAAACAGTACCAATTGCATATAAGTCGCATTTGTACACCAACGCTGAAATGCGTTTTGCTCCTACAGAAAAAATTCTGACAGCCGTACAGACTGCTGTAGTGAGAGAAAGAGCACTAGCTCAAGGGAAACGAATAATTGTCGTGACCCCGGTACCGGCCTTAAAGGCTGCCACAAAGACAAGCATTCCAAATGCAAAAGCGTAACATCCAAGATGGATACAATGGGCTAATTCTCTCACTGCAACAGATGTCGAATACAGATATGACCCTAGTTTAAAAACACAAGCATTCCTGCAATATGAACAAGAATATCCTCTACCAAATGAAATAATGCCTCTAGATCGTTATGAATACATTATTTATACAGACGGATCTGCTCAACCGGCCATAGGGAGTAAGCAACAATACAGTGCAGCATGCGCTATTGTAAAAGGTAGGATGCAGGACGACAAGTTCCATCCAAGCTGTACAAAAACACAGTCTCTATGAGACTGCCCGGCTCAGTTAACAGAATTAAAAGCACTACTACTGGCACTGATAAATATGGATCCCGAATTCCCCACACTAATAGTGTGTGATTCCTTTTACTGTGTCCAGTCGTACAACGAATATCTCCATTATTGGGGACAGAATGGTTACAGAGATGCAAAAGGTGGCACAATTAAACATAGGAAACTATGGGAACAGGTAGCAGAGTTGAGGAATGAACTACCAAGGGCTTAAGTGATACACACACTGGGTCATCAACGTGATGGCATTCACGTTGAAGGGAATTCATTGGCCGCTGAAGCTGTGAAGGGGGCAGTACGCACTGCATCTGTAGCTGCAATCACCCGTTCAAAAACGAGGGTAGACGGTAGCACAATGGTAGCTGTGATTGCTTCACGCAACAACAGTAAAGCACTACCTAAAGGTTTTCCACTCAAGTACTCCTACAAGTTAGATGCAAACAACATTCCATTTGCTCAGATTCATAGAGTGGGGGATAGAGTAATACCAAACATGGATCGCAGGTTAGGTTTAATCTTGGCTGCACACGAGGGTCTGGGTTCTGCGCATGCAGGAGTTATGGCGACAGTTTCTTTACTGAAACAACGCTATTGGTGGCCAGGGTTAACAAAGCAGACCAAAGACTTTGTCTTAAAGTGCGATGTCTGTCAACAGATAAAAGAGTCCACCGTAGCTCGCCCAGCGCAGACACCATTGTTAATATCAGACAGACCACTCGCATGCCTTTACCTGGACCACTGCGGCCCCTTACAATCTGACGGGGCTTACAAGATATCATGGTGGCAGTGGATTCCTGTTCAAGATTCTTATGGGTATGGCCTCTGCGCTCGGCTGACGCCTGAACTGTTATAAAAGATTTGCCAGTCTTTATAGGGACATACGCAGTTGGCACATTACATTCTGACCGTGGCCCCGCGTTCAGCTCTAGGCCTTACAAGGAAGCCATGGGAGGTTTGGGTGTAGCATTGCAGTACTCCTCTCCGTACCATCCTGAGGGAAATTTGGTTGTGGAGAGGAAAAACCAGGACTTAAAGCAATCTTTGACAGCTAGGGTATTAGGATCGGGTGGTAGTTGGGTCAATCACCTATTTGGGGTCCAGCGGACCCTTAATAACCAGCCAAGAAGCTCTCTGGGAGGTGCAACCCCTTATGAAGTCCTGTTTGGGACAAGAATGTGGGTACCTGATTTCGATTGTGAAGGCACAGTGGCGGATGAAATACCGTTTGACATCAATAAACGTTTGGCTGTTTTACAGAATCTGAATGAATCCAGAGCCTCCTTAAGTAACGTCGAGACAAAGAAAACCGCCACTGGGGAAGTCAAGTCAGCCACGGCAAGACCTGCCTGGGTCCCTAAAGTTGGGGATCTGGTCAGAGAAAAGATTGTGGGCAAGAAAGAATTCGGGCCATCCTATCGCAAGCCTGTACCTATCCTGGCAATTGAAGGATCAAGAACTGTACTTCTATAGCCTCTTGCCGGAAAAGAAAAGAGATTTGTCTCAATCGATCTGATCAAACCACACTATGTGGCTGATACTAAATAGTAGGCCTCATAGGCTCCTGAGTAGCTGACGTCCTCCTCTCGCTACAATACAGGAAGTTCAAACAGAAAGACTCATAACATTTGAAGAGCCACCTTTACAAAGCAATGGAATCAATAACAATGCAATGGAACTAGTTCCCCTTGACACGAACTCTCAAAATCAAAGTGAAAGACAAATTTCAATTCAAGGTAATAAAGATATCTACATCAATATGTCTCTTCAAGAGCAATCTACAAGTTCAACAAAACCTGCTGAGCTACCAAAGATAGATAGGACTTCATCTGCCTATTTCATCGACTTCGATACCTTCTCATTGGATCCAAGTGAACCTGAAACGATGTCAGCCCAAATTTCTCGCAAACAACGGATCAAAGACTTTTTTAACATTTTTAGAAAAACGTATTTAGTATCACCCTGGCTAGAACTTTGGATAATCACCGGTATCTTATTTTTTCTTTTCTGGTTAGGATTAGTAATAACTTTCCACTTGCTCATCAATGGAACTTATCTTCAACAGAGCTCTGCAACGTCAAAAGTAAACTTAATTTTAAAACCTCATGTTTCATCTCATCGTGAACAAAGAGACTTGTCCTTCGTGAACATTTCAGCAGTTCCTATACCGGATGGTATAGTGTGGGACAAAGTAAATTTTGATACATTTGGACCGACTGAGCTTTTAAAAATTACACATTTGTTTAAAATTTCATTGAACGATATCATTACCTCCAGTACATTTTCTGATGATTGGGCTTTTGAAACTGTTAATAACTTATTGTCTGATTTGGAACAATCTGATGCATTTTCTAGCACTGAAATGTTAGAGGATAGATCAGATTTTGACAAAATGTATTGATACCAACATTATGGTCATCATTTCTTGCCTAAATCCAGCAAAACAAGAAATGTTTTCACATACCACCAGTGGGAACATTGCCCTACACCACCGAAAGTTCAAAAATATTTGCACAGAAATTCTCATATTTTTCAGGGTTTAACACTTCTGACCCAACCTCGTACTACTATAAGGTTGCACCAATATCTGCACAGAAAAATATGTTAACAACCACCAAACAGATTTACTCTGCTTCCTTTATCACCCAGCAGTCTGAACAGGGTTTTGACTTATGGTTGGACACTGTAGACTTGAAATCAATCTGGGGTTCTAGGGACTGGCAAGTCCAGGGGACAGAAGCACTATTAAGAGCATGACTCATTCCACAGCAGATGGTCTTCCTGAATGACACTGTGCAACAGACTTCCTGTCTTGGAATAGCCAAGAATAGGGACTTGAACACGCCTCAAATTCCAACACCTTTAAACACCGAGGGGAATTTTACATCAGAAAGAGGGGCTAAGTTGGATAACATACTACAATACAATAGATCAGACCCCAATTGGAAGGGATGGTTGGTTTGGCCTACTGACACAAACAGATGTCAGGAAAGATTCAGGGGCACCACCGAAGGGTTTAGTATCCATAGACCAGACGCACGTTATGTACAACGAGAAAACCCGGGGGTAGTGACATCATACAGTGTTGGGAAGTTGTGCCTTGATTTGCTAAAGACCTCAACACTATCCCAGGTGAAGCAACACTTGTCCTTACTCTCAGAGGATGTGGTCCTACGGGATGTTTTATTAGGTCCCAGGAAACCACGTCAGAAGCGCTTTTTGTATGCTGTCTATAACAAACTCTGGAAAATCTCTCAACAAGAAGCTGCAGAGATATTAAGAGAAATAGATAGAGTTAACCTAGAAAAGGCGTTAGCCGTAGTTGACAATGGTATGACTACTTTAACATCCAGGATATATTCAGTGGGCAGCACTGCTATCGATGTAATAGAACAGGATTTGTCCATATTGCAACACGGACAGTCGCAGTTCCGTTCTATTATTCTGTTAAGCTGGACGCAACAGTCATTGCGCGCCGGTTATGTGCCTTGGCGTTTTATCAACATCACATCATTATTTTCTGCATACAATCTAACAGAAAAACAGATGAAAACGGCACAGAGAGGAGCAAAATATACAATGCTGCGTATTGAGAAACTGGATAGGTTACCCTTTACTGTAGCAGAGTCACTATCCACAGAATGGTTAGTCCACGGCCATATAACATTACCGGTCGCAACTTTCTAGTTTCAATATTGCCTAGAACAACAACAGGCAGGCAGATATGAAAAGATGGGTAAGGAATTCATCAGGGAATCCTGGGATTTACCATACAGATTTCGATGCAGGAGTGGGGATCTGGAAGTGTTTCTAAGCGGAGCTAACTGCGAGAACGCTTTAAGTGGATCTCTCATATGTCAGGATATTATGCTATACGGAGCTTGTAATGGGTCTGTGGCGAACTTGTCCTGTCACTTGAGGGGTACCCCGGCAGCTGTGATTAATCCGGTATTCTGGCTTCTCTCGAATGGGAGTTACTTGATGCTGAATGATCAAGGTTGTTGTGGGATAATTCCGGGCATCGCATATCTAGTCACCGTGAGCTCCAGGGTAACTTGCTGTATGCAAGTATTGTTTCCACCAACACATACAGTCAGGGAGGCGCCGTTATGACCTTCGCTAAATGTTTCCTTTATATGGTTTGATACTCTGAGCAGAATGAAAGCCATGCTTTTACAACAAACCGTGCCCTTAACCTCTGCCCGGGAGACTTTTGATCTCAAGATCGCAAGGTCATTGGCTGAGATACAGGCACTTATACGTACAAACTGCCCTATCCATTTCACAAAAATGGTAAGTTGTATCTTTAACATGTCCGATACGACGGGTATTGTACACCTATTTAAGACCATAGGTTCCGGACTGTTAAGCACCTTTCAGTCGGTCCTCGGAGTTATACCAAACTTTATACACTCCGTCTTTGGAAGCATTTTCGGAGGGCTTCCGCTGATTATGTTTCTAATAGCAGGAATCCTGATTGTTACCTTTCTGCTGCCCAATGGACGTCCCAGCTACCAAGGAAGTAGCAACAACTCTCCTGGAGCGTAAATACCGTGATCGCATGGTACAACATCTGGCCACACCTCGCCTATGGGAACTGAGCGCCTCTTGGTTCCTGTCATTTAGACCAGTCTGGTTGGACTGTGTCCTACCTGTTCTCCGATGCCTGCTCTGCAGAGAAGAATGCGTGTTGGACCTCTGTCTGACACTTCCATCTGCTGCCCCACCGGACATTGATGCTTTACTGGACCCGATAACGGCCCATGTTCTGCAGTGTCCTCAGCGCATTCCCATGTTATTGGAAGCATTCTTAGAGCCACCACAGGTAGTTTCTGCTCCTGTTGGTATGGACACTGGCTCCTCCAACACTCAGGCCTTGGATGTGGCACAGAATGCCCCGGCACCTGCTGCAGGCAGTGCAGAAGATCATCTGTGCTCAATTCACATTCTTTGTGAGGTGTTACAGGGATCGTCAACTGCGTATGCAGACAGCAGCAATGTTGCGTCTACCAGCAAGGACACAAACATTTTGGCATGTCGCACACTGGGAAGATTTGGCTTTTTAATTTTTTTGAAATTCTGAACTGAACTTTTTTGACCTGCATGGTTTTCAAATGCTTGTAGTTTTTCGGACTATATAAACGGACACTTTTAGAGCCACTACTTGAATTATTTTTGTAGAACACTTTTTAGAGGATTTTTAAGGCTTTTTAACTTCTCTTAACAATGTTTTTATTAATTGTTGCTTACAAACCTCTAGACGCCTTGGTAATACGCTAGAATTTTAGTAATGTTGTCCATTCGGATGAGGAGTGGGTGTTATATTTCATATAGGTACCCCGATATAGGTCTAGGTAACATCATAACCGTTCACCTACATTCTCTACTATACTACATACATAGCGGATTTGAAGGACTGACCTTTTTCCCAGTTACAATACTACACACAAGTACGTAGGGTTTTTCCTTGGACACTGGCCTCATAAATTATGCATGAGGATTCTTAGTTTCTTGGAATCACAGCAGGATCATCATCTCCTGCATAATAACTGTGTACAAAGTTCATTCCCGACGTCATCCTAAGTCCGACCCTGGCACAGCAAGGTAGAACCCCCTGGGGATACCTTAGGGTATATAAACACCACATCTTGCTGAGATAGAGAGAGGAGATCACGACTTCCATGCAGACACATTGACACAAGACGCTGGGGTTCCTGCATGCAGATACTCCAGCTCGCAGTGGTCTGACATCCCTCGCAGGGTGTTCAGCTCGAGACCAGAATGGGGTCCCGCAGTCTCACATCAGGTAATGGGGTTGGCTTTATCCTAGAGGGATTCTTGGCTTCACACCTACTCACATGCTAGGTACACTTAGGTACATCTAGTTAGAGTGCATCGTAGGAGTATGCATTTTATTGCCATGTATTTTATATACTCGCCTATATTTATGATTTTAGCAAAATGGTAGAAACCTACCATCTGTTTACTTTCTTAGTGCTGCTACTCATTTATATATGCTACTGTCTACTGGTGATTTCAGCACACTTATTTTACGCTAGAATAACGACTATTCAATAAATACTTATTGAAAACGTCCCAACCATTTATTCTGTGTATCTCTCTGAGAAAACGTGAGCACGAGTGCCTGTGCGAAAAGTGAGTTACTGTTTCCACGGTCCTGAGGGATCAGGGTGATCATGTTCGATAGTTGCCAAGAACTATTCTCTCCTTTGTAAGAGGAGGTTATAGTGGCGTTGCGAGCTAGCTGGTACACAGGCCAACATACCCGGTGGAGGTGTCTGGAATCAGTCTGGACACCAGTCCCGCAGTGTATGATGTCTAAACGTGCAGATCCTATAAAGGGCTTATAGGAACTTCATGAGTTGAGGGGGTAATATCTGGGGGATTACGGGAGTACATAGGAACTGCCTGGGTGATTTTAAAAGTGCATGGGTACTGCTTAAGTGATTTGAGAAGTGTATAGATCCTGACAGGGTCTTTGACAGGTAAAATATTGTCCATAACGTTCATTGCTCAAAGGACAAGTAACTAGCGACAAGACACCATTGGGTAACCACTGCGCTTTGGAAATATTTATAACATAACATAACAGGGTGATTGGAGGTGTACAAGGATAGTGCCTGAGTGATTCAATCAGTGTATAGCTAAAGCATTAGTGATTGCATGAATGCAGGGGTAATGTCTGGGGGATTACACAAGTACATAGGAAGTGCTTGGGTGATTTTATAACTGCATGGTTACTGCCTGGGTGATTGGAGTAGTACTATGGTAGTGTCTGAGTGATTCAACTATTGTAAAGGTAGTGCCTGGGTGATTTTAAAACTGCATGAGCACTGGCTGAGTGGTTACATAATTGCAGAGATAGTGCCAGCGTGATTGGAAGAGTGCAAAGGTACTGCCTGGATGATTATATAAGTGCATAGGTAGTGGCTGGGTGATCGTAGAACTGCAGGGGTAGTGGCTGGGTGATTGAAGGAGTGCAGAGGTAGTGCCTAGGTGATTGCACGAGAACAAAGATACTGCCTGGGTGATTGGAGGAGTACTAGGGTAGTGCATGGGTGATTCAATAAGTACATTAGTAGTACTTGAGTGATTTTATAAGTGCATGGGTACTGGGTAAGTGATTGGAGGAGTGCATAGATCCTGACACGGATATTGGAGGACAGCAAGGGTAGTGCCTGGGTGATTGAACCATTGTATAGCTAATGCATTGGCGATTGCTGGAGTGCAAAGGTAATGTCTGTGGGATTAGAGGAGAACATAGGTAATTCCTTGGTGATTGCATGAGTTCAGGGGTAATATCTGGAGGACTACAGGAGTACATAGAAAGTGCCTTGGTAATTTTATAAGTGCATCACTACTGCCTAGGTGATTACAGCAGTATTGTGGTAGTGCCTCAATGATTGGAGGAGTATAAAGGTAGTGCCTGGGTGATTTTATAACTGCATAAGTACTGGCAAAGTGATTGGAGGACTGCATAGATCCTTACACGGTCATTGAAGGAGTGCAAGGGTAGTGCCTGGGTGATTGAACTAGTGTATAGCTAATGCATTGTTGATTGCATGAGTTCAGAGGTAATGTCTGAGTGATTAGAGGAGTACATAGATTATGTCTGTGTGATTGCATGATTTGAGGGGTAATATCTGGGAGATTACGGGAGTACATATGAACTGCCTGGGTGATTTTATAAGTGCATGGGTAGTGCTTAAGTGATTGGAGAAGTGTATAGATCCTGACAGGGTGATTGGAGGAGTGCAAAGATAGTACCTGTGTGATTCAATCAGTGTATAGCTAAAGCATTAGTGATTGCATAAATGCAGGGGTAATGTCTGGGGGATTACAGAAGTACATAGAAAGTGCCTGGGTGATTTTATAACTGCATGGGTACTACCTGGGTGATTGGAGTAGTACTATGGTAGTGTCTGAGTGATTGGATAATTGTAAAGGTAGTGCCTACGTGATTTTAAAATTGCATGAGTACTGGCTTAGTGGTTACATAATTACAAGTACAGTGCCAGCGTGATTAAAGAGTGCAAAGGTAGTACCTGGATGATTATATAAGTACATGGATAGTCGCTGTGTGATCGAAGGACTGCAGGGGTAGTGTCTGGGTGATTGAAGGAGTGCAGAGGTACTTCCTAGGTGATTGCATGAGAACAAAGATACTGCCTGGGTGATTGGAGTAGTAATAGGGTAGTGCCTGGGTGATTGCATAAGTGCAAAAGTAGTGCTTGACTGATTTTATAACTGCATGGGTACTGGGAAAGTGATTGGAGGAGTGCATAGATCCTGACACGGTTATTGGAGGACTGCAAGGCTAGTGCCTGGGTGATTGAACCAGTGTATACCTAATGCATTGGTGATTGCATGAGTTCAGGGGTAATATCTGGGGGACTACAGGAGTACATAGAAAGTGCCTCAGTGATTTTATAAGTACATCGCTACTGCCTAGGTGATAAGAGTAGTATTGTGGTAGTACCTCAGTGATTGGAGGAGTGTAAAGGTAGTGCCTGGGTGATTTTATAACTGCATTGGTACTGGCAAAGTGATTGGAGGAGTGCATAGATCCTGATCCGGTGATTGGAGGAGTGCAAGGGTAGTGCCTGGGTGATTGAACTGGTGTATAGCTAATGCATTGTTGATTGCATGAGTTCAAAGGTAATTTCTGAGTGATTAGAGGACTACATAGGTTATGTCTGGGTGATTGCATGAGTTGAGGGGTAATATCTGTGGGATTACGAGAGTGCATAAGAACTGCCTGAGTGTTTATATAAGTGCATGGTTACTGCTTAAGTGATTAGTGAAGAATATAGATCCTGACAGGGTGATTGGAGGAGTGCAAGAATAGTACCTGTGTGATTCAATCACTGTATAGGTAAAGCATTAGTGATTGCATGAATGCAGGGGTAATGTCTGGGGGATTACAGAAGTACATAGGAAGTGCCTGGGTGATTTTATATGTGAATGGGTACTGCCTGGGTGATTGGAGTAGTACTATGGTAGTGTCTGAGTGATTCGACAATTGTAAAGGTAGTGCCTGGGTGATTTTAAAACTGCATGGGCACTGGCTGAGTGGTTACATAATTACAGAGATAGTGCCAGCGTGATTTGAAAAGTGCAAAGGTACTGCCTGGATGATTATATAATTGTATGGGTAGCGGCTGGGGGATCAAAGAGCTGCAGGGGTAATGGCTGACTGATTGAAGGAGTGCAGGGGTAGTGCCTAGGTGATTGCATGAGAACAAAGATACTGCCTGGGTCATTGGAGGAGTACTGGGGTAGTGCCTGGGTGATTGCATAAGTGCAAAGGGAGTGCCTGAGTGATTTTATAAGTGCATGGATACTGGATAAGTGATTGTAGGAGTGCATAGATCCCGACAGAGTGATTGGAGGACTGCAAGGGTAGTGCCTGTGTGATTGAATCAGTGTATAGCTAATGCATTGGTGATTGCATCAGTGCAAAGGTACTGTCTGGGCGATTAGAGGAGTACATAGGTAATGCCTGGGTGATTGCATGAGTTTAGGGGTAATAGCTGGGGGACTACAGGAGTACATAGAAAGTGCCTCATTGATTTTATAAGTGCATCGCTACTGCCTAGGTGATAACAGTAGTATTGTGGTAGTGCCTCAGTGATTGGAGGAGTGTAAAGGTAATGCCTGGGTGATTTTATAACTGCATAGGTACTGGCAAAATGATTGGAGGAGTGCATAGATCCTAACACGGTCATTGAAGGAGTGCAACGGTAGTCCTTGGATGATTGAACTAGTATATAGATAATGCTTTGGTGATTGCATGAGTGCAGACGTAACGTCTAGATTATTAGAAAAGTACATAGGTAATGTCTAGGTTATTGCATGAGTTGAGGGGTAATATCTGGGGGATTACAGGAGTACATAGTAGCTGCCTGGCTGATTTTATAAGTGCATGGGCACTGCCTAAGTGATTGGAGGAGTGTATAGATCCTGACAGAATGATTGAAGGAGTGCAAGGATAGTGCCTGAGTGATTAAATCAGTGTATAGCTAAAGCATTAGTGATAGCATGAGTGCAGGGGTAATGTCATGGGGATTACAGAAGTACATAGGAAGTGCCTGGATGATCGCATGAGCTCAGGGTAATATCTGGGGGACTACAGGAGTACATAGAAAGTGCCTTGGTGATTTCATAAGTGCATCACTACTGCTTAGGTGATTACATTAGTATTGTGGTAGTGCCTCAGTGATTGCAGAAGTGTAAAGATAGTGCCTGAGTGATTGCAGTAGTACTGTGGTAATGCCTGAGTTATTGGAGGAGTACAACATCCTGAGTATTAGAAGAATACTGAAATTACAGCACAAAAGTGAGGTCTATCACATGGTGTACAGTTTTGTACTGCAGTTTCACAATTCTGTAACTACTCAGGGTGTTGAGCGTACCGAAAATAAAGCATCAAACCTACACATGAGTCTGTTATAAATCTTACCATATTCCTAAAACCATACATGCATATATGTCTACATTTTAAAATTATCATCATTTTCATATATAAAAGAAATAAGCAAATAGACTGAACTTTACATTTGAAAGACACACCTACATTCCTGCAGTGTATTTCAAGTGTACCTTTCCCCAGACTAATAGAAAATACCCTAATCACTAATTCCTCTGGCAACATGTTTTAAACCTCAGTTTTGAGCTGCAGCTTCACCATTCTGGAACTACTTATAATGTTACACCTAGCCAAATACAAAGCAGGAACCCTTCACATATCTCTGCTAAAAGTCTCACCATATTCTTAAAACATGCATATGTCTCTACCAGAACACTATCCACACCTCACAAATTTAGACAACAAACTTACAATTTCAAACAAACACCAAAAATTATGTGGTATATTTCAACTGAACCTCTCTAGAGACTTAAAAAAACGCCTAATCACTAATACCTTATGTCAACATCTTTTAAACCACACTTTTATGCTACATCTTCACCATTCTACTACTACTCACAGTCTTGAGCCTACCACATAAAAAGCAACAACACCTCTTTGCTATACATCATGCACCTTCAAATATATGACTTATGAAAATACATATACAAATAAAAACATACTTCAGACACAAGTCCATGCACACCTTAAAACTTGACAGACTGCAGTTCCAATTTGAAAGCAACACATAAAATTATGTGGTATACAACAAATGTACATATCCACACAATAGAACAAACTACCATAATCACTAATCCATTTTACAATATACACTTATTACTACAAAGAATCTACTTCAAACAACATTTAACTACAATAAAACAAACTACAATGCACATCTCTACATTTAGTAATATATTTCAAACATTACAGTTCTTGAATAATTTTTAAAGATTAAAAATAAAGCTATTACATAGTACACCTCACAAATTTATAACTCACCTTCCAAATTGATTTGTAGAATATGAAATATCAGAAACTTATAAATACATTTCTTATGCACACAATCAATGTAATGCACCACTCTCAGCAAGGTAAAACCAGTAATGGCAATCTTTCCCTCTCTTTCTCCACACAAATACATGTACGTAACAAATCACATTGCTTCCTACATTATTTCAAATTATAAAACACATTTCCATTGGTTAGAAATATTAACCCTTACCAACTGACTTCTAAAAGTGCCCAAACTGGTTCTGGAATTTTTTGGGGAATCGGGACTCCACCGTGCACCAACGCGATGGAGTCGCAAATCCATACGGGAGTGCAAAAATATATTACAAATAAAAATATCACTTTTTTTTAAGAACACAGCACTTCTAAACATAGTACTGACTTGGGAAATCTTACTTTAATAACATATCACTTATATATAAATTACAATTCCATATTTTAAAACCACAGATAACATTCAACCCTTCCCCCATTCTGCTTAATGCCAGTTTCCATAGTAACACTTCATGGAACATTCAACTGAACTAACAGGTCACAAGTTCACCATATTTTCAAGTTCAGCACACAAGGTTACAAATGCAAACAGCAGGTGTGGTTGACGTTTGCAAAATATGACCTTATCCTATCTACTGTGCCTTTTAAACATTTTTTACTGACCAATAACAAACATGCATTTTAAAGAAAGTAACATGCACCCTATTTTTCAGTGTACAATGATCTTAAACAGCCAATCAATTCTCTACTTTTTAAAAAACAGCATCTTGTCCACCATTTTAGATACCTTTCATTCTACCAACTGACTACCTCAGCTACAGACATCTTTTCATTACTTCCAGACATCCCTTCAAGATGCTTACAGTATGGATTGTTGGGCACAGCTATGTTTTCTGGTGCAAAAGGTATGCTGAAAGCAGAGGTATTGACAAAGACCTAGCTTTGCAAAATGTGGATATTAAATGGATTGCACAGAGAGGTTTAAAGAGGCACCAATTGATGCCTTTGGTTAAAACCTTGTTGCATCTCCAACCCCCTTACCTCATGATTTTGCACATTGGTGGCAATGACCTAGGCACATTGACTGGGGTAGGGCTGGAAATGCTCATGAAGGATACCATCGAACAATTAATGTTGCTTTTCCCCCAAACTGTCTTTGTATACTCTAATATATGCCAAAGACAGAAATGGACAATTCAATTCTGTCCACAGATTGAAAAAGCTAGGAAGAATGTCAATAAAGCTGTTTCTGCTTACCTCAGAGACCATAGAATGGGCTCCATATATAACAACAATATATGTGTTGATATGGATGACATCTACAGAAGTGATGGAGTACACTTCAAAGATCATGGGAACAGAGTCTTTCTCAACAACCCTAAAGCTGTGCATCCGCACTTACATGTAGCTACAACAAAGTCATAATGAAAACAAGGGCTCTTTTAGAGCCACCCTATACCACAATAGTGAATATAATTATTTTTTACACATACATATTTTTAAAAAACAATTTGTGGATTCACGCACCCGACGCAAATCTTCAAAAGCATGAATTCAATGTACTACAACACAACACACTTTTCAAGTTTAACTATTAATTTTTAATTCTATATATTTTTAACAACTCTATCAATTGTAATCTTGTCATTAACTTCAATCACAGTACCTCTTTAAAACAACTTCACAAATACAACACTACCTTCTAAATTATATACTACTAAATTATTTATTTGAGGTGAATTCGCGAATCCAACGCAACGTTACACGGGGGGCCGCGCTGAGAGCCATGTTGGGGTCGCGACTCCAAACTCGAAAGAAAAAAAAACGCACCACTTTCATTATTCGGTATTCGCCCCAGGGACCCCATCCCCCGGGACCTGCCAAATTTTTTATAAAAAAAATAAATAAATTATGGAGGGGGGCCACGTGGTCCCCCCTCCTAAGGCCACTTCCGGCCCCGGGGACCCCATCCCCCGGGGCGGGCCTTCCTTTTATTTAAAAGAAAATAAATAAATACAATAAAGGGGAGGGGGGCTTAGTGGTTACATAATTACAAGTACAGTGCCAGCGTGATTAAAGAGTGCAAAGGTAGTACCTGGATGATTATATAAGTACATGGATAGTCGCTGTGTGATCCCATCCCCCGGGCCAGTCCTCAAGTTGGGGACCGCGAGGGGAGCCCCAATGCCCCCACGGTCCCTGCCGGCTCCCCGCCTCCTGCAGGAGCCGGCATTGCTTTTTGGCAAGGGGAGCTGCTAACATGCAGCTCCCCTTGCCTAAAAGCAATTCTGCTTTGCTTCGACGAAGCAAAGCAGTGTTTGCTATGACAGGACAGGAGTCGTGCTCCCGCCCTGCCATACCAAACGGCAATGTCCCGAGGGTGGGCACCCCGGGACATTGTAGGGACATTGTAGGAGCCGGCCCTGGGGGGTGGCGGTCCCCAGGGCCATCTAGGGCTCCAGGAGGGGGGCCGTGCAGCCCCCTCCCAACAAGTATATAGCCCCGGAGGTGGTGGTTCACGGGGCCGGGGGTCCCCAACGGACCCTCGTATTTAAATTTATGTTGCCATCGGGGAGGTGGTGGTTCCTGGGGCTTCAAAATTTAAAAATGCCCTGGGGAGGTGGTCCCCCAGGCAGCGTGGGGGGCAGGAGCCCCCCCCCCACGCTATTTTATTATTTTAGCCCCAGGGAGGTGGCGGTCCCCGGGGCTGTGGGGGCCCCCGCAGGCCCCTGCTTCATATTTGCACATTGCCCCCGGGACCTGGCCCACCCGGGGACTTAAAGAAACAAAGCACAGGAGCCCGCGCTTCGTTTTATAAAAGTTTTCTCTCCGTATTTGCGCACCCAACGTGAATTCGACCGATTTAAAATAAAACATTTGCTTTTTTTGGCCCTAGGGGTCCTTGTGGGACCCCCTGAGCAGGCCTAGGGGGTCAGGGTGTTTCTACCCTGCCCCCTTTTCTTGTTTTTTAACCTTTATTTTACTGTTTTTTTGTGACTCGGTTACCAAGTCACAAGATGGCTGCCAACACATTCTGGTTTGGAGTGTTGGCAGCCAATTACAATTAAGCTCGTGCTCGGGAGGATTCGCGAATTCTTCTTGGTGCTCAGATATCGATATTTTTATTTTTTGAATTTCTCAGCAACTACTGAACAGATTTACACCATTTTCAAAAAAGCACGCTTTCTAGACCAAGACCTACCTTGACGCCAAATTTGGTGTAATTCCGTTCAGCAGTTCGGGCTGTAGCTTTGTCTAAAGTTCCTATGGAAATTAACATGGGGAAAACGTGTTTTTGGACCCCCCTTTTTCTCGGCCCCCGCTTGACGAATCACCCCGAAACTTTCAAAACAAGAGCTGACCTGAGTGAACCATTAGTTTTGATTATTTTGTGAAGATTCGTCAAACGGCGCCAAAGATATTGGCAAAAAAAAAAAGCTTTTTGGAATAGAAACAAGGTCCTAACTATAACTACCTATATATATATATTCGCTTGTTGGCTAGAATTCGCTGGAAGGTATGGCGCTCTTCGGTGGTGCTTATCCCTTAATCGGCAGAGCCTCGTCGTTACTATCACAACAGTTTTTACCACAGTAAAAATGGGTCGCACTCACAAGCATTCATTAATCCTTATTTTATTTCCATCTTGGTCCTATGCATTTTGATCACAGGTATGCCATTACAGAGTCAGGCACATTTAAATACCTTCATGTGCTTAATCCATATATCCATTACAATGGATTCTGGGAAACGTAGTGCATATTTGGTGCTAATGTGAAAAACCCCACAATACAAGCCATACAATTACGTGAGTAGCAACAAGAGAGGGGAAAATTAATGTAGCTTTTGATTGAGGGTAATATATTATTATCAAAACATCAGTGACTGTTGATAATTAAAGCTAATGTGTGAAAAATTCATGAAATTTCATGCATTCTAGTGATTACTTCAGAATTTTGAAGTAACAAAATCATGCCCTCTGGTGGGCCTGTATTCACACATATATTATAATAATGTCTTGTATATGCAGCTTATTGTGCCCTCTAGTGGGCTATTCACCCCCATAGAGGATTTATTGTTCTTTGATGTTTTCTTGTTAACTAATCGCTACCCCCCTCGATTGAGCCACATGCCCAAATTTTGGGCTGACAGTGAAAAAAGTGGGCACATAACTAAATAAAATGATTAAAATAGTTCAGACAATGTACAGTACTCTGTGGAGAAGCCAATAATCAAGTCTTTTGTAAAGTTCTTAAAGATGTATATACATTTCTTTGTCCTGGTTCAAGCCAAAGGGTGATAATGTTCATAAATTTAGTATGTGTCGAGACTCACTTTGTCTCAATTTATGTATTCTGTCACTGCCTCTTTCACTTTGTTCAGTCATTTCAATGGCGTAAAATCTCAATTGTTCCAATTACTATCATGGTTAAATTCCATGTGTTTTACAATCGCATTTCCACTATCTTTATTGATAGTAGCCCTAACATGTTCTAAAATCCTTTTCTTCAGTTTGCAAATAGTACTGCCAACATATTTCAAATTGGATGGGCATTCAATTACATAAATCACATATTGACTCTTACATGTGATATTTTGTTTGATTGTCCATTTTTTCTTTGATGCCATAGTGATTTGTCGTTTGTTCACAGCAATCTGACAAACTTTGCATTTATTGCACCTCACAAAACCATTTTGGTGCAACCAAGTTGTGTTATTTCTCTTTCAAAAGTGACTATGCACCAAGGTGTCTTTAAGGTTTTTGGCTCTGCGAAAAGTTATGTTTGGATGTTGGCCCATTATTTTAGCCACTGTTGGATCCAGTTGTAAAATATTCCAGTTCTTTCTCAGAATCTTCCTGATTTATTTTGCCTCAACTGAGAAGGTAGTGATCAGCCGTATCACATTAGATTGTTCTTTGGTTTCCTTGTTATCCTTCTTATTTTTTAACATGTCAGTTCTAGATCTTTGTTTCATTTTGGTTATGCCAGCTTGGACTGCATTGTGTATGTAGCGTCTTCTTTCAAAGCGGCGGGTTGTTTCCCTCAGATGTTTATTCATCTTAGCCTCTTGGGAGCATATCCTTCGTATCCTCAAAAATTCTCCGTATGGAATACTATTGATTAGTGATGATTGATGAAAACTATCAGCATGTAGTAATGTAATAGTTGCAGTATTTTTCCTATGGAAGGTGGTTTCAATTTTATTTTGTTCAATATAACTTTCTGTGTCCAAAAAGGTCACTCTCGATGTACTGATATCATGAGTGAATTTGAAGGTTGCTCTGGTTGTATTGAGTATCCTGAAGTATTCTGCGAAGTCATCCTCGGGGCCGTCCCAGATGATGAACAAATCGTCTATATATTGTAACCACATAACGATCTTGTCCACATGTTTATCATTATCTGGCGCCCATGCAATTTGCTGTTCCCACCAACCCATCATAAAGCATGCATAGTTTGGACTGAATGAGAATCCCATCACAGTTCCTTTGAATTGTTTATAGATTTCCTTTCCAAATAAGAATACATTTTGGGTTAGGCATAATTCAATCATTTCTAACAGCATTTTATTAGGATTGAGTAGTTGTATGTTCCTTTTTTGATAAAATGTTCACATGCTCCCAAACCTATTTCATTTTCAATATTCGTATACAATGATGTAACATCTATTGTGATTAGTTTGAAGGTTGGTGACCATGGAATTTCTTGTAGAGGTCAAAGTAAATTGCTTGTATCTCTTAGGTATGAACTATGGTCTTGGACGTAAGGTGCAAGGAAAAAAGCAATAGGTTCTAACAGTGCTCCTTAAGCCAACATGATTGGTCTACCTCGTGGTTTGGTTGGATGTTTATGGACTTTGGGTAAAAAGTATATCGTTGCTGTTACAGGGTGAATATTTGTTAATTATTTACATTCATCATCATCCAGTAGGTTAATTTGTGCCCAAGTTTTTATTTTGTCCTCCAATTCCTGTTGGTATTTTGGTGTTGGGTTTATATCCAGTTTTTCATAATACTCCTGATTGTTCAATTGCAAATGTGTTTCCCTTCTATACTCTGTTTTATCCATGATGACTACATTACCACCTTTGTCGGCGGTTTTTATCTCAATTGTATCATCACGTTGGATTGCTTGCAAAGCCTTTTGTTCCGATGGAGATAGGTTAACATTACAATTTACTTTGGTTAATTTATACAGGTCTTGTATTACCCGGTTGTAATTGTGGATAATAATGTGAATTGGATTTTTTTCCACTTAATACTGCCCCCAATTGTGGAAAGTCATCAGTGACAAGAGTAGGTGCCATGAGTCCTCCTACATCTTGTAGCTCAATTAATGTTTGCAATCCTGCTGTGTCCTCTACTAATAGATCAATAGATGGCTTCTCGATCTTTTTGTAATCCTTCATTTTCTGATTTTTTGCAAATATTTTAGCGAGTTTTATTTTCCTAATATATTTATTCAAATCAATCCTGGTTTGTGTAACGTCCATATGACTTGTGGGGCAAAAATTGAGACCTCTTTTCAGGAGCAAATTTTCACAGTCATCCATCTGCCTATTTGAAAGATTGTTCACATTCAATTCTTGTTGTTCATGTTCTATGTCTTCTTCTGTTTCAAGCTCCTGATTGTAGTTCCCATTTTTTTCTTTTTTGGTTGCCTCTTTTGCCTCTTCTCATTTGTTTCCTCCTCCACGA
This sequence comes from Calotriton arnoldi, assembly GCA_963921515.1. Classification (NCBI taxonomy): domain Eukaryota; kingdom Metazoa; phylum Chordata; class Amphibia; order Caudata; family Salamandridae; genus Calotriton; species Calotriton arnoldi. The sequence goes on from CAWUFW010009532.1 coordinate 529,405, forward strand.
TCCCATCACCTTCCTCTCTTTGTGGTGTAATTGGAGGCCCAGCGGATTTCTCCCACTGTCTTTGTTGTAAGGCTAATCGCATTTCTCCTAAAAAAGTACATTTGGCTCTTGCACCTGCTGTCTCTGGTTTTCCTTCACTCAAGTCAGTGTCAGTTAGTGATGATAAACTGCCTGAGGTGTTAGTTACTATGTCCAGGTGTTCTTGTTGCTTTAAATTAGTAAATGTTCTCGCATATGTTAATATTCATCCTTCATTGTAATCATCCTTATCTCTTTGAAATGTGGTTTGTTTGCGCAGTTGTACCATCTCCTCATGGCTCTCGATTTGTTTTTCTAGATCTGCTTTAAATTTCTTTAATTCATTTGATAATTCCACTTGTTCCAACTCCTTTTCCAATTCCTTGAGTTGTGTCTGAATATTCTGTAATGAGATCTCTGTATTTTTTACCAAGATTGCAATTAATCCCAGCTAGGAGTTTAGAATATGTTCACCCCATTCATGAAGGAGTTCATTACTTGTATCTTGATGACTCAGCATTAATGTAATTCTCAGACGTCTGGGGACTCTTTTCACTTCTAAATACTTTTTGAGAGAAAGAACTTCCCACCATTTATTAATTTCCTTTTTGGATAATTTCTCCCATAATCTCAATTTGGTCCTGATATCAGTGCCTCTTTTAATGCTTTCTGTGGTACTACTCCCAGTGGCAGTGATATTGGCTTGATCTAAGACTAGCTATAATGGCACTCCGTTTCTCTTCTCTAGCATCCATCGTCATACATTCAAGTTTTCCTAATTTAAAGGTACCTTTTATTTTATGGCTTTCTTTGGACTGAATGCTCGTTTTACCTTGCTGTGGCACAATATTACATGCATTCACCACATTGTATCTCAATTGTCTTTCTCAGCCCCAGCAGTTAAATAAAACCAACCGGCAACCAGCACCATTGCTATTCGTATTTCAAATCAGTTCCACCGCACTCACCTAATGGGCTTCCACGCGATGTCCACAACCCTCCGGTTGTTGACTGTTGCGTTCCTACCGTTCGGTGTTCCTGCGGAGAGCTGTCTGTATTTCTCCAAGTGCCGGCGGTCGCCTCTCCCAACTGTGTACGTATTTGCTTGTTGGCTCGAATTCGCTGGAAGGTAGGGCGCTTTTCGGCGGTGCATATCCGTTAATCGGCAGAGCCTCGCCGTTACTATCACAACAGTTTTTACCGCAGTAAAAATGGGTCACACTCACGAGCATTCATTAATCCTTATTTTATTTCCATCTTGGTTAGATGATTTACGATGGCCCTGCGCGTTTCGGTCTCGCTGAGACCTTGATCATGGGTATGCCATTACAGAGTCAGGCACATTTAAATACCTTCATGCGCTTAATCTATTTATCCATTACAATGGATTCTGGAAAATGTAGTGCATATTTGGTGCTAATGTAAAAAAAAACACAATACAAGCCATACAATTACGTGAGTAGCAACAAGAGAGGGCAAATTAATGCACCTTTAGCTGAAATGATTGGGCTTCTCGGTGGTTTGGTTGGGTGTTTATGTATTTTTGATAAGAAGTATATTGTCCCGGCTCTGGGTGAGTTGCTGTTAAGTATTTGCATTTGTCGTCATCCAGTAGATTCATCTGTGTCCAGATTTTTAGCTTGTCCTCCAACTCCTTTTTGTATTTGGACGTTGGATTTGTTACAAGTTTTTCATAGTACTCCTGATTATTCAATTGTGAATGCACTTACCTTATATACTCTGTTGTCGCCATTAAGACTTTATTTCCACCTTTGTCAGCAATTTTTAACTCAATTGTTTCATCCTGTTGGATTTCTTGAAGTGACTTTTGTTCCTGTGGGGATAAGTTAAAGGTACATTTTCTTTTTGTTAATTTGTAGAAGTCTTGTATTACTGCCTCATGGAAAATATATTTTTGTTACCTGGTTGCAATTGTGGATAGTAGTGTGAATGCCCATGCAATCTTAAATACGTGGGCAGTACTATTTGCGAACTGAAGAAAAGTATTCTAGAATATGTCATGTAAATAAAGATCCTGGAAATGTGATTGCAAAACATATGGAATCAAACCATGAAAGTAATTGGAAACAATTGAGATTCTATGCTATTGAAATGAGATCGAACAAAGTGAAAGAGGCGGTGATAGAACACACAAATTAAGACAAAGTGAATCCCGACACATATTGAACTTATGAACACTAACACCATTCTGTCTGAATCAGGATGAAGAAATGTATATACATCTTTAAAAATAACTTAAGAAAGACTTGAATATTGGCTTCTCTATAGAGATCTTTAAATTGACCGGTAAATTTTAAAATAACACTTTTCTGTTGTGCACACTTTCACAATTGGCCTACTAGAGGGCATGATGATTTAAGTGGGGGTTCAGCAATTGCTGAAAATAATGGATGCATAAAAAAATAATCTAACAATAACATGTAAGTAAATACAAACCCACCAGAAGGCATGATTGTAGTTATCTGAATTGTCAAGAAAATCAGCTAAGAATCATGGAACTTTAAATTGTCACAGACAGTAAGGTAATCACTAATTATCAAAGATTTCACATCATGGTAGACGACCCCTTCATGTTATTCACAATTTTGTTTAATTAGCACTTGGGACGTACTACGTTTCCCAGAATTCATGGTAAAGGATGAGTGGACTGAGCACATGATGATATTTATGTGTGGCTGACTCTGTAATAGCATACCCTTGAGCAAGGTCTCTGCGAGTCCGAAACGTGTAGGGCCATCGTGATTTGATCTTCACAAGAATATGAAATAAAATCAAGGATTATTGAGTGCCCATGAGTGTGACCTTTCTTTTACTACGGTAAAATTGTTTGGATAGTGACAGCAAGGCTCTGCCGTACGAGGAAACGCACCGCCTGAGAGCACCAATACGTCCAGTGAAGCTGAGCCAACAAGATATATATATATATATATATATATATATATATATATATACCTTCCTTGCACTTATGTATCTATATATTTATTACTTTTTTTCTAATTCAGCATTTCCAATGCACTACCCTATTTCTCACCCTATGCCGCTCTCAATATATCCTCTACTTCAACTCTCTGACTCATCTCAAACCTCATTCTACTACTCTTTCCAACGCACTACCCTATTTCTCACCCTCTGCCTCTATCAATATATCCTCAACCTCCACTCTCTCATTCATCCCAAATCCCATACCACTACTATGATCCCCAGAATAACCCATTCTAGGCTCTTCCCTACTCTACCCCTCCTTACATCATCTCATAGCTCTTTACTATTCAGATCCTTCAAACAAGCCTTTCGAAACCCTTCCCTCTGACTCTTCCCCCTCCACCTCCTTTTTACTCATCCAAGCCTCCTCCTACTGCTATGAGCTCCAAAAAACAAAATCAAACTCCTTCTCTCTTCTATCCCTCCACTATCCTTTTCAATCCAAATAACAGACTAACATGTCCACCACTCAAATTAAGTTCATATTTCACTATACCAATTCACCACAAATCCTATATGGGTTCTTGAGTAGCATGCTAGGCACCGAAAAAGCGCTTCGACACCTCATCAGAACTAGTAAGCACTATATAAATGCAATTACAATACAATAAAATACATGTGGGGAGTACCCCTGCTGGTGGCGCACCTTCTGCAATGGCTGAAGGCGCTGTTAGGAAGAAGGATGGGCCTGATAAACGAGACTCAAATACAGGAACGGACGGTCTTTCATGGGACTACTCTTTTACCCCAAACCTTGGAAAACTTGGAGAGAGGCCACCGGAGGCGGTGTGGATGGACTCCTCGGATCAAGATATATCGGATGAGATATCATTGAGGACCATTTATCAAGCATACTGGAACATCGGGATGAGACAAGAACAGATAGCCAAAGAACACAAACAGTAGATTGCAAAAAGCTGTCCTCAGAGTGGTCAAATCATGTTCAGAATTTGCATAACAGATTGGGGAAGCTGAGAACAGAATTTCAAACTGGAAGATGAACTGTCAGCACAGAAGGAAGCAACAGATATCCTCAGAACACATAGAGATGAAACTGAATGGAAATTGGCCGACTTGCAGAATCGTCTGCACAGAAATAACCTCAGAGTACTGGGGGTCCCAGAGCGAGTGGAAGGGTCAGATGCTTGCAAGTTCATTGTGGAACTTTTTAAAGAGGCCTTTCCTGAACTCTCGCAATGGTGTTGGAATCTTGAAGTACCGAGAGCTCACCGTTTCCCTTTTAAGGTGACCTCTCAGGTGGGTCAAGAAGTTTTGATATATTTGAATAATTTTCTGCTACTCCAAGCCCAGTATGATTTGGCACGTCCAGATAGGAAAAGGCCGGAAAAAGGCTTTGAATTCTTTGTAAGGCCAGATTATTGTCAGATGAACATGGAGAAGAGGTAGCAACTTAGACAGTTAATTCCATTGTTCCTGAGTAAGGGGGCTCAGGTTGTCCTACTCAATCCCGCAAAGTTATTTTTAAAAATAAAGCCCATTTTTTTGTTTCTGAAATACTAGCAAAGGAATTATTGGTAACTTTGGATATTATAGGATAGGGATACAGATAATGGGAAATGAAGGAAGGGAAGGATTATTTATTCTTGGCTAATTGAGTAGTTAATATATTGATTGGGGTCTGTGGGGGTAGGATTGCAATCCATCACAATGGATATTGATGGTCCTATTGCCTGGAACGGTGGCTGTGGGGGAGGGGGAATTTGGGGGAAGGATAGGGAGAGGGTGGAGAGAGGGCAGGGTCAGGGGAAGGTGGAGGGAGCATGGGGTGCGCAGATGGGAAAGGGGAGAATAATACTAAATTTTGTTAGAAGGAATAAGCAAGACAGCAATATATTGATACATGAATTGAAAATTGAAGGCAAGCACTGGTCAATATATCTATGGAGGTTTAATGGGTCTGGAGGGCTCATTTTAATTTTAACGCAAAAAGACAGAGGTACTCACTGTATTATTAAAGGTGTCATGGGATGATTTTTCAAAGTCTATGTATATGTTCTATTATTATCTGTGGATTTAATGATAGGAATAAGAGACATAGAGTTGAGGTCAATGCAACCTGATCTAGTCTGCATACAGGAAACCCATATTCCGTGGGGGAAGGGGGGAGTACTAACGGAATTAGGGTTCACACTCTTGGCTTGCACACAACAAAGCACAACGAACCGTGTAGTTGCTATTTTAACAAAGCATGCTATATGTTCTGCGGGATGTACTCTGGTAGATAAGTATGGCCGATCGGGTGGTTGTGAAATGTTGCATTGGCCCAGTTAGGTTCACACTATGCTCAGTGTATGGTTCGAATATTGATAAAGTCAATATTTTGGATTTTCTTAATATCGAACTGGCTTCATGGCCTGTGCTTTGTGGTGTTCTTAATATTCATTTAGAGGTGTCCAATAAAGAAATGAGGGGGTAATTACTCAGGGAGAAAACCTATGGTCTTCAGAGCCTTACAATGTCTTACTCTTGATCATGGACTTATAGAAGTTTGGGACAAGTATATGTATCCAGATCTTGGGTTTACCTTTTATTCCTTTCCATATAATAAGTTGGCCAGATTACATTATTTTTTTATATCTCTGACCCATGCGTCCAAGGTTAAATAGAGATATTTACTAGAGTATGCTCTGACCATAATCCACTGATGCTTGAGATACCTCTGTTCGGTTTTATTAGGCCCCGCAATGCTTTTAGTTTTACTAGAAAACTATTATTATAACCATTGTTTGTTAGTCACATTAGATGTTGATTAGAACAGTTTTTACAAATTAACAGGAATTCTGCCATATTTGGATTAGTATGGGATGCCTTAAAAGTGGGAATCAGAGGGGAAGCTCTTTGTTTTGGTCTATATATACAGAAGCAGAGGAAGAAGCAGCTCTGGGCGCTGTATGAAGAGCTTATTAAAGGAGAGGGCAAATTGGTACAGAGATTGCAAACTAAGGTTCAGAAGGAGGTAGCTGCCTGGAAAGCCAAACTTAATCAGTACTTCAGTAAGGAGGTTGTAATGAAATATCACTCACATAAGAAGGACTACTATGTGTATAGTGAGTGTTAGACCTGGCATCCTTGGCATGGTTTTCCCCTATATTTTTGCCTCAACCTCCTGTATTTTTGCTGTGTGCTGGATTTTGTTTTTGCTGGTGTAGATGCTTTGGGCACTTTGCCACTGCTAATAAGTGCCAAAGTGCAAGTGCTCCCTCTGTAAATTGGGAATATGAATTGGTGTTTCCATGATTGGCTTGTTTAACTTACTACTAAGTCCCTAGTACAGTGCGCTGTGTGTGTCCAGAGCCTGTAAGTCAAATGCTGCTTGTGGGCCTGCATCACTGATTGTGCCACCCACACAAGCAGCCTTTCAAAGGGGTCTCAGACCTGCCACTGCAGTGTCTGCATGCAGTCTTTACTGCCATGTCGACCTGGCAAGTACACCCACTTTTGTGAATAAATGGACAACACAGGAGTCGGGTTTCCTTGTCATGCACAACTACCATCAGCATGAAAAACAATATGGTATTTAACGGATTACTCTGATGGAACTGCTCAGGCAAATAGGGCCTGTTTTGTACAATTATTGTTGCAATGTTGAAACCCCGAGGGTTCATTTCATTTATATTTTTTTCCAATGTTTCGCATGTCTTTGCGTTTTTGTTTAGCAATGTGTATTCATGTTAGTGAAAAAGACTGTGCGATACAATTTACAAAGCATTCTGGGCAGTGAAGTTTTTCAGTCAAGGAGCATGTCAGAGAGCCAGCGCGTGACACCTAAAATCCGTTACTGAGTTTAATTTGTGTACTACGGCACGTGATAGATCACCTGGGGGGAGTTGGGGGTGATAAACGCTAGAGAAGACGTGGAATAGTTGATGCAGCTTACTTTGATAATGGAGGGTTGTGCAGGGCACACCACGGAAAATTGTGCGACGCTATGAAATAATGCTGCACAAACTGAGGAATGCTTTTTCTTTTTAAAGGCAGTAGCACATGTCACGGTAAGCGCATTGTAAAGCTTTGTCGCATCAGTGATAAAGAATGGTTATATGAGTAATTACGGGGCTATAAGTATTTTAGAATCATTGGATTCTGGGATTTGAGACATGCGATGGTTTGGATAGTGGGGGTGTTGAACAGGGGTTGTTATTAAAATCGATGAGTGCTGTAACAAGATCAGTAGTTGAGGCTTGATGCTGGAGTGCTTCATGGTTTAATTAATTGATAGTCAAATGAATGTTTTTAATTTGTCTATTGTATAGGAAGGAGTATAACCGAGTTGATGGTTGTTTATTAATTTTTGTATCCTAGATACCCCTGACGAAGGGAATATCCCGAAATGCATTGGGTGTTTTTAAATAAAATCGTGGCATGTGGAAACATATAATTCTCCAGTGTTTTTATGAAAAACCGCGAATAAAAAATGAGAATGAGTACAATGAATTGAAGAGGTGAAAAGCAATGGAGAAAAACGAGGAATAATGAAAAGTTGAATATAAATTTGATTTATTGGATTCATTCGCGATGGTCGTGGCTGTGCAGCTTGAATGGGGATCAGATGTGGTTCCTTCATGTTCGTTCTACATTGCAGCGCAATTGGGCAGAGCGCGGAGCAAGCGTGCACGCCTATGGAGTGTGGAAACAATAGAGCACAGTAAATATGCAATACAGTCTACATGGAGTACATCGGTGTGCATCTCACCACCCATGATATATATTGGAAGTACACCCACTTGACAGGCCCTAACCTTCACTTTTATTACGTGAGTCACCCCTAACGTAGGCCAAAGGTACCCCTGTGAGCAGGATGCAGTGTATGTGAAAGGTAGGACATGTGCTGATGTGTGTGACATGTCTTGATAGTGAAATACAGTGTATTTCGTTTTTCACTATTGAAACTTAGAAAGTGGGTATTTTCTTGTTAAGCCATCCTGTGTGCCTCTGCTGGTTTGTGGATTCACTGTCTGGCTTTGGAGTGACAGGGGCTGGGGATGTTCATTCACTGTAGACAGCCACTGGGGGGTTTGAGGTGTGTCCTGCCTCTCCTGGATGAGTAAGGGCTGGGCTGAATAGACCTGGGCTGCATTTAGAGTTGGGGAGGAGATTTCCTTTCACCTGAATGTGCCTGGTCTGCCTTACACAATGCTGTCTCCACCTCCTGCCAGGAAGCTGGACCAGGGAGGACAGAACTGGTTTTGACTGAGCACAGAGGCTCTCTGCCACAAGAGAACAAAGAGAAATGGAATATAAATATTGGGGGTCAGACCCCAGAACTTTAGAATACTTCTGGACTCAAGAGGAACCTCTGCCAAGGAGAAGAGCTGGGAAAGCTGAAGGAGAAGTACTGCCCCTTTGTTTTGTGCTGTCTGGGGTTGGCCTGCAGTGGTTGTTTCTGCCAAGGAGAGGACAAATACTTTGCTGGGTGCTGTGTATTCTGCTTGAAGAAGATCTCCAATGGCTTGAAGTAGAGTTTGTCTCCTGTTCTGACGTCTCAGGGACACAAAGACTTCACCACCAGCTCCCTTGAACTTACTTGCTGGGAGTTCTGACTTGCCAGGAGGTGCATGTTACTGTTGGGCCTCTGGAGGTTGTTTCTGCTGCTGAGAGCTGGGAAAAGAGAAGCAACTTAAGAAGCATGACGCATCCGCACCCGTTTCCGATGCAACGCCACCATCCGGGAAGAATTTCCATGCAGCGCTATCATGCCGCTGAAGAAACCAACGCATCGCCTGCCCGTGGCTGGAGAAATTGCTGCAGACCCAATCCCGTGCACCAATCTCTGAAGTCCGGGATCACCGCACTGATCCCAACGCAGGCCCTGCTGTGCGGCTGCAAGAACTGACGCATTGTGGGACCGAAGTTGGAGAGACCAATGCAGTGCCGTTGTTGCCGCCGCCGCATCGAGAACCGACGGATCCCCACGCATCGCACCGGGGTGCCAAGTCTACATCATCACCGGGGCCTCAGAAAGAAACTGACGCATCACCTCCTCGCACAGTTAGATACCAACGCATCACCTCCCCTTCAGTAAGAAACCGACGCATCACCTCCCCTGCGTGGTAGTAAGGAACCGACGCATCACGTCAAGGAACGGATGCGTCACCTTCGCTGGGCATAAGGAACCGACGCATCACCTGCCCTACGGCTGTTTTTGCTTATAAATTTGACCATTCCAAGGTACTTTGTATTGAAAGTGTTACATCTATAGTATGCTATGAACAGAACTGTTTTTACCTTTTAAAAGTCATATCTTGATAACTATATTGTGGATTTTTGTCATTTTGGTCTTGTTTGGTTTAGATAAAGATAACTTATTTTTCTAAACTGGTGTGGTGTCCATTTGTAGTGTTTTCACTGTATTACTCTATGTGTGCACAAATGCTTTACATGCTGCCTCTGAGATAAGCCTGTCTGCTCATGCCAAGCTACCAAGGGGGTGAGCAGGGGTTATTTTAGGAGTGTATCCCCTGACTAGGAAGAAGGGTCCCTACTTGGACACAGGTGCAAATCATTGCCAACTAGAGACCCCCATTTCTAACAGTGAGGCTACTGGTAAACGTTTGGTGAGACAAATCAGGAAAAAAGAGGCTGAAAGGGGTAAAAGTGCCATTAAGGACCCAATGGGTAGAGTAGTTGAGATGCCATCTGAGATTTTCAAAGTGTTTAAAGACTTTTATAAAGATCTATATAAGGAGGATTTAGTAGCTCTGAGTAGGGGCTATGAGGAGCTATTACAAGATCTGGAGAGAAGCAAATTAAGCAAAGAAGATGAGCGGGTCTTTAGGCCTCCATTACTCTTGAGGAATTATCAGAAGCTTTAAGCTCTTTATCTATAAGGAAGGCCACTGGCCAAGATATGCTCCCTTTGGAAGTTTTCAAACTGTTTTTTACAGAATTACGTAATGATATACTGTTAGTATTCCAAAAGGCTCAGCAAGGACAGATCCCTCCCTCTTGGGAATCAGCTAATATAGTCATTTTCATGAAAAATGATGTCACCTCTGTTGCCAGGATCGTCCATACCTATATCCCTGTTGAATTGTGATGGCAAAGTCTATGCAAAGATTCAAGGAACCAGACTGGCTATGGTGATCATTCCTTTAGTCTTGCATAGGCAACATGGGTTTTTTTACCGAAGAGCATGGTCAATCATATTAGGAGAATTATCACGGCATTTGATCTCCCAAATGAACAAGTGTCTCTCGGATTGATTTTATTAGATGCTGAAAAGGCATTTGACTGTGTCTCTTGAGATTTTCTATGGGCACTGATGCAATGGAAAGGATTTGGGATAGGCTTTATAGCAGCAGTAAGGGCTCTCTATAGGATTCCTACTGCAAAAATCTGTGCTATGGATCTGGAATCAGATTCACTATGTATTCTTCGGGGAACTAGACAGGGTTGCCCATGTTCTCCCTTATTATTTGCCCTGTACATAGATCCGTTTTTTCGCTGCGCATGAACAAAACACTGTTATCAAATCTATCTATGAAAATATTGTAGAATAAGGGGTATTCGCCTCTGCGGACGATGTTGCTGTAAATACTGCAGACCCGGTAACTGCTGTATTGGAAATTGAAAAGCTGGAGAAACAGTTCAGACTATATTCAGGCCATAAATTAAATGAGGCTAAAACACAGATTGTGTGTACAAGCAGGCTGTCTTTAATTATTCAAGGATTGTTGAAGAGGCAATATGACTAGGATCAAGGTTAAAGCCTGTTTAGATCAAGTGGTTGAAGCAAATTGGGGCCCACTGCTCAGTAAGATCAAAAGTCTGCTTTATTGACTTGAATGTTTGCATCTCTCATTATTCGGAAGGTGTAATGTTTTGAAAATGAGCATTTTGCCTAAAGTTTTATGTATCTTCCAGTCTGTACATTTAGTGTTTACTAAGATCCAGCTTCAAAAATTGGAGAAGCTCTGCACAAGCTTTATTTGGAGCCATAAAAAACCAAGAAGAGCAATGAAATTTATGACCCTTCATAGAATATAGGGGAGATCGGCAATACCGAATTTCACATTTTACTACCGGGCCTGTGTCTTACAACACATGACAATTCTGATAGCAGGGGAGGATATTATAGAATGCTGCAGAGGCCCCGTCTATTTATCAAATGTTGATGGGAGCTAAATTAAAGGGCTGTTTGCTGAAGAATATAGAGCAAAGCTACTATAAAAAAAACAGGTTCAAGGTGTTAATAGCCACATACAAGATATGGATTCAGGTTAGACGATGACTTCAGTTAGACAGGATTAGTTTTTGCACATCTACGTCCGCATCACGATTATTACCTTTTATTTTTCAGGATAGAGTTATGGAAAGATGAAGACTAAAGGGTATTAGCATACTTAGAGATTTTTATATTGAATCCCAGATTAGCTCTTTTTCAGAAATACAAGAAATCTATGGACTGCCAAGGAGAGATTTCTTTAATTTTTGCAGATTCAGGATTTTTTGCCTAAAAGAAAAATGATCTTTGTATGATGACTAAGATCCCCTTAATCGAGGCAGTTAGATAGAGACACAGAATTGGTAGTTTATATAACTTGCTTATACAAATTCAAGAGGATGATTTGGAAGCCCAGAATCTTAAATGGAGTTCAAGACGTGAGAAGGGAGGGACATTACTACAGGAATCTATTGAAATTGGGAAAAAGATTTTATTATCATCAAATTTGGGGACACAACATTTTAAGACAATTTTTCATCTGTATTATACCCCAGCAAAGATATATATTTATAGGGAGGGGCGGCGGATGGGAAATGCACCCTATGTGGTGCAGAACAGGCCAAAATACTCCATATGTTTTTCACATGTCCCAAATTAAAATTGCTAATATTTGGGATGGGGGATTTTTGAGTGATATTATAGGTACACTAGTCACTCTTACACCCCTAATGATGTTGCTAGGATTGATTGACTTTAAGAAAAGAAGGGTATTTGATTTTTGTGGCGCCAGCAGTAGCCCGATTGTGTATCACCTCATACTGGCTGAAATCAGAGCCTCCGACATATGAAATGTGGAGAGCTAGATTCTTGGAAATCCATAATATGGAGTCCAGTCTGTATACTCTGAAGAGTCATAGGCAGCGGTGACTAGGGGAAAAAATTTGGGGTAACATGTCCAACTGGATTAACTCTTGAACGTAGAGTTTAGAATAGGAACTGCTCCTATAAACGTAAGAGTTTCCCAACTATAATGGACTATAACGGTCGATTTGGACAGTAGAGGTTCCTTTTAAGGGTCGAAATTCCCACGTGGCACTTTAGGTCTGCAATGATTTGCGGACAATATCTAACTGTGGGTCTGTTGTATCGATACAGTTTTTAGCCCCGACCCATTTTGTGACAGTTCTTGTCTGAGGACATATCAACGTTGTCAGGTTCCCATGCTGCTTATGTATGGTCATTCAGAAAGTCAGTTAATGCATGCTTGTTGTCGTTAGCTCACACATTAGATGGGCCAGCAAGCAGATGAAATTACAAAGTACTTAGTGATGGTTAGAGTATTCCAATTAGAGGGTCAAACGATAAGAGTGAGTCAAGCCAATCTTGGGGCAACTCATTGAAGAGTGGCACTGGTGCAATTAATCCATCATACTTCACGTTTTGTAGTAGAGACTAATCCATTCCTCTGCATTGTCTCTAGTGTGATTGCAATGGCTGCAGCAACATTTCCATATCTAGGAAAACTATTGGAGGTTGCTATAGATGTAGATTTAGGATGATTTTAGCTGAACAGTTTATGCACTAAAACACAGGTTTTACTTGTGTTGCGTCTATTTTGCAAAAAGTTAGTATCCAATTCTCTTAAGTTCAGAAAGCCAAGCATGTCCCATATAGCATGCTAGGACTTCTCTGCATCTTTGTTCAGCTGGATACATGTACTCACTGGTATTGATTTCCTCTTTGGATCAGGAGAAGGATGACAATACCACAGCCGATGAGCAGTAGAATGGTTGGAAATCCCCCAAAAAGACAGGAGAATAAAGAATGATAAAATAATGGTTTCCATCCAAACATTGCTTTAAATCCATTCATTAGACCAGATCCAATGTTCTTAAAAAGATGCACAATACCAGTTGTTGTAGAAGAATAAAAAATAATAGGCATGAAATCAGTAAAATGAGTCAGGCATTGCATCTGTAACAGCCTCTGAATCGCCAAAGTAGTTCTGGCTGTCTGCAGATTGTAAGTTTCTGCCATAGAAGTTATGGGGACATCTTTTTGTAGTAACACTGCAACGAATTTGCTAATTTCTTCAAAATGCAGGCCTCTCATATCAATACTAGGACAAGAGACTTTTTTGTTGACATGTTGAGGCAGTGGGTACAAGGTTCTTCCACAACTCTGTATTGTTTTAGAAACAGTAATCAAGTATAATTGGTCTGGTTTCAACACGCAACAAGTAACAACAGTTAGCATCAAATAGGAACCATTGTACAGTAAGTAGTTCATGGAGTGTGGGAATGGAAGAAACTGGAGCAACTGATAAAACACAATTTAACCCTGGCATCAAAGACATTCAAAGGAAATGTATCACACACAAAGGAGTGACCTAACGGATTTCTACAGCTGAAAATGCTATTAAATATATGGTCATCTTTATTCAAACAAATGTAAGAAAAAGGAAATTTCCACGAACGCAACAGATGTGAATCGTGCATTGTTTTGTACTACCCTAACGGTTTATACTTCTGACAGTCACAGAAGTGAAAAGTTGTGATTGGCAGTTTAATGTATTAACCAGGTAATAGATGGATGGTCACCAAATGAAAATAGCCTTATTCTAGTTTTTCGATACTCAGCAAAGTATATGTGGATTCTTTTTAGCCATTGGTTTTTTTGTTACGATAAATAATAAGGCTGAAAAATGGCTGTCTTGTTTAGTAGTTGCCAGGGCATAAAACCTGATTTGAGTCTTTGTAAAGCCCAATATAGCTGTATAATAGCTCCTAACAGTGCCTGGTCATGGTCTATCAGACCTAAGTCTCCTTTAAGGAGGTCTAAGTTTGAGGACAAGATGTAGTTTAATGAGTACACTCTCTTAGAGTGTCAATAACTTCAAAAACTGTTTGCACATTTTCTTTATGTAGCTGCCTATTTCTTTCAGTAGCTTCTTATTTTGAGTATTTATTAGATTCATTATAAATGGCATATATTTCTGTCACTATGAGCTGTTTATTTCTAGTGGGATGTGGTTCCAGAAGAAAGTCAGAGAAATCCATGTTTTCTTTGATTGAGGATAAGTGTTCTATCGCGGCTGAAAGACTGGAATGTGCTAACTAACGTTAGCACAGCTTGCCCACACTGTATGTGGTGACTATTACAGGTATATCTGTGCTGTATCGTAGATCAGAGTAATTAGATTTTGGGACGGGGGTGTTGGAAAGAAAACCACTCATGCAGATATTAGTATCTTAGGGCCATAAGAATGAACCTTGAGTTGGGAGCTGAGTGGAATTATAAGTTCCATTCTGGATAATTTCCTTTATATCCAAATCAGAAATGTTTATTTGTTATTGCCTATTAACAAACAAGTTCAAGTTAACTTTTAGTAAAATAGGATTTAAAAAGCCTCTCATAGTAAGGTAGTCTGTTGGATGGTTTTGTTTAGAAAAATAATTTCTTTAGGCATAATGCAGGCTCGAAATAACACCTCATTGCCTTGAATCTGCAAACTATTGTTCCTCAATTGCTTTTCCCATCAACATTTTTTTCCAATATTGATATCCTTGGATAGCCAAATTTATGACTAAATTCATTTGAATAAATCCGCTTGTTAGATGTTATTAGATTCTTCTGAAGTCTTGTGGAATTTATGAAAATGAGAGTGTTAGAACTGTCAGCCTTAGGGTGGACTGCCCCCAAACCTTTTTTCTTTACCCTTCACTTTTTGCTGAAATTCATTTTTGTTGGCTCTAAGACTCTGCACACCTTAACCACTGCTACCAGTGCTAAAGTGCTTGTGCTCTCTCCCTTAAGCATGGGAAAATTGGCTTAAACATTATTGGCATAGTTAATGTACTTATAAGTCCCTTGTAAAGTGGTACCTGTAAATTAAATGCTGCTAGTGGGCCTGCAGCACTTATTGCGTCACCCACTGAATTAGCCCCTTTAAACATGTCCCAGGCCTGCCATTGCAGCCTGAATGCAGTTTTAAACTGCCAATTCGACTTGGCAATATAATCCCCTTGCCAAGCCTTAAACTTCCCTTTTGTTACATATAAGTCACCCCTAAGGTAGGCCCTAGTTAGCCCGCAGGTCATTGCAATTATAAGGTTGGACATGTACTTTTAAGAGTTACATGTCCTGGTAGTGAAAAACTCCTAAATTCATTTTTCACTACTGGGAGGCCTACCTGTCCACCAGGATAACATTATCTTACCTTATTATATATAATAAGTGATAACTTTTGTTTGGGAACAGGCAGAAATCTCATGTTTGGTGTCTAAGGTTTTGTAATTTAAAATGCTCTTTGATGGTGAAGTCAGATTTTAGGTCAAAATTCCAAAAATGCCACTATTAGAAAGTTGCCATTTTCTTGCCCTAACCATTTGGTGCCTGCAGCCTGTATCTTGGATCACATGACTAGATGTGGATGGCAGTAAACCATTGTGCATTCCTCCCAGACAGTATCACAAAGGTGGACTGGGTGTTGGCAGGGTGGGTCACCCTGGCCTGGTAGGAGGGGCGGAGCTGTCACCTACAAACTTGCATTTTAAAGGATTTGCCGCAGCATACACACAAGGAACTTCACACTGGCCTTTTGTGACTTCAGTCATCCTGGAACCAGGGCAAGGAGAAGGGAAATTCTAGAACCAGATGTCGGGGGAGAGTCTACAAGTTTCTCCCACTTCAAAGCTGGCACCAGGTATAAATATTGGACAATAAGACCAACTCTTTAGCACACTACTGGACATGTGAATACAACAGAAGAAGGACGGTCCTGCTACCAGATGACTGCTCAGGTGCCTGAGGCTTGCCCTGTTGTCTGTGAAGGAAGACTGGACCAGCTCCCTTCATCCCAGGCATTGTGACTCCAAGGGTCAGCTAACTGATTTCCTGTTCAGAGCTACACGGACATAACAAGCTTCAGAGGCCTCTCACAACTGCCCAGCTGACCTGCTGCAACTGGACCTGTAACTGGACCTGCCTGAGCCCTGCTGTCCTCTGCAACAGTGAGTCCCTGATCCCCAAGAGATTCCTCCCCAGGTCCTGAGCCCTTATTTGGCATCAGAGTGCATTCAGGAGAAATCCTGAAGTTTTAGGCTCTTTAAGACCACGAATGCCCCCATTCGTACTGAGATCTTGCTGCCTGCGATGAACATTAAGATCCGGTGGACCCAACTCTTTGTGCTACATCAACCATCAGCGACACTCGGCAATGCAAGATCTGTACTTCATGCTACAGCATCAACAGCTTGTGATGACTGCCAACATGCAGCTCTAGTAACAACCGGCCATGATGTCATACAAGATGTTTGTGCCACAGCAATAACTGTCCACGACACCCGACCTGCTCTTCGCACTACAGAGACAACCATCTGTGATGCTCTCCCTGCTTCCAGAGGCCTCCTTCACCATGATCTTAACTCTTCACGCTGGACTTTGACAAGATAACTTTCTCAGCAGTACTAACCTGGTTGCTGTATCTGGCCCATGCTCCAAAGCAAGCAGCTTGAACTTGTGACTTTCATCCAGTCTTGCACGACAAGATAAATATGAGTGGCACTTTGTGCTTTTAGGTGCTATACTTAATTTTTTTAATTGAATGTCACCTGTTATACTGATTGAATTTTTGGTGTCACACAATTTATCATATTTTACTCTATTCTAAATTGGTGTGGGATTTATGTTGTGTTGTGTTCTCCCTTTATTATTGTTTGTGTGCTGCATAAATTCTTTACACGTGGACTCTAAGTTAAACCTGACTGCTTTTGTGCCAAGCTACCAAAGTGTTGAGCACAGGTTAATTTAGTGACTTTGGTGGTTTCCCCTGACCAGGATTGTGGCTGTTGCTTGAGAAGTGCTCACATCCTCCTCAACCAACAATCTAATTTCTTACAACATGACACAGATACCTGATATTATGCTATTAAAAATCGGCCAGTGATAATTCTTTCATCAGTTCCAAGGGCAAAGCTGAGTTGAAAGTTGTTGTTGAAAAAAATGAAGAGCCTTTTCAGCAGATGATATCAGCTGTAGGGCCTGCTGTATTAGTGCTACAAATTACTGTCTGCATCAAACCAAAAGCAGCATTAGTGCAACATTAATGAGAAGACATGGTGCTAACAATACACAACTCTGAATTTGAGTTAGCTTTAAATACTTGTTAAAATACTTACCACTGCTGAAACAATATAGCCACTCCCACTCAAAATTCTTTATGTCATACCCATTGCCAAAGAGTCCACAGACAATACAGAACACAGTTTTGACATGTGCTTACTGCTGAAAACCCTTACACATACGACATCAAATAATCTGCCAATGCTAATTTACCAACTATAGAGAATGCAAAGCAGGACACAGAGAAGCAAATCCTGGTTTAGCCACTTTCTCTGCTTTATTGTATAGCTGTGACGTCTCATTCAGCGCATTCTTCACAAGCACTAGCCTCTCGATTCTGACTGTGTTGAGGATGCCAGAGCACTTCCAGAGCATCTGGTGTCGGTGGTGTGATGTAAATAGGAAATAAATACATTTTAGGTCCCGCCTACAGACAGCAGTAGCTGATCGTTTTGACCTATTGTCTGCAGTACAATATTCAGGGTGGGCTTTGGCTCAGCTGCTTGCACATGAATGGATGCATTTCCAGTGTATCCTATTTTTGTGCTCGTAATTTGATGATTTTCTGCCCCTTCTTGATTTTGTCCCATCCCAAGGGCATTGCTTCTTTACTAATGTTTTTTTGGCGGAGTTCCATCCTTTTATTGTGATATCATGGAACTATTTTATTTTCTCATTTATGTCTTAGCACTATACTGCAGTGCATTGCTTTTCTAGTTGTTGCCCCTACCTGTGCTTTCCACCATCACATACACACTCTTTGTTTTCCTTCCTCAACTACCTCCAAGCACGGCATGAGAGTGCATGGCTTGCTCTGGCCCACATCTGTTCATTTCCCTCACGCCCCTGCCCTGTGAGTTCCTTCCAAACAACTCGCAACTGGTCCATTGCTCTGCACCACAATTGTTTTTCCAAGGGGCTAGCAGCTGCACAGTGCTCCTGGGCCACGCATTTCTTTACGTTTGTGCTGCATGCTGCAAAACATTTACTTTTAATTTTACTGTTTCAAAATGGATGTCGGTCTTTTTGGAAGAGTAAATTATAGTTAAAGAAATCTAAAATGGCCACTGGCATGTCTATACATATAGGCAGCTATCATGGAATGCTTTTTCAACATGATAAAAAAAATTATGTGCCGGCATGAACTGCAATCTTAGAATCGCTTTTCTCTTAAACTAAAAGAAAAAGCATTCCAGAATCGCTGGCAATGCATGTGCATTTATGCTTATGAGCAAGTAGCCAGTTTGTAATTTAAAAAAAAAATTTTTTTACATGATGTAAGCAACCTTTGGCAAAGCCAATAGCTCTACGCCTCATAAAAGGCAAGATCCAATGGATTCGCCATTGCTTGTTAGCATTTTTGCCCATGATTTAAACTGGCACTTTCACCATTTGTGATGCATTACATTTAAAAATTACATGTGGGGAAGCAAAGCTTGCACACTTGTTTAGATATTATTTGTGCCATTCCATTTTGCACGAGTGATTGACCCTAGCCTTTAAATGAGCCACATGGATTTTGGACACTACTTCTTGCCCTACTATCTTCCCACAAGCAATGGTCAGGCACCACCTGCAAATAGCAGAGGGGTGCCATTAGTCACTCCATGGACAGGAGCCAAGGTGGAGAGACCCTCGTCGGTGTCGCCACAAAGGAGGGTAGCCTGTGACAGCATCGGGGCGCCCAGGACGGCAGCATATAAGGCTTCACGAGGCGAAGGATCGGCCTCTTTTCTCTCCACCGTGCACCAGCATCCATCATACTGCATTCTCACACTCACCCACCCACTCCTGGAAGAAGGCAGAATTGGCTGAATGTCTTGCAGCAGAAAAGGGGGTTACCCCAAATGTGAACTGATTTACTCAAATTTCCCCTTGGAAGGGTGTTGAATTGTGTGGGCACTGGGCAGGAAGGAGGGGGGACTGACCTGCTGGTGGTCTTGGACCATTCTGCCCTTCCCCGAGATGCCTGGAGTTGAACGTTTTTAGGGATTTGCCCGGTGACAGGTAACCCTGCAGGGATGAAGCATTATGCAGTGCCCTGGTGTATGTGTTGGTATGGAACTGCGTGTATTGCCCATCCCTCTGAGAGTTGGAGGGAAAGTTTCTAATAAGGTATGTCCCGGATGCCCTTGGTTGAGGGCGTGGGCGATGGATAAGGTAAAGGGGACTTCTGGCACTTTGCATTCTAAAATGTTCCACTGTAATGGAAGGTGGAGACAACTGTTCTATTGTTTGCACATTTGTTTAACTATTTTGCTACCGTACATCCCGCATTCTCATAACACTAATGTATGTCTTTTGCTGATATTATGTCCTGCATTCTCATAACAATAATGTCCACTTAACTGTGCGATTAATTTCGCAATGAGAGTATGTGACTATATGAATAAAAGGCTACGCCCTTGGTTAAACCACACTAATAGCAGTTGTCTATCTCCTTGGGAGTTGTTGCTGTGGGGGGCAGTGAATTGCACATTGTGAGCGCAAGATATGACATTTTGATGTAGGTGAAAATTATACTCCTCCATAAAGCACAGTGTGGATTTTGTTCCTCAGCTTTTGAGGCTTCAGCTGCATGCTCTCTGCTGGTGATATGATAGAAAGACACATCCTTGATTTATGCTAGAACAGAAAGTGAAGATCCAGAGATAATAAGGCTCACTGACCACAGGTTGTGTTTCTCGCCTGATATCCATTTTCAAGACGCTATCAGCTATTGCATTTCCTTCTCTCTTTTCCTCCTGTCTGGTGGTCCACGGTCTGTGCTTTAAGTTGCTGCTCTGATAAGAGATTCAATTTAAAGGTGAGAATTCCATTTGCTGTAGAAGTGAGTAGTAGTACTACTTATTTTGGAATGTGTACAAAGGCCCTCATTCCACTTGGACCTGTAGTTCGATTCAGGCCCTAGAAGGAGTTTTGTCGTTAATCAGGATTATAATTTGTGCGGTAATGCTATTAGTTAGATTTTCTACGACCTGACTGTACCGGCTAGAAAATCCGGCCTGTAAAATTGTAATTGAAATGAGCTCCAGTGTCCATTTTTTCAATTGGGCATTTCATTGGTTGACTGGAGCCATTGGAAGTCCGTTTTTAATGCATGGGGGACGCTTCTCGCTCCTCTGCTACTTTCTCCAGCTTCCCCAAGTAATTGCAGCAGGTAGGGGGATTGGACGGGGGTTTTGGAAGAGAAAGAGAGAGAGGACAGAGAGAGAGAAGGGGAAAGAGGTGAGAGAAGAGGAAGGGAGCAGTTCTGGTTTGAACATTTTGCCCGATTCTGTGGAGTTTAACTTGTATTAGCCATAGTTATGTGCGAATATACGGGACAGGGTAGTTAATTCTGGCTACTTAGGGCCTAATTTACAAGACAGTGCCGCAGCGCAGCACCGCAAGCCCTTTGGCTGCGCCACGCTGAGGCACTTTCAAAGCACAGGGATGCGACATATTTACAATATTATGTTGCATTCCTGTGCTCTCCCCTGCACTGGCGCACAATGGCTGTCATGCACCAACGCAGGCACCCTTGCACCAAGGATGCCTGCGTCATGGGGATGATTGTTTATATGCAGGAAGGGACACCTTCCTGTACATAAACAATCACCAGAGGTGATTTCCTCGTTCTATGTGTGCTGAGGAATGCATCACGCATAGAAAGAGGAGAAATGAATACATTTCTTCTAGTTGCGCCTCCCTGCGCCTCCCCTGGCGAGGCGTAGCATTCAGATGCATTTCCAGGTTTACGATTTCTCGTAAATCTGGAAATGTGTCTGGTTCCATGGGTGTTGCGTGGGAACACCCACAGCAACACTCATGAAACGCCCCTTTCACGCAAAGTGCTGCGTGTAAAGGGGCCATATTTACAAGGACAGGAAAAACCAAGCAAGGTAAGCCACGCAGGGTGACTTTTTCTGTCCTTGTAAATATGGGGTAGTAAAATGCGCCGCCAGTGCATCACAAAAAAAAAGACGCACCAGTGGCGCAAGGGGCTTGTAAATAAGCCCAGAGTATCTCCACACATAGCTACACTTAACTCGTATTCAGGTTTAAAACCGGTTCCAAAAATACCTATTCAGAACACTTCAAGGTTGCAAAAGCTGCAAATGCAGATACCGTTAGCAACAGAGCATTGAAGAATGAATCTAGATTTCTTAAATAAGCTGCTGTTCTCAAACCTTACCATTATTTGATAAAGAACAATATGCATTAACATTTCTGTGACTGATCTACAGCAGAAGAAATATACTAAATTCAGATTTTAAAATCTCTTCTTGGGGTAAGAAAATTGATGAGTCTGGCTGGATGTCTTACTTCTCACCCATAACAAAAATAGCAAAAAACTATGAATTTGAATGATTTGGCTGGCAGCGAATTAAAATCCACCCGCTACTTGTTGCATTGAGCCCATTAGTGCTAGAATTATTAGTTGCAAATATAAAAATGTAAATGATAGAAGCATTAGTCTAGACCCTATTGAAATATATTGCACAACAAACACTGCCACAGAATTCACAGGTGAGTAGAACTGTGCCTTTTTAAAGTGTCAGTTATAACACTCAATTTGGGGAAATTCGCATTTCTCTTCGAAGGGTTCTTTTTATGCTGTCATTACTAGGTACAAGGTGATCGTTATGCTGAAGTATAATGATATGGCTAATTAGGAAGCTTCTGCCACTTCTCTTCTTAATATGGTAATAACCGCCATGGCAATACACTGGCTGTCCTCACTTTCTCAATTTTGACTCTAAATAAATCTCTCTGCTACTCACATTTGTCAAGTAAAGCGACAGATGGAAAAGGACTACTCCCAACGTGTCTTTTCCACAAGTAGAATCTGAATTTAAAAGCAATAATTTTGCCCATTTTAGGAAACCGATTTACAACAGTCAACGTGCTTCGAGAGCTTAATAATGGTATTATGGAAAACCTACTTGAAAGAATGCATTATATGACTGTGTATTAAATCAGAATTTCAACTGAAAAATGTAGGAGGAAAACAATAAATCGTTAAGATTGCCCTAGATTGTTTCAGAAAATGTGACTTTAATTTAGTATCCCGTCAGCTTATTTATTATAAATCGTCTTATAGGCAAAGCATCGATTATTTTTCATGTGTGAAGCTATGTAGGTATCAAATGCATATTGCATTTTCATTTATATCAATTCTGCAACGTTTTAAGACAAAAATTGAGCATGACATTATTGATGATTATTTCTAGTAGGTTACATTCTAATGTAACATTAGGTAGAATTGAGGGGGTGGGTTCTCCCCGGAGAATATTTTGAAAAAGAAGTGGGTGAATGGTGCATTTTCAAGCAAATCTGGACAAGCAAAAAGGTTTATAAGGAAATTGTGAAAGTGCAGACTTAAAATATTTTGAAACACATCTCTTACTGAATTAAAATTGTTCAATGGTTAGTCTGATTTGTATATTCAAATTGTACAGTGCGACAAGCAATGTTTGTGATTATGTTACCTGGACTCAGGGTTGTCTCTGCACTGCATCTGGTTAGTAATTAAAGTTGAAAATCTTCCTCCCACATTGATTATCTTATAAGAAGCATGGGTATTGCAAAATGAAAATGTAAATTATCCTTTGGGCAAAATGTTAACAAGTTGTACTTAACTTTACTGTGCAAGTGCATATACAATAAATGGTCACATCACCCCCTTCCTGATCATCAAAATCAGCTGCATCATTTACACAGATTGCAAATGATGCAGCTGTTTTTCATGATGTAGTGGCCCAGCAAAGCCTTCAAGATCTGCTGCCATACCCCCCTTATCTTGACAGACAGAACAAAGTTATCAGAAATGAAATCGGTGTTTTGGATCAGATAGCAATTGCAAAGAAGGCTGTATGAACCCACACAAGGTAATGAGAGAGGTGCTGCTAAAACAAAATAACAAAAGAATGAAGGACTCAATGTCTCAAATGCTCAGTATTGAGTTTCAGAGCAAGCATATGTTAAATGTTAGACAGATGGAAGTCAGGCATACACCAGTGATTTCAGTGACTCCAATCAATGTACTACCAAAGGGGATGATGGACGGAGCGCTTGAGCTAATCAAACACTCACCCCCAGTCAACTGATCTGGGTTTAATCCATCATCATTCTTTAGCTCACTCCACCACCCCAGTTCAGATATGGCCATATGCAAATCAGTCTGACCCTGTGCCTCATGGGAACAGTCCAGCCCGAACTGCCAAGCCATGTCTTCCCTGGACCGGAAACAAGCATCCTGGGACCGGTTTCTGGCTATTCAGCCGTCATCAGCCAGGCTAGCTTGAATCCAGTGGCAAAGTGAGCAAGGGACCCACGTCTGGGCATACCCTGCCAACTTAAGGCGAACAAAGTCATACCAAAGGGGATGGTGGACGGAGCGCTTGAGCTAATCAAACACTCACCCCCAGTCAACTGATCTGGGTTTAATCCATCATCATTCTTTAGCTCACTCCACCACCCCAGTTCAGACATGGCCATATGCAAATCAGTCTGACCCTGTGCCTCATGGGAGCAGTCCAGCCCGAACTGCCAAGCCATGTCTTCCCTGGACCGGAAACAAGCATCCTGGGACCGGTTTCTGGCTATTCAGCCGTCATCAGCCAGGCTAGCTTGAATCCAGTGGCAAAGTGAGCAAGGGACCCACGTCTGGGCATACCCTGCCAACTTAGGGCGAACAAAGCGATACCAAAGGGGATGATGGACGGAGCGCTTGAGCTAATCAAACACTCACTCCAATCAATGTACAGCAGATTAGGAACAACCGAGCAGGTCACAAACTATCAGCATACAAGAAATGTTAGGATTAACACATATGGTTAACTGTTTGTAGACAAAATCAGCATATCTGTCTTTAATAGCTGCAAACTTCTCAATGACTTGAACATTAAAGTCTGGGATTCTCTTAACAAGGTCTATCTCTATATAGAGAGCATTGCTCAAGCATTCAGTCTTTTCTCAATCATGGTGTTCCTCAAGAATGTCTTGGGTCTGTTCAAAGTTGAAAAACATCGTTCTGACTCTGTTGTTTTCATTGGAGTGGTTATGACTACTTTTAGTAAAGCCACTGTCTCTGTAAGTGATTTTTCTATATTTCATTTTTTAAATAAAGCGAGCAAAGAAATGGCTCCAGTGGCTTGCCGATATACATGTATTTTGTACAGTACAGTTAGCTCAGTTCTCAGATCGTCTTTCTTGAGCATAGGATAAGCTTCAACAGCCTCATTCATTCGCTTGCTCAGGGAAGGAAATATAATAATTTGCAAACCGATCTCTTTACAGTAATGTGGCACTCACCTAATGCTTTGTAAAAGAAAAACGTTGCTTTTCATGTAGCACTATAGTGTTGCATATTTCCTTTTCAATTCAGACCAGACTTCTGATGGTTTTTCTATGGTTTGGAAAACTAGAATCTTTTGGCAATCTACAGTTTAAATTGACAATCCCTTTTCTGACTTTGTTCATGTTGGTGACAAACTGAATGGTAGCTCTTTGCAGAAATACAGTAGCTATATCTCAGTTTGTGTAGCTAGTTATATACTATGTCAACATGAGGCATTATTTCATTAAAAAAACAGAAATAACTTAAACTCTCCATCTTGTAGTGTTCTAGCAAAGCCACGGGCCTCATTTTGAATTTTGTATTCAAAGCAACCACTGGCTTCTATGGTGTTGAAACATTTCTCAAGATATACAAGGATTGTGAGTATGTGAAAGTTCCAACATGTTGGGGATCCCTTCTGAAGCCATCCTGGCCACAATGCCCTGAAGTATTTCCGTTCTTTTGGGAGTGTGAGCAGAATGCTGCCTTGCCTCCTACGTCCAAAAAGAAAATTTGTGTCTTGGAGATCTTTTCTACTGCTTCTTGCATAATAAGTTTAAGTTGGTGGGCATAACAGTGCACATAATGGGCATTAGGGTACACAGCTCTAATTTGTTTTGTACTCCACTAAAGATTCCACTCATTACTGAAGCACCATCGTAGCTTTGTGCAATACGTTTTTGTTTTTGATGGTGCTCTGGAAAAATCACATTCATTTCATGGAGTATAGCTGTAGCAATGGCTTCCGCACTAGAGTCTCTTAGATGTGTGAAACTGTAGAATCTCGCCACCACTTTACTGTCAATGTCAATATTCTGAAAGGTTAATACGAACTATGTTTTGGTGGCCACATCAGTGGTGTCATCAGCCTGAATAGTCACAAAGTCTGTGGTTTTCAACTGTTGCACAATATAGCTTCTTATAATCTCAAGCATGCACTCCAGGAATTCATTTTGTATATTTTCAGAGGTCCCCTTAAAGACTGTAGCACTTGCTAAATGTGCTTCTATTTTACTGTCTATGCCCGCTATTAAATCCACAAGGCCTCTATATATACCAGCATTTGAGGAAATGTCAGATTCATCATGCCCTCGTAATGCCAGTTCAAAAGCACCACATGAATGAGTGCAATCAATTATCTTTGACTGTATGTGTCTATTCCTATCAACTGCTTCATTGTGTTTTCATTTATTGCTTTTCAGTATGTGGGCTTCAATTGATGTGTCTTCCAACATTCCCAGTCCCAGGTTTTCCATATGGATGCTCGAGTGTGCATGCTTCTTTATTTTATCTACATGGTCCCGCTCGCAGCCATCGTCAGGAGGCATGGACTCTACATTGTCTCCTACGCTGAGGACAACCAGCTGATCCTCACCCTCATCAATGAACCCACAGTCGCCAAGAGCAACATCCACGAAGGGATGAAGTCTGTTGCCACTTAGATGAAGGACAGCTGCCTCAAGCTAACCTCAGAGAAGACCGAAGTCCTCATCTTGGGCTCCACCCCCTCATCTTGGGACAACTCCTGGTGGCATGCAGATCTTGGACCTCCCCCCACACCCACAGACAACGCAAGAAATCTCGGCATCATCTTGGACTCCTCGCTCACCATGAACCGCCAGATCAATGCCATCATCATCCTGCTTCCACATGCTACGCCTGCTCCAAAATATCTTCAAGTGGATCCCCACCGATTCCAGAAAGACGGTCACCCATGCACTCATCAGCAGCAGACTCGACTACGGCAACGCACTCTATGCCGGCATCACGCAGAAACTCCTCAAGAAACTGCAAAACATCCAGAGCGCCTCTGCCAGACTCATCCTCAACATCCCCCACTACAGCCACATCACCAGCCACCTGATAGACCTCCACTGGCTCCCAGTCAACAAAAGAATCACCATCAAGCTCCTCAAACACGCCCTCAAAGCCCTACACGACACAGGACCTGCATACCTCAACCACCGCTTCTCGTTCCATGCACCTACCAAAGACCTCTTCTCCGCTCAACTGGCCCTGGCCACCATCCCACGTATCCACAAGACCACAGCTGGGTAAGATCCTTCTCCTACCTCACAGCAAAGCCCTGGAACACCCTGCCTTTCCCCCTAAGGGAATCACCGTCACTGCCCCAATTCAGCAAGGACCGCAAGACCTGGCTCTTCGACTGGACCACAGTGCCTTATGTCAGATCTGCAGTCGTCTCCCCCCAGCGCCTTGCGACCCTTACGGGTGAGTAGTTGTGCTTTACAAGCCACTTGATTGATTGATTGCAGCAGATTTCTAAGGGGATGGATAACGTTTTATGCTTTCAAGATGATATTTTGGCAGTAGGTGAATTTGAAGAGGTGCATGATGGATTACTTTTTTTTAAATGTATTTATTTTTATTTATTTAGTGCATGACTTCAATGTTGCAAATAGCACTTTTCAATATTCAAACAATTTACACGTATAACGGGAAAGACAACATGCAAATATTAAATCACCAAATTCTAAATTATACGTGTCAATTAAACAAATAATCTATTGTGAAAGCAAAGCATATAATGGATCAGCAACATTTCCTCATGCACAATTTTATTAATTTCTTTACACCCTCTCCCACCCATCCCATCCCGCAGGGGTTAGGTGCACACTTATCATCCGTATATAAAAGAAGAAAGAGGGAAAAAACTAATAAGCTGTAAATATATAAAGCAAAGGATCGGAGGTCAATTTAGGCCCTACTCTACCTCTCTAGCCATCTAGTCAGTGGTTCCCATATTTTTAGACCTTTTGAGCGGGACCGTAACCCTCTTTTTTCATAAATGGCTTTTTCAAAGTTATAATTCGCCACAAATCGTGTTAGCCATTGGTGATATCCGGGGGGGATGGATCTAACCAAACTGAGGCTAGGCAGAGTCGATATACCGCCATGCCGATGAAGACCAATTGTTCTCCCGGCTTCCCTTGGAGTTCCTGGTCCACTCCGAGATGAATCAGGGAAGGAGAAAGAGAAACATCCCTCCCTAGTACCTCCTTTAAGAAATTTGCGATCTCTTGTTTTAGGTTATTTAATGTATCGCAGGAGGCAAACATATGGTTGAGGTCCGCCTGATACAGAGAACACCGGGGGCATAGAGTCCCTCTCCCTGTCCCCCATTTAGCAATCTTTTTCGGGGTGTAGTAAAGTGAAAAACAAGATTTATAATACTGAGCTTGGAGCCGCGCCGGAATTAACAAAATTTGTGCTAGCTCAGTTGAATGGAAAAATAAGTCTTCAGCAATACCGATTTCCTCTTTCCATTTACGGGCCCGCGTTTCCATATCATCCGGAATTAGTGAATTTAAGGAGTTATACACGGCTCCAATAGATGGTTGGTTCTTTCTCAAGTTATCTATAATAGGGTTATTGATAAATCCCGATGGGCCGCCACATTTTTTACGTAGAAAATCACGTACTTGCAGATACTTATAGAAGTCCCTCCAATCCAATTCATATCGTTCTTTAAGATTTTCAAAAGAAACAATATCAGATAAAGAATAAAAATCACCAAGTTTAGACAGGCCTTTGTCTTGCCATTTTTTAATGATTAAATCTTTAAAGATTTCGGGCAGATTAAGGTTGTTATAAATCGGTGTATAATAGTTCAGTCGACCCAGTCCTAGCATTTTACGAGCCTGTTTCATAATTCTGAAACTGCGACCAATGTCTTAAATCGTACTTTCTTATAGTGGGAATCATTCAGGAACCTCCAAATCCATCCCCATGCATCTTTACCCATTATAAGTTCAATCGGTGTAGGTATACTTTCCAGTGGGTTATCTATTGGCTTATCGGAAAAAAGAGTAAGATTATTTAAAAGAGTGGTTGCCCAATAATAAAATCTTATATTAGGTAGAGCCAACCCACCCCTTTCCTTTGGTAGAGAGAGACATTTATATGCTCTTCTGGGTTTTTCATAAGCCCAGATAAATCGAGAAAACAAATCTTCAATCTTTTTCAAGCAAGTAGTACTAAATTTTAGCGGGATAGCTCTTATAATGTACAAATATTTCGGAAAAAAAAGCATTTTAATTATATTACACCTACCTATTATCGATAAATGTAAATTATGTAGTCGAACTAATTCGGGTTTAATTTTATCTATCAAGGGATCAATATTACAATCCACGATTTTGTCTACGCTAGCCATAATGACTATTCCCAGATACGTAACCTTTTCTACCTGTTTAGTATCGTTACCCATACTAACATTCTTACAGATGATTTGAGTTTTAGAGGTATTAAGGGAGTATCCTGATAGATATCCAAATCTTGCCGCCTCTACTTCAACCTCAGTCATAGATGTTCCAGGATTAGAAGTTACCAGAGCAATATCATCGGCATAGGCCAATACCTTCGTTTCCCAACCGTGGGTGATAATGGGGCTAATATTTCGATTGGTTTCCAGGTATGGTAAGAAGGAATCTATATATAGTGCAAACAAAAGAGGTGAGCTCGGGCATCCCTGCCGGGTACCTCTAGTTATTTTAAAAGTATCAGTAAGTACACCATTTAAGAATAATTTAGCAGTAGGCTGAAAATATAGCATCTTGAATGCCTGTATTATTCCCTGTCCTATCCCGACCCTTGACAGGGATTCCCATAAAAAAGGCCAGGAGACCCTGTCAAAGGCCTTCTCGGCATCAAGTAGGATAAGTGCCATTGGATCTCTGGAGATATGGGCGGCATTAAAAAGTGAGATAGTTCTTCTAATATGGTTGATAGTGGCGCGTCCTGGAATAAATCCATGTTGCCTGGGTGATATTACTTTATGTATTACCTCTGCTAATCGAACCGCTAATATTTTAGAATAGATTTTGCTATCCGCAGTTATCAGGGTTATAGGGCGATAAGAGGCAGGATCTAGCGCTGATTTATGCTTTTTCAAAAAAACAATAATTTTTGCCTGCGATCATGATTAGGGAGGCCTGCCTCCCCTGAAAACATGTACAAATAGGTGATGCATACTCTCTTTTAGTTCAGTCGAAAATGTCTTGTAAAATTCTGCTGGAATATTATCTAAACCAGTAGCTTTACCATTAGGAAGACTATTAATACAAAGCAGAGCATCTACCCACTGAGGGGGCTCTTCAAGTTGTAGCTGATCATCTTGAAGTAGTTGCGCCGCTGGAATTTGGCTAAGATATATCGTGATATCATTTAGATGGGCCGTAGTAGTTTCGTGATATAAGTTTTGATAATAGTCAAAAAACACTTTACGAATGCCCTCAGGTTCTGAAATTAAGTCTTGTGTAGAATCTTTAACTGCAGTGATGATGTTCCTTGTAGCTTTTTGTCTCGCCCTAATCGCAAGGTGGTGTCTGACCTGCTCGCTACATTCGTATGCTTCCTCTCTCCATACCGCTAATCTATCTGCAGCCCTTTTGGCTATTTGCTCCATAACAGATGATTTAGCTGTCATTATTTTTGCAAGTGCATCTGCAGGATCATCGCCATTCCTGAGAGCAGTAATTACATTTTCTTCTGCAACAGCCAATTGAGTTTGCAATTTATCCAGCAGTTGGCGTTTTTCTCTGTTTAAGGAAAGCAAAGAGCTAAGTGTCTCTCCTCTTATAGCTGCTTTCAGTGCATCCCAAACTACTTCGATCCCTGTACTCCCTTGGTTTTCCTTGATAAATTGGGGAATCCAGAGCCTCATATGTTTACAATATTCGTCGTTTAAAAGTAGGGATCGTTCAAAGGTCCAGCTAGCCCTACCTCTATTAACCACTGTTACCCCTCTTACTTCTACCACTAGGGATTATGATCTGCCACTATGCGTGGGGTCTTTTCTATTGAACACACATGGAGAATAGAGTGAGAAGCAAAAATAAAATCTAATCTAGCAAGCTTGTTGTGCGGAAAAGAATAAAAGGTGTGACCAGAATCTGAGGGGTGTTGTGAATGCCAAATGTCAGTGAGTGCTTGTTCGCGACATAGAGTCCTCAAAGCTTCGAAAACTTTTGGTTTCCGACCGCTATAGATCCAGTTCTTATCTAGAGTTATGTTCTTATTGGCGGGCAAATTTATATTGAAATCACCACAGATGATTATGGGTAACGGCCACGCGGCCAATTCATTATTCATATATTCAAAGATTGCAGGATCATCTGCGGTGCTGCCATATAAAGTACATACTGTGAGTAGATCACCGTTTTCCCTGCAACATTCTGTAATAACCCACCTCCCGTTTTGATCAGCTACTGTACGCGTGAATTGAAGCGAGCGGTTGGCCGATAATATTGCTACCCCCCGTGTCCTGGCATTTTGTGTTGTGGCCCCTACCACTATATAGCCAAGCGAGTCTAAAAGATGAATCTGAGTTCTTTCGATATGCGTTTCCTGTTAGCATAAAATATCTGCTTTAAGTAGCCGAAGTGCTGCAGCAGTGTTTCATTGTTTCTTGAGGTCGTTAAGGCCACAGACGTTAATTGTTGCTATACGTAATTTACTCATTATAGATAGTAAAACTACTCAAATACAAATCACCACAAACCCAATAAGAAAATAGAATTAAAGTCATCCCTCTTGGTGCCAACCCCTTCCCCCACCCTACCCCTTCCCCACCCCCCTCGGATCCCACCCACCACCTACCACTGAGGCTGCCTGGCTCTGCGAGAGCCAGGATGAGGACATCTGAACAGTCAGGACCCCGCCCCCCCGGGCCAACCCCCTCCCTAAGCAGTCCTCTCGATCTGTGCAATAAACCTTTTATACCTATGTGATCTTACTAAAAGGTCCCCACTCTGAAACATTGAACTTTTAGTCTTGAATTTTTTAGTCCTTGGTTCTGTCTCTTCTTGACTCTGTGATCTCTTGCAGACAGGACTGGGCCTGGATTTCCGAGATGAAGCTGCGCGTGGCGCCCTTGTAAATAACTTTTAGGCGAGCTGGATTCTGTAAATATACGGTTGCCCCTAGTTGTTGTAGGGGGGCAAATAGTTGCCTCAACCTCCATCTACGCTCAACCGTGGCATGAGCAAAGTCAGGCCTAGTGAAGAAGGTAACGCCATTGAATTCCCTCTTTCTAGTTGGTCTTGATAAGTCATAGAGTGTCTGGCGTAGAAGAAAATTGCCAAAATATAGTAGCATAGCGCGAGGGTATTGTGTTGAGGACGTGGGGCGTTTGGACGGTGTTAGGGGGAAGCGATGAGCACGCTGTACCTCCTTATCCCAGTCCCAGGAGTGCAACTCAGGGAATGCTCCTTTAAGGAGCGTGATCATATAAGCCCTAGGGTCACTCCCTTCTACTCCTTCCGGAACCCCAAGGATACAAAGGTTGTTGCATCGTAATCTATTCTCCTGTTCCTCGATTTTCAACATTAAGTCCTTGACTATGCCTTCATGCTCATCTCCCTGTGTTCTCAGAGAGGAAACGTCTTTTTCAAGATTCTCGGTACGCACCTCGACTGACGACATTCTATCAGCAATTTCAGCACATGTTCGACCCACTTTCCTTATGGTTCCTTGTAGTTTTTGTGTAGCTTGTCAAGATTTTCGATTATCCAGCTTAGCCTCTTCTTGAAAGCTCTTAATTGAGTGTAAAACTTCTGCGAGGGTAGGCTCTTCCTTACTTCTGGAATTTCCGGAGTTTCCACTTCCCACATCGCCCATAGCTAAAGGGTTACCACCTGAGCATACCGTGCAGTCTGATGGAGTCACTAGCTGCGAGGATGAGTAGTCCCACCTGAGCTCAGCATTGCTTCCTTGATCCGTGGTCCCCCCACGTTTACACCTGCTATGCCTTTTTTCTTTTTCATCGACATCTTCTTTTGTGCAGCAGTTTTCCATGAAGTCTCTGAGTCTGTGCTGCTCCCCAGTCATGTCTCCCTCCATCACTAGATGTGGATACACCAGTCTCGTACATTTCAGATTCGTCAGTTACGGAGTGGAGTTTTTCCACGTTGTCAGGTGTTTTTGGCTGATAATTAACTATATTTGCTGGGTTCCTTTCTACAATGGCATCAATATTTGCAAGCTCTTTAATAGTGGTTTCAGTTTCAAATCCTCTGACATCAAAGTTTGGAAGATCTGCCGGGGGATCATTCTCTGCTTGATCACTTCTTGCGTCTGAAGCTGACTCTACGACTGTACCTGGAATTCCTAGCGGTGCGGGGATTACTAGGACTGGGGTTGCAGGGCCCACCGACAAAGAGGCTACAGAAGCCTGAGGCACTTCTCCAGCGTCTGCGGGGGGTACGCCAGCAACGGTTGCAATGATCTGTCCCTCTGGTACGGCCCCCTCAGCTAATTCGGTGTTATGTGTTTTTCCCTCCATCGGGCCAAAAATATTGGAAATTAGGGGCTGAGAAGTGTGTATTTAGGTAGTATCAATGAGCTTGGCCTTTTTTAATTGTAGTCTTTTTCCTTGTTTAATCGCCTGCTCAGCCTTGTCTGCGGAGTTCACCCTTTCTGCTTGCTCTCTGTTTTTCGCCCCCCGTGTTTCCGGACGCCTCTGAGGAATTTCTGGTGTTACTAAGTGATTTTGCTGTATTGCGGGGGCTATCAGATTGTTATTTTTAACTTTCATTCCTTTAGTCCCTCGCCCCGTCATCCTTACTTGAATGCCTCCTGAGTCCTGGAGACAAAGTATCCTCCACCCCCGGCTTCTGTTCTGGGACCCGCTGCGATGATTAGTACCTCTGTCCGTGCCTGTCGCAGCAGTCAGGAGATTGTAGAGAGCCGATAGAATTTCCTCAAGACAGCACGTCGTTGAAAGCCGCCGCAGGGCAATGCAGGACGAGGATGCTGGAGCCGAGCGGCTCTCCGTTACTGAAGCTCCGGCCGAACGCCTCGTTGCAGCCCATCGCCCATTCCAATTTCTGCTCCGCGCAGAAATCACTGTGATCCTTAAGCAGGCCAGTCGGTCCATGCGGTGGGGGATTTAGCAGGTGCAATTCAGCTTTCTGACCACGGTCGCGATTGCATAAAAGATCTTTTTGTGTCCGTTTAGGGGGTCAGACCAGCGGAGCTGGATCGGGTAGCTGCTACTCAGACGCCATCTTGCCTCCGGCCGCTCTTAGGAACAGCCTCCATCGCTATCAAAAACCCTCCGTTCATGATGGATTACTAATGGAAATTTTATCAAGAATTGAGAACTTTGGATTAGCTATTAAGAGAGAAAAGTGCCAGCTACAGAAAGGCAAAGTAGACTATCTGGGTCATTAAATTTCGGTGAATGGAATCAAACCAAAGAAGGACATTAGCAGTTGCAGAGGCACCTAAATCACAGAGTAAGGAGTGATTGAAATCCTTTCTAGGTTTGGCAGGATATTGTTCCAAATTTATATGTAATTTTATAATAAAGGTAGAGCCAATTCAAGTTCTGTGAAAAATTAAGTATGCATTTGAATGGGGAAGACCATGTGAAAATGCATTTTTAGATGTCAAATGATCAATTGTTAGTCACCATCTCTAGGTCATTTTGACGTAAACAAGAAAACGATGATTACAACTGATGCCAACAGTATTGGGCTGGGGGTAGTACCATCTCAGAAAGGGGATGGACAAAAAAGGATAATTGCCTTTGCCTCCTGAAGACTGCAGGGTACAGAGAAGCCTTACTCTGCCATAGAAAAAGAGGCATTGGTGTGTTGTTGAGGGATAACCCATTTTAAGCATTATTTGTGGGGTTTATTATTTAATGTCCATACTGACCACAAGCCCTTGCTACACATATTTAAGTGCGGTAGGGGATTGGAAGGAAGTGTAACACCAAGGATAACACAATGGTTATTAAAGATTGTAGATTTTAATTTTGTGATGGAACATGTAAAAGAAATAGAAAATCTCGGCTGACTGTCACGATTGCCACTCCATTAGTGTTTGTGTATAAAGGAAGATGACAATATGAATGTTTGTGCTGTGTAAGAGTTTGCTTTGACAGAAAGTGAATAGAGAGAAGCTGTGGAAAATGATGAGATGTATGAAGAATTGAAGCAACTTATAAGAGATGGTTGGAGACCGATGAAGGAAGCAGGTGAAAAAAGGAAGTAGGTGAAAAGGTGAGACCTTATAGCATGGTGTAAGATGAATTGAGCATTCAAGGATTTAAAATTTTGGGACATGGCTGTGTTATCCCACCAGGACAGTTGAAGGTAAGATTGATTGACATTGGAAATGATGGACTTGGGTAGGAGCATGACGAAAATAAGATTAAAACAGTTTTTGGTGGCCTAGTATGGACAAAGCTGTGGAGGATAAGGTGAAGGATTGTTGTTCATGTGGAAATAGGCCAAAAGCAAAGTAGGCAACCACCTTTTAGCTGTAGAGAATTGCCAGAGAAGACTTTGGAACAGTTGGCAATGGATTTTATAGGTCCAATTGAAAATCTTGGTAGAAGGAATCGATTTTGGGGTGTTATTGTAGATTAGCACAATAAATGGTTCATTGTGAGAGGGATGTAGCAAATAAATACTGAGTGTGTCATGAAATTTTTGAAGGATGTGCTCCTGGTGGGAGGTATCCTGGAGAGATTTAATCACTAATAATTGCGTGCAGTTTACTTTGTTATACATGTCAAAAAAAATGTTGCAATTTTGGTATTAAGCATGAAAGAGTGGCATAGATCACAGGCATATGGCTTTCTGGAAAGAATAAACCGAGTGAAAACGGAAAATATTCAACATTCAAAAGCTAATGGATTGCCATGGAGAGAGGAACTGGATAAGATGATTTGTACTTATGGAATCGCCTCATTCTACGACAGGAATATCAACTTTCATTGCTCTTAAGGGAAGAGAACCGGAAACCACGGAGTCATCTGTGTGGTTGAAAAGTAAGAATACAGGGGCATATTTATGTAGGTTTTGTGCCAAGTAGGGGGGCGCAAGGGCAACACTAAACTTAAGAAGGATTTATCAAGCAATGCAAGGCCACCTTGCATGGCCCTTAGTGGCTTAATAATCCAGAGTAACGCAATGCTGTAGAAATGACTGTGTTGCTTTACTCTGCACCAGGGAGGCCTTCAATGGGTGGAACATGGGTGTTACCATGCATCCACCCATGGATTTTGAAGCCTTCCCAGATTTCATCATTGTCTTTATTTTGGCAACTTGCCATAAAAGCACAAAATGATAAATACATACAAGTGCAATAAAACCATTTAAAAGCAAAGAAGAATTTAAAACAATTGTGAATTAAAAAAACTGAGTATTTACCCTGTAGCAGCATAGTTATATCATTAAAAAAAAAAACAGGCACATATGCGCAAATATAAAAACCCATTTGACAAAGAACTCATACAGGTCGAAAGTAGCAAATTAACCAACGCTTCAATCAGGAGATGATATTGTTTTGCCAAATATGTCATGTTGGACTTGGCCCTTTTTGCAGGGTCATCCCTGAACTTTTTGCCTTCCTCCTAGCCTTTTTTCTGACATGGTGTTGGTGGTTTTAGGACTCTGGGCACTTTAGCACTGCTGTTCAGTGTAAAGTGTGTGTGCTCTCTGTGGTAAACATGGTAAGATTGGTCTACACCTGTTTGGCATATTTAATTTACCTGTCAGTCCCTTGTAAAGTGGTATCTCAGATACCCAGGGCCAATAAATTAAATTCTACTGGTGGGCTTGCAGGGCTGTTTGCGCCACCCACCGAAGTAGCCTTTTAAACCTGTCTCAGGCCTCTGCCATTGCAGGGCCTGTGCGCGCAGTGTTACTGCTGCTGTGACGTGGCACCTAAAGTGTGTGCCATGTCTGTGACCCCCCTTTTACTGCATGTCAGTCACCCCTAAGGTAGGCCCTAGCTAGCCCTATGGGCAGGGTGCATTGTAGGTAAAAGGTAGGACATGTACCTTAAGTGTGTGCATGTCCTGGTAGTGACAAACAGCCATTTTGGTTTCTCACTGCTGTGAGGCTGCCCTCTCATAGGAATGCATTGGGGATTCCCTGATAAGTGTTTCAGTGATAATTCCTGATATGAGAGGAGCAGCGTGGTCAAGTTTGGTATGTTTGGAATAGTAATAATAAATGCTACGCAATGGTGTGCGCAGATTTATTATAACTATTTTAGAAATGCCACTTCTAGAAGTTGGCATTTCTGTGTGCTATATGTCTGCCTGCCTGATGTGGATTGCATGTCTGGCTTTGGAGTGGCAGGGGCTGGTGAGGTGTGTGTGGCTCCAGGAGGGGCAGGGTGAGTCAGTGCTAGGCTGAATCGGGCATCTGCATTTGGAGTAGTGGGTGGAGTAGTCCCCTGACCCTGAATAGGTCTGTGCCTACCTATGTGAATGCTGGCTCCGCCCCTCTGTGGTGTGTCTGATGGCAGAGCCCCAACCTGACAAAGGGGAAGAGGAGCCCTGTAAACAAAGTGCTCCACACTCCCCAGAACCAGTTAGGACTGGTTCCCCCCAAGCCCTGTGCCAGGGCAGACAAAGAAAAATGTTGGTATAAATATTGGGGCTGTGACCCCATGAGAATGTTGTGCTTTTGTGCTTCCCTGGGACCTGTTGCTGCTGGGCCCCAGGAGGAACCGCCACGAGGGACTGCCTCCCTGCTGGAGGGCCCTGTGTGCTGGCCTGCCTGGGCCCAGCTGTGCCCCTGGAACCTTGAGGACTCTAGCGCCTTGTGTGCGCTTTACTTTTATTCTGAAGAGGAGCGCTGGTGCCTTGCAGCGTGCTGCTGCAGTGTCTACAGAGGGAATCCCAGCGTAGGGATTCCCCCATGCTGCTGGCGGTGGGAGCGGGTTCCCACCCTGCATTTGTGTGCTTATCTGGCTGGAGCCCACTCCGCGTTTTGAGTTAAGAGCAGGAGCCCACCCTGCTGTTGTGTGCTCCTCCGAGGCGGGAGCCCACCCCGCATTGTGGTGGTCCGAGAGCGGAGTGGACCGAGGCGGGAGGCCACCCTGCATTGTGGTTATCCGAGAGCGGAGTGGATCGAGACGGGAGCCCACCCCGCATTTGTGCATTTGCAGGCGGGAGCCTACCCCGCACGTATTGACCAGAGAAGAGAGGCACGGCCGGCCAGGAAGCGAGGCAGGCCGCCCGCAAGGTCCGTGGACCAATCCGGGCAAACAAAGAGCCGGAAGTCAGGCGAGGCTAGCCTGACTAGGGGTGGAGCATCCCCCTCCTGGAGGAGGAAGTCGTGAGCCCTGTGGGTGCCGACGGAGAGCGAGACCAGTGTCCCAGGGCTGAGCGGTGCCTCGTAGGTGCAGCCAGCGGCCCGGGAAGAAAGCAGAGCATTGCGCCTGCCCTGCAACGAACGACAGCCCCAGTGGGGAGACCGGAGGAGCCCCGAGCGGAGAAGCCTGACCAGAGCCTCGAGTGCTACCCGTGCCGAAGCTTCCTCAGCATGAAGGAGACGGAGCCTCCAAGCAGAGCCCGGGTGAGTGGGGCTCAAGTTGGGCACCGGTGGTGCCAGGACTGAGTTATTTTTGGGCCGAGTTGCGGCCCAGTGCAGGCGCCCCGTGGCAAAGGGGCATTGTTCCAGGAGTCCCCGAGTTGGACTCCAGAGGCACAGTGGTGCCCATGCCTGGTTGTGCCCTACAGCTGCCCCGCCGGACAGAGGGCAGCTGCAACGTTTGGGCAAGTCACTTTTAGAAGTCCCAGAGTGGGACTTGGGGGTCAATTGTTGATAGAGTCCCAGTGGGGCTCTCAGGGCACAGTGAGTGCCAGTGCTGATCCCAGCTGCACCGCAAGAGCGCAGGCAGCTGCAACGTTTGGGGGCCATTTCTTTTATTGAGGAAGGGGTGAGTTGCACCCCACGCTCCAGCGCATCTGCGCACTGTGTTTTCGCTGCCAAGGCAGCCAGGGGGCCATTCGAGAGGCCTCATTTCGAGCCCTGACTTTGCGGGACATAGGGCATCTGAGCCCCAGTGAAAGGCCAGTCGGCCTGGGATCATTTCAGGGTGTAGGCTCTAAGGTGCTTTGTGCACTTTTTCAGTGTTATTGTGGTGCACTGTTTATGCCCAATGTGATGCCTATTGCGATATGTGTTGCCTATTGCAATATGTGTAAGCCTAATGTGATTTATGCATAATGTGGTCTTTGCCTAATGCTAAGGTGATATACTGTTGAGGTCATTATTCTGCCAGTAGTTACTGGTGGTGCGTTATATGTGTTACTAGTGCTTCTAAAATGTTCTGACAGTGGCCTGATTGGCCCTGTCATGTGTATATAATCCCCTGTAAATATTGCCTAGTGCCAGTTGGCACAGTGTATATGTGTGGTTATGATCTAATGTGTTTATGATAATATAAAGGCTATTTTTGATATAACCTTGTGTGTAGTTTCTTTTGTGGTGTGCCTAGTGTGTTGCTGCTGTGTGAGTGTGTTGCGCAAACGCTTTACACATTGCCTCTGGGATAAGCCTGACTGCTCGTGCCAAGCTACCAAGGGGGTGAGCAGGGGTTATCTTCAGCGTGTAACTCCCTTGCCCTGACTAGAGTGGTGGTTTCTGCCTGGCTTTGGCGCAAGCCCTAGCCAACCAGAAATCCCATTTCTAACATGCCACATGGTTAAGAGAAAATGGGAGACAGAAAAGACAAAGGGTTGTGATATATCAGTTCTTGGCAACCTAAGTGCAGACCTGTAGTACCTAATTCCCATGCAGCGACATAAAGACAAGATCCACTTCCTTCTAGATGCATGATACGTAGGACAAACTTTAAGGAAATGCTCAGTAGATTCCAATGCCTCAAGGCAAAAGGGACAGAACAAATCTGGCTCGGAACCAGGTTGCTGCCATTTTGCTGTGACTGTGCGCAGTGGCAAGGTCCCAATTCAAAATTTCACATAAAGTGATTTGGCTGCTCAATCTCATCCAAGTAGCCTTCCAATACAAATTATCATTAAACTCCAGAAAGTCTGCAGTGAGAGAGCCCAACCTCCAGAGCCTACATATCCCTTCATCCTTCAATCGCCAATAAATACCCTTGAGCGTGGATTTAAATAATACAGAAGCATTCTGAGGAGTAGACCATAAATTCTCACAACTGATTTCAGTGAGGATAAACTAGAACCATGGAATAATTACAGCATTAGGTATATCCAGAATTTCTGTTAGATGAAACCAATATGACAAGAATTCTGGGGATGCCCATATCCGCCTCCAATGCAACAGGCATCTAAGACCAACTTTGTGAACAAGGGATCTTTGACCTATTTCTGGCTGCAACTGAACAAGTAGGGTTCTAACTGGGAGATTAATTAGGGAGCGAAGGAACCTGTTCTCCACTAATTCCAACTCATCAACATTAGCATGGCCCCAGAGCTCCCTCCCATGTAGTGATGCTCCAAGGGCCTTCAATTTATAAATTTGCAAAGCAGCGGAAATAGGACGTAGGGAAGAGTCTCGAACGGCTATCGCTATAACCCCAGCGTACTGCTCCAGTTATAATCTATTCTTTTGGATCTTTGGCATCCAACCAAATTGTTCTGTAAGCAACAACCCCACATATTCAAATGTGTGGACTCTCTCCAAGGGAACAACATCTAGCACAGGATGGGAATGAGCAGACAGCCAAGGACTGATCACCATATACTTTGTTTTGGAGAGGTTAATTTCCAGGCATCTCTGCCCACAGAACACACCAAACTGATTTAATAGGTTTTGGATACCCATAGGAGATTTAGGAACCAAGAGGGTATCTTCGGCAAACAGAAGTGCCGGGACCTTCCCATTCCCAGATTTATCATTAGTGGTAGACCTGGGAATGTGTCAAAAGGCTAAGCCTCCCCAGATGCGGCGTAATGAGGAGAAATATCTTTATTTCTCCTAGTTACTTCCTCTTTCTATGTGTGCTACATTCTGTGGCACACAGAGAAAGAGGAATATGGCTCAGGGGATCATTTACATTCAAGAAGCTGTCCCTTCCTGCACAAAACAAGCAATCCTGCTTACAACACAGGCATCCTTGCACCATGGTGCAAGGGTGCCAGCATTGGCACTAGACTGCGCATTGTGGGCCAGCACTGGGAAATGGCAGAAAGGTGCAGTATATTGTTAAGTTCCCTTTCCCTATCACGCAGCGCAACAAGGTGACCTGCTGCACTGCTCTGGGTGATCATTACATAAATATGCCCCCAAGTGTGGATTAACTTAAGGAAAAGTGTGTAAAGTATTTATCGCTACTGAAACAGTTAAACAGCCAAACCATAACAATAAAAATTCCACATCAAATTTTTAACA
Organism: Calotriton arnoldi; assembly: GCA_963921515.1. Taxonomy (NCBI): domain Eukaryota; kingdom Metazoa; phylum Chordata; class Amphibia; order Caudata; family Salamandridae; genus Calotriton; species Calotriton arnoldi. Next base: position 570,209 of record CAWUFW010009532.1, read on the forward strand.
TTGATGAAAATGTAATAAGGGTCATTACACAGAAACAAATAGGTCCAAAAAAGGGATCCATATGTGACATTTTAACATTGTAGGATAAAAAGTGCCAAATACATTGTATCATCCCAGTGAAAGGTTTCACCTTCTGACTTAGGGCCTGATTAGGATCTTGATGGATGGGATACTCCGTCACAAACGGGATGGATATCCTGTCTGCCAAATTACAAGTTCCATAGGATATAATGGAATTGTAACTTGGCAGACCGGATATCTGTTATGTTTGTGACGGAGTAATCCCATCCGCCAAGATCGTAATCAGGCTGTTAGGGCCTGGTTCCAACTTTGGTGGTCCTCCAGCGCCGCCGCCACCGCGCTGTCTGCTGGAGGACCACCAAAGCTGTGGTGCACCCGCATGCCAGATTACGAGTGTAATCCAGGTCACGTCGGCGGTGCTGTGGTGGTCTCACAGCAGTGGGCTTTTGGGCTGATAGGAGAGCCTAACAAGCCACTGTGACAGTGCCTGCAGCACATTTCTGCGCGGTTTGGCATGCATGCTACACCATGCAGGAACGGGGGTGCAATAATATGGCATAGCATGGGCGGTTGAGGTACAGTTAATAAATGTTGCACTGCTTGACAGGGCATTTGAGCCAGATGGTGCCCACATTATTAACATTAACTTTAATGCTCTCAGTACTGGAAAAAGTGGGGCTAGCTTGTTGAAATTCATAATTTGTGTATTGGAGGGAGCTAAGACTTTGGATATCTGGCACGCAGTCCCCAGGACTTAAGAAACTTAAAGTAAGATGGGGAGACATTCTAAACAAGTAAATGCAGTAGCTAAAGTCGATGCAACAACTGGGCTGAAAGCAAAGAAACGTCTAATGCAAGCAAAGGGGACATTATCTTCGGCTAAAGCTGTGAACACAGAAAATCTCTCAGGTCTGAACTCAAGCTTCGAGAGCTCCGCAGAAGATCTGTCTGAGCCACAATCCGAGTTACAGCAAGGGGGAGAGGACCACACTCATAATGGAGGGACCTAATGACACAGAGAAGGGACAGACTGGTGAATATATGCCAGGGATAAAAAAGCGGACCTGAAGATCTATAAAGAGTTTCCACTATTCACGAAAAAGAGCATTCAGCCTATAGCCGCTCAAGGTTCGCCACACTTAAATACAGTCTTGGCAGTAACACCAGAAGAAGAAATACCAATTAATTCTTTGGAGATGCTACACATATCTCCACCTCCCTGGGTCCCGGTCCCAGTTTTGGTACCCTCGGCACCCACTCTGTTAGAGGAAGGACGTCCAGTGCATTGCCAGGTAAGCCCACTGGCCCCTTCGGTTCAGCCTTTGCTCTCTGATCAATCTTCCTCTGTGGAAGACATCTTAAAACAACAGTTAGCAAGCTGGCCGCAGTCTCAGGAAATATCTCAGGAAACATCTCGAGCACTAATGGAGAGGGGCCCGGAACCGCTAAGCCAAACATCCAGTTTGGAGAATAAAAGTTTACAAGATGACTCAGAATTTCCAACTAGCGGAGCCAATACGCAACAACTCGAAATTAAAACTTTACTTAATCTTATATTGGATGAGATCAGGGATATGAAAAAATCTCAGGAGAATGAGATAGCCGCTCTTCATCTTCGTCTTGAAAAAATTGAAGAATCACTCGCAGGTATTCCTGCAAGATTTCAAGAAGCTGAATCAAGGATAGTCCACCTGGAGGATCAGATGAGCTCTATGATTCAGAAAATTAACTCGGTGATGGAAGATAAAATTATCCTTGAGAACAAGCTTGAAGAATTAGAAAACCATTCACGCCGTTCTAATCTTCGGATTGTTGGAGTGCCCGAGGGGAGTGAGGGAACTAATACTCTCCTATGGGTTGAATCATTCATCAAGCAAAAAGTGCTTCTGGATTTCACTGGAGACTTAACACTCACTAGGGCACATCGGGTTCCTGCTCATCCTATTCCTAATTCCAAGTTCCCTCGTACAATTCTGACTAACTTTGCTGATTATAGAGTGAAAGAGAACATTTTGGCTAAAGCAATTCAGCAGAGACAGTTCTCTATCAACAATGGGACTAAATGTCGGATTTTTCCAGATATGTCTGCGGTGGCGGCTCGCAGACGTAAAGAGTTTGTGAAGCTCTTATATCTATTTAAAGCACAGGGGGCTCAGGCATCTATTGCGCAGCAATCTAAGCTTAGGGTATTTGCTAGAGGGAAATTTCATATGTTTTCGCGCATTGAGGAAGCTAGGATCTTTTGAAAGAGATTTCCACTGTAAAATGAATTTCTGGGTGCTACTGATTATTTGAGCCATGATTGTAAGGTCGTCACTGTTGCGTGGGGGGGTAGATCACCTAGGGTGCAGGGACAGGGCACCCCATAATTGCAGAAGGGTGGGGAGAGATGTGGTTTGCCCGGCTCGAGGGGATGACCACATTCCTGGGGGGGTTCATGGGGTGGGGGGTAGGGGTGTGTTGGGTGGTATGCTAGAGGGGGTAGGCATAGCAAAAAATGAACAGGAAAGATATAAAGTTTTTAGAATTAATTTGCAGGAGATGAGGAAATTTCAGGTATTGATCTCGAGGCGAAAGAATGGGAAATGCAAGTTTGAAAGTCTGGGAAAAAATTTGTAAGGTCAAACAAGATGGAACCAAAAATGCAGAATATAAAAATTGTCACATGTAATGTTAACGGATTACTTAACCCGCGGAAAAGTGCTGCTCTTTTAAACTGGATAACTTCCCTCTCTCCCAAGATTATATTTTTACAAGAAACACATCACAGGACTGACACCCCAAAGATATCACTTCCTAACAAGTATCTGCAGGATTATTTTTCATCTGCCAATTTAGCTGTTCGTGGGGTAGGGATCTTATTATCTAACACCCTTGATTGGCAGGTTAAGGATGTTCGACGAGATGGGAAAGGTAGATGGCTTTGGGTGAAAGTAAAGCTGCAGGAAACAGTCCTGAATCTGGTTAATTATTACGGTCCTATTGAGGATGATACTGCAGCATTCGGCCAAATCTATCAATTAGCAGTACGAATGGAAGGCATATTAATTTTGGGTGGCGACTTTAATTTTATTCAGAATTTGGCACTAGATACATCAAACAAGGCGAAGCGCCAACTTAAGCCTAAAACCGCAAAATTAATAAATAGGTTCTCAAAAGACTTTTCATTAATAGATCCTTGGAGACTAGGGCACCCTAGTCTCTTGCAATTTACCTGTTATTCGGCAAGATTTAGATCAGCTTCCCGATTGGATTATTTTCTAGTAGATAAACTGGTTGCCAACGGCCCGGCAGAAATACTGGCCAATTCTTTTTCAGATCACTCGCTAGTTTCATTTACATTAAAGTTAGGAAATACTACAAAAAAGAGGTCTAGATGGCAGTTTGATAAATCCTTACTACAAGATATTACTTGGTTGACAGAAACCCGAGGGTTTATCAAGGAGTTTTTCCAGCTCAATTTAAATACGGCCCTTTGTTTACGGTTTGGGAGGCATTCAAAGCTACCTTCAGAGGCCAGATTATATCATATAAGGCAAGAATAAGTAATGTATGGAAACAAAAGATTCTGGCACTACAGACTGCTGTTGAAAAGGCTAGACTAAATATAACCCTAACAGATACACCAGAGCCTATTATAAAAGCACAACAGCAAGAGCTAGTTAGAGCCAAGGAGAAATTGAAGGATTTTTTCCTACTAGAGGAAATTACAGGGAGTAAGGCCTATCAACAAAAACTCTATGAGGAAAGCCAGCAGATTGGCAGATTTCTGGCATGGTCCACGAAAATGTCAATAAGCTGCTCAATTAATTAGCCAAATTAAAAATCCATCAACATATGCGCTAGAAGATGATAAATTGGCAATTGCTGAGGTGTTTCTTGCACATTTTAATCAAATTTACGCAGAAACACTGGCGATAGATGACGTAGAATTGAGGAGTTATTTTGAAGCACTAGAGCTACCCCTGCTATCACAGCAGCTTTTGGAGACATTGAATGGTCAGATAGGAATTCCAGAAGTCCAATCCGTATTAAAAAGTATGCCCAATGCCAAGGCCAGCGGAGTGGACGGGATCCCGGTGGAAGTATACAAGGCATTTCAAGAAGAATTACTTCCCTTTTTAGCAAAATTGTTCAATCAAATTAAAGAAGGTATAGATATCCCCAAAAGTTTTAAGGAATCAGTGTTAGTAGTTTTTCTAAAAAAATATAAAGATCCCTGTGAACCCAGCTCTTATCATCCTATTAGTCTGCTAAACACAGATTATAAATTGCTTATGAAAAACTGGGCAAAAGGATAGCTCCCTGTGCACAACAAGTGGTTCATAGCGACCAAAATGGTTTTATCCCAGGACGTCTGATGGCATCTAATACGTATTTTTAATGCAAGCCATTGATTATTTTTCCATTAATAAGACCAATGCGGTGATTATGATGATGGATTCCGAAAAGGCTTTTGATTTAGTAGATTGGAGTGCTTTATTTTTTATTTTGGAAAAATTTGGTTTCCCGTCACAATTCTTACAGATGCTAAAAGAAGTATATAGCTATGCAGAAGCCAAAATCATAATTAATGGTTCAGAAGCCGGCAAGGTTAATATTAAACAAGGCACACGTCAGGGATCCCCGCTATGCCCCCTTCTGTTTTCATTGCTTAATGAGCCCCTAGCTATTAGGATTCGGAAGAGCTTAATGATTTTGCCTCCCATTGAGGGGATGGCAAACATTAAGCTTTATGCGGATGACATTATTTTATATCTTAAAGCAGGGGCAGTTAATGTACAGAATGCTCTTGATGAAATCCAGAAGTTCACACAGGTGGGCGGATATAAAGTAAATCAAGCGAAAACTGACATTTTAACATTTAATGTGATTCCTTCGGATATTCCAGCTTCCATTCAGTTAAAACCACCGCATCCAGTTAGATATATGGGGATACACGTTACAAATGATTGTGGGCAATTATTCTCCTTGAATTATACTAGCATGCTCACAAAAGTGAAAAAGTTATTAGATAAATGGTCTCTGCTTCTAATTATCATTAATAGGGAGGATCTCTATGGTCAAAATGTCGGTGCTTCCACTGTTTTTGTTTCTTTTATCAACCTTCCTTTGAAAATTCCGAATTATTATTTTAAGGAGCTAGATCAAATAATTAGGAAGTTTGTATGGAATAATAAACACCCCGGGTTAAGATAGCTACATTACAATTGGATGTAACATCAGGAGGATTGGCACTCCCACATTTTTCAACTTATTATCAGGCTTCTTTAGCTAACTTACTTTCCCAACTGGGTGAGGAAAAGTCCGTTTTTGACCATTTTCTGCTATTACATATGCTGAAGGAAAGTGCTACAAGACTCCCCATTTTTTTACGTCTGGCGAAACTCCCTAAAAAAACAAGATACAAGGTGATACTGACATTAGCTGAAAGAACTCAGTTATTTTTTAAATCTCGAGATATCCCAGCATTTCATGCATACACCCCTTTACAGTATTGTGAAGTAGGAGGTCTCATACTGTCTAGAGGGCTTTATCAGGTATGGCAAGAACTAGGCTTTGCCCAGCTCGGGGATTTCTATAACCATGAAACATTAATTACCTGGGAAACGGTTCGATTGCGAGTCACTACATTGTCCACTGCCCTCTCTTTGAGTTTTCTACAGTTAGTCAATTTTTTTTAAACTAATTATTCAATGATGGGTGAGACGGTACGTCAAATCGCTAAGCAGATGGCAAATAAAATGGTGGGGGTCGGTTGTTGGTATCGGCTACTTCATCAAAAGGCCCATTCTGAGGAGATTTTGACGAAAGAGCTCCAAAAAATGTATTTGGAAACTGGTTGCAAGTTCAATTTCAAAGAATGGAAACAGCTTAGCGAGTTAGCGAACAAAGCATTTAGAGGCGCTAATTACAAGGGAATGAATTTTTTATCTAGATGGTTATTATATTATACACCCCATAGATTGTCTAAAATGTTTCAAACAAGCTCGAATCAATGTTTCGACATTATTTAATTATCATTTATATAACGTAATATATTTAAAGTGTTTTAGTACATTAAATAAATTACAATTTTAATTCCTGAATTACAGCAACACTGGTTTTGTATCCAATACAAACATGTGTGCAAGGTATATTTTGTATTAATGATATTTTAAAAATAACTTTTATTTAAAATCTCATTTAAATGAAATTGTATTAAATGGAACATTAAGGAAAAAACAATTAAATAAACTACTCATAATTTTAACATAATAGTGTAACATCTAAAATATTCAGAAATCAATGTAATATATGGTTTACTTTATTTAAAGTTATTTTCTATTTATTCCTATATGTTGTTAGCGTTAAATTTATTCACTGCAGCTATTGATTTCCTTGAGAGTGTGTTGCAGTACGAGTGGTTAGCAATGTGTGGTGCTTGACTTACTCCAAGGCTTTTCTGGAATACATTTAAGCTTGTTTTGTTAATAGTAATTCAGAGATCGATGTAGGTGTGTATTTCATGAATGGGAATTGTGTTACTCATTTGTTGGTGTTTTTTTGTTTTTTCATGCTCCTCTCTTAAGCCCTCCTTTAATTTCCCTAAACTCCACCCATTTTGTAGTAATTATTTCCCTTTTTCAAGGAACTCCGCATTGTTACTCACACACTTACTGCTAAATACTACTCCTACATGTGTGGATATCTCCGCACAAGTGGCGCAGATCTCCATGAAGAAAAGATAGGGGATTTGTGGTGGAGATCCCTAGCCACAGGTTGTGAATACATTTTGGAGAACCTAAAAAGTTGACAACTAGAAATCACAAATTTTAAGAAATGTGTGAATTGTAGTGAAAGCCAAACAACATAAAAGGAGAATACAGAGCACTACAAGAATTGAGAGCACGATGACTCTAAAAATAGACTCTTGGTCATATTGAAGTCTGCAGAGAAATTATTTCCTTGTGGAATCTAAGGAATGAAGCTCTTCTGAAAAGATCAGGAGTGTCAAAAAAGCTGAAGCTGATTTAATAACACTTTTTAGGCTTTCTCCCATTGTGGACAAATATTTTTTGATCCATAATTGTTGCTACGTCTGAGTCATATTAAAGAAGACAATAGTTAGTGTTAGCGAAAAGTTCAATACATTTGGGAATTTACTTTTTTGTGTCAAGCTTCAGTGCCACAACAGTAGATAATTAAAAGCAGTGCCGTACTGGGAACCCAAAGCAGCCGTGTCAAATATTGTCAGACCAGCGCCAGTAGGTTGCGTAGCGAGCGCAGCAAGCGAGACCGAGCACTACAAGTAGAGTTCTGGGGGTTCCTACTCCAAGAAAATTTGTGGAAAATGGCAAAAATAGTGCTTCTCATACCAGATTATGGTGGCGGAGCACTTTAGATCAAACACACATAGAGACAATGAATAATACATGTGTAGGTTTGTGTATAATAAAAGTCACATAAGAGCAAGGGCACTACGAGGTGTAGGCATTTTTAAGAGTACTTGGGCTGGAGAATTTCAAACTCAGGATTCAAAACGTAACACAGTGGTTAGGGTTACATTTACGAATAAGAATTTATTTCTACCCAAACAAACCCTTTTTAGAAACATTAGTATAATGAAAGACTAGAAAAAACATAACTTTCTAACCTGTACCATTCAGTTTGCATGCAGCTATTTGATGGCAGATCATAGCTCATTGTGCTCGATTACTATTATAAACTTATGAACTTCACAGTAACAAAAGGATCTCTGTGACAAAAGCAGTTACCAATAGATCTATGCACATAAAATACATGTATGTGATCTGTGTGGTGCACATTCTTTGCAGCAGGCATATTAACCCTCTGTGCTACCTTAGAAGATTTAAAACTGCAACTAGACAAAACTCTAGCTCACTCCAGGAGGAAGATTAATCAACAGAGATATCTTGACACATGTATTGTCGCTTGATATTCAAAGAACTCTGCAGCCAGTGCTTTTAAAACGATACCATATTTAAAAACACAGGGAGGCTGGAAATGGAAGCGAGTGCTGTGTGGATTATGCTGGTCTGCTGATTTTGTCACTGGGGGCTGACAGTACAGCACTGCAAAACCAGCTCTCCCAGTAACAAGACCGGACTCCCACCCTTCCAGCCTCCTGGGGAAGCGCTCAATGCGTGGTGCGGCCAGTCCAGCCTTGATTAAATGATCTTTCCAACAAATAGATTCATAGAAACATGTGGAGACTGACACAATGCCATGTTAGATAGGATTTGTAAATGGTCTCCAATCCTGATACCTACATTTGGAGAATCACAAGTAGTTTTAAAACTACTGAATTGGCAGTAAATGTGCAACAACAGCACCAACAACTCATAGGAAATCTTCTCCATAGTAAAGGAATTCACCATGAGCACCTCCAGCTCCATTACCATTGCTCTATCTCAGCTCTGCTCCCAGCCTTTGCTTTTCTCCCACTGCAATATAAGCACAATCTACGACAACTTTGCACCCCAACCAATTCCCACCATAATGACAACCCTCCTCCTAGACAATTCCAGCACTACAGAAACCACCCTGACCTCATGGCCAACCATCACTTACATAGAAACACACCAACCTTCCTGGACATCTGGATCCATGCAAACGTACTACCACTACAGAAGAAACCCACCACAACACATCCATCCTCATCAGCAACTACAGACCCATCTCTCTGCTATCCTACCCAGTGGAAGTCTTGGAGAAACTCATCAACAAGAGGCTAGCAAACCACCTGAACAAGAACCGCCTCCTGGACTCTTCCAAATCATGCTTCAGACCAAACCACAGTACTGAAACTGCCTCCATTGTGCCACAAACAACATCAGCACCATTATGGACCTAGGCATCACTGCAGTCCTCATCCTCCTCAAATTCTTTGTGGCTTTCGATACTGTCTCCCACCCAATTCTCACCCAAAATCTACAAAAGTCAAAAAATTCAATGGATCAGCTTGTTCATCACAGGGGCTATGCAGGAAGTCAACCTAGCTCCCTATACCTCCGAACCCATCTGTGGAGTCCTCAAAGGATCATGCCTCAGCCTCATGCTCTTTAGTATCTACATGGCCCAACATAGCAACATCATGCAAACCTATGGACCCAGCATCATCTCCTATACCGACAACCCACAATTCATCCTCTCTGTCTCTCGAAGACACCGCCAGCACCCAGGCAAAGTTCATCCAGTACATGTCAGTAGTCGCCCTCTTGATAAAACCAAATGCCTTAAACTTAACTCTAATAAAACCGAGATAGTACTGTTTGGAATGGGCTTGTCACTTTGGTTCTCAGACTGGTGACTATTCAAACTCTGACCCACACCCACCTGGTACAGCCAAGCCAGGAACCTGGGAATCATGGTGGTCAAGAAACTATCAATGTCCAACCAAGTCAACTGAATTATCACTTGCTCTATCTCTTATCTGCTTCCATACCCTCAAGAACCTCAGGGAAATATTTATGTGTCTTCCTCTCTACACCCACTAAATAATCACCCTGGCACTCATCATCAGCAAGCTAGACTACAGAACCGCACTGTATGTTGGAATCTACGCCCAACTTACCAAGTGGCTCCAGATCATTCAGAATGCAGCAGTTAGACTCACACTCAACCTCCCTTCATGCATTCACATTTCCACTCGCTAACAAAAACCTCTAATGGCTCTCCATACACATATTAGTACTGTTCACATTATTCATATACATACAAAGCAATGCACAATCCAGACCCCACTTATCAGAGCACTCGGATCAGCTTGCATCAGACACTTCTGCTCAGCCAAACTCCCTATTGCCCATGCCTACAGTATATGAAGAGCCAGAGCCGCCGAATGCGCCTTCTCATACCTAGCTCGTAAGGTCTGGAAAAAACTCCCCCTTCACATGAGGGCCACCAGCTTAGTCCTTCAAATCAGGGAGAAACTGACAATGTGCCCCTTCACATAGGGCCCAGCCAGGGCAGCAACCCTTTTCTCACCAGCACTAGGATAACCTCCTTAAATGCATGCTTTAAAAGTGCACTTAACATAACATACCACAACAAAACCAACTCAGCCTGAAATCATCAACAATCCAGTCAATGATTTATGTCTTTTTATTGTACAGGCAGGAAGGAGCCACAATAAAAACCCAACCGAGTGGAGGGTCTTATTAAACTGAAGGGGATTAAAAACAGAGACCCTTTTTTTAATACAGAACTGCCGTTGGATACTGAATTTAAAAAGACTAAAACACTGACTGATTCACAATGGTTTGCCCAGAAACTGCAGTAGGAATTTCTTTGAAGTAATGTGTTACTAAGGGTAAGTGGAAGGCTTTCAAGAGGTGAAAAGGGGAGCCTATCAGACTCAGTGGTTTTAAAAGCAACTCCAAGCCATATTTTTGACCATGGTTGAGGAACCATTTCAAGAACGGAAAATCCAAGTTAAATTCACATTAGTTGTGAAACTGTTAGAAGAGAGCTAACAACTGAGAAACCCCGTTGGAAGAAACCAAAACATAGAAAGCTAATTTTAAGGAAACATTAAATGAATACAAATAAATTGAAAATTAATGAAAAAATTTTAAAGGAAAGAGAATGTTAAGGACAAATCAAAAATTAAATTGAACTTGGGTAGAGTTTCTGGCTAGTGAAGGTTTTTTGTTTTCAGGAATGGGTAATGTTTTGGGGTAATAAGGGGCTTTTAGGGTCCAGTAGTGGGTGGAGTTCAGGCACACAAAGGTGTTTTTAGGGGTCAGGAATGTGTAGAGCTTAGGGGTAGTGAGACATTTTTAGGATTCAGGGATGGGTGGAGTGTAGGGGTGTTGAAGGGTTTTATGGTTAATGGATAAGTAGAGTTTAGGACTGGTAAGAGATTTTAAGGTTCAGTGATGGGTAGAGATTAAGGGCTGTAAAAAAATGTGGGTTCAGGATTGGGCAAGGATTAGGATGCTGGAGAGGGCTAGTAAGGAATCCGAAGCTAGATAGAGTCTCTACCAGACAAGGTGTAAGTAATATGTTCATCTGATAGAGGCTTCTAACCACAGTGTCCTTACCTTGGAATGGATACCAAAGCAATCACTCCCCAAAGGTGGGTCTGCAAAAGCAAAAGGTCCTGAAGGCCCGAACGGGCAAAATGCCCATCACAGTAAATTTGACTGGATTTAGGGATGAGTGGAATTTAGACGTAGAAAATGGTTTTTAGGGTTTAGGGATGGGTGGAGTTTGAGGGTGGTGAGGGGCTTCAAGGGGTCAGGGAAGGGTGGGGTGTAGGAGTAGAAACAGGTTTTTAGGATTCAGGAATGGGTGGAGTTTAGAGGTAGTGAGGGGTTTGTAGGTTTCTGGTATGGAGGGCGTTTAAGGTTAAGGGATGGGTGTAGTTAGGCGTGGTGAGGGATATTTAGTGGACATTTGATATGTTTTTTAGGGCTGATGAGGGGTGGTGAGGGGTCAGAGAATTAAAAGCATCCAAAGCAATTGTTTGACAATGTAAAAGATATGCATCTGTAATGAAGTCCCATAAAGTAAAGTACTGAAGTAAATACCTCCAACAAAACTGTTTCTGAAAGTAAGACCTGCAGTCCTTGCATTTAAACCTTAAAATGTAAGCATGCAAAGCCAATTTCGAACAAAAAGCATTCTTTTGAAATTGTTTAGTTAAACTGGTTTCTCAGGAAGGATTTTCCATGGAATAGTTTTTCCATGAAATCACATACAACCCTAAAATCAAAAGGGCATCAAAACAAAAGCAAAGCCAACTTTCATTCTAGTATTCCCCTAATGAAGGGCAAAATACTGTGGGGGCCTGATTCATAAAGGTAAACTTAAAATGTTGTGTAAGTTTACAATTGTTTGCTATTTACAAAAGGATTTACATGTAGTATCTTTACAAGTGCGGAGTCTCCGCACATAAAAAGTTAAGGCTGTCCTATCTTTTTAAGTGCGAATACTCTGCATTCATAAAGATACTACTTGTAAATACCTTTGTGAATAGCAAACAATCATAAACTTACACAAAAGTGAAGGTTTACCTTTGTGAATCAGGTCCTGCATATAATGAGGTCATATGAATCTTTCTTGTCTTTCCACTTTTAAGCCATGAGCATTGTTTCCTACCACCACTGGGACACAAGGAAGTGTATACGTAATGTGACCTGGAGCCAGTTTACAAAAAATAGAGTAACTGGAATGATAATTGTTGCTTAAGTCTATGCTTACTTGATATTTGGAGTTTTAGAATCTGGTGTTCTCATACGGTACTATTTAGGTAAATCAAGCAATTGGAAGCTTGATAGTTGAGGAAAATAAAGTCATCATTCCAAATCATTTTTTGGTAAAGGTCAACAACATAGGCCCTGATTATGATGTTGAGCGGAAAGCCATTCAACAGCTCATTGGAAGCTTTGCACCCTGCATCATAGGTTTCCGTCCGACTGCCGTATTATAATAATGGCGGTCGGAAGGAAACCCACGGGGGAATTCCACTCTGCTTCTGACGGGCTCACTGACTTTCCGCCTGCCCTTTCATGGCAGTTCACTGCCATGAAAAGGCAGGCGCAAAGTGACTTTGGGGTCCTTTAGCAGGGCCCCCTTCCCCTGGCCCTCCGCTAAAAGGCCTGGGGGGGCACCTGTGGTGCCACCCTAAATATCCCTGCACCATGTGGCAGGCGCAGCATGGTGGCTGCCACATAGTGCAGGGATGTTTGAAAACATCAATTTGTCTATTGCATCTTGTGCTGCGGCCCTTTTCCGGTCACATCCTAATACTGAGGGTGGAACCGCCAACTAATAGTTGGGCGGATTCCATCCCTCTACAGTCCCACCAACATCATAATAGGGTCCATAGTTTGTATATAAGGTAGAACTTGTGAGCGGTGGAAATGGATAAAATCTCTCAAACTATGAGTTCAATAAATTGCTTCCCATGTACGTGTTGAAATCATTATGGAACACATTTCTTAAACTGTAACTGTCCACAACAGTGGCATCCTTGATGATGTAAGGAGTGATGTATTTTGTGATGTCATCAATGATGTCATTAATGATCACATTTGCATTGCTATCATTGATGTCATTCATGATGTAATTTAAGATGTCGTCAATGATTTCATGATTGAGGTCATGTGTAGGACATGGTGGGGCATGAGTTTTGAGGTGTGTAATTGACCTCATCTAGTGATTTTCAGGAGTTCCTCAGAATTTTGCTTTGGAACCACAGTATTATTTTGACATTTTTTCCCACTAATTTACATATAACTCTCCTGTGCATGAGGATGTTTGTATTAGTTGATTGGTAAGATCACTATGTTTCTGGAGCCTCAAAGATTCCTCAGAGATATCATTTTTAAGCATATACATTGAGTGGCATGTACAGCTCACAAAGCAAATGAGCTACCTTCAATAGTTTTCTGTTTAAATGCATTCTATTTCTGAACGAGGATAATTTTCTAAATTAAGAGAGTTTGTATTTACATAATTACTTGATGTAGGGCATTCCCCTTGATCAGAAGCATCTGTTCTCCACTCCAACTTCAGGTGGGTTGAACTTTGTTACGATGGATTCAAAAATCCTCAGTTCTGGTGATTCTATTTAGTGACTGTCAGAGTGATGTGAAAATGGTGTGATACTGTAGTGCACTTTTTAAATTATATCACTAAATGCCAAATGTGCTTTCCCCTAGGTGCTGCAGTAGATGCTGAAATTAACAGGTGGGAGCCTCAAACTGCCATTTACCCTCCAAAGCACATTTTCCACACAGCTACTTTTTTTTTATGGCCTGGCTGAACAGTGCAGCTGTTGCCAGACAACTATGTGAGCATCACTAGAGACGGGCTTTGGCTCCGTCCCAGGGCCGGACTGGCCATAGTTGGCACCGGGCGTTTCCCCGGTAGGCCGCTAGGGTGGGGGCCGGTTTTGGACCCATGGGGGGCCGTTTTTGTTACTGGGGGCCGGCAATATCGTCCCCCTGTAACAAAATCGGCCGAAACCAGCCCTCGCAAACTGCTCGGCTGCACTCCCTCTCACCCCAGGGGGGGGGCGGCTGAGCAGTTTGCCAGGGCCGGTTTCTGTTCCCAGTCCGGCCCTGCTCCGTCCTCATGTTGGGAACGAGGAGTGCATGTTTTGATTGGGCAGAAGTTGTATGCTTCCATGTATCTTGTTGCCTGAGCTTGAACTTTCAGGGGCACACACATGACAATGTCATGCTATTAAGGTGTTTTAGATAACTAGATAATTTATGGTGTTTTTCTCTGCCAGCAGCACAGACGGGAAGAGGGCAGTTGCTAACCTACATGGATGTTTAGCTCTGGCTAGACAGTGCAACAGTCTCCTGATCTTTTAACCTACATCAATATTGTTCTACAGTTCTTTGCTTGTACGCAAATGCATATCTATTGTCATGCTATTTATTTGTAATGCTTCACATTACCGTATAGCATTCTTTTAAAACCAGGCCTATTGGCATTGACAGTGCTTGTCATTCATACTTCTACATTGAACTACTGCTCCAAACAGTTATTTCAAAAGAGCAGGAACATACTCTGTGTTTCTCACACGTATTGTCTATATTCACTCGCAGGTGCGATTCTTCATTGAAATGGAATTATTTTATGAAAACGGTTGCCTCCTGCGTCAATAATGTCCTACGTTTGTATAAGAGTAAATCTGACTACAGTATGAAATACCTTTTTAAAAGGTTCGCTCAAAACACTGACTCCTGCCCTGTGGTTGAGCTATTTTCTTCATGAGCTAAAATGTGAGCAGACTGCTTTTAAATGCCAATGCAAGGCCACCGGTAGCGGTAGTTTAGATTATCCTAGGATATTCGTTTTGGCTTCATGCCTCAGTATCTTTATTTAATACGATACTGTAATTAACTACATTCAGGAAACTCAAAAAGAACGATAGGCAGGGTAAGAATTATCAAAGTTTAGCAAGCTCACTGAGTTTAGACAGCTGCTTTGAAGCTGCATTTCATTCCTTCGCCGTGTGTATGACCGTAGCATTGGCATCCACTTCAAACACTTCCAAAGAATCGCCTTCAGATATATACTTCCACTGCAGAGGTTAACCTATATTTAACGCGCATGCATTATGTCTCAGCTCACAGCATGTAAGCTGGAAAAAGGCAATTTTCTACTTGTCAAGAATCCAGAATATCCCATCTAAGGGCATAATTTGGGCTAAAACAGTGAGCTATGCATGCTTAATGAGATCATTAAAGTAGTCTATGGCTTATTTATTAATGAAGATATTTGAATAGCAATATGTGAAAATTAAAATCACTCGACTGCACCGACTGCACTAACTGTTAATTGTAGAAATTTAAAATGACATATATTTTCTTTTTTTCTGAATTACTTTTTTCTCATAGGCATATGAAGTGAGGGGGCGTGCCCGTTAAGATGACCAATCATGTGAATCTTTGGGAAACCCGTGTTCCCCTGCTATCTGTGTGAAAGAGACACCATCACACACTGGAGATACTGCCATACCCCTCCTGAGGAGATACTATATTTAGTTGACCCACTCATTGCTGCCAAGATTTCAGATTGCTTATGTGCGACATTGTCATAATTTCAGTGTACTTATGAGTGACATTCAACTGACTATGAGTGACACTTTCTGACGAGCAAAATCAAGCAATGAAGATGAGGGAAATGTATCAATATCAGACATTACATCCATTTGAGCAACCAGAAACTCTAAGATCATCTTAAAACTGCTGCAAAACACCAGAAATGGAAGGGTACTAACTTCTCAAGAGGGCCTCATAGTGATTAATGTGGCCCGTGTAATCTAGGGAGAGGCTGGGGACCGGGTGTAAGTGGAGAGAGCCATGTGATTGGTCTCCTCATGCTGGCAAACATCCTGCTCTAGTCTGTGCCTCCCGGTGTCCGATCTAATCAGTGAGTTAGTGTCCACCCTGGGGCTATCTGTCTGCCGGCACTGCCATGTTGTGCGGAGGCCACGGGGAGGGAGGGAGTGCAAGTGTAGGTTTTCTGCAGGCTAAGGTGCAGTGCTGATGTCGCAGTGAGCATGTGGGGCCTCAGAACCTCCACCACTGCGTGGGTTCTGCGGGGCATTGCAGAGAGTGCTGGATGTAGGTAGCGGCAGCTTCCTGATCATGCACTGCCATTAGAATTTGTGTATTAATACGCATGACAAACACTCGGGTGGATGGCTGGTAACTACTTACTTAAACACTTCAATTGTAGGCAGCAGGCAGCATGACAGCATCAGTGACTAATCTGCAAAGCTTCAAGGCAGCAGACAGGCTCCTCAGGTTGTGAGCCATTGACCCCTCGCGGGCAGCAATCATTTGGGTTTGCTGCCTGTCTCTTTATTCCAGGCTGGATAGCTGTCCTCACTGAGTCGGCCTGTCCAGTGACAGTCTGAGCTGGGGGCAGCTGCATGTAGTGTCCTGCTGGGTGACGACACTAGGCCCAGTGGGTGAGCAAAAGAGGGACACGACACACCAGTTGCATTAGTGGCCAGCAACCAGCTTAGCCACGCCCGACTCTCCCCGAGCTATTTATTAGCGCTCTATTGTGCGCGCAGCGTATGTACGTCGGCCGCGCCAATTAACCTCAACACCCAGGGGTCGGGTACAAACACCCCTCCCCTCTGGGACCCGAGTGGCGTAACCCACCACTCGGAAGCAACATTACATTCCTCTTATACCTGGTCAAAATAAACACTTGAACAAAACAACAACAAGAAACATCTGAGTCCATCATCTCAAATGATAATACCACATGGAACAGTCTTACTTGGTTTCACGCAGCAGCTCCCCGGCTACAGAGCATGGCCCACAGTCTCTTCTTTCAGCTACCAGGTTACAAAGTCCCGGTACCTCTGGGAAGGCCTCGGATGAACCCTCAGATTATACCGCCTCCGACTGTCACTGGTGGGTGTTGACAGCGAGACCAGCTCCTGTCCTTTGGTCACCGTCGGCGGACTCTCTCTGTTATCGGGCTCTTCGGGGGGCAGGACCTCTTCCGAGGGCTGGACTAAAACAGGAGTTCCGCTCAGCCTTTCCGACGATGCTCCCTGAATGTCATTGACGTCTTCCGACAAATCAAACCTCCTGAGTGGGGTATCCTCTCCAGCGACGTCTTCATCCGAATGCCGTTCTAAGAGATGATCCAGAGTTTTCTTGAAATGAGAAACATTCCTTGTCACCCACTCTCTGCCTCTTCTGGCAGTAACTCAAGTGCCGCAGATCTTGGTCACAGTCCAAGCTTCCAATTCAAACGGCAGGCGGAATTTTCCACCTGGATGACGGTCACGGACCAGCACCCGGTCACCTATCTTCAACGAACATTGGTGGGCACGCCGTCGCCGAGAGGCGTCTTCATTGTTGTGCAGTCGCCGGGACTCAGACTGGTTTGGCGGGCATGGAGTGACAGCCCACTGTGGGTGGTGAGGGATAGTGTCACTGACAGCTCGATTAAAACACATTCGTCCTGGAGCAACGCCTGTAGTGCAGTGCGGGGTTAACCGGTACTCTCTCAGGAACTGATACAGCGCTTGCTCCACAGGTCGACTTTCCACTAGAGCAATCTGAACAGTCTTGTTTAGGGTTCTCATTAGCCGCTCTACTTCTCCATTGGCCTGTGGCCACCTCGGCGTTACTCTTCGATGTTTGACTCCGTAGGATGTAAAATCGTCTGCCAGCTCACTACTGGTAAACGGGGGCCCATTGTCCGTGCGGATTTCTCCAAAAAGGCCATGGGTGGCCATCATTTTTTCAAGCTTGGATATCACTTCTACAGCCGACGTGGTGTCTACAATCTCGACTTCTGGATATCGGGAGAAATCATCTACCACCACCAGCATGTGTCGTCCTCCCAGCAGGCTGCCAAAATCTGCACTAACCCGTTCCCATGGGACAGTCGGGCCAAGTTCTGTGATCACCGGTGCTGGCGGAGCCGGGAGGCTCGTGGCGAGGCACACTGGACAGCTCTTCACGATGTCCTCAATCAGATGATCAAGTCCAGGAAACCACACTTTGCTCCGAAGCCGGTTTTTCGACTTAACCATGCCCTGGTGGGCACCATGCGCCAGTGCCGCTGCTTTCTTGTGCAGGCTCTCCGGTAGGACGAGGCGAGGGCCTATCAGCAGACAGCCGTCCTGTGGCAACGATAATTCCAGGCGGACACGATACAATGTCTTCAACACGGACCTGGCCATTTCAGTGCGATACGGTGCAGGGGTTTGCAGCTCTTTCCAATCTCCTGAGGTAACAGCTCGGATGGCTAGCTGTAGACAGTCATCCTCGGCTGTGGCTTTGACAACATCTTCGAGAGAGATTGGCAGGGGTCTCGACCGTTCCACTATCATTCGCACATAATCTTCCGTGGCCGCCGCTTCCACGGTCTCCTGGAGGGTCACAGGCCGAGCGTGCCTCGACAGAAAATCCGCTGGGTTCTTGGTGCCTGGTTGATATTCCACCTTGAACTGGAACTCCTGCAATTGTAGGATCCATTTTTCTATACGGGGAGGAGGCCTGGACGATGATCCTTTGAATAGGGGAAGGAGAGGCTTATGATCCGTCACAACGGTAAATGGGTGCCCATACAGGTAAATGTGAAAATGCCTGCAGCCCCACAAGATCGCAATTGCTTCCTTCTCAATGTGAGAGTATCTCTGCTCCGTGGATGTGAGTGTTCGACTGGCACAGGCTACCGGCACCCACTCGCCACAGTCCTGGCACTGTGCTAGGACGGCACCTAGGCTCGTAGGGCTGGCATCCACGACCAACTGGGAGGCCTTGCAAGGGTCAAAATACACGAGATTGGTGTCAGCCGAGAGGGCAGCCTTCGTGCGCCTGAACGCTTCTTCTTGCTCGGGGCCCCACTGCCATGGACTTGCTGCTTTGGTCAATTCTCACAGCGGGCCCATCAGGTCGGAGAGGTTCTTAATGAAGCGTCCGCAATATGTTACCATTCGTAGAAAACTATGGACTCCTGACACCGAGGATGGCGCAGCGGCTGCTTGGATGTCGTCGACTTTCTCTGGGTCGGGACCCACACCGTTCTCAGAAAATCGATACCCAAAGAAACTGATGTCTTTGCGGAGGAAATCACACTTCTCACGATGAAGAGTGAGCCCCTTCTCCTTTAGCCTGGCAAACACAGCCTGGAGCCGCGTGAGGTGTTTTTCGAGCGTGGGCGCGTGCACCAGAATATCATCGCTCACGTTGAGCACACCCGGAAGTCCATGTAATACTGTCTTTATGATGTTTTGGAAGACCTCGGCAGCACTTGAGATCCCAAAGTTGAGTCGAGTGTAGCGCCACAGGCCCACATGTGTCGAGAATGTTGTGATTGGACGAGACTCCGGGTGTAGAGGGATCTGGTGATACCCCGAGCGGAGGTCCATTTTAGAAAACCACCTCGAACCAGCCAGTTCTCCGATAATGTCATCTATGGTCGGGGTTAAGTGCCGCTCCCTCTTGATGGCCAGATTCGGGACCCTCATATCCACACATATGCGCACAGCTTCAGGTTGGTTCGGTTTCCGCGCCACCACGATGGGGGATACCCACGGCGTCGGACCATCTACTCTCTCGATGATGCCAGCTTGTTCCAGTACGCGGAGTTCCGCTTCTACCTTGGGTCGGAGGTGGAAGGCTATCCTTCGATGCCTCAGGGCCACCGGAGTTACGGACTTGTCCACATGAAGTCGGATAGCTGGTTCTCTGAGGCACCCTATGCCGGTGAAGAGTGAGGCGAACTCCTGCAACAGGTGGTCAAGATCATTTGCGTGAACTTCAAACGCGAACTGAATGAGATTCAAATCTTGGGCCGTCCGGCATCCGATAAGGAATCCCGACCCTTCTTGGGAGACGTATACTTTTGCACGCTGACAAGTGTCTTTATGTTTGAGGTCTGTCTGGAACACCCCACACATTGTTAATGGGGCACGATTCCCAGATGCGTAGACTTGCACTTTCGTACGTTGAAGTGTGGGTTTAGCTGGGAGGTTCCGATATACTTCTGCGGCCATGAGGTTGATCGTGGCTCCAGTGTCGATAAGTGCCGCTATTGGATGGTCGTGTATTTGAACTTTACATACTGGGGCAGCTGCCTGAGTATGCGCCAGGGCGTTGAGCATCCTGACCACGTGGACTGTGGCCGCATCGTCCTCGTCCATATCACTGGCGGGGGAGTCTTCCACAATTGGCTCAATGGCACGCACTTGCTTTCGCCCGCTTGGAGGCCGTCTGCGCTGGGACGAGCGGCATACCGCTGCAAAATGGTTCACTTTGCCACAGGAGCTGCAGATTTTCCCGTTGGCTGGACACCCACTGTCGTGTGGGTGTTGACCACCACACCATCCACATGGGCGATTTGCTGACGTGTTCTTAGTGGGCCTCTTGATCGTCCCCGTCGTTCTCTGTTTTTCTCCTGGTGGGTCCGTGCGAATCGCGTTGACGGGCTCCGTCTTGACTTGCGCCGTGGTGTTGGGATCCATATGGGCTGCCCGTGCTTTGGAGAATTCCTTGGACCGACCAAGCGTTAGTATGTCTCGCATGGACATATTGTGCTCTTGAAGTATCCGTTCACGAAGTTTTACCGACGCGCACCCTTGTATGAACTGGGCACGTACCTCATCAGCTTCGTCCGGGAGGGTACAGGTGCTCGCTAGCTCCTTTAGACGCTCATGAAAAACGTCTACAGACTCCTCTGGCTGTTGCTTCCTCTGGCGCAGCAGGAACCTTTCGTAATCCGGATTGGCGTATGGCTCGAAATGCACGGTAAGGGCGTCGCGCATTGTGGCGTAGTTCCTCGGGGGTCCTCCTTCCCTCACCTTCTTCGAGATTTTATGTATTTCTGCTCCACCTAGGTGTAGCAACATGGAGCGTTGGCGTGGGGCCGCGATCTCGGCGGCATCAAAGTATGTTTCCAACCGCTCCACCCACGCCTTCCATCGCGCCACCTGTGAAGGGGGGGACCGGTGATGACAAATGGCTCCAGGGATGGGAATGAGGCCATGGCCAATTACGCCTGGGCGTAGCTGAGTCCGGGTGTCGACTGTCGTGAGGCACGGGCGCACTCACAGTTTTCCTAGCGGGGCCACTGGGCAGCCGTGTTGGCAGGGCGTTGACCCTGGTGTGATGGGCGATGGTGCAGGACCCGTGAGGGGGCTGGGACGTTAGATGGCCCTCTGAACTCCCAATACTGTTGCCAACCAGGTGAGCGTGTGTCCTAGATTGGGGGCACTGCCACCGCTGGGGTCCCTGCCTGAGGAGCAGTGTGCAGGTCGTCCACGGGTCTGGGGTGGTGGAAGCAGGACGAGTGATGCCCACGCTCCTGCGGAGATCGCAGGATGCAGGGGGGCAGAGTCACGTTCCCTCGGGGTCAGTGCTGCTTCGCCAACAGCCGTGGAGGCGGCAGCGGCCACCAGGAGAGGTAGAGGGCGTGGCCGGTCTTACCCGCGGGTGCAGTGGAGGCTCAGGCGGGAACCAGACAGGACACCAGGCGGCAGGGTCGTGCCGCAGGTGGCGCGTCGGAGCGCAGTCTGTGTTGCTCGAGGCAGCGGAGGCAGTCAAAGAGCGGCGGGGCACACGATGGGCAAGCGGCCCGCTCATCGCCAATGTAGTGTCCTGCTGGGTGACGACACTAGGTCCAGTGGGTGAGCAAAAGAGGGACACGACACACCGGTTGCATTAGTGGCCAGCAACCAACTTAGCCACGCCCGGCTCTCCCCGAGCTATTTATTAGCGCTCTATTGTGCGCACTGCGTATGCACGTCGGCCGCGCCAATTAACCTCAACACCCAGGGGTCGGGTACAAATACCCCTCCCCTCTGGGACCCGAGTGGCATAACCCACCACTCGGAACCAACATTACACTGCACAACCAGGTCAGTCACTGGCAGTAGCCATAATTACAGCCACAGTGCAGGCAGGTGGAATGGGCCAGTGTGACCAGTAGTCAGCGCAACCGCCTACCTTACAAACTCCCCACTCAGAGACGTGGCGTCCCCCGCTGCGCCACGGGCAGTATTTGCATTACAACCTGACTCTGACGCCTCCGCGCAGCGGGAGTCACAAGATAAATTGTAGCAGCACACATAGTGAGCCTGCCAGCAGCCCATAGCTCAGCTGCAAGCACCTCACGCCTTCAGAAGTGGCGCGTGCAAGCCACGGGAAGCACACCCCCAGCTGCCACTCACTCTATAATAGTTTTAGCAGCTTCAGCTGAGACACTATGCTGAATGCATCATATGCGTGACAATGCATTTAAGTGCATGATGTGGAGCACCACACTGAAATACATTAGCCTAACGCCTGATGCGTGGTACTTGGCAGGACTGTCCATTAGCATTAGTGTCGGCCCTGCAGGAGTTGCAATCCATCACTGAAGTGAGGCCCAGCTGGGCACAGCCATGAGGATACCTGAACTGGCAACCACAAACTCACCCTGCAGGGGAGAGAGCACCAGGTGCTGCAGCTTGCTGAGTGTGAGGTGCTAGTGCCTCTGTGAAACTTTAGCCTGGCCTGGCTATTATTAGCATACACACCTATGCACCTATATTTGATTTGCTCTCTTGTGCGCACAAAAAGCTTGGACCGGGAGTGGTGGAGTCCCTATAGGACTTTGGTGCTCCCCGCTGGATCCGTCATCTTGCTAATTAAATCTTACACCTTCAATATTAGGGTAAAAACATTTCTAAATAAGAATGAGAGACAGTGACTAAAGTTTAAAGATTTAATCAAGGAATATCAAGTACAGAAATGCATAAGCTTAGTCAACAATAGGCGTACACATCATAAGGAATACAGAGAAGAACTCAGTAAAGTTCTTCCAAAAATCCAGCATAGATTCACTTCTAAGGATGGGGAAAAGTGTCTTGTCATGGAGGAATCGCATATAGGTTTTTAAACATAAGATTTCATACATTTACTACATGAGTTCATGGTTCACAGATTTTTAACCAATAACAAACACGCAAAAAGTCTGTACATGCCAGTACTTGTTACATAGTGTGAGACACTTGTGTCAGCCTTGAGAAAGTAGATTTCTTTCAGTCTAAAATCCTTTACTACAGTGAAATAATAGTAACAGCGATGATCATGTAGTATACCGCAATGCCACATTCAAGATGGATGACAGAACACAGTTGGTCTAGATTGATGCAAACACAATTTCTCGTGTTTTATTCACCACAATTTGAAAAACAGATCTCACACTATGTTGCATTGCTTACATATGGCACTGGTGTCCCAGAAGGGAAAGCATCTGTTTTTCTGCAAGTGGAGTGGAGAACAAGCTGCTCCCTCATGCTCCTTGGTTTTATAGATATCAGTGCTCAGCTGCAGATTGTATGCTGAAAACAGCCACCCCGGGGAATTATGACACCCGAGTTGGTGGTAAAGTTGCAGGACCCTAACGATATAATCAGAGGAAGAAGTAGTGAATAAGGACCAGAATAAGGGCCAGAGTATTCCCTTAATGTAAAGGGATCCTGGACTGTGGGAACAATTCCTGTAAACAGTAATAGGATTAAGTAGTCAATATGGTGCAATTGGTGTCTTTTAGATTGCGCATATGCTGATCAGATTGGGATTATATTTTAACTGCTGCAAAACTTGACTCGACAAAGATGGTCGTTTTAATTTTTACCTTTTTACTCTAGCAGTGAATACCTTATTTGACACTCAGGTTTTTTGTATTGAACTAAGAGCTTGTGATCTATAAATAGGGCTGAAATATAGTTGCACTTGATAGAACTCTAACACTGACACACAGTTTTTGTTATGGATCCATGTGAGTCACCATAAAATGTATTGTTGGGATCTTTTAGTTATATAGCATTCATGGGATCATAAATTTAGAGGGATTTCTGAACAGTTTGATTCTCTTCAGCTTGATTCTTTTCAGCAGCTCTATGAGATAACACTCATACAAGCTGTACTACACCATGATGGTGGCCGTATTACTGTTCAACAATTAATTATCCTCTCAAAACTGGTTAAGAAAGGCCTATCTCTTTATGTGGGGAATTCACCCCGATTGAGGAGTCACTGCAGTCATAATCTTACTATTAACTCGTAGTTTGGGAATACCAAAAGAATTGTAAGCTTACACAAAATTGTAAGTTTACCTATGTGAATTATGTCCATAGTTTTTAGAAGGATTGTTAATTTTGGGTATGAATATACCTTGCATATATTTTTTAACTATGAAGGCATATGTTCATGTATATGTTGTTATTTACAGCCCTGAAGAAATTCATTTAAATGGAATAGTTTGGCTGTATGGGTTTCAAATTGGAACTAAATAAAGAATACCATTTCAATATATCAAGACTTCTTTCTTCTGAAAATTGAATTTAGTGGATTTGATGAATGTTGGGCTTTAAATAGTCAATCTCTGATTGGTTTCTTTAGCAATTGTCTGCTTTGGCAGCAATATATTGAGCAGTTGGCACTATTCTGGATTGCGCATACATAAAATTGGGGAGAGATTTGGATATGCTGTATTTTCTTTGCCCTACTGCTCAGTAAATTGTTTGGCACACTGAAAGGATTAGACTGAGAGTATGGTGGATGGCTAGCTTCACCTGGATTTTCCACTAAACCTGGCACTCTGCTTGGACTTTTTCTGTATTTCCCACTTACACACATGATGAACTGCCTTCTCTGTTATGAGAGATTGCTCACTATTGGTTCCAGCTGAAAGCACAGTGGAGTTCAGCAGGTCACGATCTGTTGATGGCTATGCAAATATTTGACATTACAACGCATACCATTAAAACGTATACTTTTACAATGCTGACTTTACAACGCACCTACCATTACAATGCATAATTTTACAACGCAAACGATTACAACGCAGGTCCATAGGAATACATTAAAAGTACTATTACACCATATAACATTGCCACGCTTACCAATACAATGCACGCTATTACAACGCATATTACTGAAGCAATGTAAAACGGGTTTTAATGCATCCTAAAAAAACTATAAAAATTAAATATTGATCTATCACAAACGTAAAAAATGCAATACATTTTGGAAAATAAATTAATAGAAGTACATGTTAAGACAATTTTAGTAAATATACTGTACGTTCAATGGCAAAACGAGAGTGAGCATTCCAGTGCAAGAGAAACTGGTGTCCTTCCTCTATTTCCACTGTAACTGTGCAACCAAGGTCTACACAAATAGCTGCCTTTCTAAAAAGGAAAGTACAGACCCACATTTTACACTCTACAAAATAAATTATATATTCTGTCAGGTTCTGAATTATGCTGAAAAATCCATTCCAAAACATATTTTCTTTAAAAAAAACAATAACCCCTAAAAAAACGTACAAATTCAGCCAACCACCATTTTGTGCTCAGTGGTACACTGACTTCCCTGGTGACCACACACTGCCGGAGTAGGAGAAGACAGCAGGCAGTTTGGATTCCAAACACAGCCATCTATCGACAGAAGTAAATGAAAGTTTAACACAAAACACATTTAATTCGAACAGAAATAATCCCCAAACCTAAAACTAATTTTATTTTTAAAACAAATTCACAGATTTTTGACAAAAACATACAGCATTCGAATTTGAATACATTACCTGAAGACAAACCTCTGTAAGTTTATGCTAAAATATTTTTTTTCCCAAATAAAAAAATGACATTTAGAATTGTTAAAAAAAAGTTTACCTCAGTGAAGGTGCTGGTCAGTGTTGCAGGTAAAAATACTATTCTGTGTCTGCCGGGTGCTTGCCTCAGGGAAGGTGCTGGTCAGTGGTGAGGGTAAAATTAATATTCTAACTCCACCTGGTGCTTACCTCAAGGAAGTTGCTGGTCACTGGTGGGGGCAAAATTACTATGCAAACTCCACCGGGTCCTTGCCTCAGGGAATGTGGTGGTCAGTGGTGGGGGGCAAAATTGCTTTTCTTGCTCCACCGGGTGCTTGCCTCAGGGAAGGTGCTGGTCATTGGTGGGGGGCAAAATTACTATTCTAAGTCCACCGGGTGCTTGCATTAGGGAAGGTGGTGGTCAGTGGTGGGGGAGTAAATTACTATTCTAACTCCACCGGGTGCTTGCCTCAAGGAAGTTGCTGATCAGTGTTATGGGGTAAAAATACTATTATATGTCTGCCAGGTCCTTGACTCAGGGAAGATGCTGGTCAGTGATGGGTGCAAAATTAATATTATAACTCCATGGGGTGCTTGTCTCAGGAAAGGTGCTGGTCAGGTGTGGGGTCAAAATTACTATTCTAACTCCACCTTGTGCTTGCCACTGGGAAGGTGCAGGTCAATGGTGGGGGCAAAATTACTATTCTAACACCACCGGGTGCTTGCGTCAGGGAAGGTGCTGATCAATGGTGGGGCAAAATTACTATTCCAACTCCACTGGGTGCTTGCCTCAGAGAAGGTGATGGTCAGTGGGGGAGGCAAAATTACTACTCTAATTACACCGGTTGCTTGCCTCAGGGAAGTTGCTAGTCAGTGGTGGGGGCAAAATTACTATTCTAAGTCCACCGGGTGCTTCTGTCAGGGAAGCTGCTGGTCAGTGGTGGGGCAAAATTACTATTCGAAGTCCACTGGGTGCTTGCCTCAGAAAAGATGGTGGTCAGTGGGGGGGAGGGTAAAAATGCAAAAATACTATTGTATGTCTGCCGGGTCCTTGCCTCAGGGAAGATGCTGGTCAGTGATGGGGGGAAAAATTACTATTCTAAGTCCACCGGGTGCTTGCATCTGGGAATGTGCTGGTCAATGGTGGGGGTAAAATTACTATTTTAACTCCACCGGGTGCATGCCTCAGGGAAGGTGGTGGTCAGTGGTGAGTGGCAAAATTACTATTCTAAGTCCACGGGGTGCTTGCATCAGGGAAGCTGCTGGTCAGTGGTGAGGCAAAATTACTATTCGAAGTCCACTGGGTGCTTGCCTCAGAGATATGGTGGTCAGTGGGGGGGGTACAAATACTATTCTATGTCTGCCAGGTCCTTGCCTCAGGGAAGATGCTGGCCAGTGATGGGCGTAAAATTAATATTATAACTCCACGGGGAGCTTGCCTCAGGAAAGGTGCTGGTCAGTGGTGGGGTCAAAATTACTATTCTACCTCCTCCGGGTGCTTGCGTCAGGGAAGGTGCTGGTCAGTGGTGGGGCACAATTACTATTCGAAGTCCACTGGGTACTTGTCTCAGAGAAGATGGTGGTCAGTGATGGGCGTAAAATTAATATTATGACTCTACAGGGAGCTTACCTCAGAGAAGGTGGTGGTCAGTGGGGGAGGCAAAATTACTATTCTAACTCTACTGGGTGCTTGCCTCTGGGAAGGTGCCAGTCAGTGGTGGGGGGCAAAATTACTTTTCGAAGTCCACTGGGTGCTTGCATCAGGGAAGGGGCTGGGCAGTGGCAGGGGCAAAATTACAATTCTTATTCCTCCAGGTGCATGCCTCAGGGGAGGTGGTGGTCAGTGGTGGGGGCAAAATTACTATTCTAAGTCCACCGGGTGCTTGCATCAGGGAAGCTGCTGATCAGTGGTGGGACAAAATTACTATTTGAAGTCCACTGGGTGCTTGTCTCAGAGAATATGGTGGTCAGTGGGGGGATAACAATACTATTCTATGCCCGCCGGGTCCTTGCCTCAGGGAAGATGCTGGTCAGTGATGGGCATAAAATGAATCATATAACTCCATGGGGAGCTTACCTCAGGAAAGGTGCTGGTCAGTGGTGGGGTCAAAATTACTATTATAACTCCACTGGGTGCTTGCCACTGGGAAGGTGCTGGTCAATGGTGGGGGCAAAATTACTATTCTAACTCCACCGGGTGCTTGCGTCAGGGAAGGTGCTGGTGAATGGTAGGGCAAAATTACTATTCTAACTCCACTGGGTGCTTGCCTCAGAGAAGGTGGTGGTCAGTGTTGCGGGGTAAAAATACTATTCTATGTCTGCCGGGTGCTTGCCTCAGGGAAGGTGCTGGTCGGTGGTGAGGGCAAAATAAATATTCTAACTCCACCTGGTGCTTGCCTCAGAGAAGTTGCTGGTCACTGGTCGAGGCAAAATTACTATGCTAACTCCACCGGTTGCTTGCCTCATGGAATGTGGTGGTCAGTGGTGGGGGGGCAAAATTGCTATTCTTGCTC
This sequence comes from Calotriton arnoldi, assembly GCA_963921515.1. Lineage (NCBI taxonomy): Eukaryota > Metazoa > Chordata > Amphibia > Caudata > Salamandridae > Calotriton > Calotriton arnoldi. Next base: position 598,330 of record CAWUFW010009532.1, read on the forward strand.
CACCGGGTGCTTGCCTCAAGGAAGGTGCTGGTCATTGGTGGGGGCAAAATTACTTTTCTAAGTCCACTGCGTGTTTGCGTTAGGGAAGGTGGTGGTCGGTGGTGGGGGAGCCAAATTACTATTCTAACTTCACCAGGTGCTTGCCTCAGGGAAGGTGCTGGTCAGTTTTGTGGGGTAAAAATACTATTCTATGTCTGCTGGGTCCTTGCCTCAGGGAAGATGCTGGTCAGCGATGGATGCAAATTAATATTATATCTCCATGGGGTGCTTGCCTCAAGGAAGGTGCTGGTCAGGTGTGGGGGTCAAAATTACTATTCTAACTCCACCAGGTGCATGCCTCAGGGGAGGTGGTGGGGCAAAATTATTATTCGAAGTCCACTGGGTGCTTGCCTCAGAGAAGATGGTGGTCAGTGGGGGGGGTAAAAATCCTATTCTATGTCTGCCGAGCCCTTGCCTCAGGGAAGGTTCTGGCCAGTGATGGGAGTAAAATTAATATTATAACTCCACGGGGAGCTTGCCTCAGGAAAGGTGCTGGTCAGTGGTGAGGTCAAAATTACTTTTCTAACTCAACTGGGTGCTTGCCTCTGGGAAGGTGCTGGCCAATGGTGAGGGCAAAATTACTATTCTAACTTCACATGGTGCTTGCCTCAGAGAAGGTGGTGGTCAGTGGAGGGGGGCAAAATTACTATTCTAGCTCCACCGGATGCTTGCCTCAGGGAAGGTGCTGGTCAGTGGTGGGGGCATAATGGCTTTTCTAAGTCCACCGAGTGCTTGCTTCAGGAAAGATGCTGGCAGGGGTGGGGCAAAATTACTATTCTTACTCCTCCATTTGCTTGCCTCAGGAGAGGTGGTGGTCAGTGGTGATGGGCAAAATTACTATTCTAAGTCCACCGGGTGCTTGTGTCAGGGAAGGTGCTGGTCAGTGGTGGGGCAAAATTACCATTCAAACTCCACTGGGTGCTTGCCTCAGAGAAGGTCCTGGTCAGTGTTGAGGGGCAAAATTATTATTCTTACTCCACCTGGTGCTTACCTCAGGGAAGATGCTGGTCATTTGTGGGGGGTTAAAATTACTAATCTAACTCCACTTGGTGCTTACCTCAGAGAAGGTGCTGGACAGTTGTTGGTTTTCGAAATGTAATGCATTTACAGTGGAACATAAAGTCATTAAACTTTGTTTTCACAGGACTAGTAAAATAGCCATTCAAAAATTGCAAACAAAACCATCATCTGGAGTTCAAACCATAATCACCAGCACTTGTTCAACAAGCAAAAGACCTTGAGAGGTAAAATGTACAAAAAAGATCACAAACAACAATCAGTTAAAAAAAAAAAGAAAGTAAAACTTTGCAAAAAATGGCTGCCCTTTACATAACAATTATTTTGAAAACCTCCATTAATGTCAACTTTTCCTTTCAGGCCTACTGAACAACACCCAGAAGACAGAAAACCAAGTCAGCCCCATCACTTGGAGAAAATCCTATACCACCGAAAGGACAAGCAATGAGACAGAGGAACCTAACTAAGGTGAAGTCAAACACATAAACTATTTGAAATACCTGTGCTTTTTTCATAGGATTTACCCTCAAACCACGTATAAAATCATTGTTGCCAAAATAAGACTTCAGCAATAGAATAAACAACATGTTTTTAGAAGAGACAATAGGCAGGCAA